>OZ020567.1:54821646-55421646 GCA_963971475.1 Chrysops caecutiens | reverse complement strand
CTGTTTTTCGTCTCCTTTCATCAATATTAGACTCTCTGTTAAGCTGCGCTGATGTTCATGATCATGTCCTCCTAATTGGCGCCTTTAACCTCCCCCACCTTGAGTGGTCTGCGAACCCTGACACTATCAGTCTATCGTTTACTAATCTCACATCTCCAGCTGAAACGACACTTTTTGACTCCACTTCTTCCTTCTATTTGTTTCAAATGAACTCTGTTAGAAACCTGAACCACCGTTTGCTTGACTTAGTATTTACGAATGTTCCGCAAAATGTCAATGTTTCCCCTCCGCCAACGTTCTCTGTAACATTGACCCACATCATCCTCCCCTCACCATCTGTGGCTCACTCTCTTCTCCAACATCCTCTTATTCAGCCCCTTTGCCACCTTGCCTCAACTTTCGTAAGACTAACTTTCATCTCCTTTTCACGATTCTCAATAATCACCTCAATATAACTGACGTTCTCACTAATGTCTCCCAACTGTATGACGTCCTGCATGCTTCTATCTCTTCCTCCACACCAATAACCGCGCCACCCTCCCCTGACTCCTCTCCCATATGGTACTCTAAAGAAGTTAAGGCTCTAAGGAACAAACGCAACTCCTTCTGGTCGAAATATCTACGGTCTGGTTCCATCGAAGACTACACTCAATTCAATGATTTGAGCAGGAACTTTTCTCAATTAGTTTACCTTCAGTACCATAGCTACCTCTCCTCCGTGAAATCGAACCTTTCCGTGAACCCACACCAGTTTTTCTCCTGGGAACGCAAACAGGAAACGCAAACGGGATCACTTTCCGCAGTCTCTTTCTTACCTAGGACTGGAGCTAGAAGATTCCCTGTCCATTGCTAATTCCCTTGCAACCTTTTTTTCCTCTACCTTCCTTAAAGGTCAATTTGTTCCCGATGTTCAATACTTTTCTAAACTTAATACTACCCGTTCCTCCGACTTCCCTATCCTCCATATTTCAGAGGAAGACGTCCTTGTTGAACCCCAGTGCCTTAAGGATGATTTCTCCCCTGGCCCAGACGGTATCCCACCTGTGCTGCTTAAGAAACGTGCGGCCCTCCTTGCCTCTCCTTCATCTTCCGTCTTTAACCTTTCCATTCAATCATGTATCTTTCCAGACATCTGGAAGGCAGGCTCAGAGTCGCTAGTCACGAACTATAGGCCCATAGCCAAACTTTCCACGATTCCTAAATTATTTGAAAAAATTCTCGTCAGCAAACTGTATCCCTTCCTCTCATCCCTTGTTGGTTCCCACCAGCATGGGTTCCTTAAAGGTAGGTCTACTGTCACCAACCTCATCCATTTTACATCCTATTCCATCAATGCTCTTGAGCGTGGTGAAGCTGTTGAAGCTATCTTCACAGACATGAGCAAAGCATTCGATGGCATCCCACAGTTGGATTAGTTCCTACCTTTGCAATGGTAAATATCGTGTTCGTTTCAGATCCACCCTCTCCCGGTCCTTTGTTTCCACAAGCGGTGTTCCTCAATGGAGTCACCTTGGCGCGCTTCTCTTTGTCGTAGCTACAAATGATGTCAGCAAATTCATTCACAATTCCGTGGTTCTTTCCTATGCCGATGACGCTAAACTTTTCAAGAATATTGTTTCACCTAAAGACTACCTCGAGCTGCAGCAGGATCTCAATCGGCTCTCTACATGGTGCTCTAAAAGCAATCTCCTCCTTAATAACTCCAAGTGTGAACACATTTGCTTCTCTCGGAACAGTAACCATTTGCCTCACACTTTTTATGTCAATGGTATTTCGATTAAGTCTGTTAACTCTACCCTTGATTTGGGTGTTCACTTTGATTCGAAGCTTTCCTTTCAAGAACATCGTAATCTTGTAATAAATAAAGCGCGGGTCATGCTAGGCTTTATCACAAGGTGGGCTAGAGAACTAGCGGACCCATATTCCTTTAAAACCCTATTCACCTCCCTGGTTCGTCCTTTATTAGAACATGCCTCCCAAATTTGGACTCCTTATCATAAAACGCATATTGAGCGCATTGAGGCTGTATAAAAACGGTTCCTGCGTTTCGCCCTATCCAACCTTCCCTGGTCTGATCCCTTCCACCTTTACCCATATGAGGATCGTCTCCACCTCCTTAATCTCCAACCTCTCGCTGGACGCCGTGTTTCGGCCGATCTTTCCTTCATACATGGCATTATCCAAGGTCATATCATATCTCCTTACATCCGCGATCAAGTTACCCCTCGCCAGAATGATTTCAATCTCAGATCGGGTGGCTCACTTGTTGTAAGGTTCCATTGCACGGAGTTTGGCAGAATGGAGCCTATCACCCGCATGATTCGTTTGTTCAATCGTGCTGCCCCTCTACTGGAGGACGCGGAGGGCAAGTGTGATGTTCGTAATGCTTTTCGGGACCGTACTGGCACACTTTTGCGCTCTCCCTGATCCGACTATATATAGTATGTGCTCTCTATATGTTACTTTGACCACTAGTGTTAGTTGAGTCATTACTGTTATTATTCTCGTCTTTCCTTCCATTTCATTGTAATCTTTATTTCCATTTTTTTATTTTTTTTTGTAATCTTAATTTTCTTTTAATTTCTTTTTTTTCTCTATCCTCTTAATTGTATCCTTTTCTCTTTTTTTTCTTTTTTCTTTCTCTTTTTAATAACATAACTGTACTTGTAATAAGTTGAAATAAATAAATAAATAAATAAATAAAAAGAATCCTCCGTCGTGATTCCCCGACCGATATTTGAATATGAGCTAATATTTTATGTCCCAATTTGATGGTCAATTAATTTTGACCCACTATAATATTAATTTAATTGCACTTGTTTAGTTATCACAAATCTATATGGGCATGAGTACATTGATAAAATTCCTGATCTATATATAAATAGGCGACACGATTTTTTGTTATCCCTTTTACAGGAAACCAGGTGGACTTACCGGGATAAAAATTATACCATTCGAAAGATTAGTTTTTCCTCTATGTGCATCACCAATTATTTCTTAAATTAAATTATAAATTAGTTTAATTTTAAATTGAAATTAAAAAATTCAATGGAATAGTATGCGTGAATTGAGCACACGTATAGCGTACATGATGCTGTTTGAAGGAATGTATGCGTGTGATTGTTTTTCTCTTTGCCTGGAAATATGCAACCATATGTGATTTTTTGGTTTGTGTCCCCGATAAATGGCAAGTACTAAATTAGTCGAAAATCAAACCAAATGGATCACTCTTCTACTGGGGACACAAACCAAAGGAATTAACATATAATTGCATGTGATTGCATTCCTCTACGAAAAAATCAAAATATATGTAAAGAAAACGATAAAACATTTCTTTGGTTTGAATTTGACCGCGACTCGCTTTGTCGGTAAAGCAGCGTGGTGTTGTGACGGAACGTTTCGTATTGTCGGTAAAGGAGGGCTGTCAATGCGGAAGACTTTTAGAGGTTATATTGTAAAAAAGTATTGTAAAAAGATGATATAGCGGTTAAGACTGAACCTTATTTAATTTATTAAGATTATTAACAAAAGATAAATAAAGAAAGTGACACTGTGAATAATAAACGTTAAATGTCGTTTCTTTGCTTACAGGTGAGTTTTACTTAAGTCATAGAATGTAACTCATGCAAATAAAATCTTTGTTTACAGAGCAACACATCGTTTAATTCATAGTCAATAAGAAACAAACCTTATATATAGAACATACTTATCTAACATTATCATTTGCATAGATCATACGTTCGACTGAATAACCAAAAAATACATGCATTCTTTTCACTCAAACCTAATATCTATGTCAATGATAATGTGAGCGGCAAATGCTGCCATATCACAGACAATATTCATATGTTCATTCTTTTGCTTTTTCCCTGGAAGGAGGCAATCTTTGGGTAATAAAATTGCATTCTTCCAGACAAAAGCCGAAACAATGAACATATGGCCACAGACAATAATAGGGATGCATTACCACAGACAAATTCAAAGCCATTGTTTATTTATACCACTGTTTTTTGCTAATTTCATAGAAATATATGCAAATTTTATTTTAAAAAATATGGAAAATCACAATTTTACAGTTATTTCTAGAAAAAGCGAGGTGAGCTTTCAAGAATATTTATGGAAAGCGAGCGAAAGTCTGAATTTTATCATATTTCCCAACTTTTGTATGGACCCACATTTAAAAACATAATTTAGAGGAATTCGATATACGGCCAAATGTTTGGAAATGAAAAAATAATGGGCGTTGGACACACCCCCGTAGAATGCTTTCTTTTGCCGCTACGAGCAAAAAACTGTGAAAATTTTAATATCTGAAATTATATCATATTTCCAAACTTTTGTCTGCACACCTTTAAAACTGCAATTTAGAGAAAAAAGAAAAGGTAGGAAATGAAAGTTGATTCGTTTGTACGGAAATTCCAGATATATTTTATTTACAATATATGTATATGTATTTCCCACAACTTCATAATTTAGTAAAAAACCACATGATCCACGGTCCATGTGGTTTATTGAATCGTATCCCCGTCTGTATGAGAGATGGTAAATGCAGCCAAAGCTTTTCTAAGGACTTTTACAATACATCTCAAGCCAATGTTAGATGCGTCGTGTAAATGGTATAACCGTTGACTTTCGTGGCCACTCTGTTGGCAACCGTTATGCTGTTCCTTAAAATCCATATCTTTTAGCGAAATTTGATTGCTACTTATATGTGGAAGTTCTTGGCACAGTTAAGAGCCTAAAATATATGTACAAATATATTTATAAGGTATACGACTGTGGCTCATTACAGTTTGTAAGAGTTTGAGGTGGAGTTGATGGCAAAGTTTATATAGATGAAATCGATAGCTTTTTGTCCGGCCACTATGTTGGATCTACGGAAGTTAGTTGGCGCATAAATGAGTATCCAATGCATTACCAGTCACGTAATATCTTATAGTTTGACTTGAATGTTACTTGCCTCACCGGCAAAATGTATTCTTTAGGGAAGGAAATGTTCTGCAAACTCTTAAAAATCACAGAAGAACAATATTGAATGCATTCTTTGAAATCAATCGAATTAGTTCGTCCGAGTTTCTATATATAGAGACGCCGATGCATTAAATTTAGGTCGATAAAGAAAAGAAATGGAAAAAACCTCAAAGAGGAAGTAGTAGAGCTATTGCTAGATTATTTTATGTTTTATGTTGAGTTGTTCCATTTGAGATTATTTTGCTTCATGTTCGAGGTCCCATCAGGATTTGGGTACTGTTGGGAACATTATTTACTGCACATTTTCAGCACATGCACGACGTATCGCATGAAATGATGGAGAGTGGCGTGAATATTTATTAGAAGTGAAAGACTGTAAGTCCTCTCAGCAGTGAAGAGAGTTATTTGCCATATCCTATTTTTGGTATGAACTTTCCTACAAATGCCTTAGATTTGTGGAATGAATTCAAAATTTTCATGTGTGAAGAATTATTAAGAAATTCTCCAGAAAATGATTCATATAACCGTGCTTTTTTAGCTATTGAGGAAATTTGGTTCAGTAAACGATTCCTTCGGTACTTCAACTAAACTTTTCGGAGGTAAGACTATTTTACTCTGTGGAGATTTTTGACGAATATTGCCAGCTATATCTCACGGTACACGTGTACCACTTAGTGAGAATTGCCTACTTCATAGTCCGAATTTTCAAAATTCCACAACATAACTTTTACCCAAAACATGAGAGCTTCACCTCATGAGATTGAATTCATTGAATTTCTTAAAGCTCTTGGTAATGGAACTTTACCCACATTTCAAGATTACAGCCAAGATGTTATTGTAATTCCTCCCTATTTAGCTAGCAAGTTTGTGATTGCAGATACTTATGGCAATGTATCTGAAACCATAAAGTCTAACGATATTCTCAATTCCGTTATATTAGCACCCAAATAAGAAAGCTGCACTTTCATCGATGCAGAAATCTTTAACAGTCCGTCCGGAGAGAAACGAATATATTTGAGTTCCGATTACATCTTGAGTGATGATTATAGAGAGCAAAATAGTTTTCCAGTAGAATTTTTAAACTCAGTTGATGTAAGTTGTTTCCCGATCCCACAAATTTATTTTCAAAACCAAATTGCATACTTTTACTTATTCGTAATTTGAGTACAGGACATGACTTGCTTGGTCTATGGTACACCTATTTGTTTAGTTTAAATGCAAAAGAAAATTGTTTGGATTGTGAGATTTTAGCAGGAGTTTTCCGAAACACACGTATTTTGACACCACAAATAATCCTTTCTTATACAAGTACACTTCTGTCTTTTTCCTTTCAAAAAACTCAATTTCCCGTTATTCTGGCTTTTGCGATGACAATTAATTATTGCCGTAAATCCCAAACGTTTCAAAAAGAAGGAATCTTACTCAAACTACCTATATTTTCTAACCGTTAATTGTATGTTGTAGCCAGTAGAGTTAGATCGCTTGATCGATTGCGTGTCTATATGTATTTCTGAAACACAAGGCCAAGATCATTTGGCAGAAGATGGAAGAATTCTTACAAAAAGTATTTTGTATGAGAAAATTTTCAGATCTTTTAAGATCCGCAACCGCACCCGCAAGGTTTTCGATAATTATAGATAGGGCCTCATTCAATATAGATGTACTTTGACGCGCAAAATGAGCTGAAATGATTGCTACTACAGTCTGAGCTAAAATACCTTTTCACTTACAATGCTACTGTATATATAGCGCCATGCGCGAGCTATTAGAGTGAGCGTAGCGAACGGCGGGGGTTGGCGAGCGTAGCGAGCAGGGGGCGTCCCCCTAGTTTATGTAAAACCATGTAATTTTGTGTTGCGTTGCGTAACAAATACTAAAATTTCAATATATCTTATTTCGCATTTGCCAATTCGCACGAAGCTCGAGATAATGGAGGTGCTCAGGCTACGGAACCCTGAGCTTATGCGTGTCCGACTTTTCCGTCGCTAATAACTACGATTCTAATAATGCGATAAAAATGGTTGAGGGCACAGTGAATGGAGCATATTTGTACATATTTATTGTGTGGCGTTTGTTTTGCCAGTAACGTCATCCAGCTAGTGTAAGCGCCTACGCGTGATTGTTGATTTTAGCGTTCCGTAAAGTTATTTATGAGTGTGGCGTAAGAACGCGTTAAGCCAGGACGTTGATTTGGATGTCGTAGTAAAGGATTTGAAAAGAAGTACCAGGACCTAAAGTATAACAATAAAAATATTGGCCGAAATATGAATACAAATTTGTATGAATTTGAAATGGAAAAAAAAAATGAAAGATATCGTCTCATATGAGTCGTTAATATAAACTCAAATCAGAGAAAATTCGCATTAAACCGAATTTAAAAAACCAAATATGCTTAGTGCCGAGCCATTGTCCGCGCTGCGTTGGCATCGAAGAACAAATGAAAAAACGGCGCAAAACAATAAACTTGCGATTTTTCTATTCTGTAACCCGACTACTATGTATGTATATTTTGTTCAAATTGTTATTCCAGACTTTCGTTAAAACTTTACGGTATCAGTAGTGTTACAGTGATTTATATTTTGCGGTTATTCGTGTATTTATTCTTAATTACCTTCATACACAAATTTAACAGATGACGCTTATATCTTATATCAGTTCATATGTATCGTTACTTAAGGATTATTATTGTCTAACAGCTGATTTTAATATAATAATTGTTTTAATTTTGACATGATTTATAGTTTTTTAAATATTTACTTGGATCAACTGTTCGATTTCTCTTGGTGTTGAGAATACCGTGTTTCCTCGTGGATGATGTATTATTGATGTCATACCTGGTGCCGAGACTGATCCTTGGTTCCAAATCGATTGAGGTCCTCCTCTTTGAGTTTTCGGGTGGATACTCATAGGTATAGGATGCGCATCTGTTACCAAGTAAGTTTGTTTTTCTGCGGTCTGGTACGGTGAGTGGTTCTCCAGTTAAAGTTACTTTTGCTAATTTTTTCCTCATCTTAGCGATTTAATGCTTTAGTTTCTGGCGCTGTTCGATCTGACGATACAGCTGGTCAGACTCTTCCAGTGCTGTTTCCAGTGCTTCTCGCTTGGGTCAATCCCTTGTCATCGACGGTCTCACTTGTTAGGCCCTTGGGGCACCTAAGTTGCTTTTGATATTCGTTGTTTTTATGTCAGGATAAATTAGTATGTTTTTAGATTTGAATTGGATATGAATGTCCACATCGTCCAGATCGCCTTGAATGGTGATGGTTACCTGTGTACTATTCCCGGACATCGCGTTGAATTCTGGTAATTAGTAATAAGGAAGGTTTAGAATATTTAGATTAAGATGTTTTTTTTTTTTTTTAATGTTAGGGTTTCTCTTTTTATTTCTATTTTTCTCCTTTTTTCTTACTCCTTTGTTTACTTATTTTTATTATTATCTTATTAATTTTATTATTTATTTATATTGTCATTATTTTTACACATATTCTATTTTCTTGTTGACGTTATTCTCGTGTGTTTTGTACCACGTTTATTGCTCGTTGGGAATCGGTACGGTCGGCGCGGGTCTTGGGTGCTGTGGATCATTCTCGTTTGCCGTTATTGTCTGATCCCTTCTGGGTATCGTCACGGGCATTGTCACGACTTGGACCCGTCGGGTGCTTGGTCGGGACGGTTGTGGGGGAGGGTGGTGTTTTCGGTATTTGCTACTTCTGTAGTTGCGTATTAGTACGATTATTATTATAACCACTAACAAACATGCAGTTACGCCGGTCGTGGTGTGTATTTGAATCATTTCGCGGCGGTTCTTTTTGGTTTCTTTGATTTCTGAGTCTGAGTCCTCTTCGATGTTTTCGCTGAGGCACTTATAGTGATCGTTTAGGGCTAATGGGTGTTTAATCTTCCTTTGATTCTTTTGTACTTTTGCGGGTATCTGGTATTGGCTGAAATTGATGTTTGGAGGTGGTAAATTTTCCGATCGATTTATAGTTATAGGGTGCGCATCTGTTATTTGATAGGGGAGAGTGTATTCAGCCAAGTGGTGGATGCATTTCTTTTTCAGTTCCACGATACCTAGTCCTAGTAGCTGAGTGGTTTCTTCATGGACGTCACACTGGCTGATTAATGGGGTCGGTGTTTGTACCCAATATAGCCAAGCGTTTTCTCGGTGCATCGATGTTACAATTGGATGTACCGTGGTCAGAAGTCGAACTTTGCAGTTTCTTGGGACCTCCTCCGTTGACTTAAATAACGCGGATAAACATTCCGTGTGCGTAGGTTTCGTCAATACGGGAGCATTATGCTCGCAAATACTGTAGGTTTCATTTACGAAGGTGCACCTGATTTGGTAGTGTAACTCGGTTAGCCCGAAGTTTTGTTGTGAGCGGCTTGTGTTCAGGAAGTAGGTGTAGCCAATATCATAGACATAGTATGTGTTATGTGCAGTGTCAATAGGAGTGGTGTATATTCGATTTAAGGTGTGTTGTTGAGATTCGACTAAAGGAATCTTTATCCGTATGAGAGTTCCTTCTTTGCTGCCTTCGTTATCTACTTTACCGTTATTCTCAGGCTTATTATTAGTATCAGTTGCATCATTCTGAACAACAGAGAGAGGGTGTTTAGTTGAATAGCTTTACCCGATTATTGTGTACACGGCGCTTGCGTTTCCCTATTAAAATAGTGGTATTAACCGGACTATTTATGTCTACGACTTTATAAGGACCTAGCCAGTGTTGGTCTAGCTTGTTTTTCCAAGCGGCATTTCGCAGAAGTACTTGATCATCTATATATATCCTCACCGGATTTATCTTTCTATCGTAATACTCCTTAGAGTGGATTTTACTCTCTTCTCAATTTCTTCGAGCTGTTTGGTAAGCTCTTTGTAGCTTGTTCCTTAGGGGCAAGTAGTAGTTTTCATGGTCGTAGATAGGTTCGGGCTCCTTTTTCAAATTGTTGGACAGGGGGGCAGAGAAACCGAATAAGCAGTCCATCGGTGTTAGCTTCGTGGTTGAATGCATACTGTTGTTCCTTACAAACATTGCCGCTTGCAAGTGCTCATCCCAGTTCGTCTGATTGTCATCAAAAACATTTCTTAAATATTCTAATAAAGGCCTGTGGGATCGTTCTGGTGTCCCGTTGGACTGGGGATGATTCGGCGTCGTTTCTATTTGCCTGATCTTGAATAGTTTACATACTTCTCGGAACATTTCCGAAGTAAAATTTGTCCCTTGGTCTGTGGTTAATTTTTTTGGAATTCGGTAACGACTTATAATTTCTTTCAGGAAAGCTTGAGCCTCCGTTTTTGGTTCCATGTTCTGTAAAGGCACTACATCCATAAATCGAGTTACGTCATCCTCAAAACTCAGGAGGTAATTGTTTCCCTGTCTGGTTTCAGGAAGGCACACGATGTCGATATATATACTTTGTCGAACGGTAGGTTTGCCGTATCAGTTATGATCATTGGTTCTCTATATTCTTTGCTTAATTTATTCAACTGAAATTGTTTGCATCTTTTTATATATACAGTGAACGATCGATAACGTGAACTAATAAAAACCAAGGGCGTTCACGAATAGTAGTTCAATAGTATCGAAACTTTATGATCTGAACTCATAACTCACTTACAACTGATATTTAAATGACCATATCCTCCAGAGTAATTGTTTTCGCTCATTGTCCTGGGAGTAAGTGGTTCACGGTTCCGCGCAAAAAGGAACGTAAAACAAAGGAGAAATCTTATCTCCTGTCCAACGTTCCTTCGCATGAGAAGGATACGATATTCTTCAAAATTCCTTCTTGGATCATAAAAATGATTGCCAGCTGAACAAACAGTTGCAATCTGCCCAAACAAACAAAGTGGTGTCGCCACGAGATTCTTTTTAGAATTTCGTCACCATTTAAACGAACAGTGATGTATCCTCCCGCAACCAAGCGGGTTGAACGACGCGTTTATTTTTTATTTGTTCCTTTTGAACATACTGAAACCATGAGAGTGATCTAACTGACTGAAGAAAAATAATAGAGGATTCTTAAAGCTGTTCACGTTTTAGAGCTTTCTTACTTTGTTCACGTTTTAGGATAGTCAATGAGAGAAAAAAAGTGTTCACGTTAAAGGGTGTTCACGAAATGGGAGGTTCACGTTATCGATCGTTCACTGTATATTTTTGGCCTTGCTTTTCCTGCAACGGTGTAGTTTTTGTCAGTTGTGTTTACTGCCTCTTCTTTAGCTAGCCGGCGAGTCACGGCAAATACTTCATCCGGGATTCTACTAAGAGCGTTCTCATTGTTGTTCTTTTTCCCCTCCTTGTACTTTATTTCAAACGTGTAATCTTTCAACTTGTGCCAGAGCCTCAGTATTCGGCTTGTTGGGTCTTTTATCCTTATTGCTCCTTGCAAGGGCTTATGTTGTATATGGTGAATGGTTGTTCGTACAAGTAGCTCCGATAGTTTTTTACGGCCCAGACTATGGCCAGTAACTCTCGCTCAATAGTTGAATAATTCTTCTCTGTGGCGTTTAACGTTCGACTCGCATTAGCGATTGGTTTTTCTTCATTCTCGGGCCCTTGAGCTAGTACCGCTCCTAGAGCCTCTCTGCTTGTATCCGTGTAGAGCTTAAAAGGTTTGTAGCAAAATGAGCAAATTGCTCAAAATTTAATGGACCGACCGCAGCCAAAATTCACCGCTGGCAACTCTACAACGGAAGTAGATGGGAGGAGCCTAACGACCCGATATGGATACCGGGATCCTCAGCGATCCTCAGCGACAGAGGAGAAGGATCGCTCTCTTTGGGATGCTGACCGTGAACTAGGACGGTGCTGTGCGCGAGGAAACTCGGATGGTTTTTTTGGAAATTTTTTTTTAACGTAAGAGTTATGTACTTTAATCATTTAAGTGTTAAATTTCCTTCAATAAAAAGAAATTATAAAATTTAAATAAAAGTGAAATCTGAAAAAAAAACGAAAAGGATTGCTATATCAAATTTTGGAGTGAAATCATTTTCGAAGCAACAACTTCGAATACATTTATTTCAATTTCCCTTTTGAAGAAAGAAAAAAGAGTGGTTATTCTGAAAGAATACCAAAAGCAGTGGTTTTTTTTTGATTTTTTGTACACAGTGGACATAGGAAAACAATTTTTAGCGATGATCCCGTAACTTCGGAACTCACACGGTACAACACGTTGGAAAACATGTGAGCGGGGCTCAGTGCCAGATGGAAGAGTTAAGTTACCTTTTTTTTTTGTTTTTTGCTTATTTTCTTGGTGCGTTGTCTTTTCCTTTTTTCGTTCTTGGTAGACACGTGGTGCGCATCATTTTTCATTGCACGAGGGAGCCTGTGCCGGCGTGATACTACCATCTTTAACGTGTCCTCGTGGAATTTTGTATTCGGATCGGGCGACCCCGCGAGTTGGTAAGCGGAAAAAGGGAAAAGTATTTGAAAACCCCTCATCCTAAGCAATAACGTGAGTACTTACCGTGTACAGATAGTAAAACTATAATAAGGATATACAAAGGTGTGATGTTAAATTTGTTGATTTTGGTGAATACGCGTCAGTAGCTCCAGAAAATTTAAGACAAATCAGTGCGGATTTCATGCCATTTCCCTTCCAAGCAGTTGAATGTGCATTATCAAATATTAAACCCATAGAAAACGAATGGTCTTAGGAATCCAGGTGTGTTCGTCGTCAACTAAAAGATAGTGAAATTCTACAGGCACAAGTTGCTGGATATAGTCCCGATAACTTACCGGGAATTTTCTTGTATGCATGCGTTACACCTAATCAGGTTATATTCATTAGTCAAGAATTGGTAGCTAGAAGACTCGTGAGATGGATAGATGACTCAGAATTAATCGCATAGACTTATAAATAAAATACATATAAAAATATATAAAAACTCTAGGAGCGAAATGTTAGTTTAAGTGGAATTGAAGTTTTTTTTTTCTTTTAATCGTTCCTCTGAACTATATATTCATTGATATAAAAACGAAGAAAAAGGAGATTCGTGTTAATGAAGAATATTTGGTTAATGCATATTTTTCGTAGTAGAACAAGGCAGTTAATTTATCTTGAAATTTATAAGTTTTATATATATTTTTTTTCTAGTTAAACTAGTAACATATTTTTTTAGTTGTGTTCCTTCTTCTTAAAACAAGGACTGCTCTATAAAGTACTTTCTATTCTACCTTGGACATTACATAATTCCCGTGCCATCAAGGATTGTGAAAAAAAGAGAGTGCACTAACTTTAAAATTTTGCTAATTACTTAAGAAATTGTTTTGTTTTATTTATTTTTTGACTATTTCTTTTTTGTTACTAAGTTCTTTAAGTGAAGTGTTCCATATATATATTTGTTTGTTTTTTTTTGGAATCTTATGGGTATAGCAATGAGCATGATTTTTAAGTAGATTAACAATTGAGGTTATTAAAGACAAATAATATTTTTGATTTAAATTTGAATATCTAGTTTCCATTTTTTTTTTGTACATTTCAATACATTACATAAAGTCCATGAAATTATTTAGGAGAGATGTAATGCATTACGAATTAGATAAAGATTGCTCGTTGGAATTCCTAGAAGATTGTTAACTGACGTTTTATCCACCATCTGGATAAACGTAAGAAAACAAATATCGGGAATATACAAAAAAAAAGATCAACCCAATTTAAAAGGAAAAAAGGGGAACGCACAAAACATGTGGTAAATTATATATAGTGGGAGGGTGTCCCATGTCCCTCACCCCTCCGAGAATTCGAGGTCGATAGTTGGAATTATGGGGGAAAGCCGAATCGCATTCGGGTAAGGTTGGCTTTCCACGGTTGGGTGGGCTACGGTGGATCCGAAACGAAGATGATCCGTCGATCGAAGGCGTCAGTCCCTATCCTACTTTCCCACTTATTAATTGGAGTCTTTCTCCTCTCCTTACTCCCTGATCCCAGTCCTGGAAGCCCCTTCTATCTCGTTCCCTGATCCATTATTCCTTCCCCCTTCCGCTCTCCATCGTTTCTCATTCTGTCCTCCTTCCCCTCCTTGGTGACGCAGAGGAATTTCTGATTTTTTTTTTCTTCTCTCTTTCCTTTTTTTTAGTTTTTTTCTCTCTTCTTAACTTCCTTTGGGGAACGCCTGGTTCCTTTGGTATGGCATTCTTTTGAAAGCGTAATGACCGTAGGGTGTACTAAACGCTGTTTTATATCGAGTCGCTGGCGAGCTCGAGTACAGAGAAGTAACGAGCATTTCCTAACTGGTCTAGGATATCTTCTATCCTAGGTAGTGGATATGCATCTCCTTCTGTTAATTCGTTTAACTTTCTGTAATCTACTACGATTCACCACTTTTTCTGACCATCAGGTCCTGATTTTTTCGGAACTACTAGCAGAGGAGCGTTCCATTGACGCCAGCTGGGTTCAACAATGTCCTCCTTTAACAATCTGTCTATTTCTTCCGTAATCATTCCTTTCTGTGTTTCCGGCAGTCGGTACATCTTACATTTTACTGGCACCTGGTTTTCCTTGGTTTTTATTTCGTGCCTAACTGTTGTAGTGTGGCTTAATTTTTCTCCGGGTAGATGAAAGGTATCTTGAAACTCCTTTATAATCCCTTCAATTGAGCTCTTCTCTTCGCTGTACAAATTTTCCTCTATACGTACTATTCGTAGTAGCTCTTTTATTCGTGTGTTCTCCCCTTTCCTACTGGTTTTTGGTCCATATGTTTGTATCCCGTAGTGTTCTTTTATTACGGGGCCCCCAACGGTTAGTCCTGTGTTATACTCATTGTTGAAATTAAACCGAACTACGAAAGACCAAACAGCCTGGTGTTCTAACAGCGAGTGCGTTTTATTCGTGAGATAATTCCTATTCTACCATACAGACTGGTTTTACAATACAGTTATAGTTGAGGATTTTACACTGGACTACAATATTAAGTAAACCATGTGTATTTTCAACACTCCCACTTTTACCTAATATTGTAGTTCCATAGCTCTTCAAATTTGTTATAAATATTTCTTTACAATTCTTCAACATTCATCATCGATCTAAACATTATAAATTTTTGTTTTGGTAATGATTTGGTTAAGATATCGGCAATTTGGTTCTCCGTTGGCACATAGAGAAGTTCAAACTGGTCTTCAGTCCATTTTTCCCTTATGAAGTGATACCGCACATCAATATGTTTAGTTCGTCTGTGGAATTCTGGGTTCTTGATAAGTCGAATTGCTCCTTGATTATCCATCAGAAGCGTTGGCTTCAGCTCGCAGCTACCCATTAATGTTGAAAGTAAATCCTTAACCCATAGAAGTTCTTTCAACGCTTCAGATGACGCAATGTATTCGGATTCGGTTGTTGAGAGCGCTACCGACCTTTGTTTCTGTGATGACCAGGATATAGGCGCCGAACCAGCCATGAATACAAAACCACTAGTTGAACGCCTCGTGAGCATATCGCCAGCATAATCAGCATCGCTATAACATGACAAAGAAAGATTACTATTGTGTTGAAAATATATACCAAAGTTTTGAGTTCCCAGTAGATATTTGAAGATTCTTTTGACCTTTCTAACATGTTGTTGAGAGGGGTTCTCCAAGTGCTGACTAACTTTGCTGACCGCGAAGCAAATATCTGGTCGCGTTCCTGTAGCTAGGTACATCAAGCTACCTACAGCTTGTCGGTAAGGGTAGATACATCCAGAAGTCGCTGATTTCTCATCCAAGTCACTAGTCGAACAATCCATCGGGGTAGAAACAGGTTTTGCATCTAACATATAGTATCGTTCCAACACCTTCCAAGCGTACTTTGATTGATTCAGGTGAATAGATCCGTCTTTTAAGCGTTTTATTTCCAGTCCTAGGAAACAGTCTGCATTACACGCCTTAATTTCGAATTTTTTTTGTAGATAATCCAACAACTCTGTAATTTTCTCATCACTGGGGGCCGCAACTAGACCATCATCAATGTAAATTGCAACAATAATATTTTCGTTGCAGAAAACACATTGATCAGCCGAAGTCGCCTTAAGTTTGAAATCCTTCAGGAATCTTGTAAAGGTTCTATTCCAACATCTTGAACCTTGTTTAAGTCCGTAAAGTCCCTTTTGAAGTCTGCATACCCTTCTAGTTCCATCTTCGAAACCCTTTGGCTGCAACATGAAAATTTCCTCATTTATTTCGCCATGAAGAAAAGCTGTCTTAATGTCGAACTGTTTAAGTGCTAAATTTGCTTTTGCTGCTATTGCTAAGATGGCCCGTATTGATGTGAATTTAGCCACCGAGCTAAATGTTTCAAAGTAGTCTATCCCGTAGAGTTGACTAAAACCACGAATTACCAGTCGCGCTTTATATCGTTCACCTTCACCGCCAGGTAAGCTTTTGATTTTGAATACCCATTTGTTGTCGATAATTTTTCGATTTTCTGGTGGATCAACTAGTTTCCACGTGTGATTTTTCAGGAGTGCATCCATCTCTTCTTTCCATCTTTGTGATTCCTGGCATTCTATAGCCTGCTCGTATGAAATTGGTTCGAACCTCTGGCTTACAAATGCATGACCTTCTTCCATGATCGTATGATTGGCCAACCCGTTCTTCCTTAACGCGCTTCGCAAACGATCCCGTATGGTGTCACTTCTTGGTTCAGGAAGATCAATGGGATCCTCCACATCACGAGCGTCCGAGTAAATTTCGTCTTTTTCGTTTGGTTGATTTTTCTGTTCAACTTCCTCAGAGTCTTCGAAAACATCTGGACTTGAAGTTTCTTCAATATCTTGTGCCATGAGGGGAATCCGAATATCCGCGGTATTTTCTTTTCTTATGGTGGCAGCCGATTCGTTGAAAACCACATCTCGTGAGATTTCTAATTTCTTGGTTTCTGGAAACCAAATCCGAAAGCCCTTGATGTCGTCACAATATCCTACAAATATACCCTTTTTTGCTTTAGGATCCAATTTGCGTCTCCTTTGTTGTGGCACATGTATAAATGCCTCGCAGCCAAATGTTCTAAGTGTTCCAAGATCCCAATTTAGCGGTTGTTTATGCCATAATTCGTAAGGTGTCTTGCCATCCATTGGGCTCGGTCCTGCACGGTTTAAAATGTACACAGCCGTGTTAACAGCTTCACCCCAAAGACGAAGACTGAGATTTTTGGAATGTATCATAGTCCTTGCAGCTTCCATAATAGTTCGATTTTCCCGTTCTGCACGACCATTTTGTTCCGGACAGTAGGGAACTGTCCTTTGATGACGAACACCGTGACGGGTTAACAATTCCGAGACATCTTTATTTATGTACTCCAACCCGTTGTCCGTTCTGAGAACTTTTACTTTTGAACCCGTTTGATTTTCGGTCAGCCGCAAAAAACGATCAATGCATTCACGTACTTCGCTTTTTTCTTTAATGAGAAAAATTTTCCGAAAATTAGTAAAATCGTCTTTGAAAAGAATAAAATACCGTGCTCCACCAATCGACACTTCCTGCATAGGTCCACATAAATCGGAGTGGATTAATTCACCTGGAGCCGCTCCTTTACTGGTACTTTGGTGAAATGTAGAGCGATGATGCTTACCAACCACGCAGGATTCGCAAAAAAAATCTTTGTTGTCGATGAATTTGATGTTTCTACTCTTCAGGAAATTCCTCACTTGAGTAACGTTTTGGTGTCCCAGTCTTTCATGCCAAACCTCGAGCTTCAAGTTTGCAAAATTGGCCACCCCTTCTTCGCTTAACACGGGTTCTATTACCTGGAACATTAATTTGAAAAGTTTACCTTCGCGCACTCCCACTGCTTTTGTATGGTTGCCTTTGATTAACTCGCACTTGTCCTTGTCTGATTTTAACTGGTAACCCTTGTCCAAGGCACTGCTCGACGAAAATAAATTCACCTTTATATCAGGAACAAAAAGAACGTCCGATAGATGGTTATCCGTCCATTTATTCCCATCAAAAATTTTTACATTAATATCCCCTTTGCCTAGTGCAAAAATTTTTTCACCGTTTCCAATCCTCACAACACCAGGTTTAGCGAATTCGTTAAAATTCACAAACCACTCCTTTCGGCTAGTCATGTGATCGCTTGCCCCAGAATCTAAAAGCCACTCATCAGCACCGGGGATGCCAGCGTCACAAACAAAAGCACTCCCACGTTTTTCACTTTTTCCACTTGTGGATGACCACGTGTTGATGCGTCGATCAGGGCATTCTCTTTTCCAGTGTCCACGTTTTTTACAGATGAAGCATTTTCCGTTAGGCACGTTTTTCTTATTTTTAAAACTATGTTTGGCGATCAATGCGCTGTCCGGTGCAGGTGCCGTTTTTTGTGTTAACGCCATTCTCGACTCTTCCATAATGAGCCTGGCTGTCAAATTTTCCAAGGTTTGTTCTGTTGACGCCGTCGATTCCCATGCTGAGTAGAAATGGCTAAAATTTTGCGGAAGAGTCATCAAAATTTTGGTGACGACCATCGATTCTGAAATAATTTCTCCTGCTTCCTTTAGTTGTTTCACGAGCATTTCAATTTTTGAAATGTGCGTTGCCACATCATCCGTAGGATCTCTTTGGAAGCTGTAGAAACGCTGTTGCAGCAAAAGAATGTTCGAACGGCATTTTTGTTCATACACATTTTCTAGTTTTTGCCACATTTCGCACGCGGTGTTGCAATTCATGATATGAGTCAAGGGCTGCTGCCCGATTGAAGTGGCGATGATTTTTTTGTGCCATGCTGTCGTTGCGTCGCCATTTTTGCAAATCAGCTTTAAACTTTTCTTCCGCCTCCCCGACACCACGGACCGGTGAAGGACACTCACCGTTAACTACCTCGAAAAGGTCACTTGCTTTTAAAACAATGCGAGCTTGGAATTTCCACGTGCACCAGTTTTCCGCGTTTTCCAGTCTTTCGATTCTAATTGTTTCAGTTTCCATTCTCACCCACTTTCACACAAAAATATGTCCCGAATACTTTTCCAATAAAATAAATGTTCCAAAAAGCACTTCCTTTTTATTTTTTTGTTTAGTGAAATAGCACAGCCCTAAATTCCCTTACTCGTTGATCTGGGCCCATAACCTGTTGAAATTAAACCGAACTACGAAAGACCAAACAGCCTGGTGTTCTAACAGCGAGTGCATTTTATTCGTGAGATAATTCCTATTCTACCATACAGACTGGTTTTACAATACAGTTATAGTTGAGGATTTTACACTGGACTACAATATTAAGTAAACCATGTGTATTTTCAACACTCATTATATTGTTCTAAATTAATTGTTAGGACGTTTATTTCGACTTTATGATCGTTAAAATTTAGTATACT
Organism: Chrysops caecutiens; assembly: GCA_963971475.1. Classification (NCBI taxonomy): domain Eukaryota; kingdom Metazoa; phylum Arthropoda; class Insecta; order Diptera; family Tabanidae; genus Chrysops; species Chrysops caecutiens. The sequence continues at coordinate 55,402,388 of OZ020567.1, read as the reverse complement.
CATTTTAATTATACCATTTGTTGACTTGGCCAGTGCATTGCAGAGGTAAATTGCTTGTTTAATTTCTTTTCCTTTGGTGATATATTCTCCTGGTGTTGGTACTGGTTCTTTGGGGTATCCGTATATTCCTGTATTCTTTTATGGTGACCTGTTCTGTATGATCAGTCTTCCCACCTTCGTGGGTTGTTGGCACCGCGACATTTTCACATACCGGGCGGGCAAACTTCGGTGATTCAGGTGATCGTAGCTTTGGGCTGTGTGACACTCAGCACTCGGACTTCCCATTCGAATCTGCCCAGGAGGGTTTTCTCGTTCATTTTTCTCTGGTTCCCAGTCGAATAGGTCTGATAAGTCCTGTGTTGTTTCAATGTCTTCCGTTGACTGTAGTGAGACTTCCTGTCTGTAACATATTTCCCCGTTCGGAATAACTGTGCACTCCGCAGTTTGCGAGCTGCGATCACATAAGTGCTTGATTTCAATGGACGGGTTTGGTTGGATAGTTGCTTCGTCTGTTGCTACTGTTGTCTGTTATCCGTGTTGTCTACGTCGCCTTGGTCCACGGATGGGATGACGGTTTCTTCTTCCGTCGTGGTTGCCGGTAAAACTAATCTCTTAGCAGGTCCTTCTACGTTACAGTATTTACTTACGAAATCATTGATGATTCCAGTGACATTAGTCGTACCCAAATTTTTCACGATATGGAATTTACAGGGATAGGTTTGATACGACATTACTCGTCCCACTATCGCCCCTTCGGAAGTTATCTCGCCAGAAATAGCGTTGAGGGTAATTTTTTCATTTTCATTTATATCCTTTAGCTTTACGTTGCTTATTTCAGACTGTTTACTTAAGCATATTTCCGATCCCGTATCGATTATAAATTTTGAATTCCGTTCCCTGGTGATGTGAAGTTGTAAATCTATTATCGGTAGCGCGGGCATGTTCGTTTTCTTTTCGCACCTATAATCTCGCTCCTCTATCAGTTCGGTCGTCTTTGTAAATTTTTCCACTTCCCTTATTCTGGTTCGTAGTTGTAGTTTCTTCCACCGTTCCCGTAGGAAACACGCGTCTTCCGTGGGGTTTCGGTTCAAGCCGAAATTACATTCCTTGGCAACCCTGCACGCCGTGGTCTGATTAACTTGGCGATGTGGTAGTTCATTCCTCCCTAGTTGCGAGTGGCCATTATTTCTCCCAAAACTTCGCTGTGTATTCTGGTTTTAGGGCCTTTTTGTTCCACAGTTTTGATTATTATGCCCGTACACCCTGCATGTGGAACAGAAAGGGGTCATCTGCCGAGTTGGGCATTCTGCCATGATATGTCCCATTTTGTTGCAAAAATTACAGCTTATTTGTCGTCTATCCGGTGTGTTACGAGGTGAATTGGACGTATTTCCGTTTGGTTGGAAAGTCCTTTGTTGTCCTTGGTTGGGTTAGCCTGTTGGGTATTTGTCGTGGCCTGGATTTCTACCGAGTGGTGGTTGATTGTAACCCTGATTATTATTATGGTTACTCATCGGTGACTTGTTAGGAACATATTATCCCTTTAATAGTGTTTGTTCCCCTATGGGGTACTGGTAGGTTAGGTTTCGCTGCATACATTGTTCCGTTTGTTCTAATCGAGTTATTTTTCGTTCCAGTGCGCTCAAGGTATTTTCTACGTCTTGAAGCAGGTAAAACTTATAATTGGGATTTATTATACCCATGTTAAAACAATGCAGGCCTACCTCCTCTATCCCGGCTTTTATCCCATCTCCACCATCCGTATATTGATCAACAGCGGCATTTTTGCAGGCAACAATGAGTGCGTTTACTCTGTGGAAATACCCCAATAAAGTTTCCGTTGGCAGTTAATGGACGTGCCTCAGTTGAGTATTAAGAGTTATGTACGATGTGCCTTGTAATAAGTTCGTTCTTAATGCGGATAATATCTCTTTCAATGTATCATTCGTTCCTTTTTGCACCACTTCTAATGCTCTTCCCCTCAGGCGTGTTGGCAATACCCTCGTAAACAGTACCTTATCCTGTACTTCGGTGAGAGTGTCGTACCCCAGCCGTGCACAATTTATGAACTCGTTCACCTCATTGGTCTTACGTGGGCTATCTTCCCCTACCAGAATTGGTACGTTGTTATATAATATGTTATTCACTAAACTTATGTTAGCCATTTAATTTTCTTTATCTTCTGTGTTAGCCTGGTTATCTGGTAGCTTACTTCTTGTAGTCCCGGGATAGGAGTTCGTTCCTCACGTACTGTCTCCCGTGTAGTAATATTGCTATTTTTGGCTGCAGAGTACCTTCGGTATTTCCTTGATCCCCAACTTGCATTGGTGGTATATCTGCTGGTCCTTCCTCAGGTTGCTGTTGCTCCTTATCTGGGTCCTCTTCTTCGTTTACTTCAGCGTTTACTATTGGTGGATCTATGAGCCCTCGCTCAGGCATTACTGATGGTTGTTCTCTTTCTTCTGTGTTTACTATAAGTGATTGTACTGTCCTTGATCAGGTTATTGTTGCTCTCTATCCTGATGTTGAGCGTTTGCTTGTTCGGCGATCACTTCGTTGTTTGTGAGTTGGATGTCACGATCATCGAACAAAAACGAATCGATTCTTGTCATAAATTTACTTAAACGACGGTTTAATGGTATTTTTGGCATGGAATGTGCCATATATTCATATATTCATATTTGTTTTTTTATTTTCTTTTCTTCTTTTCTTTTTTTTCAATTATACACGTAAAATACAATTTTATCACTTATCATTTTATCATTTATACGACACGAAATTCTCTTACTTCTTAATTTTTGGTACCCATTCTATTGATATTTACTTGCTTTATCTTATTGCTATTGTTATGTTATTGTGGCCTTAGTCTTCAAAAAATGTACTTGTGTATCCTTCTTGTTTGTGTCACGTATTTCTTAAATAAAATTTACCATATTGAACGTAGGTTTTAAATTGCGGCTGCGCCAAATGTTATCTCGTAAAAGGTTCATACTTCAAACCGTGTTTACGTCATAGGGTAAAACCTTACAACATTTTTGTCAAGAAAATTTCCCAAATACAAAGGCTACACTTAGGTGTTTCCGTATTGTATTCTGGCTTAGTACAATTTCAATACAAACTATTTCTTAACTAAGTTACAAACTTCTGGCTCCTCAATGATCGTTGCTGACTTCCCACAGCCAGCGTGAGGTTTCTTCTAGCCTCTTCTATAAGGCGACGAAACTTTGCCTCCAATCCCGAAGTGTTCTTTCTCTGAACGGTCTCATGCCCTGCCTGGATCTCTACTGCCGCTTTCTTCTTATGGCCCGTCTGCCTTGCCCGATATTCTTTAAGAGTGATCAGACGTGGCCCCGCTTTCGGGTCTCGTGTAAGCGCCTCTTGCAGATGTTTGTTACCCATTCCTAGGGTGCATAATCAAAGATTTTTAGTGCCCATTGGGTTCTTTGAAACCGTGTCTGGGACTTCAATGGAGAATTGGTAATTCACCCGTTATGTTTGGGGTTTGGAGCTCACCTTTCACTTTTACTTCACGTTTGATTCCTAGGTCTGGTCCTAGTAGTCTTCTCTTCCTGATCAATCTGCTCTGCTGCTTCCTTATCTGGATGGTTCCTCCGCGAATCGTCGTCTAGGATGTCTGGTCAACTCTGATTCTCGCTAACATTTCTTGTATGTATTTATAGGGCGTTTTTGTTAACGCTACACTTTTGATGATGGCCTGGATTCCTGGACGGTCGTTGATTTCTTTCGTCAGCTTGGAATATTTTCCAAGTTGCATTTTGTTTCCAAGTTGCAGTTTGTAAACGCTTAACTTTTGACGATGGCCTAAATTCCTGGACGGTCGTTGGTCAGAATTCATCATGTTAACGCAATGCAGTTCTTGTCACATTGTGTTGATGTGGGTCGGCAACGCCGTTCTTTTCATGACTTCGTGTCGATCGTTGTCAGTTTAGTAGCTGTCAGCTCGCGACGACGATCAAGATGGCGGTAAGTATATTTTTGGTAATAATAACAAAACCTTTTTCTTCCAGTGAAACTAGGAGTATCGATTGATGGAATATTGATCAAGGTATCATTTTAATTCTTTTTGCTCTCAATTCTTTAGTTCCATATTTCTAGGTTATGTTGCAGTTGTTCCAAATGGGGTGTTGTGGGGCATGACACGCCCAGCATAAGCCGAAAGTCGGCGGCTCATACAGGGAAGGAAATCCTCCAGAGGGTTAGGGGATGTAGGAGTCACGGGTGTCCAACGACTAAGAAAATTTGCTCAAGCGTGGAAATGCCTCAGAGAAGAAGACAAAGGGAAACGCGATAGGAGAGGAAGGCATTTTTACACATTAATGCAATCACAATGGGCCACCTGGCCTCCGTTTGGGAGTGGGTTGTACTATCGATGTGACCACTCCACCCTGGAAAATTGATATAACCTAACCTACTAACAACGTCACTCGTAGGATAGTTTAGTAATCTAGGGTTAAATTCCTTTCTATTTTTGGATTTCATTCTGGTATATTCTTTTTTAGATACTTTATAAGCCAACACTATTTCTACATTTAAATTTGCATCAAAGCACTGAATTAGTTTGTTTCATATTTTCTTTTGCTTATTACTAATCATACATTCACCAAGCCAATGTTTTGTAATTGCACTTTTCCTCCTTTCCCTTACCATTCCAATTTGATTTGTGAAAACGTCTTACCTCTCGTTGAGTATGTACACTGGTAGCCAGCCTAACATTCTTGTGTTACAAAACACCGCCATTTTTCAATCGCTAATAACTACGAGACTAATAATGCGATTACCGTACTGTAACTATGCGATAACAACGGTTGAGGTCACAGTAGATGGAGCATATTTGTACGTATTTATTGTGTGGCGTTCGTTTTTCCAGTGATGTCATCAAGATTGCTGTTTTAAGCGTTACGTAAAGTTTTTTTGAGTGTCGCGATAGAAAGCCTTTAGCTGGGAAGTTGATTCTGGTATCTATATATAAATAGGCGACACGTTTTTGTGTTTTCCCTTTTACAGGAAACGAGATGGACTTACCAGAATGAAAATTATACCATTCGAAAGATTCGTTTTTCCTCTATGTGCATCAAATAATTTTTTGTCTTGAATTTAATCATAAATTAGTTTAATTTTAAATTGAAATTAAAAAATTCAATGGGATTGTATACATGATTTGAGCACACGTATAGCGTAGATGATGCTTTTGGGAAGAATGTGTGTGTGGTACTATTTAGGTTTTCGCCTGCAAACATTTAATTATATGATTATTTTTGGTGTGTGTCCCTAAATTACTAAATTAGTCAAAAATCAAATCAAATGGATCAATCATTGGGGATACAAACCGAACGAAGTAGCATATAATTGCATTCCTCTACGAAAAAATCAGAATATAGAACATACTTATTTAACATAATCGTTGCCATAGATCATACGTTCGACTGAATAACCTACCATATATGCCAAATACGTGCATTCTTTTCACCCAAACCTAATATCGATGCCAATGATAATGTGAGGGGCAAATGCAGCCATATCACAGACAATATTCTTATGTTCATTCTTTTGGTTTTTGCCTGGAAGAAGGCAATCTTTGGGTAATAAAACTACATTCTTCCAGACAGAAGCCAACACAATGAACATATGGCAACAGACAATAATATGGATGCATTTCCATAGAAAAATTTAAAGCCATCGTTTACTTATACCATTATTTTTTGCTAATTTGGTTAAAATATATGCAAAATTTATTTTAAAAAATATGGAAAATTATAATTTTACAGTTATCTCTAGAAAACGCGAGGTTAACTTTCACGAATAGTTATGGAAAGCAAGCGAAAGTCTGAATTTTAGCATATTTCCTAACTTTTCTATGGACCACATTCAAAAACATAATTTAGGGAAATATGATATATGGGGGTTGGTCATACATATAAAACCCCTAGAATGCTTTATTTAACTGCTACGAGCAAAAAACTTTTAAAAATTTAGAGAAAAAAGAAGTAGGAAATAAAAATTTCTTTGTTTGTGAAGAAATTCCGCATATATTTCACTTACAATATATATTTCCCACAACTTCATAATATAGTTTAAAACCATATGATCCACGGTCCGTGTGGTTTATTGAATCGGATCTCCGTCTGTATGAGAGATGGTAAATGCAGCAAAATCTTTTCCAAGGACTTTTACAATACAGCTCAGGCCAAAGTTAGATGCGTCGTGTTAATGTTGTAACAGTTGACTTTCGTGGCCACTCTGTTGACAACCTTAAAAAACATATCTTTTAGCATTTTATTGCCACTTAAATGTGGAAGTTCTTGGCACAGTTAAGAGCCTAAAATATATGAACAAATATGTTTATGAGGGATATGACTGTGCCTCATTACAGTTTGGAAGAGTTAGTGTTGGAGTTGAGGCCAAAGTTCATATAGATGAAATCGATAGCTTTTTGTATGGTCACTACGTTGGATCAAAGGAAGCCAATTGGCGCATAAATGAGTATCCAATGCACTACCAGTCACATAATATATTATAGTTCGACTTGAATGTCACTTGCGTCACCATCAAAACGTAGTCTTTGGGGAAGGAAATGTTCAGCAAGCTCTTAAAATCACAGAAGAAGAAAATTGACGCCGATACATTACATTTGGGTAGACACAAAAGAAATGGAAGAAACGTCAAAGAGGAAGTAGTAGATCTATTGCTAGATTATTTTATCTTTTATATCGAGCTGTTTCATTTGAGGCTACTTTTGCATCATGTTCGAGGTCCCATCAGGATTTGGGTACTGTTGGGAACATTATTTACTCCACATTTTCAGCTGCTGTACATGCACAAGGTATTGCATGAAATGATGAAAAGTGACGTGAGTATTTATTAGAAGTATAAGAGTGTGAGTTCTCTCAGCAGTTAAGAGAGTTATTCGCGATTACCTATTTGTCGTTGAACGCCATGGTGTTATTGAAATTCCCTCCCATTTAGTAAGCAGAAACTACGTGATTGCAGAAACTTATGGCAATGTATCTGAAGCCATTCAGTCTAACGATATCCTCAATTCGGTTATATGAGCACCCAGATATTGAGACTACACTTTCATCGATGCAGCAATTTTTAAGAGTCTGTCCCGAGAGGAACGATTATATTATGAAAAATGTAACAAATAATGAAAATGTAAAACGTAAATGTATTCTGAAAACATGAAATACTGTAACAACGGTAAACGGGAAATGCAGTAGCACTAGAACTTAGGAGAAAGATGTAGCGGTAACCGGGTTAAAAAACCCTAAAAATAAAGGAAAATGTACAGTATCATTAGGATGGCAAACGAATTAATAATAACTAGGGGGACGCCCCCTGCTCGCTACGCTACGCCAACCGTTCACTACGCTCACTATAATAGCTCGCGCATGGCGCTATATATACAGTAGCATTGAAAGTAAAAAGGTGATTAAGTTCAGACTTTAGAAACAATCACTTAAGCTCATTTTGCACGTCAAGGTACATGTATATTGAATGAGGCCCTATCTATAATTATCGAAAACCTTGCGGGTGCGGTTGCGGATCTTAAAAGATCTTTAAATTATCTCATACAAAATACTTTTTGTAAAAATTCTTTTATCTTCTGCCAAATGACCTTGGCTTTGTGTTGCAGAAATACATATAGACACGTAATCCATCAAACGATCTAACTCTAGTGGCTACAACATACAATTAACGATAAGAAAATATAAATAGTTTGAGTAAGATTCCTTCTTTTTGAAACGTTTGGGATTTATGGGATTTATTAATTGTCATCGCAAAAGCCAGAATAACGGGAAATTGAATTTTTTGAAAGGAAGAAGACAGAAGTGTACTTGTATAATTAAGGTTTATTTGTGGTGCAAAAATACGTGTGTTTGGGAAAACTCCTGCTAAAATCTCACAATCCAAACAATTTTGTTTTGTTTAAACGAATAGGTGTACCATTGACCAAGCAAGTCATGTCCTGTACTCAAATTACGAATAAGTAAAAGTATGCAATTTGGTTTTTAAAATAAATTTGTGGGATCGGGAGCCTGCTTACATACACTGAGTTTAAAAATTCTACTGGAAAATTATTTTGCTCTCTATAATCATCACTCAAGATGTTATCGGAACTCAAATATATTCGTTTCTCTCCGGACAGGTTGTTAAAGATTTCTGCATCGATGAAAGTGCAGTCTTCATATTTGTGTGCTAATATAACCGAATTGAGAATATCGTTAGACTTTATGGTTTCAGATACACACATTGCCATAAGTATCTGCCATTGCGAAGTTACTGCTTACTAAATGGGAAGGAATTTCAATAACATCTTGGCTGTAATCTGGAAATGTGGGTAAAGTTCCATTACCAAGAGATTTAAGAAATTCAACGAATTCAATCTCATGAGGTAAAGCTATCATGTTTTGAGTAAAAGTTATTTTGTGGAATTGTGAAAATTTGGACCATGCAGTAAGGCAATTCTCAATAAGTGGAACACGTGTACCGTGAGATGTAGGCGGCAATATTCGTCAAAAATCTCCACAGAGTAAAATAGTCTTATCTCCGAAAAGTTTAGTTGAAGTACCGAATGAATAGTTTGCTGAACAAAATTTCGTCAATAGCTAATAAAGCACGGTTATATGAATCATTTTCTGAAGAATATCTTAAAAAATCTTCACACATGAACATTTTGAATTCATTTCACAAATCTAAAGCATTTGTAGGAAAGTTCGTACCACAAATAGGATATGGCAAATAACTCTCTTAACTGCTGAGAGGACTTACACTCTTTTACTTCTAATAAATATTCACGCCACTCTCCATCATTTCATGCGATACGTCGTGCATGTGCTGAAAATGTGCAGTAAATAATGTTCCCAATAGTACCCAAATCCTGATGGGACCTCGAACATGAAGCAAAATAGTCTCAAATGAAACAGCTCAACATAAAACATGAAATAATCTAGCAATAGCTCTACTACTTCCTCTTTGACGTTTTTTTTCATTTCTTTTCTTTATCTACCTGAATATAATGCATCGGCGTTTCTGTATATAGAAACTCGGACGAACTAATTCGATTGATTTCATAGAATGCAGTCAATTTTGTTCTTCTATGATTTTTAAGAGCTTGCTGAACATTTTCTAAAGACTACATTTTGCCGGTGAGGCAAGTGACATTCAAGCCGAACTATTATATATTACGTGACTGTGCTGAAAATGTGCAGTAAATAATGTTCCCAATAGTACCCAAATCCTGATGGGACCTCAAACATGAAGCAAAATAGTCTCAAATGAAACAGCTCAACATAAAACATGAAATAATCTAGCAATAGCTCCACTACTTCCTCTTTGACGTTTTTTTTTCATTTCTTTTCTCTATCTACCTGAATATAATGCATCGCCGTTTCTGTATATAGAAACTCGGACGAACTAATTCGATTGATTTCATAGAATGCAGTCAATTTTGTTCTTCTATGATTTTTAAGATCTTGCTGAACATTTTCTAAAGACTACATTTTGCCGGTGAGGCAAGTGACATTCAAGCCAAACTATTATATATTACGTGACTGGTAATGCATTGGATACTCATTTATGCGCCAATTAGCCTCCGTTGATCCAACATCTGCCGGACAAAAAGCTATCGATTACATCTATATAAACTTTTCCCTCAACTCCACCTCAAACTCTTTCAAACTGTAACGAGGCACAGTCGTATCCCTTATAAACATATTTGTACATATATTTTAGGCTCTTAACTGTGCCAAGAACATCCACATTTAAGTAGCAATCAAATTTCGCTAAAAGACATGGATTTTAAGGAACAGCATAACGGTTGTCAACATAGTGGCCATGAAAGTCAACTGTTATACCATTAACACGACGCATCTAACATTGGCCTCAGATGTATTGTAAAAGTCCTTAGAAAAGCTTTTGCTGCATTTACCATCTCTGATACAGACGGAGATACGATTCAATAAACCACATGGACCGTGGATCATATGGTTTTAACTAAATTATGAAGTTGTGGGAAATACCTTCTATATTGCAAATAAAATATATCTGGAATTTCCGTACAAACGAGCAAACTTTCATTTCCTGCCTTTTCTTTTTTCTCTTAATTGCAGTTTTAAAGGTGTGCAGACAAAAGTTTGCAAATATGATATAACTTCAGATTTTGAAATTTTAACAGTTGTTTGCTCGTAACTGCTAAATCAAGCATTCTAGGAGGTATGACCAACCCCCATTAATTTTTATTTCCCAACTTTTCCCAAATGTTTTTAAATGTGGGTCCATACAAACGTTGGGAAATATGATAAAATTCAGACTTTCGCTCGCTTTTCATAAGTATTCGTGAAAGTTAACCTCGCGTTTTCTAGAAAAAACTGTAAAATTGTGATTTTCCATATTTTTGAAATAAAATTTGCATATATTTTAATCAAATTAGCAAAAAATAATGGTATAAGTAAACGATGGCTTTAGATTTGTCATTGGTAATGCATCCATATTATTGTCTGTGGCCATATGTTCATTGTTTTGGCTTTTGTCAGGAAGAATGCAATTTTATTAGCAAACGATTGTCTTCTTCCAGGCAAAAAGCGAAAGAATAAACATGTGAATATTGTCTGTGATATGGCTGCATTTGCCCTCCACATTATCATTGGCATAGATATTAGGTTTGAGTGAAAAGAATGCACGTATTTGGCATAAATGATTGGTTATTCAGTCGAACGTATGATCTATGCCAATGATAATGTTAAATAAGTATGTTCTATATTCTGATTTTTTCGTAAGAGAATGCAATTATATGTTAATTCTTTTAGTTTGTGTCCCCAGTAGAAGATTGATTCATTTGATTTGATTTTCGACTAATTTAGTACTTGCTATTTATCGGGGACACAAACCAAACATTCACATATGGCTGCATATTTCCAAGCAAAAAACAAAACAATCACACGCATACATTCTTCCCAAAAGCATCATCTACGCTATACGTGTGCTCACTTCACGCATACTATCCCATTGATTTTTTAATTTCAATTTAAAATTAAACTAATTTATAATTAAATTTAAGAAAAAAAATTAAGTGACGCACATAGAGGAAAACCTAATCTTTCGAATGGTATAATTTTTATCCTGCTAAGTCCATCTTGTTTCCTGTAAAAGGGATAACAAAAAAACGTGTCGCCTATTTATATATAGATTAGATATAAGTATCGCCACCTACTCCTTTTCCGGCGAAAAGGTTCCAAAGGAGGGAGGAATGTCATGCCCCACATAACCTAGAAATATGGAACTAAAGGACTGAGAGGAAAAAGAATTAAAATGATACCTTGATCAATATTCCATCAATCAATACTCTTAGTATCACTGGAAGAGAAAGGTTTTATTATTATTACCAAAAAATATACTTACCGGCATCTTGATCGTCGTCGCGAACTGACAGCTACTAAACTGACAGCGATTTACACGAAGTCACAAAAAGAACTGCATTGCCGACCCACATCAACACAATGTGACAAGAGCTGCATTGCGTTAATATGATAAATTCCGACAGAGGCCCAGCAATGACATGGAACACAACCAAAAGTTAAAAATGCAAGTCGGTACACAAAGCAAAGAACTGAAATTTGCCACGAAAATGCAACTTGGACGAAAAAAATCAACGACCGTTCAGGAATTTAGAGCACCGTCAAAAGATAAGCGTTAACAAACTGCAACTTGGAAAATATTCCAAGTTGACGAAAGAAATCAACGACCCTCCAGGCATTTAGGCCATCGGCAAAAGTTAAGCGTTAACAAAATGCAACTTGGAAAATATTCCAAGCTGACGAAAGAAATCAACGACCGTCCAGGATTCCAGGCCATCATCAAAAGTTAAGCGTTAACAAAAATGCCCTATAAATACATACAATAAATGTTACCGAGAATCAGAGTTGACCAGACATCCAAGACGACGAGTCGCGGAGGAACCATCCAGATAAGGAAGCAGCAGAGCAGATTGATCAGGAAGAGCAGACTACTAGGACCAGACCTGGGAATCAAACGTGAAGTTAAAGCGAAAGATGAGCTCCAAACCCCAAACATAACGGGTGAATTACCAATCCTCCGTTCAAGTCCCAGACACGTCCAATGGGCACTAAAAATCTTTAATTATGCACCCTTGGAACGGGTAACAAACATCTGCAAGAGGCGCTTAAACGAGACCCGAAAGTGGGGCCACGTCCGATCACTCTTGAAAACTATCGGGCCAGGCAGACGGGCCATAAGAAGAAAGCGGCAGTAGAGATCCAGGCAGGGCATGAGACCGTTCAGAGAAAGAATACTTCGGTATTGGAGGCAAAGTTTCGACGCATTATAGAAGAGGCTAGAAGAAACCTCACGCTGGCGGTGGGAAGTCAGCAACGATCATTGAGGAGCCAGGAGCTACAGAAGCTCCGCAACGAACATCTTCGCTACCGACAAGAGAAAAGACGAGCGAGAGGGGTCCAGAAGCCCGGGAATCGAGCTAGGAAATTAAGCGAAACTAATTAGAATTAAGCGAAACGAAACCTTTGTAACTTTGTTAAGGAATAGTTTGTATTGAAATTGTACTTAGCCAGAATAAAATACGGAAACATCTAAATGTCTCCTTTGTATTTTGGAAAATGTGCTTGACAAATATGTTGTAAGGTTTTCCCCTATGACGTAAACACGGTTTGAAGAATGAACCTTTTACGACATAACAGGCGGCAGCACAATAGATGTTCCACTGTTTCCTCTTCCTCGCCGCATTCCTTACAGAGACAGTCGTTTGCGAGTCCCCACCCTTGGAGGTTTCTTCCGATTGGACAGTGTCCTGTAATGTCCATTGTGATGGTCCGAACCGAGGTCTTTGTTGCTTTTAACCAGTCCGCCGTTCTTAACTCTTTTATTCCGGACCACAATTGCCTTGAGTTGAAGAAGTGATCTCTGTTGCTCCATGTCTTGATGTGTTGTTCCTGAATTATTCTTTCGATGGTCTCTTTCAACAATCTCATCTGTGGCTTTGTGGAGCTTGCTTCTTCGGCACTGTAGATTTCGGTTCCGATCCTTCCCAGTTTATCCGCCTGTAGATTCCCTTTCACATCGCAGTGTGCGGGTACCCACCAGAGGCTGACTTTGTTTTGGATCCAGGACAGTGCTTCCCGGCAACTCATCATTGCCTTTCACTTGATTGTCTTAGATTCCAGTGATCTAAGACCAGCTTGTGATTTTAATTTATTTGTTTTTTGTTTGTTTTATTACCTCACATGTCTCAAATATATATTAAATTTACTTATTTTGTGTTTATTTTTTGTTTTTTGTCTCATTTCATCATATCCGGGTTTACTTGCATTTTTGTTGCAATTTTGATATCTTTCTTCACAATTAACTCAATTTACACTCGATGGTACTAAATTTTCGTCTTGACATACGTTCAATTTCTTCGTTATTCCCTTTTTTATGTACACAAAGTAAACTTTTAAATATTTCCCATTTGAACCTATTTTCCTTAGACTACAAACATGTCATTCCGGTTTTGCATTTCAATTAAATTTTTGGTTCTCAAGTGCTTTTGCATATAAACTTGCATATACTATTTAGTCATTTTGGTCCTACAAGTGAATGAAGTTGATTAATTCATTTCGCATTTCAGAGAAAAATAAGTAACGAAAGATGTTTTTATTGTTGTAATAATTGTTTATTATCTCTTTAAACACCTACGCATATCATCCTAGGTACACATATTTATAAATTATTTATCCGTGCGCACTTAATCCGTTATCAAATTAATTACAGCAAATATTGATAGTCTGGTGTATTCTTGTTTTTTGTTTGTTTCCATCACTTTATATAAAGAATTTACTATTTGGTGTAAGTACCCCCTTTGAGCTATAGAGTAATGAGCAAAGGAATAAGGACACTATTTAGTTTTTGAATTTATCCTTATTTTTTATTTCAACCACAAGTTTTTAATGTATTACAATTTTGCTGCTGAGCTAAGAGCTGACGTACAGTCACTGTGAATTCTGAATGACGACTAACTAGGATCTGGAACTTGATGGGAATGTGACGCGATCATTAAAAATCTATCAAGCCACATTTTAATACGTCGCATTATTATCCAACGCTGAGCTGTTATCTTGAGAGAAGGGTCAACATTGTTGATAATGGAAATAGGAAGCAACAATGTTGAGCACCCAAAACTGCAACAATATAGAGCATCTCCTTAAAGTTGAGGTGTAGTTTCCTTAACATCCTCCCCGCCTTCAGAGACTGTGTCGCTGAGAGAGCTAATTGGTAGAGAAACGAGCTTTGCTATTGGCCGTTTGAGCGTTGTTGTGGAAGTTTTGAGAGTAACGAACCTGATGTGTTCATCCTTGCCGGGATGAACTTCGATTACTCTTGCTAGTGGCCATCGAGCTGGTGGTAGTCGTTCATCTATAATTAGTACTAGAGACCCGAGTTTAAGTTGGTTGGACGCATGATCCCACTTTGAGAAAGCTTGGAATCGCTGGAGATATTCAGCTGACCAGCGCTGCCAAGAGTGTTGAAGTTTTTGTTGTATCGATTTGTCAGGGAGATAATCTTGTTGATGGCAGTTCTAAAAGAGCTTCTTCTGATAGAATAGTTTGAGCTGAACTTGTAAGAAAATGAGCTGCCGTGAGAGCGTTAAGATCGTCTTGATCGTCCGTAAGAGGTGCGAGCGATCATGTGTTCAGAACTGCCCCGATTTGATTTAAGAGAGTTGTAAAGTCCTCATATGTTAATAGAGTCTCCCCAATCACTCGTACTAGATGATACTTTACCGACTTTACCGCCGCTTCCCATTTTCCACCAAAATGAGGACCACTAGAATATCCAACGGGTACCTTCAAGAGCTAGCGAGTTAACTAATTGAGCGTTTTCAGTTGAGCTTGCTTTAAATATCTGTCGTAAGAGTTTATTAGCACCCTGGAAAGTTTGTAATGTTTATATGAAAATCGGAGACTTAAATGCTCACCATATTGAAGTGCTCGTCTGAAGCACCGACCAATATTGACGTGAGATAGTTAAGATAACGAAGAGCACCAATCAGTGCTCTGTGATTATCCAAATGACAACTCTCCTGTTCAATGTTAAGACAATAACTGACTTTATTCAATCATCATTATGCTATTTATAATGGTTTTCACAGGTTGAACTTAAGTTTAATAACCTCATGGGAATTAAGTTCCCATGAGAACCAAAATTGATGAAGAATTGATTACACTTAGTTCTAAGTATCAATTCTTCATATGTCCCCTATGTTCTAGGTATATTGTGCAACTATGCTAGGTAAGTGCATCAGGTAAGTACATAATCTAAATTTCTGTTCTAATGCATATTCTAGTGATTGTCTTCACTAATTTGTTATCATGTATAATCTTTGTGTCTTCACTAATTTGTTATAATGTATAATCTTTGTGTCTGTGCTAATTTGTTATAATGTATAATGTTATAATATGTTATAATTATTCCTATGCTAAATTTGATGGTACTAAAGTGTCTTTGCTAATTTTTAACAGGGTGATTATTCCATTACTAAAAAGGGTGATCCTTACAATTTGTTCCACTGTCACTTTAAAGGACAGAGCGACGACTAATGAACCGTCGATAAGCTTTGATGAGAGCTTCAGCAGAATAATCAGTGACCACCTCCAGATGTACTGCGGAAGTTACGAAACAAACGAAAACTGCTATCCAAGATTTATAAGTTTTTGTTCCTCTTCCTTGAAAAGTCTTGAACGGAAATGGTCCTGCATAGTCAACACCAGTAATATGGAATGGTCTTACTGGAGTGACTCGTGAAGCTGGAAGCTGTCCCATGAGCTGCTGAGCGCGAAGAGCATGATAGCGAGCGCAAGTCACACATTTTAATATAAAGGAGCGTTCTGGAGCTCTTCCTCCAATTATCCAGAAGCCTTGACGTAAATTCATAAGCGTAACTTGAGTACTTCCATGAAGGGTTGATAGATGAGCACGAGCAATAATTAGATGAGAAAGTCGAGACTTCCTTGGTAAGATGATTGGATGAATTGTTTCTGGATCTAATTGAAATTTTTCAAGACGACCCCCAACTCTCAAGATTCCTTGATGATCTATAAACTACAGCGTTTAGTCTTTATACAAAATGAGTTGTAGGCAGTTTTATCCCATTTTTTAAAGCTTTTAATTCATGTGCAAAGTGAATTTGTTGAATGAGTTTTATCCAAGTGAGCTGCGCATCGAGCTGGTCATGAGGCGTCAATGGAGATTTTGCCAAAGAGCTCTTTTCTGTTTTCAAAACAGAAAAGAACCGTTTACAAATAGCTGTAATTCTCAGGAACTTGTAGATCGACGAGTATCTTGAAAGTAGATACCATAATGAATGGGTGGATTCTTCTTGAGTAGTAGTTAATTGAAGAACAACACCTGATCGTTCTTCCTTATGAGCGAGAACTGATGGTTTAAATTGTCGAGTAGGCCAATCTGATGTAGAACGGGATAACCAATCTGGTCCATTCCACCAAAGCTTAAAATTTACTAATTGAGCTGGTGTCAACCCTCTTGAGGCACAATCCGCTGGGTTTGTTTCCCAGGGACATATTTCCACTTTGCTGTTGGAGTGAGCTCTTGAATAAAACAGACACGATTTCTTACGAATTCTTTCCACTTTGATGGATGACTGAGAACCCAAGTAAGAGCTACCGATGAATCAGTCCATAGAAAAATAGGCGCCTGAGCCAATTCGAGTATTTGTTGAGCTTGCTTTACGAGTTTTGAGAGCATCCAAGCAGCAGTTAGTTCAAGGCTTGGAATTGTTACTGGTTTCAGTGGTGCTACTTTGGGTTTAGCACACACGAGCTTTACTTGAGCTTCATTTCCGGAATTTACAACTCTAATATAGATACATGCAGCCATGGCTGACTGCGATGCATTCGAAAAACCATGTCATTCAATGTAAGAGCTGCTGATTGTGTTGATTTATCTCGGAACTCGAATTTGAGCAATAATTGGCAACTCATCTCTCAGATGCGTTCACTTTTGAGTGAGGTGGGATGGTAGTTCATCATCCCATCCAGATTTGATGATCCAAAGTTCTTGAATGAACATCTTTGTTCGTATTATAACAGGAGCTAGAAATCCCAGAGGGTCAAAGAGTTGTACTATTTCTGAGAGAACTGTTCGTTTGGTTATTTTATTGAGCTGGAAAACTCGAGGTGTAAAAATAAATTAATCAACTGTTGGACACCATGAAAGTCCAAGAACCTTTAGATCTGTATCATCCAAAACTTGAGCTGGAGCATTAGAAACCATTTCGAGTGATAACATTTGTAGGAATGCAGGAGAATTGCTTGCCCATTTTGCTAATGGAAAGCTCTCCGCCATGCAAAGATTTATGATGTCTTAAGCTATTAATTGTGCTTCTTACAGTGTATCAGAGCCACCAAAAATGTCGTCAACATAACGACCTTTTGTCATAGGAGCTATTGAACGAGGAAATTTATAGCCTTCATCATGAATGAGCTATGACATAACTGGCATTGCAAGAAATAGAGCAGTTCTTGTTCCGTAAGTAACGGTAGTGAGCTGATATGGAACAATATTATTGTGTTCCAATCTGCAAAATTGACATTTATTTGGCGAAACATCTTAGTTATATCTGAACTAATGATGATTTTGTGACGTCTTATCGAAAGAAGTACATCAAAAATGTCGAGATGAAGTTTTGCACCCGTATGGAGAATATCATTTAGCGATGTACCAGAGCTTGAGCGTGCTGAGCCATGAAATACTACTCTCAAATTTGTAGTGATACTATGTTCCCGTCATACTCCATGATGAGGTTAATAGTAATAAGTACTTACTTGATCGGGTGATAGAGCTGAATCTGCTAAGTTTGAGCTGCTGTCTGAGAAAGGTTGAACTATTGGAGCTTCCTTCATATGTCCTAAAACTTTATATATTATTGCTTTTAAAACTTTAACTTTTATTGCATAAAGTTTCGGTAGAGCTGATTGAGCTTCTGATTTTTAGAGAGTCTCTTGAGCATCGATTTTAAACATCTCAGAGCGTTGGTTTCAGAATCTCCAAGTGTTGTTGAAGATTGTAAAAGAGGTAGTCGCACAATATATCTACCTGAAGAGGCTCGAGTGTGAGTTGAGAGGAAGTGTGCTTCACAAGCTTCTTCTTCTGGAGTAAGATGGGAAACAATGCATTGAATGTTTCTTCTTGTAGCCAGAACTTGGATAAAAGTTCATGTAAATCATAATCAGGTTTTACATGTAGAGTTATGCTTCTGTTTAGAGCTGAGCTTTTCTGTATTGAGCCAAAGACAATCCAACCAAAAATGGTCTTCAGAGCAACTGGATCGTTTGATTGAGCACATTTTATTTCTGAGCCAATGACTTGGGCAAAGGGCATTGATCCAAGAATAATATCAATATTTCCTGGAGTTTTGTTATCTGGATCTGCGAGCATTAGAAAATCCAAGTGATTCCATGATGAGCTGTCTTCATTGAAACAAGGTAACACAGTAGTTAATGTAGGAAGAATATGAACTGGAACACGAATTTGATTCACTGAATATAATGATCTGAGCGTAATGATTATTTTGCCTTAAGTGCGACCTGCTGCAATATTTGAAATACCCGTAAGCATTATGCTAGAACGATGTCGCTTGAGCTTGAGTTGATTGATGAGCTTGTTGGTAATAAACAAGAGTTCAGAGCCTGAATCGAAAAACATTCTGACTCCCTTATGTCCATTTATTGGAGAAATTAAACGAGCTTGAGCTGTTGCCAATAGAGCCGTTGTTTGATCACTAGAGTCCAATTGAGCTAGATGAACTGATGATAAGCTTGAGTGAGCATATTGCATATGATCTTGAGATTTTAATTGATGAACGCCAGAAGAGTTAGATTGAACTCCAGTAGTGTTAATTGATGCACTTCGAGTTGAGCATCGTTGTTGTACAGGCAGTGGCGGATTTACACATTTGCCGCCAGTAGGCTATTCAAATTTTACCGCCCCTACCGACCTCTACAGTTCGGTACCCTAGTTCACAATCATATTAACTACAATTTATATGTTTATGTTTTATCGTTATAACTAAACCACCTTTTTCCCGTAATGTGTTTGATTGTGAAATGAGGAATCGATGTGTCAGTTTCAGATTATTTTTACAATGATTTAATTAAGATTGCACATGAAATAGTTTTTGGGTATATTTCGGAGCTAATAAATAACTAGTACTACTAATAAGGCGGGGTAAGGTATGCGTTAACACTACTTACACAATAATGTATATTCAGTGAACGTAATTAAATAATTTTTATTGCGCTTACTTACAGTTTGAAAACAATATACATATTCAATTATCTGGTAAAAATTCGGCTGATGATGATGACGAAATTCATATAATTAATTTGGAAAAGTCTTATAATACCTTTTTGCGCGATTTTATATTCGCAAAATCATCGATTATATCGTCGTATGAAATCTTGTTCATTAGTTCTGATTCTATGCACAAAAGAACTAAGGCATTTAGCTTTTCTTGGCTTAACCCATTTGTACCCGCTGTCCCTGAGCGAGTCCAGCGCATAAAATCATGATTTTCTCAAGTGCGTTTCAAAATTTTGCTGATAAGAAAATTTTAAAAGTGTCTACGCACTTCAAGTGGCATACGTAATCTCTAATTTTATGTATTTTCTGCTTGATCAGGACAGTTTGAACGACAGGAAAAAAATTTTTTGTCAGTCCTTTTAAAATCGTTCTCGTGAACAGAAAAGAAAATTTTGATCCGTACCGTTACCATTTTTAACATATTTTCCATTTATTTTACCATTGCATTCAATTTTTGTATGTAATTTTACGTTGGATTTACAAAAAATTTTGTTTGAAAATTGTTCTCAGGTAGGTGAAAATTGGGCACATATGCCCCCTCATAATTTTCAAATTATGCCAACAGTACTATTTGATTTTTCAGTTTTAAAAATGGAGCAGAAACCAATTGGTGTCCTGAATTTTTATGGAAAACGTTGCAAAACGCTCGACGAAGCATTGGACAATGTGGTTTCCGCAGGAAGTGAAAAAGTTGTTGACATTGTTCTTCTTCCTCCAGAAATTGTTGATGAACTTACTGATGAAGATGATATTGATGAGGACAACATATTATATTCTTCTATACCGAATGACGTGCCTGGTGAATTGGAACTATTTTATAGCAGCGATGACGAGGAAGATAATTTGAGTTTAGCCACTCTCCAGAGAATGTGGCGCAATGAAGAACCACCAACTAAAAAGCGCAAGCCAAATACCGTTCCCGATTGGCATAGTGAAATGGCAAACTTAAATGATATGAACAGCACATTCACGCAAGAAAAAATGGATAACATTAGGAAAAAGTTTGAATACTCAACGCCTATTGAAATTTTCGAGTCAATCGTTACTGATGAAGTTATAAATCTTTTGGTGGATCAATCAAATTTATACGCGAGCCAAAATAACCGCCATAAGTTTTCAGTAACAATGACGGAGATACGAATTTTTCTAGGTGTACTTTTGTTTAGTGGATACCATAAGCTGCCCAGAGAGAGACTGTATTGGAGCCTTGATGAAGATTTTGACACGAAACTCATATATAACGCAATATCAAGGAATCGGTACAGTGAAATAAAAAAGAACTTGCACTTTGCAGAGAATACATCCCTGAATAAAGATGATAAAATGGCCAAACTTCGTCCCATCATGGATCTTTTATATACAAACTTTCAGCAATGGGGAATATTTTTTGAAGTGTTGTCCATTGACGAAGCAATGGTGAAATATTTTGGACATCACAGTTCGAAGCAATTTTTAATTAAAAAACCAGTCAGGTTTGGCTATAAGGACTGGATGCTGTGTAGTGCGAAAGGATATTGTTTTGCTTTTGATACTTACTGCGGTGCAAAAGGCCGGTCTCAAAGTGAAAGGCTACCATTAGGATCTAAGGTCGTACTCGATTTATTGAAGGTTGTGCCCAAGCCATCAGACCATATTGTATTTTTCGACAATTTTTTTACTAGCCTAGATTTACTAGTTCAACTCCGGGAATTAGGTTTTCGTTCGACTGGTACAGTGCGGGATAATAGAATAAAAAAATGTCCTATTCTCTCTCCAAAAGAAATGAAAAAGCGCCCCAGGGGTGCATACGAGTATAAATATGATAAAAATGGAAAAACGTTAGTGGTTCGATGGAAAGACAACAGCGTTGTCACAATGGCAACTAACTACGATACAGTTGTTCCTCTAGGCAGCGTGAAACGATGGTCAACTACCGAAAAGAAAAAAGTTGATGTTCCTCAGCCAAACTTGTTCTCGAGTTATAACTCTGGAATGGGGGGCGTAGATTTGCATGACCAGGCGGTAAATAATTACCGAATATCTATTTTTGGAAAAAAATGGTGGTGGCCACTTTTCACACATATGATGAACATGGCAATAGTAAACGCATGGCATTTACATCGTATCGCGCAGCCAAGTGATAACTTAGATCTTTTGGCATTTGTAAGAGAAGTTACAAGATTTTACTTAAGGTCTTTCGATAAAACAAAAAAAAACCGGCCTTCTGGGTCAGTTCCAATGAGTATTAGAGCTTCAGAAGGAGGGCATTTTCCTAAAAAAGAAGAAAATCAGAGGCGATGTAGGGTCTGCAAAATGAAATCACGTTGGCATTGCGTAAGGTGTAATGTACCATTGTGTATAGAGAGGGATTGCTTTATATATTACCACACAAAACTCTAAAAAATAGCTTAGCAAAATGAATTTGCTTATAGATTACTTTTGTCGGGTATGTGCCCACTGTCCCTGTACGAACCATCACTTTTTTTCAAAACTGAAAATAAATTTTTTAAAATTGATAGTTAAAACATGTATTTTTATTCATAACACATAAGTAAGAACAAAAAAAACATAATTTCAAAAAAAAAAAATTCGTGGGCACAAATGGGTTAAGGTAGATCTTAGATAATTTTTCACCCGTTTTAAGCAAGAAAAGCTTCTCTCACCCGAGCAATTTGTCGCTGGTATACATGGAGCCATGCGAACGGCTATATCAAAGTTTGGATAACCGTTTTGCAAATTCTGTTTTCGCAGGAACGAAGATAGACTTTTCAATGATCCAGAATCTAGTTTTGCCAGAATTGTTTTAGAAGAAAGATGGCATTGAAAATGTATGCATTCTTGAACTAAGTCAGTCTCTAAATCATTAGGATACATTACTTCCAAGAAAACGGCTTTTTCCGTAAGGGTTGATGATGCCAATTCACTCATTTTGGTCAGAAATGAAAAGTTTTCATTGAACTTGTTGTAGGCCACCTGCCGTTTTCCTAATTCGGACACGAGTCTATCAATGAGGACGAGAAATGTGTGAACCCTGAAATTATCACTCGCAGTCATTCTCATTTCTTCATCGGATGTTTCATCATAATGTTCTTTTCTTTTCGGTTGTCTTTTCCCCATGTTTTTCGTATAGTGTTTTGACATGCTTAATTCCATCGCCTTTTCTTCGAAATACGTAAAATTTTCTCTTTCAGCTACGAAAAACTTGCAAAGAGACTCGTAAAGATCGGCAACAGTGATCAAATCTACGGTTGAAGCCTGAATTTGAACATTGACTTTGTTTATTCTTTCCAAAAAAACATTCCACACAACAACCATTACCGCCGTTTCCAGTTTTTCGAAATGTAAAAGTATTCCCCTCGCTTCGCTCTGCATTACAGGCTTTTCTGTAGAATCATCCATGATTGATTCCAAAGTTTTAAGGACTTCGTGCCAAGAATCTCTCAAACTTCTACATGCGTCCTCTCTAGCTGTCCAACGTGTGAGATTTACTCTCTTTAGCGTTTTCCCTTTCCCGATTACAGTCATTAATTTTTGCCAGCGTTGTGTCGAACTTACAAAAAAACATAGATTTCTTGAAGCAACATGAAGAAGCGACAAGCTTCTATGCAAGATTCAGCAGCCGCAGCTGCCACTAAATTTAAAGAGTGGGCAGAGCAAGGAAAGAAAAAAGCTAAAGGTGCTTGGCCTTGAATTTTAGCCTGTAAGCCATTGTACATACCAGACATGTTCGCGGCATTATCATATGATTGTCCACGGCAGTCTTCAATATATATGCCCAGTTTTTTGAGCTCTGAAGTAATGGCAGAAAGCATTTCTTCAGTTTTATGTCCCACTGAGGGCAAAAACTTGAGAAATCTTTCACACGGTTCGCCTGTTTTCAAAACGTATCTAATGACGAGGGTAAGCTGGTCCACATGTGCTATATCTGGTGTTGAATCGATGATTAAGGAAAAATATTTCGCCGTTCTTATCTCGTCTCCAATCTGCTTTACGACTTTATGACCCATCAAGAGAATGAACTCATCGCAAACGGTCTTTGATAAGTAACTGGTACTTCCAGATCCTTGATTGCCAAATCGTTCAATATGACTGGCTAAAAAAGGATCGAATTCAGCTAACAGTTCTAAGATCATGTAATAATTTCCATTATGTGGATCTCAGAATTTTTCATTTCTTCCTCTGAAAGCGAGGCCTCTTGAGCACAGTCGCTTCACTATGGCAACAACCCTCTTCAGAACGTTTCTCCAATAAGTAATTTCTTCATCAATCTGAATATGCAGTAAATTGTCGAGTCGGCCATCAATCTCACTTCTAACCTTCATACTAAGGATACTTGATTTATGACGCGCAGAGTTTTCATGCTTAGCTACTCGGTGTTCTACATTTTTCCAATCATTTAGTCCTTCGTTCTCAAACTGAGTTTTATTCTCCAATGTTCCGAATGCCAAACACGGTCCACAATATACTGATCTTTTACTTTCAGAATAAACCAGCCAATTTCGGTCATTCACTTCATTATTTTTCATTTTTCTTTGGAAAATACTCGCTGGCAAGAAACGACGCTGATCAGCATATATTTTCTCACTTGTAGAGAAGTCACAAGATTTGTTTTGATCGAAGCCGTACCTTGCGATAATCTCCCTTAAGGTATCATTGATTACCCATAAAGCTGGATCTTTGTTTAAATTTACTGCTGTTTGCACTTGTTCTTTACTTAACGTCTGTTTCTTAGACGCATCTTCAATTGTTTTACTTATTGATGATTCCTCAACAGATGACTGTTGTTGCTGGACCGCAGAGTTCAAATCCGTTTGACCTTCTGCTTCTCCAGATAGTATTTTGTCAGTGGATATCGTTGAAGTTCCTGGTTTTTCAAAACTACTTCCACTTCCACTTTCAAAAAGACGGTCAATTTTTATCGTTTTACGGATAACCTGTTCGTGTTCTTCTTTTTTCAGTTTGGCCTTCCTTTTATACTCAGCTCCACTAAGTCGCTTTCTTCCGTTACTCATTCTAACAATGTTTTATCCAAGAACTGAAATATGTAAAATCATTACCTAACACAAGTACCTACCCATCAGAATTTTATTTAAGTGTGATAAAACAAAAAAAAGCGAAATTTTTTCGCATAGCTTCCGAAACAGCTATTTGTCAAGTTAATGTAAACAGGTATAATTTCAATTAATCGAAAATAAAATTTACTTTAAGTGAAACTACTACTAATCAAATACAATATAGTTCAAAACTTAACGTTATTTTCAAAAATTTTTGTTTTTACTCACCCAAGTAGTATTAAACTTAAGTCCCTTAAAGCTCTTCCTCTTTCCAAACAATGAATTCCTTTCACACACTCTTCAATCAATAATATTTAATAAAAATTCTTAATTTGACTTGACTTTCTCTTTTCAATTTAACACTTAACCTTTCCACTGGCCTGCTCGATTAATAGTGATTGAAATGTCTCATGCAATCCCCTAACATCGATCGCGACCACCCAAACAGAAAACGAGAGATCTCCTTATCCACAACAGGACCTTATCAGCGCTGACTTTGCGCAAATTCCTTATGCGAACCCACATAACCCAAACCAAGGTCAACAAACAAGCGATATGGCACAAAGTAATCACTAGTAAAACTGCACAGAAGCCAAAACACACAAGCACCCAAAACAGGAACACCACACTGAAATAGAAAAGTATCTTTACGTACTATAAGTTTAAACCTACGTACCGGTGATGTTATGAAGTTGTCCATACAATCCACGAAACACTTTGAAAAATTACAGTACAAAACCAAAAAATTTTCCAATGAAATATTGATACGTAAGTATTAGAAATAGCAGGACGTAATCAACCGAGGTTGCTTTTATTTTGTTTTTGACTTTGACTTTTCTTCTGTAAATACGGGACGGGACTTCCCCGTTTTTGTCGCCGGTCAATATCAATCTTTCTCGACCCCGCTTCGTCTCAACGGTCACGGTCAATGCCCGTACAGTCAATTCGGGCAGACATACTTAGCGAACGGTCATGTCCTGTGTCGCAACCAAACGCGATTACGCAAATTTTAGAAATATTTATCTAAGTGGTGAAACATATTACATGTTGAATTGTTTGTATGAACCTAATAGCATTTAGGTATATAAATATGAATTATTTTAATTTCTGAAAGAAATAAGAAAACATTTTGGCCCCAAATTTGCCGCCCCTAGAATCTGCCGCCCTAGGCTCCAGCCTACTCAGCCTACTGGTAAATCCGCCACTGTGTACAGGACAGGAGCTTGATATTACCGTTGATGATGTATAAATTGAGCTTGCTGGGGATTCTTGAGCTGGTACCCACACTTGTGATTGAGATTGTTGAGCAGGACTTGAGCTACGAGCATGATTTGAAGATGACGTCGATTTTTGAGCTTGTGCACACACTGGAATTTTAACTAACGACTAACAATATTTAAAGTAATGGTAGCAAGATAACCTTGTGATTTAGATTGTTGAGCAGGACTTGGGCTACGAGCATGATTTGAAGATGACGTCGATTCTTGAGCTTGAGCTGTTGATGCCTTTGCATATTCACTGAGATGAATCAAAGTATGGTGTTTAATTCCACAGTGTAGACATTTCTTTTGACTTCTACAGGCTTGTACGTCATGTCTACCTAAACAGTTGCAGCAGAGTCGATTTATCAACTTCTGTTCCTAGAGCTTCGAGTGAATCTAGAGGTTCTCGTACCCCATTAAATAATTCGTGAAGACCTTTAGACGAGAACTGAATTGTTGAGCTGCTACCCAATAATTTGTCGAGCTGGGTAGAGACGAGCAACCGTTTGTTCTCAACACGAGATACGAGCAGCGACCACCTCAGCGACCAATTGGAAAATTCTCTCCTGTCACTTTCATGTGACTAATTAATCGAACTGCATCACTTAACACAGAGATTTTAAGCACCGTCATTTTATGTACCTCCGGCATTTCAATGTTGTTTCCAACTAGAGCCTGGAACATATCTTCGTACTCCTTCCAGTCCTTTTATTTTCCGCCGAATGGACGGAGCTCAACCTTCTCAAAGACCTGATACGCAGTTGAGCTTGTTGTTGGTCGAACATAAGATTGTTGAGATGTTTGAGCTGGCTGGATGGTTTCAATCTTAGTCGTGAGCTTGGCGTGAGCTTCAGCATATTCAGTAAGAGCTTGTGAGAAAGTTTTCTGGGTGCAGTAGTTCGAATTTATATATACCTGTGGAAAATCCTTAGCTAGTTGATTATGACTTGCCATGAATCAGCTCCATATTTCCTCCAACCCTTGTAATTTTGATTTAATCATTTCCAGACTCAACTTACTGAGTGTTTGTGCAAATGAGTCGAGGTTGATTTTCTTTAAAATGTCCACTTTCTCCATGTGGAGGATCACACGAACTGCAAAAGCCAGCTCGGCTTCGGTTTCAGTGTTCTCGTAATCAAACATTCAGTGTTCCCGGCATGTTGACAACAACGTTTAACTTAAACGTTTGAGTGTATTTATTTTAGCGCGAGCAGTAAGATGGGTAACTTGAGCACAGAATGTTTGATTACAATCAAGAGCGTCTGATTCGTGAGAGCAAGCACCAAAATTGTAATCGAGCACAAAAATGTATTTAATATTGAAGAGTGCTTATTTCGCGAGAGCAAGCACCAAGCCGTAATCGAACACATAAATGTATATAAAATTCAAGAGCGTCTATTCTCGCGAGATCAAACACGAAAACCGTAATCGAGCACAAAAATGTATATAAAGTTCAAGAGCGTCTATTTCGCGAGAGCAAACACCAAGCCGTAGTCGAGCACAAAAATGTATATCAAATTCAAGAGCGCCAATTTTCGCGAGATCAAACACCAAAACCTTCATCGAGCACAAAAATGTATATAAAACTCAAGCGCGTCTATTTCGCGAGAGCAAGCACCAAACCGTAATCGAGCACAAAAATGTATATAAAATTCAAGAGCATCTATTTTCACGAGATCAAACACCAAAACCGTAAGCGAGCACAAAAATGCATATAAAATTCAAGAACATCTATTTGCGCGAGATCAAACACCAAAATCGTAATCGAGCACAAAAATGTTTATTAGATTCAAGAGCGCCTTTTAAGCGAAAATTAGCACTATAAATTCTCAAACGAGCACCGAAAGTTCTTAGACGAGCACCAAAAGTCCAGAAAAATCTATAAGCGTCTTTTGCTTAATGAGCACAATTATTAAATTTAGCGAACGCGAGCACCAAAAAGTTCTTTAAATGATCAACAACAATTCAAATGTTGAACTACACGTGGGAGCTTTTCCCTTACCAGACACCATCCGGCTCGAAGGATTAAATTTTTTTTAGGGCAACTGCGAGTAATGAGCTATAGAGTAATGACCAATGGAATAAGAACACTATTTAGTTTTAGAATTTATTCTTATTATTTATTTCAACCACAAGTTTTTAATGTATTACAATTTTGCTGCTGAGCTAAGAGCTGACGTGCAGTCACTGTTAATTCTGAATGACGACTAACAAGGATCTGGAACTTGATGGGAATGGCATTAAAATTCGATCAAGCCACATTTTAATACGTCGCATTATTACCCGCCAACGCTGAGCTGTTAATTTGAGAAAAGGGTGAACATTCCTGCTAACGGAAATAGGAAGCAATAATGTTGAGCACCCCAAACTTCAACAATATAGAGCATCTTCTTAAAGTTGACGCGTAGTTTCCTCAACAACAGTGGAAAGAACATGTTTATACGTATGTATTATGCGGTACTTGTTTTTCCGGTAACGTCATCCGGCTATTGTAAGCATCCACGCGTGATAGCTGTTATATAGCGTTTCGTTAGGATATTTATGAGTGTAGCGTGAAAACGCGTTAAGCTAGGACATTGATTGGTGTATCAATGTTAAAAGCATGAAAAGAGCTACCAGGACCTGAAGTGATACAATAAAAATATTCTGCGAAATATAGGCAAAATTCGTTACGCATTTGAAAATCGAAATATGTTGAAGATGTCTTCCCAATTAGGCGTAAATATGCACCGAATAATAAAAAAAACTCAAATCGGAGAAAACCCGCATCAGAACAAATATTAAAAACCCAAAATGTTCAGACGTTTTGACGTTAAAAAAAATTACAACAAAATTTTCGTAATAATACGTTTCACTATCAAACCATTAATAACAATGGTTATGGAGAGTGGTACGGTTGCAGAAAGGATAAATCACCAGCTAATATCTCTCTACCGTTTTTTATTTCTTCTTCGATGCCACCGTAGCTCTCGCACTTGTGCGGCACAGAACATTTTTGGTTTGTATTATTCGGCTTGATGCGGGTTTTCTCCGATTTGAGATTTTTACAAGTCGTTGCATATTTACGCCTCATATGAAACGATATCCTCCACATTTTTTATATTTTCAAATTCATACAGATTTTTGCATATATTTCGGAGAATATTTTTAATGTTTCACTTTAGGTCCTGGTTGCTCTTTTCATGGTCATTACAATGTTATCCTAATCAACGTCCTAGCATAATGCGTTCTCACGCTACATTCATAAATATCCTGACACAACGCGGAAAAACAACAATCACGCGTGGGCGCTTGCACTAGCCCGATAACGTCATGGGAAAACCAGTTGCCTCACAATAAATACGTGCAAATATGTTCCATCCACTGTGACCTCAACCTTTGTTATCGTGTTATCAGCCTCGTAGTTATTAGCGATTGGAAAATGACGGTGTTTTGTAACACAAGAATGTTAGACTGGCTACAATGTACAATGTACATACTCAACGAGAAGAAAGACGTTTTCACGTCAAAAATAAACTTGTGATTTATATATTCTGTAACCGTAATTCTCTCTATAACCATTGAAATTAACAGTTTGATTATTAAAGTACATATTAGTACCAAAATTTTGTTGTCATTTTTTTGACGTTAAAACGTCTTTACGCTCGTTAAGTACATTAGTAGTCAGTCAAACTTCCTTGCGGTACAATATACCGTCAGATTTCAATCGCCAATAGCTACGAGGCTAATAATGCGATAACAACTTTTGAGGTCACAATGGATAAAGAATTCCTGTACGTATTTATCATGTAGCATTCGTTTTGCACGTGACGTCATCGCACTAGTCCACTTACGCATGATTGTTGTTAATAAGTGATGCGTAAAATTATAAATCAGTGTAGCGTGAGAACGCGAGAACTCGTGTAGGACGTTCGTTCAGGAGTCGTTGTAAGGAGTTTGAAAAGAACTGCTAGGATCTAAAGTTGAACAATAAAAATAATCGCCGAAGTATAAGTGAAAATTGGTTTTAAATTGAAAAAACAATTAAAGATATCGTCTCATATGAGTCGTAAATATGAGCCGAATTGAATACAATGCAAATCAAGGGCAGCTTGCATCAAAATGAATTCAAAAAAACCTTAAGTGTACAATATTAGGAGGGAAGAAGTATAGGTGTTTGAAATAATGTCCCTACTCTTTGACTGCCTACTGACAACTGCATTATTACGCTTGAAACATATTACAAATTGAGGTTAACAAATGGTTACACTTACACACTATTGCTTTAGTTGCATTTACACGCTATTGCTCGACTCACATACACTACATAAAGTGTCCAGTGCCGAGTAAATGTCAGAGCTACGGCATCTTCGAAGGAAATATTAAAAAAGGTGCGAAAAAATAAACTTGTGATTAATCTTTGTATATGAGACATTGATTTAAGAACATACTAATAAAAAATACTTGTTAACATTTTATCCCGAGGTTTTCACGGAAAATCTACGGCGCGGACCTTGACTGGGCCTTTCCTTTTTATCTTTTTTTGCGTTATGTCGACAATCCCGCACATACTTTAATTAACATCGTTATTTAACTTTGAATATATTTAATATAAGACTTATAAACTATCTCACATGTTAGCAATTAATAAAGTTGCAACGAGCTCTACTTAATTATTGACACATGTTCAGTCAGAGGACTGATAAGATGAATTGGTCATGACCGATATCAGTCAGGAAAATATAAAGATAGAGTCAGGCCGTCATGAATGATAATGGTCCATGGTAAGATGAGTCATGTACAAGCAATTCATATGTAGAATTCTTAGGTCATAGGGTAAGTCAAAGGTAAACTTATGATAAAGCAAAGTGTATTAGATAAGAGAATATAATTTAGACTCAGATTAGGATTGTATGTATATATTGCAAATAAAGGAAGAAGGAGAGTAGTGATAGGAAAACTGTATATAAGTTAGAATAATTCAGGAAATAAATGAGTTGAGTTTCAACGAGCAAAGAGTTTTAATTTAATTCTACCTAAGTAATTGACTAGAAGATTTTCGTAGGCCAATTATACATAAAACAACCCTTGAACAATTGAAGTAGCATTGGCTTAGCGGTTTTACCTAAGCCACCCTGCGACTACAAGACACTCAAGGTTCTATATTCTCATATATTCTATATTATATACACTATTATTTACTAAGTTTTTTCTTCCAAGTTATAAGCATGTTAATTAAAATTTTCACTTCGAATTTTCAAGCGTTTTATGTTTAGAGGTTCTACATAATTTCACTTAAATGTTTTAAATAAATTTAATTATTAAATGTTAAACATTTCAACTCTTAATTCTTTTAACGAATTCACAAAATTACTTTAATAAATTTACTAAGATTTCTTTTCCAATTTTTAAGTATTTTAATTAAAATTTTCACTTCAAATTTTTCAGCGTGTTATTTTAAGAGGGTTGTACATGATTTCACCCTTTTTTCAAACACCGAACAGCACGACGTCCTCTCCCAAAACTTCACTGCCAATAGAACCACAATCCTGCGGTTTCTATCTGCATTTTGACAATGGTCAGGCTCAAATCCATGAAAGACCAATTCTTTCCTTTCATTCTAATTGCTCTTTCATGGATTTGGAAATTAATATTCGGACTCAACTGATTCCCACGGAATCAATAGAGTTGTGCACAATGCACGAAAGATCAACTCTTCTGATTTCGATTTTGGCATCAATTATAGAATTGATTTTCCGTGCATTCAGGGGGCGGATGTCCCTGGGAACAACATATGCTTTGTTGGTTTCCAGGGAATCAATAGCATAGGCAGAACGGGATCTGCAATAATACCCCTTTTTTCGTTCTGGTGGAAAAGTTTCGGATGATCCCGTTCTGCCACGCGAGCGTGTCACAGGGTGTTCATTTAATTTTTGATTTAGATTTAGTTTTGATTTTAAAGTTTTGAGTTTCGTAATTTACTTTTAGTTGCTTTAAAGTTTTTGCTAAATTTCCGTGTTTGAAAATTTATTTTCATAACACTATCCACGGTGACCTTAACCGTTGTTATCGCATTATGAGCCTCGTAGTTATTAGCGATTGAAATATGACGGTGTTTTGTAGCACAAGAACACTAGAACCAATTTATGAAACCAAAAATACTCAGTGCCGAGCAGTATCGGGTCCACGGCAACATCGAACATTAATTTAAATATGTACGTTCTAATAAGAATCCATTACTATCATTTTATCAAAAAGTTTTCACGGAAAGTCTACGGCGCGGACCTTGACTATGCCTTTCTGCTTCTTTTTGATTTTGCCGTATTTCTAATAATTAATTGATAGCTTTTGAGCTTTTTGCTTAATGTATGTATTTTGAATCTACATTTTATAACACTTGGCAATTAGTTTACATATTAATTAAAACCCTTACATACTATTTTCTTTAACATTCTTTAAAGTCAATTTCATGTTCTTTTTTCTTTACCTGTTGTTTTTGATTCAATTATTTGTGACAAACCAATTGCAGGAACGATTTTCATTTGTTTTTGTTTCTTTCTTCACTCTTTTTGTTTTATTCATTATATGTCCTAAACAGATATCGTGTTCATTAAGTTTTCAGTTTGTTCTTGTTATTCAGAAGCTAATAAAGAATAACCAGAATTATGGATACATTATTATTTTACTTTTCCTTTTTTTCTTTCCGTTGAATATGAAGAACAAAATATGTTAAATATTAAGTTAAGATATAAGTAAGGTAAAATATTTAAAGCCTCATTCAAAAGTTACAATTACAAAAAGAAAATGTAAAAGAAAAAGAAATAATTCACATATTATTTTCTTTTACATAAGTGTTTATTTTAAAATTATTTACGTTGAACTCAGGAAGGAAATCAATAAATACATGTATAATAGGGTGTCCCTTATATGGGCGAAAGAATTTTTTTTTAGATATCGAAATGCATACCAAAAATTGGTTTTGCTCTTCCTTTGCAGTGATCAAACCATGAAATTCTTGCAATTTCTTCTGACTAGTACCAAAGATGTTGACTAAACTTGCTCAGGGCTGCTTTGGAGGTGAATTTGGCAACAGTTTCATATTCCTTAAGCGTCTTTAAGAAGCAAAAATCTTGATTTGGTGCCTCCACCGCCAGTCTACTTCCAAGCCATGGGTTTACATATGAAACCGCAATGAATAAACCGACGTCTTGAAGTGCTCGCTTATCCTTGGAGCTAATTCTGAACTGGGGTTCCAACAAACATATGTTTAAAGAGTGAATAGCTCTAGCCATCCTTGCTTGATGCATCGCTTCAGAAGGTCTAATTGTAATTTTATTTTCCTTCTATGAAAATAATAGGTAGTTAATCAGTTTCCGCTAATCGTCACGTCCAATGGTTTTTTGCAGTTCTTGATTATAAAATGTCAAAAAATCTTCTATTGTTGTATTACAAAAATGTCGTGTGACGATATCGGTATATGTTTCAATGGGAGCAGGATTAATAGTTTTCCAGCTGTCTCTAAACTTTTTGAACAGTGGGATATCAGGGTTACTTGTGACATGGTGGATTTGTGTTTCGAACACACATCTTGAAACCAGTTCGTAAACGTGATGGCGGCAAGCA
This sequence comes from Chrysops caecutiens, assembly GCA_963971475.1. Lineage (NCBI taxonomy): Eukaryota > Metazoa > Arthropoda > Insecta > Diptera > Tabanidae > Chrysops > Chrysops caecutiens. Next base: position 55,369,081 of record OZ020567.1, on the reverse strand, counting down.
AAGAGTAGTAATTCCCTGTCTAGTTTTTGTTCCTGTATAAGTTTAACACCAAGGTACTTATACACGCGACTTATGATATTTTTCCAAGTCTGTAAAATTCAATTTCACCATAAAAAATAAAATCGCCGTAGAATATATATTTAAATGTATTCCAATTTTAATTTGTCACAATATAATGTAGATAGTACAATAGAATTTGATTGAATGCCAACAAATTGCCAAAATAACTGTTACAGTTTATAACGCCACTCCATGTTGTCGCCTTTCAGAAAAAAAACTTCTCGAGTGACAAACTCCAAGAATCGGCACCGACGGATTCAGTTCACACCATCGATACGGTATACAACTGATTGTGTGCCGTTAGCTCCAATGTAAACAACTGTAAGCGAAATGTGATTTGGATGCGTATTGTCGCCAATGTGAAAGCAAAAGTATTTTGTATGCAAATAAATGTGATCATCGTTTGAATGTTTCAACCAAATCTCAGACATTCTGCCCGACTGGGGCGGAGGCTCCAGGATGTTCCAGTAGTTTGCACACCTTCTGAATTGATCGAGTGCATTCGCCAGTTGCATGTTTGATAGTAACGTCCCGGGTTAATCCATCTCTGCCCGGGTGAAGTTTGACTACCTTGCCAAGTCGCCAATGAGTAGCTGGTAGGTTTTCATTTCGAATAATAATGGTATCACCAAGGTTGATGGTCTCGTTGTTTTGATGCCATTTGGTACGTGGTTGCAAAGTTGATAGGTACTCGTCGTGCCACCGTTGCCAGAAATGTTGTTGCATTTGTCGCAGTTGACGCCAATAAGATAGTCGGTTAGTTGGTACATCGCCGACCGACTTGTCGGGCAAGGCCACTATCGACCGGCCAACCAGAAAATCCGCCGGAGCCAATGCTAGTCGATCATCATATGAGTCGTGTAATGGGATCAAAGGACGTGAATTTAAGCATGCCTCCACATGAACCAAAAGTGTATGTAATTGGTCGTAGTATATTGAATGAGTGCCAACAATGCGCAGTAGGTGTTTCTTAGCCGATTTAACCGCCGTCTCCCATAATCCGCCGTGATGTGGTGAGCCAGGCGGGATGAAGTGCCAGTTCGTGCCTTTGTTTGCCAATTGTTGCTGTGTATACTCCGAATGCCAATCATTTAGATCCTCTTTCAGGAGACGATTTCCACCAACGAAGGCGGTGCCATTGTCACTGTAAAGTGCATTGCAAGGGCCACGTCGATTTATGAATCGGGAAAATAGATTGATGAACGCCTCGGCTGACAAATCCTCAGCCAATTCAATATGTACTCCCTTAGTTGCCATGCACACGAAGATTGCTGCATATGTCTTCTTCACTGTGCGAACTGATTTTGCCCCAATGCGTATGTTGAAGGGACCGCAATAATCAACACCGCTAGTTGCAAATGGTGGTGATGGTGTTACGCGGGCCGTAGGCAGCGATGCCATCCGTTGAGTTAACATAATGTGTTTATGACGCCTACAAACCGTACACGAATGTATGCATTGTTTGACGAGCGTACGTGCGTGTAAGATCCAGTATATCAATCGGATGGTGTGGAGCATCAGCTGAATACCGCCATGCAATGTGTCTTGATGAATGTACCACACGATGAGCCTTGCCAGTGTGCTTTCCTTTGGTATGATGATGGGGTGTCGTTGATCGTTGCTAATTGACGCGTTGTCTAGCCTGCCAGATGCTCGTAGAATGTTATGAAGGTTCGGATCAATGAATGGATCCAATGTCAGCAGCTTGCTGGATGGTGCAATAGGTTGTGACTTGTGTAATTGTGCCAATTCGGGTGCAAAGTATTTTTGTTGCTCGGATTTGATATGCCGATTCACCGCAAGTTCCATTTCAATTGCTGAGATGTAGCCAAGCTTGTGGTATGTGACATGATCCGGTTTGATTCGTAGTAAATACGCGGTGGTATGCAATAATTTTCCAAGAGTGCTGAAGCGATCCACCAAATCGATGCCAATCCATTCGCCTGCCTTGAAATAATAGGTTTGCAATGTATTGTGAGGTCTCACCTGTGCTATGTGTGCCTTTACGGGTTTAAATTCTACTTCCATGATTGATATCTCTTCATTAGTCAACTCGTGCAACTCATTGATAGGGTATGCTGGGGTGGTTGGGCCATGCCACCATAAGGGATGATTGAGTAGTGTTGATGATGATATGCCACGACTCGCGCAATCTGCTGGGTTCAGTTTTGTTGTTGTATGATGCCAATTTGCAGTCCGTGAGTTTTGCTGTATGTATCCAACGCGATTCGCCACATATTGTTTGAACTGCGATGTATTCTGGTGTAGCCAGTGGAGGACGATGCTAGAATCAGACCACATTCGATATTCTATTTCCTTGAAATTTAATGTCTGCTTCAGTTCTGCCATAAGTTCGGTGAGCAGTCGCGCTGCACAAAGTTCCATTCGGGGTATGGTAAGGGAGCTGAGTGGGGCCACCCGAGTTTTTGATGCTACTATGTGGCTAGTAGGCGTGCCATCTCGTCGCCGTGTGTAAAGGTAGATGACTGCGGCATATGCCTTGTTACTTGCATCGCAAAAGCCAATTAGCATGGACCCAAGTTCCATGTCTAAGCCGAGCCAACGTGGTATTCTAATGTTCTCCAATTCCTTGAGTTGGTTCCGATGGGTAAGCCATTCGCTCAGTAATTCAGTAGGGAGCGGTGTGTCCCATTCCAGCCTCTCTTGCCATAGTTTCTGTATGAAAAGCTTAGCCACAAGCAATACTGGAGCTAACATGCCAGTTTTGTCGTACAATTTCGAAGCCTCGCTGAGTGCTTGCCGCTTTGTAACCGATGTGGTGTCATTCAGGCAAGCTTCATAGTATAATTCATCAGTAGCTGGATGCCAATGAAGGCCAAGTATTTTTGTTTCTTCAAACTGCAAGTCAAGTTGAGGGTTGTCGGCTGCTCCACCAACATTGGTCATTAACTGGGCGCTGTTCGATCGCCACTTACATAGATGAAAATGACCCTCAGCCAACACTGTCGCCACGTCTGTTGCCAATTGTAGTGCTTCTTCCATTCGACGTGCAGCTGTCACTCTCGGCAAATCCAAGAGCATATGACAATTATCCATTCCACATTGTTGCATCGCGCGAACTGCCAAATATGGTCCACTTTTTGTGCCATATGTGACGGTAGCCAGTTGGTATATGCCAAGGGGTTGATCAGGTGATTCGCGCCATAGTATTTGTTGCCATTGACGGTGACGTTTGTCGATGAGTACTTCTCGAAACATTTTTTCCACATCTGCTGTAATTGCAATTTGATATAAACGGAAACGGTGTATTAAATCTACCAATAATTCCTGTATGGGTGGGCCAGCCAACTGAGTGTCATTCAATGAAACGCCATTTGATGATTTCGCTGATGCGTTGAAAACTACTCGAAATTTCGTCGTTACCGCATGATGGGGAATGTAGTAGACCTGTGATGGATCTCCATGTTGATCGGGTATTTGATACATGTGGCCCAATTGAATATATTCTCGCATAAACGCCACATACTTCTGCCTGAGATCACCGTTGCCTGCCAATTTGCGTTCGAGTTGGTAAAATTGTCTGAGTGCCAATTGATGTGAGTTGCCAAGGGGTAGTGAGTCTTTGCTAAAAGGCATTTGTACGATATACCGACCATCGCGTCGCCGTCGAGATGTAACAGTGAATATTTTCTCGCAGGGGTCGTTGTTATTTGAAGATGTGCCAGTGATGCTATCAGCCAGTTCAGTTTCGAATAGTGTTCGTAGTAGCTCGTCCAATTTCTCATCCTCGTAATGTACCTTGATAGACATTACGCGAGCCGATTGATTGCCAGGGGTAACCAACTCCGCTGGACCAAATACTACCCAGCCTAAGTGTGTGTTTTGGGCCACTGGGGAGGTAATTTGGTTACGAATTATGCCATCTGTTAATAGTTGACCCCAAAAGTCGCAGCCAAGCAATACGTCTATGCGACCAGTAGAGCCAAAATTTGGGTCAGCCAGGGGTAAATCACGCAAGTGTTGCCAACAATTGTCAGTCATTGGAGCGACTGGGATCGGAGACGTGATTAAATCGATGATATGAAATTCAGTGGTCAGTGTGAACGATGGGTTGACCCCTGATACAAATTGAATGTCTGAGCGGCCACGGGTGTATAAGTAAGAATTGCTGCCTACGCCTTCAACTAGTAATGTGCGCCTTAGCCTACGGAGAGCCAAAGCATTAAATAAGCGAGATGTAATTAGACTGACCTGTGATCCGGGATCACAGAGTACATGACAAATGTGTGTGTTGCCATTGCCATCGATGAGGTAGATTTGTGCTGTTGCCAGTAAGATTGTCCTATTGCCAATAGTTGTGAAGGTTTTTACAGTGGTGCCTAGTCGCTGATGAACACGACGGGGTTGATCGCTCCCAGTGTTGGTTGCCAATGCCTGGGTGGTGCCTGATGTTGATGGCCTGGTGCCAGTTGTGGGAGTTGTCGGAGGAACCAAGGGGTTGCGACACAACAATGTGTGGTGACGGCCATTGCAAGTGCGACAATTTGTGGATGAGCACCCCTTGGTCGCATGTCCAGGTTTCAAGCAGTTGAAGCAGAGGTTTGACCCCTTGAGCCTCTGGAATCGATCAGCTACTGGTAGTGCCAATAGGGTCGGACAGCGACTGATTTGATGTGCCATATCATTGCAAAATGCACAATGTCCAGGAGTGGCGATGGCCAAATTTGTCCGGACCAGTTTTCGAACTGGGGTCGTGTTCGATGCCAATTTCTGATGAGGGCCACGGTTGTCAACAGCCGGCTTTGGTGGACTTAAGTTGAGCACATCCGTGGTCAGACTATGCGCGCGGCGCTCCAAAAATGCCAACAAGGTGTCCAATCGAGGGATATCTGGGGATATAAGGGACATGCCCCATGCCTGCTGGGTAGTCCTCGGCAGTTTCGAGACGACAATGGGTACCGTTAAGGCGTCCCATTGGTCGACAGCCAATTTCATAACCGTTAAGGATCGAAGCGATTCACGAACCGTGTCCACTACTTTAAGTAATGCCGAGGTGGTCTCAGTAGGGATAGATGCCAAGCTAATGAATCGTGCAACATGTCTCTCCGCCAATTGCCTACGATTGTCGTAGCGTGCCTCAAGGGCCTTCCAAACCTCTGCATACCCACCGGTATACATTCCACCGACCAATGCCACTGCGTCCCCCTGTACCGCTTCTCGAAGCTTTGCCAATTTGTACGCCTCGGGGTAGTCTTGCGAATGTACCAAGGTGACATACGCGTCCTTAAAGGATAGCCAATTGTGAAGGGTGCCATCAAATTTTGGGACCATTAGTCGCTCGAGCTTGAGGTCCATGGTAGCCCCAGCTGATGAGCTGTGGACTGCCCTAGCGGAGTCGTCCGTAGTAGAGTGTCGTATGCCAGTGCTAACGGGGGGGAGATGATTCAAGTCATAAAGTGCGTTCAACAGAGCATTAGCTTGATCCTGGCCGGAGGAGCTCTCCAGTTTAGGTACAGCCAGAAGGTGTTCCTTTTCTCCAAATGAAATTAGAATTGGCAGGCGTTTTTCTTTAGAACTTCTCACGTCATGTCTCGGTAATAATTTCCCACCGCAGTGAACGGTCAACATTTCAGGCATATTATTCTGAAAATCTGATTTTATATATTAGGCTCTTTCTTTTCGGCTCGTTGTGCGAATACGTTGAATAGACGATTTGTTTATCAGAAAATCATCACAGCTAAGATCTAGTGCTTCTACTACTGTCTGAAGTATAAGGACAGAATCACTTATTGTTAATTGACATCTATCTAAGGCTGCAACTAATTTAGGCGAGATAAAGTATTTCCTTCCTCTTTTTGTACTAGTTTCGGAACTTACCATTTGAGAGGTGGATGCTAAGGGTTCCTCAAGGCTTTCATTAGAGCTGGTAAGTTGGTCGTGATGTCCTGGCGTTTGAATAGAATCTTGCGCAGTAACAGATGATGATAAACCTCCAAAACACATTTGCTCACATGTTTTTTTCTATTCATGTAATTTCCATTGTCTTGCCCTTTCTTCTTTCTCTGATAACTACTTGTCTACACCCGCTTAACACTCTGGACGCCCTGGTTCTCTTTGTTTTTGAAAAAAAAAAAAATTTTTATCTTCTTCAATTTTATCCGTTCCAAAGCATCAGCGTGTGCTTTATCAAATGAATTATCTAAATTGTTCTTAAAGTCCTCCACACAGCGCTTGTAAATATCTTTTATTTGCTGAGAACTCTTTTGCAGCTCCTTCCAAGCATGGTGAAGATCCACAAGTTTTTTTACACAGTTAGGTATAGCTCTGGAAGGGACTCTAGCTTTTTCCCAAAATATAATACACTCCCGAATGACGAGATAAGCGCTTTCACTAACAGTCGATTTAACTTCGCCAATGTTAAAAAGAAGTACTACAAGAACTTGTCAATTAGACGGTAACTTTGCGCCTGTTATTTGATAATTTACGTCCCCAACTAGGAAAACACATATATTATTGCTTCTTAATTCCGCTGCCATCTTTTAAATGTAAGACAATACGTGTTAACCGCGAGAATAATTGAGAACACGTGACAAATGCCGTGAATACGCATCGCTACTGCCGTGCAACATGTGTGAACATAATATGATGCAAGTCGGCGGGTTATCGAACTCCAAATAAGGTAAAAATTTATTTCCGAGTGTCTTAAAGGCAAGTGAACAAAACTAAGACCTATGCGTTAGAAATTTAAAACTTTGAAAAATAAGGGACACCCTAATGTATAACCACCGCGTGGTCTCCATAACATTCCTTCACTTCCATAACGTTCCTTCACTTCCATAAAGTTCCATCAATAAAAAAAACTTCGGACTACGTCGGATCACTACGACGGTCCATCACGGAGGAGACCGATCAGCCTCGCTTCCTCATCATCTTCGAGGGGATCCCGTTATCCTTCTTGTGTACGCTTCTTCTTTCCTGGGGGAAGATGGTTGTGAATGCAGGCCAAATTTTTCGATCAGTTTGGGCTGCGTACATCACAGGGTGACCAGTACACCACAGGCTTTTCGAACGGAGGACTCCTTCGTTGGGAAGGTTGAAGAAAGATGGTGTTGACTGAAGCTGTTGACGGCCAGATGTGGACTATCGTTGTAGATCCTTAGCATGGAATACCCCAACAGGTTTTCCGTTCATGTCTGATACCTTTTAACGGGACGAGCTGAGAACTGCAGTTTTGCGATGTAGTGAGCTGCGGTATCACTCTGCCGTAAATTCCTACGGAAGACTTCTTCCCCAACCGCAAAGGTACGAGCTCTGGAACATAGATCGTAGGCGGTTTTACGATTTTCAACAGCTTGGGGTATGTTCGTGATAATTTTCTGATGGGTTAGTTGGAGCGGGTCGTGATGTTGTAGAGTTGTCATTCGCTCTTCCAGTAAATTCAAACGCTGTAGCAAGGTGCATTGTTTTCCATGGCATACCATTGACTGTCCGAACACTGCGAAGTATCGTGAAAATCCTGTCATGTGTGAAGAACGCAGGGCATAGTTCATATCGGATAGTCGTTGGTCCCAATTTTTCTGGCTCGGGTGAATAAATGACTGGATAGCGGCGAGCAGTGTACCATTAAGCCGTACTGAGGCATGACTTTGGGGAGATTACAAAGTAGTAAGTTCGTGTTCTACCCCATAACGTTCTCATAGGTCCTTAAACTGGTTTGAGCGGAACTGCACGCCGTTATCCGAGCGAATTCTCTGGGGAACTCCAAAGAGCTGGAAAACTCGGGTTTCTAAGAACTTGACGATGATGTCAGCGGTAAACTTCTTGATCGGCTCTTCCAAGTGTAAGTAATTTTTCTTTGTGGTGAAAAGTAAAATAGGAATAAACTCGTAGGTATTGAATTTTTGACCGAATATAATCCAAGCAAGAGGTGGTTAAAGTTTAAATAAACCTAATCTATGTAGGCTTTGAATTCGCAGTGGTTGGTTCAAATTTCGATGAGATTCTAGTAGGCTGATCCTTGGTTTGTATTTAGTCCGGAGTTCTTTTGGAAATCAGTTGAAGAAAACGATTCAATGAGTGAACATATTATTATAAAGGTGAAGAACTAGTTAGCCAGTGCAGTAAACGATTGAATTTAATTAAGTTAGAATTTCTCTTAAGTATTTGGTTGATGTTTTGAATTTCTAGTTTTTTAAATAGACCCAACTATTAAATAGAGTGGGTGTTTAGAGGCTATCCAGTGACTTATTAAAGGAATTTATAGGACAAGACAAGAGAAGGCAAAGGTGAGTCAATCACAGAGCTTTGGTAGTTAGTAGTTTTTTCTTTTATGGTTAATATTCCATTAAATTCTGTAAAATTTTGTGTTATTTTATTTCTGAGAACGCGATGAATCTTTTAGTGTTGTTACTAACGTGCATTAGATCCAGTATGGAAGTAGTTCGCGATGGATTGCTGGCCTTCAGAATCAACTTCTATGAGATCTTTATGATTTTAGGGATACGAGGTTGGTTTTCACATGTATCCAGTGACTGAAGTGCGAGGATGGTTGTCACCTGCACCCAGTTTTTGCTTTGTTTATGAGATTGGTTGGTTTTCACCCTCTGCTGGTTTGTTGACCATGTGGTTGGTTTTCACCATATGGTTGTGTTAAGAAAAGGATCATTATTATTTACAGACGTCTGTCTGAATAATTAAGAAAGGCCGTGAACGGTCTCGTGACTACCATAATGTGATAGTAACCTATTTCTTTAAGAATGTATGTATGTTATGTATGGATCTTTAGTAAAATTATAATTACATGTCCAATCATGGATTCCTGTTAAGGAAGTCATGTGGTTGTGAGGTTTGTTCTCATCTGCACCGGTTGCATGACTTCCAGGTTTTTTTACAAGACACTTGATGGTTTTAAGAGAACTATAAGATACATTTTTATCTACTTTTCCCCTAACTAGATGAACTAAGAGACAAAACTCACGACTCGTTTTCCTTTATACTTTCAGGTGAGTCATGGAAATCAGCAACAGCAGCCCTTAGTCAGAGTTTTACGCCGCATTATTACATTTTATTTATGAAATGATGTATGTTTATAAAAAAATTAATCATATATGAATACCGTAAGATTCATATGAAAGTAATTTTTCTTTTGGGAACCTTATTTGTTTTGAATAGTGTTCTGACAAATGAATATATACATACAAATATTTTGAGTCTTACACAAGGGAAACTTGGATAGCTGGTCGAATAGAACGATGGCACCAATATTCCCTTTAGTAGAACATGGGTATGCACCGATTAGATCGATAAACAAGGGCTGGAATACGCGTTTTGGAATGAACTGATTTTCCATGGGTGGTATGAGAATTTGATTTGGTGCATTTGTTGTCTTGCAAACTTCACAGGCGGCTACATAGTCCCTCACTTGCTGTGCCGTCTTTGGCCAGAAGAAGAAATTTCTAAGGCGCTGTAGTAGTAGTAGTATATTTTTTATTTGTTAAATTCATTACAAGAATTATACAATGGAGTGTGTCATCATGTTATCTCTTTAGGTTTACGCATAATTAATTTTAAGATTTCTTGCATAGTAAAGTCTTACATGTTCAATTAATTGCTTTTATGGTTTGCTCTAGATTTAGTTATTGTAATTAATTTGTAAATGCTTAAATTTTACATTCACTGATTGTTTTAATTATTATTTTATTATTTATTATTTATGCAGAATTATAAGTTTTTTAGCAAATGAACTATTTAATCAACTTCATAGCAGGGTGGTGCCAGGTTGCGCAAATCGAATTCCCTTCATTATTATCCTGTTGTTGTAAACGTTACCCAGTCGTGGATGAGTTTATGAGTTTTCTTTTCAATAAGTTGAGGTTCAGTTGCAGGTAATAGTTATCCATATTTATAAGGAAGGCAAAAGTAATAATGCAGTCGAGGTTCTACTTTTGATGACGTCGTTGTTGACTCAATATTGTAGATATTTGTCTAGGAAGTTTCTTTTTCCCGCAAAAGGGCCTCCAGTGCCAATTGATCCCAAATATCTACGGCAGTCATTATTTCGAAAAAAATGTTCGTACTTGCAAAGCGCAGTTGTATGTTTGGAGAAAGTTCGCTTGATATCTTGCTAGTTGAAGTATTCTATTGAGGCTGCATTTATTGTATCATTCGTTTGGTTGCTTTAAAGTTTTTTCAACAAAGTTTAACAGTAATTTGAGGATATTGTAGCGAATACTTGGAATACGTGCCTCGAGCCGTAATGCACAGTTGTAGACTCCACACTGGCGCTTTATGCAGAGCAGCGGACGAAACCAAACCAAAAAATATTATTTTTCTTTTGGAAAAGAAATGAAAACCATATGTTGCTCCTAAAATTAGAGATTTTGATTTTCATTATGAGTTTAAGCTTATGCGAATCCAATATTAAAACATAAAATAAGCCAAACCTAGAATTAGAGAAACGACACGGGTGTTAATTGTCGTTATAATTTATTAAATTTTCCTTATTTTCACAACCACGTGTAATCCCTCCAATTCTATTCTAATTCTTCACATTGACAGTTTGACGATGACGTATCTATGATGGAGTTAGATAGGCGTTCGGTGCCTAATTGTGCGAGAGCGGCAAATTCAAATAATTGATGAATACAGAAAATTAATAGGTTCTGTACATCTCCACGCCCCGGAAGAGAAAATATTCCATGAATTTTCAATTCTTCTACCTCCTCATCTACCAAATTTTCTGGAGTAACGTCTGGAATTAGTTTTGTAATATGAAAAAGGTTTGATTCAGTTTTCCTGTGACCGGTGTCACTTCTGTAAATTGAATTCGATATTTTCTCCAATATTTCAAATGCTATAATTTTTAATTCATCTAATTTCTTTCTATTAAGTTTATTTCCGTTTTTTACATAAAACATATCTCCTTCATTAAATTCATAGTATTTTCTTTTTCTATCAAAGCGTTTCTTATTGCAATTATGTGATTTAATTTTGTTTTTATGGCAATTTCTCTATCTATAATCCAATCATTGCTTGACTTTCCTTGCTTTAATTCGTTTGGTAAAATGCTAATATCAGTGCCATATAGATGATAATATGGTGAAAACTAGTCACGGAGTATGATTTGTTTTATTGTATATATCTACGCACTCGTGAGCTATTGTTGTCCAAGCTCTTTTATTGTTTTCAGTTTCATTAATTTTACATCTCATTTTATTTATTAGTGTTTGATTTCATCTCTCGTTCAATCCATTAGAAAATGGTGCATTAACCGCGGTAAATATCATTCGTATTTATTTTTTCTCTAAAAATTATTTCAACTCTTTTGAGTTGATTCATGGGTATTGATCAGTGAGGAGGGTTTCAAGATTGTTTGTTTCTGTAACATTATTAATTAGTTTTATAAAGTCATTTGCATTCTGAGTCTTTGCAGTGAGAATATAAGCATATCTTGTGAAATGATGTACTAAAAGATGTAAGAACTTCTTTGTTGTTCTAGAACCTCCGAATCCTCCTATTGTGTTCAATAATACTATGCGGCCTGGATTTATGGTTGAATGGTGTTTAGCGCGGCCTGGATGAGACATTAATCCATTTTTGTCTGGTCCTCTAGATTCATTCCTAATACCAATTCCTCGATTTATGCATATTTTTCTTATGTTCTCTATCAGATTTTTAGTTTTGTAGTATTGGCTAACAGTCTTTTGCATTTGTCCTATTCCAATGTGGCCAAATGCTTCGTGTACCCTTTTCAAAAGTTTAATAATAAATGGTTCTGATATAACTATATGTAATTCTGAATTCAAGACTAAGCAATTTAGGAGTAGGATTTAGAGGTTAAGAAATAGACACGTGCTGCTACAGTGAAACAACTGTAATTAAAACGAGCATATGTTCATATTTGCTCAAGGCTACGAACATATTTACAAAGATTTCATTAATGAGTACCTGAATCAATACAATTGTCATTAATAATCTTCAGTAGTAACTCCTAGTTTATTAAAGCACATGTTTTTATCGACACCTTCCCTTCATTCGCCTTTACGTCATCTGTCACAACGTCTTACCTAGTCATATGATCGTCAGAGTAAGTCTGAATTCAAGACTTATCGATTGAGGCGACCTAGTTTGGCGCGAAGTACAAACTTACATCTTCCCCTCGACTGTCGGAATCCTTCTGCATGGGGAACCAACTTTCTGGCGTGGAATAAGTTTGATTCTTTCTTCTTAAGCCCACTTTTAATGCGATATATTAATTCTGGTATTTTCTCTTTTATTTTGAAGGGTCCTGTCCTGATCACTTCCAAATTTTCTCTGTTCAGTTTACTACCATTTTTGACATATGTTTATGAGATCTCCTACCCTTTAGTATGTTTCCCTCACATTTTTATCATAATAGATTTTATTTTGATCATGTATGTACTTTATTTTCTGCTCTATTTTCCTCTAAAATTAATTTATTATTATCTAGCTTTTCAGCTAAAATAGAATTGTCTGTTCCAGTTAGCAGATAGTTTGGAGTAAAACCTGAGGAAGTATGTATAGTGTTGTTGGATTTTTCGACACATTCTTCCGCTAATACTGGCCATGGTTTATTTCTGTTCTCATAGATTTTACATCTTATTCTATTGACTAAGATCTGATTTGTCCTTTCATTTCACCAATCTAAAAGGCAAAATCAACCGCTTTGAATATTAGATCTACTTTTTTCTTCTTCAGATATTGCTGAAATTGATTGGAATTTATACCAGCACCTTGGTCAGTTAGTAGTGTTTGAACTTTTTCATTTTTTTGTACTAGTTTAATAAAGTCTTTGGCAACTTGTGTTTTTGACGTGCTTATAAAAGCAAACCTTGTAAAGTGGTCGATAATCAAATGTTAATACTTCTTTGTACTTTTGTTACCTTTAAAACCTCCAATCGGGTCCAAGGATACAATTTCAAATGGTTTCTTTGCTGGACCTAACTGTGATAGAGGCGCTTTGAAACAACCAATTCTTGACTTGGCCTTATTACATGTTTCACAAGAACGGCAGATGTGTTTGATATGTTTGTCCATATTTTTAAAGTAGAATTCGTGTCTAATTGTTAAATTAAATTGTTTGGAACCAATGTCACCTTGTTTTTTGTGGACGTCTTTAAGATATTTTAAGAGAGATATTCCAAATTCTTCTGTAATCCAAATTTTTCTTTTATTATTTAGTGTCTTTTATTTGATATTACTTTCAAGATCACACTTATCGTCTTATCGTTAAAATCCGTAGCAATTCTTGATCATCACTTTTTAGGGTTCCGTATAAAAACCGAACCCTTATAGTTTCATCATGTCCGTCCGGCTGTCTGTCTGTCTGTCCGTATGTCACAGCCATTTTCTTCTGAAACTCTTGAAACTATATAATTGAAACTTAGAAGTAAGGTGTCTCCTGTGAACCACTAGAAAATGCAGTAGTGAAAGTAACGAAAAAAGTTTTATTAAGGGTGGCACTCCATACATGTATGTAACGGACATGATTTTTTTTTCATTGCACATATCTGTGTGGCGTATTTTTGAGAAGGTCTTCAAAAATGACAATGATGTTGTCAGGGACTATTTGCGTTAAAGCTAATCGTCCGCGAAATATACGCTTCTCAAAAGTCAAAAGTGTGTCCCCCCCTCTAACTTTTGAACGACGGGCCAGAAAATTCTGAAAAAATTTAAGGTAGTAGAACTATATAAAAACAGTAAACGATTTCTAGTTTGAGCAATAAGAGTCTTACCGTTAATTCGATATTCGAAGTTTTAAACTACCAACAAGCTTATACATACGGTTCCGAAAATTAGTTTTAACTCAATGCCATAAAATTGCATAAGTCTTTATTCATAAGAATCACACTTAGGAGGTTCATAAAGGTGTACTAACTGTACACGTAACTTTAAATAACCCATGTAACTTTAAAAGAGAAACATGTGTGCACTTCACACGCGGTAGAAGTGAAACCTTCAGGGAAGCTTAACTGCGAGAGAGTTAGTGGGGCAATTATATAATTTATTTATTGTAAAATTGGTTCGTTGGTAATGTTTGCAAGTTTTTTACCAAATTTTTCATGTTTTCCTTAAATTTTTTCGATGTGAGACAATACAAAAATTTTTTTAACTGATCAGATTTAGTATCTTGTAAATGAATAAATGACAAATTTATTTATTCGTTTAATCTTTGAGAATCCGCTACGAAGCACAGTACAAAGAGGAGACAAAGATTTTCAAATTAATCTCTATAGAACCTATCATTAATATTCATTTACTATGAGAAAGAACATTGCTTTACTCCGTAATCGAATATTTTCCACAAAAACTACCATACTTTGCACAAAACTATTCGAATTGTATCCACATCCATATACATTACTCCGTAATCGAATATTTTCCATAGAAAGTTCCATATAAAAATAATTGAGTCGAGTTGAGCTCATAAATAGTCGAAAATCAAGTCTGGGCAACTAGGCTGGCAGAATCGCCAGCAACTCAAAAATTTCGTCAGTACACTAGATTGTTCAACCACAAGTCAACATTCGGTGTCACCCCACCGAGAGAGCATGAGTGGCGCCCGCATTCGATTGTTTCTCATCTAGGCAAACGCATGCGCGCGTCACACACGCTCCCTTTGTAGGGTATCACCTTAATCTCGTGTACATTAATTTACGTGTTGCTGGTGCAAGCCTGGTTGCTTATATTCGATTTGGAAATTTTAACTTAAGTTTGTTGAGTTAATAATATGTATGTATATTCCTTGTCTTTTCATCGAGATACAAATCACAAGGCTTCTAAAGAAGTTTTTACTTCAAAAAACGTGAAAGGTGAATGATTCTGATGAATATTGAGAAAGTAATGGGAATAAAGGCCATGAAGAAACTTCCAAGGAAATTGACGAGATATCTTACACTTTTTTTACTAAATGAGTATGTAATAACATTTAGGAATGCACACTATTATGGTTCCGTAATTTGATTTAGCGACAGCAGAAGAAACATGGTATTTCATGTATTTGAGAAATATTATGAAATACAAATTTGTTTAACAGTATGGTACGTGAACAGATATATGAAATGTCCAATAACGCAATCTGACCAACGAAAGCGAGCGAAAATACCCTAAAACCACAAAGATGATTACTTCTTGTAATTATTCTGTAGACTAAATCCGTGCGGAGACACCGGCGATTTGACGTGCCGCGGAGTGAAGATACCACAAAAACCCTGCAGACGCGTGTAGGGGTAAGATCGCCGAGTGCGCCGACCTTCAAGGGCAGATTGTCACTTGTGTTGCGGTTGAACAATTTTCTGTTCTTTATTTAAATGTAGATCAAGTTACTCTATTTGAATTACAAATAATATGGCTTCCTTTGTTTGTCTATACTCAGAATTCACCGTCGTCGTTCCCGGACAGATATTTGAAATTCTGAGTTAAGGCGCGTTTCCAATGCCAGCTTCGAGTGGAGTGGAGTGGCTGACATGTTTCGCTCGTGTCGCACACACGCACTCCGCTGTATGTGCCTTTCGTGCAATCTGGGCCCAGCGTGGATTGGAAATAAGATCTATTTCTATTTGCACGCTGGAGTGCCAATACGATGTTTTTCGGAGCGATTCCAACAGGTGGCCAAGGCGTGACCGTTCGAAATATCCGATGAATTTTTGTGTATTTTTAGTCCAATTGTTTAAAAATGGAAAAACATATTCAGTCCTAATTTATTGTAATAAATTGAAGGTATGAAAATTCAAATATGGTTATTTTACGTGCAAAAATATTTCAATTTTGATAATTTAAAACGACTCAAATCATGCTCGCCAGGTGGATGTGAAACCAATCCACTCTGGCATTGGAAACAAGTGCCAGAGTCAGCGTCAACACACTCCACTCCAAGCTGGCATTGGAAACGCACCTTTAATATTTTAGGTCCCAATTTGATGGGCAGGTAATTTTGACCCAATATAATATTAATTATAATTGCACTTGTTTAGTTATCACAAAACTATATGGGCACGAGTACGTTGATAAAATTCCTGATTTATGTAAAACCATGTAGTTTAGTTGCGTTGCGTAATATATACTAAAATTTCAAAATATCTAGTTTCGCATTTGCCACTTCGCACGAAGCTCGAGATAATGGAGGTGATCCAGCTCTAACAATAACCAAACAAATCAAAGAGGATGATTTTGAGCAAAACGTTTACACGAGTTTATTAGATCACTGTATAGTCATTGCCCTTCCTAAAATGAATTTTTACTCAATTCCATACCGGCATGCTACGGAACCCTGAGCTTATGCGTATCCGACACGCACTTAGTTGCTTTTTAGGGCTCCGTACGTATAATACGGAACCCTGTTAATATGACTTCTTTGTCCGTCCGTCTGTCACAGAGCTGTATCTCCTGAACTATAATAGCTAGACACTTCAAATTTTCACAAAGTGTGTATTACTGTGGCCGCTATAACAACCAATCATAAAAAATTGAAAAACAAAGAAAAACAAGTTTAAAAAATATAAAAAAAAAATTAAAAAAAAAATTATAAAAGAAAATTTAAAAATATATAAAAAAAAAATTTTTAAACAAAATCATACACGCGCTGATGGGAAAAGCGCTGCCAACAACGAAGGGGAACATACGCATTACGATCTAATGCGCATTACGATCCAAAAACGAAGACGGCGATAAGGAATGCTGTTACGATGCGACAGTATTCCTTATCGCCGTTTGATATTTTTCAATGACGTTGGAATTTTCATTCATGACTCAAAATACAGTGCACGTGCACGAGCATTAGAAGGATTGCTTGCTAGAATGATTAAAATTGCTTCAAAAAAATTATGTATGTCCTAAGTATTCCGCTGCATACGCCTTACCTTTTCTCAAATGAAACAATTTTGAAAGAGACTTTCAAGACAATGAATTTCACCGAGATTACTTACCAGCGTTCTTTGGTTCTTTTGTATGTCAAGGGATATTAGCAGCCTTTCGATTTTTTTGTGGGCGTGTGACCTTCCTCCTTCCTTTGTTTTGGAAATATTTCCTTTATGGAAGATTTGAGCGATCTACGGTTTTTGGCACGAATTTAGAGCTCGATTAAACTAGTGACGACATTTAAACCAGGGTGTTTAACTTGTCACGACGTTTGAACAAGTGTGAAATAGATTTTTTGCAAAAAAATATAATTTCAACATCGACGCACTTCCCAATCTTCCACAAAAATAAGTGTTGTTGCCATTTTGGCGATTGTTGAACTTTAAATTAAAAGTGAAAAGTATTATTTATGCATTGTGTACATTTATGTACATTTTCCCTTAATGAGAAAAATATTGATAGTGAGCGATTTCAGTTATTATTGTGATCGTTTCTCTAAATCTTAGTGAAGTGTGGTGAATCCGTTTACATTTGTTTTTTTTTTTCCTGAAATTGTTCAAATAGTGTAGGAGTACCACGTACCATATTCCTGGTTTTAATAGGTTTTGATGAGAGATAATTAATAACTCTTTTATCATTTCAATTATATCACTGACGAAGAGCACTCCGTGGATTTCTCTATTGCTTGGTGGTATGTAGTTTTGGTATATGTAGAAAATTTTTGAAAATATATAAAACTAACTTATGTATGAGTGATTGGAAATCTAATAAAAACACAGAGTAAAATCAACTACTACGTGTATAAAATCCTTTTCACTTCCCTTGTCCGTCCCATACTTGAGTACGCCTCTCAAGTCTGGTCTCCTTACCATAAACTCCTTATCGACAGAATCGAGGCCATCCAGAAACGTTTCCTCCGTTTTGCTCTCCTTCGCCTTCCCTGGTCCCATCCTTTCCGTCTCCCCCCTTATGCGGATCGTCTAAAGCTCATTAATTTACAGTCTCTCTCGGGACGCCGTGTCATGGCCGATTTATCTTTCGTGCATGGCATCACCCAGGAACATATTGTAGCCCCGGACATCCGCAGCCAGTTCGTCCAGCGTTCCCATGGTAGATCCCTCAGAGCCTGCGAATCTTTCGTTATCGACTACCACCACACCGACTTTGGTAGGATGGAGCCCATTACACGAATGCTTAGGTTGTATAATCGGGCCGTCCCCCAACTTCAAGCCGCATGTGATAATACCTATGCACGTTCTATCTTCCGCTCCTTGGCTGATCGCGTGTCATAGTTTTGCAGCCCTTCCGGACCTTCCCCGACCCGACCGGACACCATCTTGTTTAGATTGCCTCATAACTTTAGATTTTTGTATTTCAGTTTATATCGTAATATATCTTTTCTTCCTTAGCTTTATGTAGCTAAATACTCTTCAGATTGCTTCATAACATAGATGTTTTAATTCTAGTTTAAGTCCTAATATAATTTTTTTTCCCTTTGCTTTATGTTGCTTAAATTTCCCTTTTTTGTTTTTTTTTCTTTTTCTCTACCGTTGTATTAACTTGTACTAAGTTAAATTAAATAAATAAATAAACTACTCTGTTTTAAAAAAGTGAGGTTTCAATAGTTTTCAATAATCAGTTCCCATTCTTGTCAGACTTCCAATTTAAAATCTAAAAACATGGATTTCAGAAACATTGATTTTGATTTTCAATACCTGTTAGGGAAAATCCCGTTATGTCACAGACGATTGTGTTAATGTATTTCACTGCATTTTGAATTGAACCTTATCAGAGCCACATCCAATTAATTTACTATGGAGAAAATTTCAGTGGAGTTGGACACTGGGTGTGTATATTTTACAATGGGAACTCACTGCGCATATATGATGGCCTAAATGGCAAATCAATGCCGCTCCTACAGGTGGATTTCCTGAATGCTCTTTTTCCACACAATCCACGAATTTTTTTCCCCGATGTACAAAAATAATCGGATAGTTATGACTGTGGTGTCTTTGCTATTGCTTATGCTACATCCCTTGCCCTGAAAAAGAATCCCATTTTTGAGAATTTCACCATTGCGGAAATGCGTCAACATTTGTTGCGTATTTTAGTTGGCGGAGAGTTGATGCAGTTTCCATCCACTCCAAGAAAACCCCGGGGGAAATCCTAAGCGTAATATTTTTGCGGTTAAAAATGTACAAATGAAGCGCACGGGTGCTGTGCGCAAACAGATTTCAAGAAACAATGCGGAAATGAGATTGAAAGAAAAGGAAAAGGATAGATTAAGAAAACAAAAAGATAGGTCTACATACAAGAAACGTTCAACAAGGTCGCAGCACAAAAATACTCAAGCGCATCGTGCTGCTCGTCTCGAGTGTGAGTATCGCGAAACAGAGCAATTACATAATACTCAAGCGCATCGTGTTGCTCGTCAAGATGCAAACTATCGTAGTACTGAAAAAAATACAGCCACATCTCGTAAGGAACGTCTTACGACTAACAGGGAATTTATTTGTCAGGAATATACGTCTGCAATACAAGAAGGGCATTCTAACGCTTGCGATTGTTGTGGACGTCTATGGCATAAGAAGTCTTATACATTTGTTTCGAAATGCGCATTTAGATTAAAAAGCCACAGGTATACAGATGACTACTTCTTGCAAATATTCCATCTCCACCCAAATACAGAAATTGGTGTTTTCTGTAACACGTGCGCAAGAGATATTCAGTTATTCAAAGTTCCTCATTTAGCCAGAGCAAATGGTTTGATATTTCCTCCAATACCTGACGTTTTGAAAGATCTTACTCCTCTCGAAGAACGACTAGTCTGTGCTCGACACATTTTCATTAAAATTGTTAAAAGGGGGTGTGGCCTGGTATATCAGCATGGCCTTTCAGGAAATGTAATAAATGTTCCAGTCGAAGTAAACACTATGGTTACTTCTTTACCTCGGTCAATATCAGATACGCACGTTATAACCGTAGAATTGAAACGCAAAATGTGCTACAAACATGGACGCGTGGAGCGTATCAGGCCCAAAAAAGTATGTCAAGCTGCGCATTACTTGGCTCAATGTAATCTTTACAATGGTAATGAAACTCTCTTAGATCAGGATCTCACTGTGATAATTGCACCAGGCGAAGGAAAACAACCATTATCTCTAGTTTTCGACGAACACATGGAAGAATTGGCTTTTGTGAAAATTCATTGTGGTCAAAAAAGAGAATCTAAGGTAAAACTAAGTCATATGGACATTACAAAATCAGAAATATCTCGAGAAGATCGTCGTGCCGTCCGTCCCGATTACCTATTTACTGCTTTAAAAAAACAACAAACAATCAGAGTGCAGAATAGTACTTCAATTTGTCTACGAAAGAAAACCCGAAATGGCGAACCTATTTTAGTTGAGAACATGCTAGATTCTGCTTACGTTGATAGTCTGCTTCAAGTAGATGACGGCTATAGAGTTTTTGTAGTAATTTTAGGTTGGCTAAATTATTAATTTTATTAAAACCACGTTCTATTACTTGACAGACTTTAATTGACAACTTAACTTGACCACTTAACTTGACCGACTACTAACTACTTAACTAACTTGAAGTACGATCCAATACACTCTACTTTAGGATTGTACCAGATCCCATCATCCGGGCCATACTAGATCGTATTGCATTGCACTTCAACACCCCCTCTCAATGTAATACGTTATTTATGTGTGTAAACTTAGATCATAAGGAAACTTATATTACACCACACCTGGTAACAAATTTAAGCAATAGTTCTCTATTTAGTGACTTGGTGAACATGTCAGCGACTTGGTCTTCAGTTTTAACGTATATTAAACGAATCCTGCATTCCTTTATTAAATCTTTGACAAAGTGGTGTCGTATATCAACATGTTTTAATCTTTTGATATTATCAGTATTTGCAACCATTATGGCAGATTGGTTGTCACAGTATATGGGTACTGGACACACCTTAGTATTATTAAAATCTTTTAACAAATTAGTTAGCCAACAGGACTCACTAGCCGCCATACTAACTGCAACATACTCCGCTTCAGTTGATGATAAGCTTACTGAGCATTGTTTCTTGGAGCACCACGATATGAGACAATTGGAAAACTTGAAACAATACCCCGTGGTAGACTTTCTGTCTCTTAAATCACCACCCCAATCTGCATCACAATGCCCCACAAGCCCATCACCATTACATTTGTAGACCAACTTATACTCTAAAGTGTGTTTTACATATCTTAGAACTCTTTTTAAATGAGTTAGCACTATATCATTTGCATTATTTTGATACCTACTTAGTATAGATACAGCCACACAGAGGTCTGGCCTAGTGCCTAATACTGCATACATTAAACTTCCAATAATTTTCCTACATGTGTTCTCTATAATTTTGTCTGTGTTACTCTCTGTGGTTTCTAAGATTTTTGCATTAAAATTTTGATCAAGTGGAGTAGATATTGGTTTACAATTTTCCATCTTAAATCGTTTTAGTAAATTTTCTAAATATGACTTATGACTGAATTCAGTTACGCTTTGCTTAAAATTCTGTTTAACATTAATGCCTAGGAAGTTTGAAATCAGTCCTTAATCTTTCATTTTAAAAACATTCTTTAATTGTGATTTAAGATCACTTAACTGTTGTTCATCACTACTGAACATTACAAGGTCATCAACATAGAGTAATACATAAGTTTGGCTTTCTCTTGTACATTTAGTGTACAAACATGGATCATTTTTTGACATTACATAACCTATTTTACTCATTACATTATTAAATTTATCGTTCCAATACTTAGGTGACTTTTTTAAGCCGTACAGTGATTTTTGTAATCTTACAATATTGTTGCCATCATTATACGCTCCTTCTGGTAATTGAATGAATACTTTTTCGTCTATATCTCCATATAAAAAGGCTCCAGTGACATCCATCTGATGTATTGGTAGATTTAGCTTAGTAGCAACTGAAACGAATAATCTAAATGTTGTCAACTTGGCAACAGGTGAGTAAATTTCGTGCAAATCGAAGGCGTCATTCTGTTCAAAACCTCTGGCAACTAACCTGGCTTTATATTGGGCAACATTATCATGTTTCTTAATTTTAAATACCCATTTACTACTAATAATGTTTTGCTTTTCAGGTACTGTGCACACTGTCCATGTATTGGGGACTATTCTGGCGGAATTTGCTAAATAGCAGATTTTTCTGCTACGGGCGATAGCAGATTTGGCTCGTAGCAGAGTTTCGATAAGTTGGTATTCTGGCTACCAACTATTTTCGAATCTGCTACGAACTGAATTTCGCAAATTACTTTTAGCCAACTCTGCTATCTTTGACGGTTGAAAGTGTAAACAAAAACTTAAAATGTAATAAAATGTAAGTTTAAAAGCCTTTTTAGCGTGAAAAATGTGTTAATAGGTGAAAAATTTGTTTTAAATTCATAAATTAAGAGACACTATTGATAAATATTTAATGAAAGACAACAGTTTTCTGGTTTGGATTTTGGTAAAATACCCAAATAAGTTTGTTTGTGCAACAAAATATTTAAGGATTAATTATTTTTAAGGAACTTTAAGAATACCTAGAGCATCAACTCAAGGAATTCAATCAATTTGATAGCAAAGGCTTCTATATGAGCACGAAGATATTTAATTTGGGGGCACTGAGTGAAAGATTTGGTCAATTCGTAATCGCCAAAACGGAGGCGGCTCTTTGGATTTTGAAAAAGACGACGGCATAAGGACTACCACAAAAACAAAGTGATATTCATGATATTCCACAAAATGACCAACTCAAACCAGAACCAGAAGAAAATGAAGAGACTATTTGATACTACATAGTATATGGATAAATTTGTTAAAAATACTATACTAATACTATATATTTCTCAAAAATAGTTATGGGTATTTGAAAATAAATAACTTTGGAAGAAAAATCATATCATATTATGGACATAGTGTTCGTCACGAAGTGGATGCAGACGGATTCTGGTTCAGAGATAGTCTCTGGAGTAGAATTAATTTTCATCTAGAGATAATCTCTGAACCGGAATCCGTCTGCATCCACTTCGTGACGAACACTATGTCCATAATATGATATGATTTTTCTTCCAAAGTTATTTATTTTCAAATACCAATATTTATTTTTGAGAAATATATAGTATTTTTAACAAATTTATCCATATTTCTTTCGCAAGAATTAGAATAGACCCAACAAATGATGAAATATTGAAAATTAATGAATTGTAAACATAAAGAAGGCAAAATAAACAAATTTTGTTCACGTATTCGATATTCCAATTTTTCATCTATTTAATGAAATATAAGTGGAGTAGTTATGATTTTTTCTGTTTTTCGTCTGCAAAAATAGTAAATGTCTTGAAACATGGCAACATATTTAAGGAAAATTTCTTAAAATCTGCAAATTTAACAAAATACATTAAATTTTATCGTTTAGGTATGAATTTATATACTTTTCTATATGGGATAGCAGAAAACTTTATCATAAAGGCAGCTAAATTGAGGCTGTTATGATAGCAGATTTTTAACAGAATTATAGCAGATTTTTCTGCTATTTTTACACCCAGAATAGCAATTTAAGTCACTTTCGTTAAGTTACGAAAGGCAACAACAATGCTATGGGAAATAGCAGATTGTCAAAATAGCAGAATCTGCTATGACCGGCCAGAATAGACCCCATTGTTTGCTTTTAGGTTTTCGAGTTCTTGTTTGACAGCTTCTTCCCACTGATAGGCGTCGCTCCTTTGCATGGCTTCCTTATAGGTTACTGGTTCTGTTTCTGCAGTGTAAACATTTTGACAGGTATAAAACTGGGTTGGGTTTCTGACGCGTGAGGTCCGACGAGGTGCATCTGACTGTAACACATTAGCACCGTCATCTTCACTGCATTCTTCATTTATTTCTTCAGGTTCACAAACATGCTGATTTTCATCTTTCGTTTCGTTTGTAATCGTCGGACTGTTTATAAGCTCTTTCTCAGGGTCTTGCTGGTTATTATTAGTGACTGACATCTCATTGTTTGGTGTTTCTGTTACAGGTGCTGGGTCTACCTTTTCCGATTTCTCTATGACCGGTTCCAAGAAAATAACATCCCTTTTAACTAAGACTTCATTTTTTTCTGGATAAAATATTCTGTAACCTTTTACATTTTCTCCATAACCAACCATAACTGCACTCTCCCCTTTAGAGTCCCATTTCCTTCTTTTTTCTTTTGGAATATGGACAGATACACGGGTACCAAAAATATGTAAATTACTGAGATCATATTGTTTATTTGTCCATATTTCATATGGTGTTTTTCCTGGTTTATTACTTCTACCCGTTCTATTTAGAACATATGCTGCAGTGTTCACTGCTTCAGCCCATAGTTTCTTAGGAAGGCTCTTAGCACACAGCATTGATCTAGCTGCTTCTGTCAGAGTTCGGATCTCCCTCTCCGCCTTGCCATTTTGTTGAGGCGTATATGGTACAGACGTCTGATGGATTATTCCTTTGTCTGAGAACAAATTTGACACAGCTTTATTAATAAATTCTAATCCATTATCACTTCTAAAGCTGACTATACTGTTGCCTGTGATGTTTTCTGCTTTATTTAAAAAATCTTTCATACAATTTATTACCTGGTTCTTCTTTTTGATGAAATATACTGTTCTATAGCATGAGTAGTCATCTTTTAATATCAAAAAATACCTTGAGCCTCCAACAGAGAGTTCCTCCATGGGTCCACAAACATCTGCGTGTATCAGCTCACATGTTTTTGACGTTTTTGTTTCGCTGGTTGTAAAGGGTAGACGGTGTGCTTTACCCTCTAAGCAGCCTCGACACTCTTCGAACTTTTCATCGGATACTTTGATGTTGTTGTTTAATAGTACAGCTTTCACATGTTGTATATTCTGATGCACAAGTCTCTCATGCCACTCGTTTAAACTTGATCTGACTTCTGTAGTATTTGCAAAACCGCATTTTAGCCGTAAATCCATGTAGTAACCATTTCCAACTCGTTTTGCGATTGCACAAACACGCCCATTTTTGTAGAATTTGCACGAGCTGTCATCTGTTTTCATGATAAAACCTTTTTTTATAGCGCGATTTACAGAAAACAAATTGATCTTTAAGCCTGGAACGTATAGTACGTTATCAATGGTAGTATCCACCCATTCTCTACCATCTTGCACTTGTACTGCCATTTGTCCCCAACCTAATACACTAATCGCCGTGCCGTTCCCGATTATTACAGATTTTTTTGAAGTGTCTTGGAAGTATGTAAATAATGTACGATCGCAACACATGTGTTCGTCTGCACCAGAGTCCACAAGCCACATAGATTTTTGATATTGTTCATGATGATTATTGGACACCACAAACGCGTTACCTTTTTTATTGATCTTATTTTTCCAAAACCAGCATTTAGATTTATAGTGTCCAAATTTTCCACAGTAAAAACAACTTTTATTTGTGCTCTCTTCGCTGTTCTTTTTATCAACTTTACATTCGCTCTGGAAGTGCCCTTTTTTACCACACTTGAAACAATTTCCATTCTTTCTATCCTATTAACAAACGCAGACGATGATGAACTTTGCTCCGGTTCTTGGTTCTTTTCCATTAACCTTTCTTCTTCCATTAACAATCTAGCCACTAAGTTATCCAAGATTTGCTTTTCGTCTGGGGCAGATTCCCATGCCGAAACAAAATGTTTGTATTCGTCTGGTAGCGACATAAGTATTTTGGTTATTACGACCTTGTCAGAAATTTCTTCACCCATTTGTCTTAGTTGGTTCTGCATTTCTTGAGTCTTTGAAGACGGACATTTCAGTAACTTTTTCATACTTGTATTGAAAAAATCTTTGTTCATACACACTCTGTAACTTCCTCCATATTTCTGCAGATGTTGAACACGATATAATATGTAGCATAACATCTTCGGTCATTCTTGTAACTATTAAAGTCTGTGCCTTAGCATCATTGTTCTCCCAAGCAGTTTTCTGTACAGCATCTTCTGGTTTTGTACTGCGACCTTCCACTATATCTAGCCAACCATGTCCACGCAACAATACTGTGATCTGGAATTTCCAGATATTCCAGTTCCTGGATCCCTCCAGTTTCAACACGTTTTGGCTGTTTTCCATCTTAATCTAATTACTTTACAAGATGTATTTTTCCTACCTTCCAGCAAAAACGAAGCGGCGTGGTTTCAACCTAACCTCAAATTTGACGATCAACTACAACGTGTAGTAATTCGACTCAGCAGGTTTTACAAAATTTGACTATGGTTCAAGTGCCTGGACTGGGTCCATAACCTGTAGTAATTTTAGGTTGGCTACATTATTAATTTTATTAAAACCACGTTCTATTACTTGACAGACTTTAATTGACAACTTAACTTGACCACTTAACTTGACCGACTACTAACTACTTAACTAACTTGAAGTACGATCCAATACACTCTACTTTAGGATTGTACCAGATCCCATCATCCGGGCCATACTAGATCGTATTGCATTGCACTTCAACAGTTTTAAAGGGAATCATAAATTCGCCTGCACATTGGGAAGCAGAGAAAAGAAAATTACTGGCTATGGTGCGACAATTTGGTGTCCCAACACTTTTTGTAACTCTTTCTGCGACAGAAACAAACTGGCCCGAACTAATAAAATTGTTAAAAAAGATTGTGGATGGAGACGAAATAACTAAGGACCAGGCAGATCAGTTGACATATGCAGACAATGCTCGCCTCATCCAAAGCGACCCCTACATTTGTGCTACATATTTTGACACACGTCTTCAGTCGTTGAGAAAAACTTGGTGTTGCTCGTCAGGACCCTTCGGTTCATTTAACATAGAACATTTTTACTACCGTATAGAGCTCCAGCACCGTGGTTCTCCTCATGCCCATATAATGATGTGGCGATGATACATCAATACCACCTATCATTAACTTTATTGATAATATTATTACCTGCAGCAGTGCAGATATTGAGAGTTCCCTAATTGAGTTACAGCGCCATTAGCACACACACACCTGCCATCCAAAGCCGGGGGGACCATGCAGATTTGATATACCATTTTACCCATATGACCAAACAATACTTTTGACAGAAATAAATAAAGACGAACCTACGTATAAAAACTGCAAAGAAGTGGGAAGAGGCCTTAAAGAAAAACTTGATAATATTCCCGGAAACATAACCAAGTTTGAGAATTTTTTGCAATATATCGGACTCACCAGAGAACAGTACCTTCTTGCCATTAGAGCATCTATTTCTAGACCTACAATTCTACTTTAACGAAATCCCAAAGACGTTTATATAAATCCTTATTCAAAAGAAATTATTGAACTACATCGCGCCAACATGGATATCCAATACATATTAGATCCATTTGCCTGTTCGTTATAAATAGTTAATTATATTAATAAAGCTGATCGAGGAATGTCAAAACTTCTTAGAGATGCAGTTGAGGAGACAAGAAAGGGGAATAAGGCGGTTCGGGAATCTCTGAGGACTATAGCAAATGTATTCCTCAATGCTTCTGAAATATCAGCACAAGAGGCAGTCTATTATTTACTAAGTCTTCCCTTGTCTCATTGTAGTGAGAGTGAAATTTTCATAAATACAAACGTTCCCGAAAAACGGATACAAATGTTGAAAAGTAGACGAGAGCTCCAAAGTATAGGTCCGAAATCTAGTGACATATTTTTGCCTAATCTGATCGATCACTATGCCAATCGTCCATATACTGAAGAATTTGAAGGCATGACGCTTGCTTATTTTGCAGCATTTTACGTGTTTTCTAAGAAACGTAATAAGCGTGGAGGAATATCATTAAGGGAAGAAAGTATTGAAGATGAAAATGAAGACTGCGAAACAGTATTAAATAAAACGATGGGTAATTGGATATGTCTGTTAAATAACGATGGTTACATAAGGCGCAGACAGAAGCCCCGAATTATTCGGTTTTGCCATTTTAGTCGTACTACAGATCCGGATCAGTTTTATAGAGAACAAGTCACGCTATACCTACCTTGGAGAAATGAAGAAAAGGAAATTTTGACAGATTCAGTTAATTTAGTAGCCAAATTCCATTCAGCATCTGACACAATAAAGTCAAACAGCATAATTTTTAATAAACTCGGAGGTGTTGAAGAGTTTGAAGCTCTTCTAGGTGCAATAAGGCAAGCTTAGGTGAAGAATGAAGAAAGTGAGGAAGTATGCGTGGGTCGGGGAAACAGAAGGCTTCTAGCAGGCTATGAGTATGAAGATCAAATAGCAGATGTTGCAAATGAATCTTGGCTGGGGGAAACGCTGGTCCAAACCGTGGTGATCCAGCTTCATTTGTTGCACCTGCTCTAATACCTGAGGAAATATACTTGGAACTAACCCGAAAATTAAACGTAGACCAACGCGACTTTTTGATTCATATCTTACAGTATTATAGTAACTATCACGAACGTGAAAGGCAGCCGTTATATGTGTTTTTAAGTGGTGGAGCAGGAGTAGGAAAAAGCTTACTCATCACCACCCTATTTCAATGTCTGACAAGAATTTTCAACTTCCTTCCTGGATCAAACCCTGATGATATCAAAATACTTTTAACTGCTCCAACTGGAAAAGCGGCATTTGGCATTGGCGGTCAAACATTACATAGTGCTTTTTCTTTACCTGTAACTCAAGTTGGCCACAGTATGCCAGATTTATCAGCTTCGACATCAAACACACTCGCATGCAAATTAGCACATCTAAAATTAATTGTAATCGATGAAATTTCAATGGTAGGTTCAAAACTACTAAACCAAATTAATCGTCGATTTCAGCAAATATTTCGAACTACGTCCTTATTTGAAGGCATATCAATTATTACCGTCAATTGTCTCCAGTTGGAGATAACTAGGTTTTTCAAAATTTAACGGGCAAAGGCATTACATCATTAGCATGCACTTCTTTGTGGAATTTGTTCCAAGTGTTTGAGTTAAAAACTATAATGAGGCATAGAAATGATCTTAAATTTGCAACTGCATTGAACAACTTAGCTGCTGGGACCATGACGTCTGAAGACCTAAGACTAATGAACGAAAAATGCTTTAAAATCAACGAAATACCTGCAGATGCCAAAGATGCTGTGCATTTATATTGTAGTAATGCTCTCGTAGATGCGCACAATGAACGGGTACTTAATGCAATGATAACAGACGGGCCTATCGTTGATGCTTTGGATGAAGTCTTTGGCGAGCCAAATTTATCAGCTAAAGAGCGCGCATTAAAAACTATTTCTTCTGTACCTACCGCACAAACGTATGGGCTACCTAAAAAATTGAATTGAAAAACATCGGCAAGATATATGATAACGGTTACTGTTGACACAGAGGACGGGCTGGTAAATGGGACAACAGGGAGATTGAAGGCAATTGACTACGGTATTAATAAAGTAACGGGCGAAAGAAGACCACTCAGACTATGGCTAGAACTTGATGACTTAAATGCTGGCAAAAATAAAAGTAGATCGTTTGGTAACCAATACAGAGAACGACTACAAAAAAATTGGACTCCTCTAGAATGTGCTGCTTATATCATTAAAAAGTGGAAAGCTTCAAGTTTGCAGATCCGCCGGACACAATTTCCACTAGTTCCAGCTGAGGCAATTACCATACATAAGATTCAAGGAGCAACGATGGACAAAGTTGGGGTTCACATAAATACTCACATTAATAGATCAATGCTATATGTAACGTGTTCCAGGGCGAAAGAGTCAGATGCATTGTTTATAATCCCTGTAAATGAAGCAGGATTTCTGCCACCTCTTCCACCGTCGAAAACATGTCCAGTCGCTATAGAAATGTGCCGCTTACGTGAACATACCTTAGTACCCGCTTTCAGATTTCTTCGCTTAGAAAGACCACCTGATTGTATTCAAGTAGTGTATCATAACGTATAATCTTTAAAAAAACACATACATGATGTGACTGTGGATCCCATTATAAGCAATTCTGATGTAGTTTTTTTAGCAGAGACGTGGGGCAGTTCATCTGATACCTTTCAACTGAATAATTTTGATGTGATCTCTATGACTCACGGTCCAAATCGAAATACCGCAAACCACGGAATGGGCATGATTGCATTTAGAAAAACAAATGCCCAAGTAATCAAAACAATAGTGTTCCAAAAATCTTGCGGGGTAGGGCACTGTGAAGGCATTACTGTTGATTTGAAAGGAGTTCGGATAATTGGCATTTATAGATCACCTCAATGTCACTTAAACGATTTTCTAAATGCTCTGACTAAAGTCATATTTGATGGTCACAGAAGCAGAACACTGCCATTGTTTCCAACTATTGTGTGCAGAGATTTTAATATAGATTTACTTACATGTAATGATAGTGTACCCCTTAAACAATATTTTTATCGTATTGGTTTGAAGTCGAAACTACATCAAGTTGCAACCACAATGGGTTACACTCAAATAGACAATATATTTAGTAACATTGAAATAAATGCTGGTACATACAGTACACTATACAGTTATCACAAAGCGTTATGGCTACAATTTAAAATAAATAGTAAGATTTGATTCTAAAAACTTTGTTTTAATTTTAAATATTGTAAGGTAGTACGGAACCCTTCGTGTGCGGGTCCGACTTGCACTTGCCAGTTTTATTATATGTTAAAATTTTCCAATGGTTTGTGATCTGTGAAAATGATAAATTTCTTCCCTATCAGATAATATTGTCAATATAGAATGGCTTTAATGAATATTGTTCCTAAGTTTTTTGGGTTTTTGTTAGTTTTCTGGAGAAATAAAACACTGGTTTTAATTTATTATTTTCCTGCGGTTGTTTTAAAATTGCTCCGACTCCATCGATACTCGCATCAGTGAAAATATATATCTGCTCTTCTGGGTCGAATATTGCTAACACTGGAGTTGAGCATAAGTAATACTTTATTTTATTCAAGTGATTCTGACATTTATCAGACCAATCAAAACTTATATTTTTTCTAGAGAGATAGTGTAATGGTTCTAATAATATAGTTTGTTTAGGAATATATTGTAAATAAAAATTCACTTTACCCAGAAATTGTCTGACTTGTTTTCTTGTTTCAGGTTCAGAAAATTTTTTTATAGCCACCAGATTATCATGTAATGGTTTGACGCAATTTGTACCAATTTCATGACCGAGATAAATAATTTTTTCTTGTGCAAATTTGCATTCTATTTTGTTCAATTTTAGACCCGCTTCTCGTAGTGCTTTAAATGTGAACTGCACATTTTTCAGATGCTCTTCATAGGACTTTGAAGGTATCAGCAGATCATCAATATAGTTTACGGCGAAACTATCCAGACCATATTTTCTTAATATACCAGATAAAACTCTTTGAAAAATGGCTGTTGAAGATTTTGGGCCAAATGATAGGAATTTTCATTGCCAATGACCATTATGTGTCACGACTGCTGTTTTGTACCTATCTTTCTTCCACACTGGTATCGACCAAAACTCCGAACTCGCATCTAGTTTGGTGAAATATTTACAATTTCCACCACGGACAGTTAAATTGTCAATCCTAGGAAACGGTTGACTTTCTGGTGCAAGTAATTTATTCAATTCTAAATAATCCATGCATAAACGTGACTTTTTCCCTTCTTCTTTTTTATAAGCCAGTGTGACAGGAGCTGCATACGGGCTGCATGATTCTTCTATCAGATTTGCTTTCAATAACTCATGAATTTGGTTTTTAATTTCAATTTTATCTTGAAATGTAAGGCTTTTTCGCAACATATTTAGTTTGCATAAATTTTATTGACGCTTCATAATTATCAGTAATCCCTATGTAATATTTTGAGTTCGCAATAATTTGTCCATTTTCTTCTCATATTTCATCTAATGTCAATTGATTCACAACTAAAAAGCCATCTATTTTTACTTTTGGGCTACTTGGATTTTCCTTGTTATTTATTTCGCTTTTTTGTGATATTTGCAAATTCTCCTCCTGACATAATTTGAATTCTTTTATTAAATCTAGACCTCACAAAAGATCTTCTTTAAATTTATTACTTTTAAGGAATGAAAATTTGCTCTAATGTTGCCAATTTCGACTGGTAATGTGCTTTCGACATCGCTTTCAGATTTTGTCTTTTTTGTTTTCACCCCCACTTATTAATTTTTTTATTTTATGTTTTTTCCAAAATTCATAATTTAGTAAAGAAATGCTAGATCCTGAGCCATAAAGAACAACTGCAGGATTTTTATCTATCAATACTTTAAGTTTAATAAGTGGGATTACTATTAGTTTTTTTGCTTCTGCAGAACTAGGTATAATTTCTTGCATTTCAGTGTTGTTTACAATTTGTATATTTTAATTTTTTTGTTTCTTTCTTCTTTGATTTTTGAATCTACATGAAATTTTAGGATGAAACCTGTTGACATAACCTAATTTTTCACAAAAAGGACGTGGTATTTTATCAGTGGACGATTTTGGATTTTCTCTCTTCGTTTCAATAAAATGACCGTTTTGTTTCAATTTTGACATCAAGTCTTCTATATTAGTCAAACTTTTTTCTCTAACTTGTGCTGAATAATCTTTGGCAAACTTAGAACAGTCATATTAATTTGGGTGTTCAAAGCCATTTCACCACTAAATTTCTCCAGAATAATATATTTAGCTTTTGACCTATTCGATTTTTCTGTTGGATTTGCTGTTGAATTAGCTCGTGTATTAATGGGTGTTGGCATGGCCTCTTCCAAATACTCGTCTTGGAAAATCATGTTTCCTTTTCAATTATTCTATCTTGAGGAAACGTGTGAATACAAAACAATAATTCCATCTTTAAACTAAAGTAGCTGAATTGACAATAGATTTTTTTTATTTGAATATTTTGCGTTGAAATACTGTTTTTGAGCACTTAGAATTTTAATTTTTTCAAATACTTGGTTACAAAAATTGCTTGAAAACAAAATGTGTATTACCTTCAAAACGTAAATTGTTTTTACCAGAAATGAATAGCTATATTTTCAATTGCCTACAGACGATCATAGAAAAATACATCATATTATACGACATATTTGTATCATATCATATCTATGACATATTATATGATGAACTGTACACACACGTTTCTGAAAATAAGACGAAAAATATTATGTAAATTTTCTATGATGAAAATATATGACAAAGCGATTTTTGCTGTACACACGAAAGAATTTTATATGAAATATATTTCTAATGTTGCGTGTTGTTCGTAGTTGTCAAACACAGATTGTTTTTGTACCACACTCCTTTTTTTACAAAGAAAATACCTGCTGCCTAAATATTATTTAGTTTCGTCACAGACAGAAAAATTGAACCTCAAAACTATTTCCCAAACAAACAGTTAAAATTTAAAACGAAAATGGAAAAGAAAAATATGACATATATATGATGAACTGTTCACACGATCGTATAATATGATTTATTTCTATGACATATATATGATGAAACATCATAGAAATATGTCATATCTTTTCGTCATATTCCGTGTGTACAGCTTCATCATATTTTTTCTATGACGAAACATCATAGAAATATGAACGTCTGAAGGCACCTTTACTGGCACAGGGACTTCGCCTCCGTATCTGATATTTACTGGTTAAATTTTTTAAATTTTTTTTATGTTTGGTCTGTTCCTGTACTAGAAAGTCATACTGATATTTACAGAACTTGAGAGCTTTACCTTCTCGCATGGAACGGAAACTAGGGGAAGTGCCTGTTTGCGTGCGAGTAGTTTTCTCACAATTTTCCCTATTTTCCGTTCCGAACGGGAACGCAAAACTCTCAAGCTCAGTAAAATTCAGTACTTACTTTGTGACATCCAAGGACGCTGAGTTAATACGAAAATGCAAACATATAATATGGGATGAATCAACTATGGCCTCAGGGGTTGCCCTGAAAGCTGTTGACAAATTATTATATGAAATAATGAGGAATGATCGCCCCTCTGGAGGTAAACCCATGTAAGGATATAGTATTTATTCTAAGGATAGACTTGGCACCGGTAAATCCTGATTCGCCTTTCGTTTTGCGAAGAAGACAATTCCCAATTAAATTGGCTTTTCCCAAGACCATCAATAAGGCACAAGGGCAAACCCTTGAAAAAGTTGGATTGTTCTTACCAGAACCTGTATTTGCTTATGGCCAATTATTTGTAGCACTGTCAAGAGTACGAAAATCTTCGTGTGTTAAAATCAAAATATTAAATGGACCAGATCAAGGAAACCTCATACTTGGATCTGAAGCAGTCTTCACACGAAACATTGTGTACAAGGAAATATTTTCCAAATAAGGGCGGATTTATAAAACTTATAAAAATTAAAGTTAAATTAATGTAACTTAGTTTAATTCCAAGAAAATATATAAAGATGCGAAAAGGTGTCCCCGTCCCTTGCTCTGGGACATAGCTACGCTTTCTGCCAACGTTTTCGCGAAAACTTCTTATACATATTAGTTACATATAATAATTATGAATACACGGGACGCATAATAAATCTGAAATGCCCAGTGCATCGAAGTTCCAACCTGATATTTAACATCTAACATCATGAATTCAACAAAGTTGACGTTTTTATGATAAATATCCATCTTTTTTTTGAGCAAACACATTTCCAAATTCTAGCGGATTTGTACGACGACGAGGAAGAAGATGCATATTTTACCAGTAATACATTCGAGGAGATCCAAGGATAGTATGATACTACCCTTGACCTCCTGCAAGACGGGTTGCAGGACAGATACCCTTTCCAAGACCCTAATATTCAGAACCATATATAATTATATTCAGGACCTAATATTCAGGATCTCTAGTATACAATAAAGCACAAATTAAATTTCTATATATAATACTTGATTCGCATTGGTTAGCTTCTTCAACTCTTAAATTTGTTTCCATCGGAGTATTATATGGTTTACTATTTTTTATATTGTATTTATCTGCTAATGACTCAATATATTTTGTCTGACATAGTTTCATTTTATTTTCACGAAAATTATACTTTACTTCAATACCGATATATTCTCTTATTTCTCCGAGATCTTTCATATTAAATCTATTTGATATTAATTCCTTTATATTTTTAATTTTATTTTTATCTTTACCGCAAATTAATAAATCATCCGCATATATTAACATATAATTAGCATTTTCTCCTTTTCCATTTACATATAAGCATAAATCTACATTACTTTTTCAAAAACCTATTCTCACTATGTACTCATCAAAACATTCGTACCAGTCTCTGGGACTTTCCTTTAATCCATATAACGCTTTGTTTAACTGTATTACCTTATTTGCTCTAATTTCATAGCCTTTCGGTTGATACTTCTGATTTGATTTTACCATTTAAAAATGCAGCTTCTACATCCATTTGTGCAATTTTTAAACCATATTGGCAACAAAAGGCAAATAAAATTTTTTATGTTTAAGTTTCAGCTACCGGAGAATAGATATCATTAACTTTTTCTTTTTGTTGAAAACCTTTTACGACTAATCTAGCTTTGAATCTATTATCAGATTTTATTGTATATACCCATTTAAGATCTAAAATCTGTCTATCTTGTTTTCTGTCTACTTAAGTCAATCTGTTATTTTTATTTATACATTCTATTTCTTTATCAACGGCTTTTTTCCAATTTTCAGTGTCTTTGCTATTTATCGCCTCTTCAAATGCAAGGGGAGTATCTATTTTACTAAAATTTGCATAGATATTATAAATTTCTTTATCTGGATATCTTATGGGACTTTTTCTATTACGCGTAGTCTTACGTCTCACTCCCAGCTTTTGTATATCTCTTTGTTTTTTATTATCTGATTGATTTTCAAGTTCCTCTGCGCTTTCAAACACATTTTTA
The DNA here is from genome assembly GCA_963971475.1 of Chrysops caecutiens. Classification (NCBI taxonomy): domain Eukaryota; kingdom Metazoa; phylum Arthropoda; class Insecta; order Diptera; family Tabanidae; genus Chrysops; species Chrysops caecutiens. Next base: position 55,333,283 of record OZ020567.1, on the reverse strand, counting down.
TCTAACGATTCATCATCACAATCATTTTCTTTTCCTCTACTCCCTTCTAGGTATGAAGTAGACTGAAACAAACCTTCTACTTCATTTTCATTTCCATTAAGACTTATACATTTTTCGTAATTTTCGACAAAAACTACATGCCTAGCAACTATTATTCTTCCATCTGATAATATTCTATATCTTACTTCACTATATCCTAACAAAATTCCCATTTTTGCTTTCGGATCCCACTTAGAAAATCTTTTTTGTTGTGGTATTTTTACAATAACTTTATTACCATATAATCTTAAATGTTTAACATGCGGTCTTTTTCCAAAGAATATTTCATATGGTGTTTTTCTCTCTATTGTATTCGCTATAACGTTCGATTTTTCAAATACTTTGCTGCCCAGATTTTTTCAGGGCAAAAACGTCTGTGTACTTTTGCCTCTGTAAGCAAGCAACGAGCCGTATTCATTATTGTTCTGTTAAATCTTTCTGCCGTACCGTTTAATTCGTGTACATACGGTGGGCAATTATTCAACATAATTCCTTTTTGGTCGGTACATTTATTAAAACGATTATTTCAATACTCTCTACCATTATCGCATCGCAATATTTTTACTTTTTCTCCAGTAATATTTTCGCATTCATTTATATATTTTACTAAATAATTAAATACCTCATCTTTAGATTTAATACAATATACTTGTGCTATTTTGCTGTAATGATCAATAAATGTGACAAAATATTTTCTCCGTTTAGACCAGTAGTTTTAAAAGGTCCACAAACATATGTATGTATAATTTCTAAGATAGCTTTTGCTTTAGTTCTATCATTTTTGAATGGAATATTACTCATTTTGTTTTCGATACATGTTTTACATTTCATAAATTCTTTTTCTAGTTCTTCTGGAATACCCGTTAACAATTTTTGTTTACATAACGTATTTAAATAACTAAAGTTTACATGACCCAACAACCTATGCCATTTCTCTTTCTTATTCATAATGTTTTGTTCAGCACTATTTGCAAATTTCTTTTCAAATTCAAGGTTACTTCTCATTTTATACGCTTTATTTTCTTTAAAAGCTACTGCTACTAATATACTATTTTCATCAAATATTTTTGCTAGATTATTTACAGATACAATTTTATTTCTATCAGTTAATTTTCCAAAACTTATTAAATTCATATTCATTTCTTTCGCGAAAAATACATTATTCATAGTTATTTTAGTCTTTTTACCGAACGCATCAAAATAACTAACTACAGTTCCTATTTTAGTAGCTTGAATTGAACTATTATTCCGTAAGTATATATTTACCGGTTTCTTCAAATCTATACATTTATCAAAATATTTGGCGTTATTTATAATGCGATCTGAACAACCACTGTCGAGTAGCCACCGTATTTCACATTTATTTATTCTGTTAACCTCTTCATTTTGTACAGCAAACGCTGTTTCTACCCAAGCATTTGGATTTTCATTGTTCTGCGTTTCTTTCTCGATGATAGTTTCTATGTCGTTTGTAAGAACCTATTCCTCTACTGTTTCCACGTGTTGAGGGCCGCCATGTGATTTCCTTCTTTACAGTCTCTTGCGTAGTCACAATTTTTCCCACAAATAAAACATGCTCCTTTTTTGTTTTGTTGTTCTCTTTTCGTTACAAAAGCATTAGACTTCTTTTCGTCGTAATCTCTTTTATTTTTCATCTCTGCTAATTTGATCTTGTTTCTAATATAATCAAACGTTTGATTTTCTTCTTCTAGCGCGTCTATTAAGTCTCCAATATAACGATACGAATCCGGCAACGTATTTAACATATAGTTTAATTTTTCTCTCTCACCAATTTTAGCACCCTTTTAACTCATTAAATGTCCTTTCAAATTCACTAAAAAACGATTCAGAATCACCGTAGTTACTCAGCCTTGTTTTTTCTAATCGATTTCTGCACACTATCTGCAATACTGTTGACTCCTTCAAATACATATTATCTAATTTTCTCATACTTTTGTAAGCCGTTTCCTCTTCACAAATAAATTTTAACTGTTTGTTTGAAATCGCGCTATAAATAATATTTATTGCTTTTAGATCTTTTTCATCCCAGTCTTCTTTATCTGTTGTTACTTCTTCTCTTTTTATCATTTCATCACATTTTTTACATCACACATCACATTTCAGTACATCACTATTCTTGTTTTCCACATACTATATTCTCCTTCATCAAATGCTGGAATCATAATTTCCGCCATTTCGTTTTCTTCTGTTGTAAGCGTTCCTTCGGCTTCAACGTTTTTTTCTTCTTTTATCATCACCGTCTTTATTTTAATAATTTATACACGCGGCACACTTTTGAGACAATTTAACTCATCACTTTTAAACAGTTTATTAATTCTAAACCACGCTCTGATACCATGTTGGAATATTTCGAGGGAAGAAAAATAAACACGTGGTATACTACCAAAAACCATTCTATTTAATACTAGCTACATTTCATAAACTCACATGTTACTTGGTTGAGGGTCAGTCAAAAAACTACTACTTAAACTAAATTGCGCTGTAGTCATACGCTTGCTTTTAACTGTTAAAACCGGTTTAGCAGAATACACTGCTGGCAATATAATATGTACCACATTTTCAATACACTACTGGCAATATAATATGTACCACATTTTCAATATTAATCTTAAAACCTTATAGTCATTACCACCTAATTAATAAACTTATAACTTAAAAATCATTTAACGAAAAAGCAGAAAGAAGGATCCCACGTACCAACCCACTAAATAGCATATACATACATAGACAGAGATGTACATAGGTATAAGAATAAATATATGTTGAAAAAATACATAAATTACATTGTAAACGGAACGCACGACTTACCCTAAATAAAATTTTTCTTTTTCGTCAAAAAATATAAATTTTGTTTCCTCTAGGGGGATGGAGTGTTATGAAAATAAATTTTGATAAATACAAAGACCAAATGTATTCTTAAAAAGTAGCGAAACCAGGCATTTCACAAAAAAAATACAGCAATTCGAAAAAGATTTTAAATAAGCGACAGATAAACTGAATCATATGCAAGAAGGACACGAAACGGAAAATCAGACAACGACTATGGCCTCTTTCAATATTGAAATTGCGTCCAAAACCACATCCATATTCACTGGGAACTATAAAGATTTGGTGGTAGGCGAAAAAACGGTGGCCGAGTTCTGGTCCGGAAAAGGGGTCAGACAGGGGTGTCCTCTCAGCCCGCTGCTCTTCAATATTGCGTTTGCGGGCCTTGAGTACAAGATGGAGAGAATTCAAAATGCAGGCTTGGTGCTAGGGAGAAGGGAGGTATGGTCGGTCACATACGCGGATGATGCGGCATTGTTGTCAGTCACTAGGGAGGGGTTGCAGGAAATAATGAACAGGTTCGGCAGTTACGCGGAAGGGAAAGGGCTAAGCATAAATATAGAAAGTCGAAGGTGATGAGGTTTAGGAGAGGAAGTGGTAGGTGGAGGGAAATAAGAATTCAATGGAGAGGGGAGTTGCTAGAGGAGGTGCAGGAGATCTAGTAATTAGGGTATAGGTTGGAAACAAGTAATCGGGATGAGCCGCATATGCGTTTCTAGGGGAATAAGGCGAGAGGTCTTGTGGGAAAAGTTTGGAGTTTGGGCGAAAGAAAACTGGGGGAAAACTGGGTGAAAACTGGGAAGGGAAGATGAGGCTTTTTGACGCTCTTGTAGGTAGCTCGCTGTCCTATGGATTGTATACAGAATTAAGAATTGTATACAAAGTATAATTATGTTCTTAAATAAATTTTTAGTTTGTGATATATCTATATAAATAAAAGAAAAGTTTTGTCTGTACATTGCATAGAATCAACTCATTTCAAGATAGCTTTCCATTTCTTATACTGGAGACGCTTAAATCACCCTTAGAAAAATTTCTGCCAGTGTGTCTGTCTCTCTGTCCGTCTGTCTGGTTTGTCTGTCTGTCTGTATGCCCAGAGAAACTTTGTCAGCTATAGACTCCAACGTGCAAAAGCAAAAGAGTCGAATCAACAATATGTTGCACTCGCGAAAACACTTTGACCGTCATGAAAAAGCGACACGACACTGGCGCTTATCGGCACTCGCGAAAACGCTTTGACCGACATGAAAAAGCAACCCGACACGGGCACTTACCGGCACTCGCGCGCCGGCACTCACGGCGGTTGATAAACAATTGCTGACACAGCAATTTAACACGGTCAAGAAAGGAAATTAAACGCAATTGGATAACGAAGTACAAAAGGTGAATGAAAGGGAAAAGTTGTCGACCTTACCAATCAAAACCTGGATTCAGGGTTCAGCAAAGGTAAGTCAATATTGGTAAGAGCAGATTCAGCAGGAAAAAACGATATAAAAGAGCAGCGAGAATTAATAGCAGGCAGTTAAAACTTGGCACCAGGAAAGCAAAGGCAACGGGTCCAGAACAAGAGGTATCAGCCGGAGTGAAGCCGAGTCGTCATCAATTAAGCCAGCCAAAGGGAAGTCAAGTCACCTTCAAGCAGCCCAGGCGAAGTAGAGACGAGTCGCCATCAAGTCGAGTCACCATTCAATAGGCTGGCCGAATCCGAGTATAAGAACCAGAGTCAAACACAATTCGGAGGAAGTAGCGCAGTCAAAGTGAAGAAAAAAAGAAGTAACAAAAAGGGTAGCCAGGTTACCCACCTACTACCAAGACAAATCCTTGAACCGGCCATGAGGCTGGGTAGGTACCACGATAATCAGACGAATGAACACTCCACTTAAGGACGCTCTACAAGACCCTAGGGCAGGTCCTCGCCAGAGAAACCAGCGCCTCTCGCAACCACCAACCGAGCCACCAACAACCAAGAAGGAGAAGACCGCGATTGGATCCCGGTATAAACGATCGATCCAGGAGGCCACGAGGACTTGGGTGTTAGCGCAGACAAAACAAAAAAGAATCTAGGCCAATTCTTATAATTACCCAACTGAAACAGGAACGGTTGGTTTACCGAAGGAGCAAGAAGATGGAAAAGAGGGCCATGAAAGCCGCATTATCCAAGTACGGGAGTAAGTTAAGGTAATACTAATGTTAACAAATAACCAATGTAATAGATAGTAAATGAGAGAGAAATAAATCGAGTTTAAATAGAGTTGAGTCAAATCACTATTTTGAATGGTGCCCATTGCATTAATGCCAGGAAAAGAAAGAGGCTACAGTAAATACTTTGGTAGGCTTAGGCAAAGAATGTTGTTGAATAACGAAAGATTGTAAAAAAACAAAGGAGATGTAAAAATAAAAATAAAAAGGAGTTTAAATATGTTGGAAACAAAAATAAAACCCAACATATAATTTGGCACAGCCGCACTTACGAAAGTACGCATATGGAATCTGAAACAAATTAGAGAAAAATAAATGTATGGCCCATTCGACTCCAAAAATACCACTTTCGAAAGCATTCTCAAAATTTATGAAAAGAATCGATTCATTCTACATTGATAGACCAGTGCCAAAGTTCTCTATCAGCAACGAATAAAACCATACGGGAGAAGTTTCAAGCAGAGAAGAAATAACGCGGAAAGCAGAGAAGAAATAAGTGAACAAGTTGAAGAAAGTGGCGGAAACCAACAAATATTAATGCCGACTGGCAACCAGGAGAACAATCAGATAGAACTACTAACCACAGAGGAATCACCACAGCCACAAATACAGCCAGAAACAGAAGAAGCGCATATAGAGCAGGAACCTGTAAGAATAGAAATAGTCAACCTAAGACACGGAAGACAATACTTAAGAACAAACTCTGACTCAACCGGAAGCAGGTATATAAATGACAAGAAAACTGAAGATATAAAAATACCAGAGCATAAAACATCATAAGAAACAAAAGAAATGGCTAATGTAACAATAGTGAATAATATATTATACAATAATATACCCATATTAACAAGGGAAGACAGTCCAAGAAAACAAAATGAAATCAATGAATTCATAAATTGTGCCCTGTTAGGTTACGAAACTCTTACAGAGCCACTAAGACTGGAGCAGACAGAAAAATGTATGCGCCAGGAGACGCCTATGCAGTACATGCAAGAAGACAGTATAAGTCCGTTTGGACGAAATCTCGCCGAAGGCCGTTTCAGCCAACAAAGAGCGTGTGGTGGACAATATAACCAGAGAACTAGTTACGCCCCGAGATATCAACACCCAACATACGAAGGTAACCCTCGGTATACCACGAACCGATCATTTAACACACGCCCAAATCACCCATCAAATGGAAATACACAGACCAGATCCACGGCAAGAACGGTGTAACTTTTGTAATAAAATGGGACTCATTATGGCGGAGTGTCGAACAAGACAGATGACTCCATTCTGCTCATCATGTAAAACATATGGACACACAAATCAAAATTGTCGGTCGAATAGGAACTATAATCAAGACGCTCAACAAGACAGAAAAGAGCCTACACGGCATCAAGTTAACGAGACAACCGCAAGCAGGAACATCCAGAAATCTAATTTCCGTCTTGCCGAGGACCACACGGAAAATACATGTTTCCTACGAGAGAGATGGGAAAAATTGGAATTACAAAAGAAAATGATAAACGCGGAAAACTGCGAAGAGACGACCGATCACACCGCGGGTCGTCCATAGAGAAAAATAATAGGTGCAACAAGATGCCGGCCCTGCCAATTATAACGCTACCACTGGACATAGCAGAAGAACGAACCTTAAAATTCACAATCGATACAGGGTCGGAAATAAGCTTAATGAAGCAGTCAGAAATAAAGAGATTGAAACTCAAAGACATAAATAAGGAAGAAACGGTTACACTGAACACAATTTCCGGTGAAATAGCATCGCAAGGAACGGTTCTAGGACAACTAACAATACCTCAACCATACATTTGCACCTTTCATGTAGTCAAGACATTAAACCCCATAAACGTGACGGAAATCATTTGTAATGATTTCTTGAGGAAACATTGTAACGTGGAGGGCCCAACGAGAAGACTAGTCTTCCCATCGGCAAAGAAAGGGGAAGAAATCGTGATTCCATTCACGGCCGAGGAAAGCCGAAAGGACACCGAAACTCGATTCGTTGACGTTTTAGCGTCAAATTTCACCGAACTAAAAGTTAAATTATAGAAAAATATTGAAGACAATACAAAACTAGAAGAAAAAGATACGCATGTAACCAAAGAACGTTATGGTATACAGAAAAATGAAAGAGAGACCAGTAAAAAGGAGGAAGAAACACGAATAAAGGAGATACTGAGAATAGTGAACGTTGGAGGAAATTTGAATAATGAAGAAAAACAATCAATAGAGAGGATCATACGAGGATTTCAAGACACTTTCCATTTACCAGGGGAAAGATTGAGCTACACACCGAGCATTAGACATGAAATAAGGACCAAAGAAAATCAAGTACCGATAAAATGTAAAATGTACCGTATGCCAGAAGCACAGAAGAAAGTAATCACGGAAGAAGTAGACAGGATATTAAAAGATGATATTGTCGTACCTAGCTTGCGTCAATGGAACGCCCCATTGCTAGTAGTCCCAAAGAAACCGGGACCTGATGGCCAGAATCGTTGGCGAATTGTTGTCGACCATAGGAAACTAAACGAAGTGACGGAAGAAGATATCCAAGATCAGTTACGGAATGCTCATTATTTCTCCGTGCTCGACCTCGTCAGTGGCTACCATCAGATAGCGATGAAGGCCAAGGACCGCGATTAAAACAGCATTCAGCACACCTTATGTTCATTATGCATTTAAACGAATGCCATTCGGACTGAAGGGCGCCATGGCTACGTTTCAGCGGTTAATGAATCATTTGTTAACTGGATTGCAAGGGTGACAATCTTTCGTTTACCTTGACGACATTGTAACGTACGGGAGAAATCTAGAGGACCACCACAAAAAACTAAGATCCAAAGATGAGGAGAACATCACCTAAAACTGAATCCAGAAAAATGTAACTTCCTCAAAAGAGAGATTATTTACCTGGGGCATAAATGCGGTACTAATGGAGTGGCACCAGACCCGAGCCTAATACAATCCGCAAAAGAATTCCCAACACCCAGAACAATTAGACAAGTTCAATCATTTCTAGGACTGGCGAATTATTATCGTAAGTTCATAGAGGGTTTCTCCAGAATAGCGGCCCCCATAAACAAATTATTGCGAAAGGAGGCCGAATTCAATTGGAATGACAAATGCGAAAATGTCTTCAGAACACTAAAAGATAAACTAACCAGCCCACCAATACAACGTTATCCAGATTTTGACGAAATGTTTAAATTATATTAAATTATCTATAATTATTAGATGCTAGTGGCGAAGTCCTGCGAGCAGTATTGGCTCAAGGGCCTGACAACGAGGAAAGACCAATCACCTATCCCAGCCGAACCCTAAATTCGGCGGAAGGAAATTACTCAACGATTGAACGCGAACTGCTGGCCATCGTTTGGGCCGTAAAGAACAATAGAAGTTACTTATACGGGAGACATTTTATCGTATTTACAGACCACTAGCGGGGCGCCCCCTGCTCGCTACGCTCGCCAACCCCCAACGTTCGCTCCGCTCACTCTAATAGCTCGCGCATGGAGTTATATATACAGTAGCATTGTAAGTAAAAACGTTATTTAGTTCAGTCTGTAGTAGCAATCATTTCAGCTCATTTTGCACGTCAAAGTATTGAATGAGGCCCTATCTATAATTATCAAAAACCTTGCGGGTGCGGTTGCGGATCTTAAAAGATCTTAAAATTTTCTCATACAAAATACTTTTTGTAAGAATTCTTTCATCTTCTGCCAAATGACCTTGGCTTTGTGTTTCAGAAATCTATATATAAATAGGCGACACTTTTGTTTGTTATCCCTTTTACAGGAAACCAGGTGGACTTACCAGCTTAAAAATTATACCATTCGAAAGATTGGTTTTTCCTCTATGTGCATCACCTAATTTTTTTTCTTAAATTTAATTATAAAAACGTTTAATGTTAAATTGAAATAAAAAAAATCCAATGGGATAGTATGTGTGAATTGAGCACACGTATAGCGTAGATGATTCTTTTGGAAAGAATGTGTGCGTGTGAATGTTTTACTTTTTGCTTGGAAATATGCAACCATATGTGAATTTTTGGTTTGTGTCCCCGATACATAACAAGTACTAAATTAGTCGAAAATCAAACCAAATGAATCAATCTTCTACTGGTGACACAAACCAAAAGAATTAACTTATAATTGCATTCCTCTGCGAAAAAATCAAAATATAGAACATACTTATTTTACATTATCATTTGCATAGATCATACGTTCGACTGAATAAACAACCATATATGCCAAGTACATGCATTCTTTTCACTCAAACCCAATATCTATGCCAATGATAATGTGAGGGGCAAATGCAGCCATATCACAGACCATATTGATATGTTCATTGTTTTGTTTTTTGACTGAAAGAAGGCAATCTTTGGCTAATACAATTGCATTCTTCCAGACAAAAGCCGAAATAATGAACATATGGCCACAGACAATAGCATGGATGCATTACCACAGACAAATTTAAAGCCATCGTTTACTTATACCATTGTTTTTTGCTAATTTGATAAAAATATATGCAAATTTTATTTTAAAAAATATAGAAAATCACAATTTTACAGTTATTTCTAGAAAACGCGAGGTTAACTTTCACGAATATTTATGGAAAGCGAGCGAAAGTCTGAATTTTATCATGTTTCCCAACTTTTGTATGGACCCACATTTAAAACATAATTTAGAGAAATATGATATATGGCCAAAAGTTGGGAAATGAGAAAATAAAAGGGGTTGATCATACACCCTAGAATGCTTTATTTGGCCGCTACGAGCAAAAAACTGTTTAAAAATGAAAATCTTAAATTATATCATATTTCCAAACTATTGTCTGCTCACCTTTAAAACCTCAATTAAGAGAAAAAAGAAACGGTAGGAAGTGGAAGTTGGTTCGTTTGTACGGAAATTCCAGATATATTTTATTTACAATATATATTTATTTCCCAAAACTTCATAATTTAGTTAAAAACCATATGATCCACGGTCCATGTGGTTTATTGAATCATATCCTCTTCTGTATGAGAGATAATAAAGCTTTTCTAAGGACTTTTACAATACAACTCTAGCCAATGTTAGATGCGTCGTGTAAATGGTATAACAGGTAACTTTCGTGGCCACTCTGATGGCAACCGTTATGCTGTTACTTAAAATCCATATCTTTTAGCGAAATTTGATTGCTACTTAAATGTGGAAGTTCTTGGCACAATTAAGAGTCTAAAATATATGTACAAATATGTTTATAAGGGATACGACTGTGCCTCATTACAGTTTGGAAGAGTTTGAGGTGGAGTTGATGGCAAAAGTTATATAGATGAAATCGATAGTTTTCTGTCCGGTCACTATGTTGGATCTACGGAAGATAGTTGGCGGATAAATGAGTATCCAATGCATAACCAGTCACGTAATATCTTAAAGTTCGACTTGAATGTCACTTGCCTCAACGGCAAAATATAGCATTTAGGGAAGGAAATGTTCAGCAAGGTCTTAAAAATCACAGAAGAACAAAATTGACTGCATTCTATGAAATCAACCGAATTAATTCGTCCGTGTTCCTATATACAGAGACGCCGATGCATTATATTTAGGTAGATAAAGAAAAGAAATCGAAAAACCTCAAAGAGGAAGTAGAAGAGCTATTGCTAGATTATTTTATGTTTTATGTTGAGGTGCTCCATTTGAGAATATTTTGCTTCATGTTCGAGGTCCCATCAGGATTTGGGTACTGTTGGACACATTATTTACTGCACATTTTCAGCACATGCACGACGTATCGCATGAAATTATGGAGGGTAGTGTGAATATTTATTAGAAGTAAAAGAGTGTAAGACCTCTCAGCAGTTAAGAAACTTATTTGCCATATCCTATTTGTGGTATGAACTTTCCTACAATTGCTTTAGATTTGTGGAATGAATTTAAAATGTTCATGTGTGAAGACTTTTTAAGAAATTCTTCAGAAAATGATTCATATAACCTTGCTTTATTAGCTATTGAGGAAATTTGGTCAGTAAGCGATTCGTTCGGTACTTCAACTAAACTTTTCGGAGGTAAGACTGTTTTACTCTGTGGAGATTTTTGACGAATATTGCCAGCTATATCTCACGGTACACGTGTACCACTTATTGAGAATTGCCTTACTTCATGGTCGAATTTTCAAAATTCCACATAATAACTTTAACCCAAAACATGAGAGCTTCACCTCATGAGATTGAATTCGTTAAATTTTTAAAATCTCTTGGTAATGGAACTTTACCCACATTTCCAGATTACAGCCAAGATGTTATTGAAATTCCTTCCCATATACCTAGCAACTTCGTGATTGCAGATACATACTTATGGCAATGTATCTGAAACCATAAAGTCTAACGATAATCTCAATTCGGTTACATTAGCAACCAAATATGAAAACTGCACGTTCATCGATGCAGAAATCTTTAACATTCTCTCCGGAGAGGAACGAATATATTTGAGTTCCGATAACATTTTGAGTGACGATTATAGAGAGCAAAATAATTTTCCAGTAGGATTTTTAAACTCAGTTGATGTAAGTTGGCTCCCACAAGTAAATTGGCCCCACAAATTTACTTTCAAAACCAAATTGCTTACTTTTACTTATTCATAATTTGCGTACAGGACATGACTTGCGTGGTCAATGGTACGCCTATTCGTTTAGTTCAAATGCAAAAGAAAATTGTTTGAATTGTGAGATTTTAGCAGGAAATAAACCTTAATTATACAAGTACACTTCTGCGTTTTTCCTTCGAAAGAACTCAATTTGCTGTCATTCTGGCTTTTGCGATGACAATTAATAAATCCCATAAATCCCAAACGTTTAAGAAAGTAGGAATCTTACTCAAACTACCTATATTTTCTCACCGTAAATTGTGTGTTGTAGCCAGTAGAGTTAGATCGTTTGATCGATTGCGTGTCTTTATGTATTTCTGAAACACAAGGCCAAGGTCGTTTGGCAGAAGATGAAAGAATTCTTACAAAAAGTATTCTGTATGAGAAAATTTTAAGATCTTTTAAGATCCGCAACCGCACTCGCAAAGTTTTCGATAATTATAGATAGGCCTCATTTAGTATAGATGTACTTTGACATGCAAAATGAGCTGAAATGATTGCTACTACAGTCTGAACTAAATAACCTTTTTACTAACAATGCTACTGTATATATAGCGTCATGCGGGAGCTATTAGTGAGCGTAGCGAACGGCGGGGGTTGGCGAGCGTAGCGAGCAGGGGGCGCCCCTCTAGTACATATAAACACGCAATCGGTTAAACGATCTAACTCTACTGGCTACAACATACAATTAACGGTGAGAAATATAGGTTGAGTAAGATTCCTAATTTTTGAAACGATTGCCCCTGGGATTTATTAATTGTCATCGCAAAAGCCAGAATGACGGGAACTTGAGTTTCTTTAAAGGAAAAAGGCAAAAATACGTCACACGTGTCAAAATACGTGTGTTTCGGAAAACTCCTGCTAAACTCTCACAATCCAAAAAATTTTTTTTTGCATTTGAACTAAACGAATAGGTGAACCATTGACCAAGCAAGTCATGTCCTGTACACAAATTACGAATAAGTAAAAGTATGTAATTTGGTTTTTAAAATAAATTTGTGGGATCGGGAGCCAACTTACATCAACTGAGTTTAAAAATTCTACTGGAAAATTATTTTGCTCTCTATAATCATCACTCAAGATTTTATCGGAACTCAAATATATTCGTTTCTCTCCGGCCAGGCTGTTAAAGATTTCTGCATCAATGAAAGTACAGCCTTCATATTTGGGTGCTAATATAACCGAATTGAGAATATCGTTAGACTTTATGGTTTCAGATACATTGCCATAAGTATCTGGAACCACGAAGTTGCAGCTAACTAAATGGGTAGGAATTTCAATAACATCTTGGCTGTAATCTGGAAATGTGGGTAAAGTTCCATTACCAAGAGATTTAAGAAATTCAACGAATTCAATCTCATGAGATAAAGCTCTCATGTTTTGAGTAAAAGTTATTTTGTGGAACTTTGAAAATTTGGACCATGAAGTAAGGCAATAAGTGGTATCTCAATAAGTGGTACACGTGTACCGTGAGATGTAGGTGGCAATATTCGTCAAAAATCTCCACAGAGTAAAATAGTCTTATATCCGAAAAGTTTAGTTGGAGTACCGAATGAATCGCTTACTGAAAAAAATTTCCTAAATAGCTAATAAAGCACGTCTTCACACATGAATATCTTGAATTCATTACACAAATCTAATGCATTTGTAGGAACGTTCATACCACAAATAGGATATGGCAAATAACTCTCTTAACTGCTGAGAGGACTAACACTCTTTTACTTCTAATAAATATTCACGCCACTCTCCATAATTTCATGCGATACGTCGTGCATGTGCTGATGTGCAGTAAATAATGTGCCCAACAGTACCCAAATCCTGATGGCACCTCGAACATGAAGCAAAGTAGTCTCAAATGGAACATCTCAACATAAAACATAAAATAATGTAGCAATAGCTCTACTACATCCTCTTTGAGGTTTTTCGATTTCTTTTCTTTAGCTACCTTAATATAATTCTGTGATTGTAAGAGCTTGCTGAACATTTCCTTCCCTAAAGACTACATTTTGCGGGTGAGGCAAGTAACATTCAAGTCGAACTATAATATATTACGTGACTGGTAATGCATTGGATACTCATTCATGCGCCAATTAGCTTCCGTAGATCCAACATAGTGACCGGACAAAAAGCTATTGATTTCATCTATATAAACTTTGCCCTCAACTCCACCTCAAACTCTTCCAAACTGTAATGAGGCACAGTCGTATCCCTTATTTACATATTTGTGCATATATTTGAGGCTCTTATCTGTGCCAAGAACTTCCACATTTAAGTAGCAACCAAATTTCGCTAAAAGATATGGATTTTAAGGAACGGCATAACGGCTGTCAACAGAGTGGCCACGAAAGTCAACTGTTATACCATTAACACGGCGCATCTAACATTGCCCTGAGTTGTATTGTCAAAGTCCTTAGAAAAGCTTTTGCTGCATTTACCATCTCTGATACAGACGGGGATACGATTCAATAAACCACATGAACCGTGGATCATGTGGTTTTTAACTAAATTATGAAGTTGTGGGAAATGCATTGTATATTGTAAATAAAATATATCTGGAATTTCCGTACAAACGTACCAACCTTCATTTCCTACCTTTTCTTTTTTCTCTAAATTGAGGTTTTAAGGGCGAGCAGACAAAAGTTTGGAAATATGACATAATTTCAGAATTTCAATTTTTAACAGTTTTTTGCTCGTAGCGGCTAAATCAAGCATTCTAGGAGGTACCAACCCCTATTTTTTTTTCATTTCCCAACTTTTGGCCATATATCATATTTCTCTAAATTATGTTTTAAATGTGGGTCCAAACAAAAGTTGGGAAACATGATAAAATTCAGACTTTCGTTCGCTTTCCATAAATATTCGTGAAAGATAACTTCACGGTTTCTAGAAATAACTTTAAAATTGTGATTTTCCATATTTTTTGAAATAAAATTTGCATATATTTTTATCAAATTAGCAAAAAACAATGTTATAAGTAAACGATGGCTTTAATTTTGTCGGTGCTAATGCATCCATATTATTGTCTGTGGCCATATGTTCATTGTTTTGGCTTTTGTCTGGAAGAATGCAATTTTATTAGCCAACGGTTGCCTTCTTCCAGGCAAAAAACAAAAGAATGAACATGTGAATATTGTCTGTGATATGGTTGCATTTGCTCCTCACATAATCATTGGCATAGATATTAGGTTTGTGTGAAAAGAATGCACGTATTTGGCATAAATGGTTGTTTATTCAGTCGAACGTATGATCTATGCAAATGATAATGTTAAATAAGTATGTTCTATATTTTAATTTTTTCGTAGAGGAATGCAATTATATGTTAATTCTTTTGGTTTGTGTCACCAGTAGAAGATTGATCCATTTGGTTTGATTTTCGACTAATTTAGTACTTGTTATGTATCGGGGACACAAACCAAAAATTCACATATGGTTGCATATTTCCAGGCAAAAAGTAAAACATTCACACGCACACATTCTTCCCAAAAGCATCAGCTACGCTATACGTGTGCTCAATTCACACATACTATCCCATTGAATTTTTTAATTTCAATTTAAAATTAAACTAATTTATAATTGAATTTAAGAAAAAAAATTAGGTGATGCACATAGAGGAAAAATTAATCTTTCGAATGGTATAATTTTTATGCTGGTAATTCCACCTGGTTTCCTGTAAAAGGGATAACAAAAATACGTGTCGCCTATTTATATATAGATAGGTGCAACCGGTTTCTAGTGACGGGGGTAAGAACCCTGCCGGCTCTTTTGTTTATGGTAGATTATTTATTCCGACGGAGCTTCACGCCAATAATTGTTTCGGTTTGTGTCCCCAATAAAAGATTGGAACATTTGCCTTGATTTTTGACAAACCTATCACGGTCCATATATTAGGGACACAAACCAAAATATTCAACTTATGATTGCATTCTTCTAGGCAGAAGCAAAACAATCAAACACATACATTCTACCGATTGTTGTCACCTACGCTATACGTGTGCTCAATTCACACATACACTGCCATTGCATTTTTAAATTTCAAAGCTTAATTAAACTAATTTCTAATTAAATTAAAAAAAAAATAATTGCTGCAGGTAGAGGAAGATAGAAACTTTCGACTGTTATAATTTTTATCCTGGTAAGTCCACCTGGTTTCCTGTAAAAGGGATAACAAAACAACGCCTATTTATATATAAAAGCCTAAAAGCCTATTTATATATGTATAGATAAACCTCTACGAGGAGCAATACGAATAAAAGATCCTACAAGTACGATACTACGGTTGCCGCATAAGCTATCCGACTACGACTTCGAAATTCAATACAAGGAAGGGGGAAAACATAATAACGCGGACGCTCTGAATCAGATACCGTATGAAGTCATGGCTGTAACTCGCCAACAAGCTAAAGAGATAGAGGCTTTGAAACCCTTTTACCCTTTGAAACCACGAACGGTAACAAGTACACCCTTAGTTTTGAAGACGATCTCACCAAGTTCATGGATGTGATACCGCTACCAAATGTGGAGGCTAAAACAGTTGCAAAAGCCTTCGCCGACGAAATTATAAGCAGATACTGGATCCCAAAGAAGCTAATAACCGACCAGGGAACTAATTTTACATCAGACATGTTTCGCCAAGTCGGTAAATTGTTAAAGATAAAAAAATTAGAAACCACACCGTACCATCCACAAACCAACGGAGCGTTGGAGAGATCTCACTGACCTCTCGTAGATTATTTAAGAAATGTTTTCGATGAAAACTACACTAATTGGGATGAGTATTTGAGAGCAGCGATGTTCGTAAGAAATAATAGTATGCACATAGCTACCAAACTGACCCCAATGGACTGTCTCTATGGGTTTACAGCAAGTTAGCCGAACAACCTGAAGAAAGAACTCCAAACAATTTATGACCATGGGAACTACTATTTGAGGTTACAAAACAAACTCCAAAGGGCCTATCAAATAGCAAGGCACAACATCGAGGAAAACAAACTCCTTTCTAAGGAATACTACGACAGAAAAATCCACCCAATAAAAGTACATGTAGGAGATCAAGTTCTGTTAAGAAATGCCGCTCGAAAAAATAAACCATCACAATTTTGGTTGGGACCATACGAAAGAGTGAAAATAAACAGTCCAGTAAATACCACTATACAAAAAGGGAAAAAGAAGAGGCGCGTTCATAATAATCGCCTGAAATTATTCAACTAACCAACGTTTCAATCCTAGATTCCAGATGCTTATCATTGCCTTCTATTTGACATCAATAGCCGCAGCACAACAACCATTGGAAGTTCATACACTCACCGAACGCGGAGTGGTATTCGAACCCATAGGCACAACGCAAATATATCACGACCACTGGAACATTGTTACCAGGATTAGTAAACCAGTCTGGGGTCCACACTTAAAATACTACGAAGAAAGCACAACAGCACTCAATAACATATGTAAGGGAACAGACGATCAGGTGGGAGTGGAGATGTGTAAACATTGGAATATTACACTTCAGAAACGTTCAGAGCAAATAGTAGAACTCCTTGGGAAGGTGGAACTCATCACTGGAACCTCGCGAAGATATAAGAGAGGACTTATAAATTTAGGTGGTAGAGTAATGAAGAAATTATTTGGCACCATAGACGACCAGGACTCAAATAAAGTTCATCGGAAATTAGATGAAATAGATGCTCAGAGCCAAAGGAACCTAAGGCTAGCCAAAACAAATCACGGTAATGCGCACCACCCTCAAAACGGTCAATGAGACAATCTAGGAAATGACCGCAATATATAACCAGCTAATACAAAAAATTAACGAGATAAATCAGAAGAGACAGGGGGAGTACCAACAATACACCTTGTTGTTCCAGCAAATCCACCATAGGGCGGATATTAATGAATTGATGGAATTACAACAGATTTACCTTGACATCACTGATATATTTATGCTGATGGAAGCAACAAATAATAGGTAACTGAGTCCCCTACTACTTCCCTCCCATCAATTCTGAGAACTATACTCAAACGTTACTAGAGCACATTACGGAAAGGAAACTATTTTGGATTTTGCAACGCTACAAAAAATGGCCAAGGTCGATTGCCTAGCTCATGAAAGTGGACTACTCATTCAAATACGGATTCCACTGGCAGACACTCTACAATTTACCGTGAATCAAGTGTATACAACGCCAATATCAAAAGGACAGAACGCTTTCTACATATACGATGTACAGCCGGCCTACTTTTTGAATACCAGCCGATCACAATTTAACTTTGGCATGAGTAAACTTGAGTACCGATTTCAGTGTATCACAATAAACGAAACCGGCCCATCCAAATGAGCCCCACAAGGGCAACTTGCCTTGAGGAACAGTCCAAAGGACAAAATGGAAAAAGCGGCAATTGTTCATTCCGGTTGCTGAAACAAGCCCAAAACGTGATTGTCCCCATGCATCAAGAAAATGCGTGGCTGTACTGGATACACCAGAACACAAACCTTATAGCGCAATGTGACAATACCGAATACACTAATGTGCTTCAAGGGCTGGGTATACTGGTACTTAAAGTGAAATGCACCTACCACCTAGCCCGCTATACACTCCCATATAAGTCAGACGAGCTCCACACTTTACAGGTGCAACAACCTGAAACACACCCACTATCAAAGATCAAGTTTGCCCGGGAAGATCAAGAACAGGGATGTCGCGCCGAACAGGGACTAGAACTCATACAACCCATGGCATTCAACGACCGATTGAGAGAAGAGAGTGACACAATAAAGGATTTGGAAGAAGAAATAGCTAAAGAAGAAAAGACAAGACACATGCACACACAACTACATACAACTACAATAATGAGTGGATCCTTACTCACCATAATACTGGTCGTAATCCTAGTAAAAATATTCAGAAAACACAAAATACATCCCCAGAAGCCTATTATTGAAAGGAGGGAAGAACGACGCGTGAACATCATTCCGATACCAGTGAGCATACCTCGCCGAGAACAACTTCTAGGAACCGAAAGGGCACCCGCGCGAAACCGCACGTCGTTTTGAACCAATTTGAAATAACAGAAACAAGAATACAAATATATAAATAGTTATAGTAATGACAATAGATATACCCGTATCGTTAAATACGTAGGATAGGTTAGTCATGGAATTAATAAACACGAAAAAAAACAGAAAAAAAATATAAATATATATATAAGTACACATTTTTATATATAAGACACGAACAACAAACACCCCTAACAGAAAACAAGCGTCAAACGAAAGGGAAGCGGAGAACATGATGGTATCAGACGATGAGGGAGTAATTCCTGAAGACATCCTTGCGGCAGTAGAACAATTGAGCATAGAACTCGGAATTGATGACCCTGAAGAGGAAAATGAACTGGAAACAGATCCAGATAAGATAAGAGACATGTTTGCAGCTTCAGATGAAATAACCCAAATGAACAGAGCCATGGAAATGAGTAGGAGCGCAGGAAATGAGTAGTGAAGCAGATGCGGTTCCGGGGTGTTATGAGCACCCAGGCCTCTTAGACGCCGAATATTTCAAATTCAAAACTCACAATCCCGAATCGAGCAGCACTACTAGGATACCAAAGTGGAACCCTCAGCTGTTTTTCCTGGAAGAATTCGAAAATAAAGGTCGATACACACAAATTCTCAACACAAAATAAGGCGAAGAAGCAACAAGGGGCCAACAGTAACAAAAAAATTTGAAAAAGTAGTATAGAAATATAAATAACAATAATAGGATAGATGTTACAAGAATAATATTGAGACAGGAACAGAACAGATATATAACAACAAATGTAACTAAATGTAAGCAAAAAAAATAAAATTTAACACCCAAGATCAAAACTGGGATAATAATCATAGATAAGATAGAATAGATATTGGGCACCATAACAAAATTAAGAAATATAGACAGAGGAGAAACAGGAAGGCGAGAACCGAAATGCACTACACCAGAAAAGATACGGTGGGGGAGTTTCTCTAAAGGGGGGAGGAGTGTTGTGACACAAAAATATGTCCCTGACCTCGAATGCCCCTCAATTTCAGCCACTAACCTCGTTCATAATTCATAACAAACATTTATCGCCGATTCAGCAAAAATGCTGAATCAGCAATATGTTACACTCGCGAAAATACTTTGACCGTCATGAAAAAGCGACCCGACACCGGCGCTTACCGGCACTCGTGAAAACCCTTTGACCGTCATGAAAAAGCAACCCGACACCGGCGCTTACCGGCACTCACGGCGGTTGATAAACAATTGCTGACACAGCAATTTGACACGGTCAAGAAAGGAAATTAAACGCAGTTGGATTACGAAGTACAAAAGGTTAATGAATGGGAAAAGTCGTCGACCTTACCAATCAAAATCTGGATCAGCGGTTCAGCAAAGGTAAATCAATATTGATAAGAGCAGATTCAGCAGGAAAAAATGATATAAAAGAGCATTGAGAATTAACAGGCAGTTCAAACTTGGCACCAGGAAAGCACATGCAACGGGTCCAAAAGACGAGGAATCAGCCGGAGTGAAGCCGAGACGTCATCAATTAAGCCAGCCAAAGAGAAGTCAAGTCACCTTCAAGCAGCCCAGCCGAAGTAGAGACGAGTTGCCATTTAATAGCCCAACCGAAGTAAAGCCGAGTTGCCATCAATTAAACCAGCCGACGATAAGTCAAATCGCCATCCACCAGCCCAGTCGGAGTAAGGACGAGTCGCCATCAAGTCGAGTCACCATCCAATAGGCTGGTCGAATCCGAGTATAAGAACCAGAGTCAAACACAATTCGGAGGAAGTAGCGCAGTCAAAGTGAAGAAAAAAAGAAGTAATGAAAACGGTAGCCAGGTTACCCACCTACTGCCAAGACAAATCCTTGAACCGGCCATAAGGCTGGGTGGGTACCACGATAATTCGATGAATGAACACTCCACTTAAGGACGCTCTACGAGACCCTAAGGCAGGTCCTCGCCCGATCACTGTGGAGAATTATTACCGGAGAAACTAGCGCCTCTCGCAACCGCCAACCGAGCCACCAACAACCAAGAAGGAGAATGCCGGGGTTGGAGCCTGGTATAAACGATTGATCCAGGAGGCCACGAGGACTTGGGTGTTAACGCAGACAAAACAAGAAAGAATCCAGGCCAGCATAAGAATTACCCGACTGAAACAGGAATAGTTGGTTTACCGAAGGAACAAGAAGATGGAAAAGAAGGCCATGAAAGCCGCATTATCCAAGTAATGGAGTAAGTTAAGGTAATACTAATGTTAACAAATAACCAATGTAATAGATAGTAAATGAGAGAGAAATAAATCGAGTTTAAATAGAGTTGAGTCAAATCACTATTTTGAATGGTGCCCATTGCATTAATGCCAGGAAAAGAAAGAGGGTCCAGTAAATACTTTAGTAGGGTTAGGCAAGGAATGTTGTTGAATAACGAAAGATTGTAAAAATAAAAAGGAGATGTAGAAAAAAAGGAGTTTAAATATGTTCGAAACAAAAATAAAACCAAACAATTGTTACCTGGCCAGTTTGTTTTATGTAGATTTCCGGCAAACGCTACCGGTAGTTACCAGAGGCACTAAGGCCGATGAGGTGAGTGCGTTATTGAAAAGGTCTTTCCTGTGGCCTAACATTGAGGGTTTGTCGCTCACAATGAATGTGAGAGTTGGCCCTAAAAATTATCCAGTCGCACATGAATTTTCTGAACTGCAAACGAGAATTGGCGATAGCAGCATGGAACACATTGAAGGTCTTATTTTCTTTCCACCAATATGAGACACTGTTTTGACCTCCAAAGATAACCTTATTGAGATGGTTTTTATAGGAATTACCAACCTGCCATCTATGCAAAATTCCAGGCCTTGCGAGAGGGCAATCCTCACACCTACCAACGAGCAGGCGACCCAGATAAATAGGTGAGTGCTTTCACTTATTCTCATCGAAGAGAGAACGTATAAGTCAGTCAACACTGTTCTTTCTGCGGAAGAAGCAGTTCATTATCCCACTGTGTTTCTTGACTCAGTGAACGCTCAATCATGCTCATAAGAAATTTGAGCCCCCCAAAACTGTGCAAAAGCACGCGGTTGATAGTACGAGGTTTTCTCAGATATATCAAACAGGCAGATATAATGACTGGGTGTGGAACAGGAGAATCTGTTTTAATTCCCCACATACCCTTGCTTCCGAGCAACTACCCTTTTCAGTTTAAGCGGTTGCAGTTTCCCGTTAGTGTCCGCTTTGTCATGACTGTAAACAAGTCTCAAGGGCAGACACTGAAAACAGCAGGGATTGAAGTAAGTGAAACTTAATGCTTCTCCCCCGGTCAACTGTACGTGGTTTACTCCAGTATATTCAACTGTATGTGGTTACTATCCTATTTCTAATGTTTTAGGTGTAAAAACAGCTAATGTGGTTTATACTTAGGCCCTTCATTTGCTACAAAATGCTCAAACACTCTACACGCATCAAGGACGGGCAATTCGGCTAGTTTAAGATATTTATAAAAATAATCCAATTTCCTGGAAGTTACAATTTATCGGGGCAAAATTATATCAACAGTATTCGCTAACCGATCATAAAAATCTTGCAATTACGATTATTTATGATATCTCTCATTTCTTACTTATTATATAATTGCATTAAGCACTTATGACGTGAAAACGTCTTTCTTCTCGTTCAGTATGTACATTGGTAGCCAGTCTAGCATTCTCGTTTTACAAAACACCGTCATTTTTCAATCGCTAATAACTACGAGGCTGATTACGCGATAACAACGGTTGAGGTCACAGTGGATGGAACATATTTATTGTGATACGCACGTATTTATTGTGAGGCACCTGGTTTTCCCATGACGTAATCGGGCTAGTGCAAGCGCCCACGCTTGATTGTTGTTTTTTCGCGTTGTGTGAGGATATTTATGAGTGTAGCCTGAGAACGCATTAAGCCATGACGTTGATTATGGTATCATTGTAATGACCATGAAAAAGGCTACTAGGACCTAAAGTGAAACATTAACTAATTACTAATTAATTGATGTTTAACACAATTGAGTTCAAAACCCAACTGACTTTCTTCAAAACAAGATTTATAAAGTTCACTCTTAAAGTTAACTAGATTATATTAAGTAACTAGCCGGCCCAGTGCACTTCGTTGCACTAAATGAAGGGAAATCAAGAAGATTTGTGTGTTCAGCAATAATTATTTCGTTTATTTATGATTTTTTTTTAAAGTAAAACATTTGGATACACAATATTTTTAGTTTTCCCTTCTAGAGCGTACACAAACAAACAATGTGGAGTGCCACATCTTGAACACCCCACTTACAGCTGCCCATGGGAAAAGCATGGCTCCATTAAATTCAGTCCGCATACTTTGAGCGTTTGTCCTTGCGCTTTATTAACTGATATTGCGAATGCTAGACGAACAGGAAATTGTAGACGCTTGAATTCGAATGGCATGTCCGTTGGAATCATTGGTATTCATGGAATCAGTACAATTTCGCCTTTCGCTTTTCCGGTCAAAATTGTGGCTTCAAATAAATTTGTCATTAATTTTTTGATTGCTAATCTTGTGCCGTTGCATAACTTTGGTGCATTCAGATTACGCAATAAAATAACGCTTGAACCGATTTTCAAATTCAAACAATGAGGTGGCATACCAGGCGGTTCCAATGAATTCAAAAATTCAACCGGATAATTTACTACATCTTCATTCATTGCGCAATCAACCGATTTATATGATGTCACTGCACCTGGCAATTTGTCTTGAATTTTGAAATTAACTTCGTTGACATGTACATTTTTTGTTGCCAATATTGCGCGTTCTGTTAACCAATCGTAATTTCTGTAATTCTGAACGATATTCGGAAACACTCGATCAATCAATTCTTCTTGTGATTGCATAATTGTACAGAAATTATCCGGCAATTTAATCAATCCATTTGTATTATCAATTGGAACTTTGCCATTTCCAACATCTAATAACTGTTTTGAAAATCGGTCTGCAGATTGATCATTGTTTAATTGAACGCGCATATTTATGTTCAATGTCAATTTTTGGACATATCTCCACAGAAATGAAGACTTCAAGCATGCATTTATCTCGTCCGCCGGTGTTGATCGCGTAACTACAGGCAAAATTTGACGGAAATCACCAGACAACAATATTAATGCACCACCAAAAATTGCTTGATTCTGACGTAAATCTTGCATTGTACGGTGTATTGCTTCAAATGATTTTTTATGCATCATTGTGCATTCATCCAAAAGAATAATTGCTGTCTCTTGCAGAACTTTTGCCATTGCAGAATTTCTTGATATATTGCATGTGGGATTTTCAATCACCTATTTATTTAAAATTAAATACATTTCAATTAATTTTTGAATCGTAAAGACTGTAAATCGATTAATAAATCATTAAATTTAAACAAACCTGCACATTTAACGGCAATTTCAATGCAGAGTGCGCCGTTCGTCCACCATCCAATAAAGTAGCGGCTATTCCAGATGAAGCAAGAGCCAGGGCAATTTTCTGCTGCGATCGAATGGCTGCCAAAATTAATGATATCACGAAAGTTTTTCCAGTACCCCCAGGCGCATCCAGAAAATACAATCCACCAGCATTATTTTGTACAGCTTCCATGATTGTGTCATAGACATGTCTTTGTTGATCATTTAACTTGGGTATATTCAAATTTACATGTGCTTGTAGTTCAATGGCATCGTACTCTCCTTCACGTCGCAATTCTCGATCAAATAAATCATGCATAGGTCGATTGGGTGCACTCAAACCTAATTGAGCCAATGCTTTATTTGCAATCGCAAGGCACATATCTTCAATCGCTATCAATGCCTCATTATAAATTTCCAAAGAAATGATCAACTCTGGATTTCTTGTGTTATGACGCATTCTAATCAAACAATCTTCTGCCATAAAATCTTTGTATTTATTCCACAATTCAAGTGGATTCGATGGAAAACACGTTGATATTATTATGGCAAACAGCATACGTATTTGATGTGGTGAAGCAGCAATCGATGCATCTTGAAGTGTTAGCTCCCAATGTGCATCATTTTCCAACAAACCTAACTCATTACATGCCTCTCGATACGTTACACATAGATGACCATTAACGGTTCGCAAATGTTGGAATGAACGTGGTCCCACAACATTGACTAACAACAACCGCAAATAGTAGCATTCTGCATTGTTTGGATGTACGGTGTATATTCTTCCCATAGTATCAGCGAAAAAAACACCTGGATGGCCAATAACAGGTGTTCCTTGTTTGCGTTTTTGCCATTTTTTTGCTGTCCAAGTGAAATAATGCGTTACGTCTGAATACAGCAATGTTCTGGCAAATTCATCACTTTCGCACAATTGAAAAAATGCAGTCAATGTTGTTGCAGTTGGTTGCGCAGCTCTTTGTTGTGCATTTGCTTCATTAAAGTAAACACGTTGGCCATTCTCAAGATGAACTGCCAAATGAACAACAGCAGGATATCGCTCGTGAATTGGATGTGAATAGATTCTCCAAAGAGCTTCATTAGTACTTATGTAACGCCCCATTTGATACTGTTCAATTTCATCGTTTGAATTGTCACGGGCTACTCCAAATACTGCCATATCACTGTCTTTATTTACATATTTGCAAATGTATTTGATCGACTTGACAGAATTGCAGATTTCTACGTTAATGTGAGCCTCAAATATTTTTGATAATAGTGGGGAATATGGAACTACCCAACTATTATCAACGACAATTTCTTGATTCCGCATTCTTATTGTTGCTTTATGTCCATGATCTTCTGCTGAACGACGTCGGTATAGTGGGTATCCATCATTACCCGTAATTGTTTCCGACGTTAATGCTCTGGGATACCGCTTGGAGCATTTTCCATCAATCATACATGACGAATTCATGTTCAATGCACCGCAAGGGCCGTGAATCATATTCTTTGTGATGACTTCGAATAATCGTGGATCTTCATTTTGATTTGGAAACTCCGCAGATATGATGCGATCAATTTGATCTGGTGTTATTTTACGAATCAACCATATCAAAATGTGGGCATGCGGCAATCCGCTCTTCTGCCATTCAATTGAATACATCCAAGAGCAGACTTCCCCAAATATTTTCAATTTGATAATTAAATCCATCAGACATTTCAGTTTCTGACGGAATACACGTGCTGTTATGTCGTGTCTGTCTGTATAAGTTTGACCTTCTAATAAATTATCTTTTATGTCATGCCATTGCGGATTACACGTGAATGTAATGAATAAATCTGGCCGACCATGTTTTCGTACATAAGACATGGCATCTTGGGTGTATTCATGCATGTGGCGCGGGCTGCCAACATAAGACGATGGTAAAATAGTTAGGCGGCCAATATCAGCAACGTTTCCATCATTGACAATCGCATCGCGCAAATGTATGTATTCCTCCGAACGTAATCTCGCTTGATTAAAACGTAAATAAGCAAGACGTTCTGATTCAATTTTTGCATACATATCCACGACGTATTGATGAAATAATTTGCCACATCTCATAATGTAATTGCTTTCTTGTGGGCGAATCATAAATAGATATGAATAAAAATTCATGGCGCTAACTTTTTTTTGTACGTCACGACCTATGATGATAGATAAATTATCAGAAAATTAAAATTTTTCCGTATTTTCAAATGTATATATATCAAATTCATATATATTTTACCTGTTCGTGGATTTATCATTGGTATATTAATGTGATAGCCATCGCCACCTCTCCAATACAATAACGGATATTGCAATGCATCATAACTGCGGTGAAGTTCTGAAACACGCTCTAAATTTTCGTTTCGACGATGTAATACAATATCACGAGATTGAAACTGTTGTCCTACAATTAAAATGGCCACTTCATCGATCGTTGGTGCATTAAATCGTCTTGCATGCTCTCCGAAAGGAGTTCTGTCGGCTCTTATAACAATTTTATGATCATCCGATGGCATACGATCAAGGGCGGTTTTAAACAATTGAATCAATTCATTGTGCTGATGAAAAAATATTTGAAGATCAGAAATAATTTGCCGCTTTGTACTCGAAACAATTGTGCAACGACGATCCAATTCTCTAGTTGCATCACCAATGAAATAGATTTGCAAAAATTGATAATCGGCATCATCAAATGGCAGCAATGAACCAGCTCGATGATAAATCTGACCTTGAATCTGTATTTGGTGAGAAATGTAATTAGTTGATGGATCTGAATTTTTGAACACATCTAAATATTTGTTGTTATCATTGCAAGGTTCATTGGAAATTCCAAATGATGTTATCACCTTAAACGTCGGCATAAAATTCTCTCTTACAATCTTTGTGGCACCGAAAGAAGTCATTTGAAATGAAGAATTGTATTCTTGAATGTGAGACAAAAAATGCTTCGACAAAGGTGAAGTTCCGAAAATCAAGGAATGCAGTGGATCGGGTGGAGATTCGAATGCTGGCAATTTCACTTTTCCGTTAGCACAACACATGCCAACCGTTTCGCCACGAAATTTGGCTGCATCACAATGTGGGCATCTCACCGTCATTTGACCAATGCAGGCATGTGCACTGTAATCTATTTCGCTATCATAATTGAAAGCAGCAAATTCCATTTCTGCTACAGCACGTCGTGGAAGTCGGCCCGCACGTCCTGCTGCCGGATAAATAGAAGTAGATCTTGTCCTAAGTAAATTTCGTTCTTGTTGCAATTCATTATCGCGTGATCGTTGTTCTTCACTTCTAGTTCTTCTTGAATTTTGCACAACTGCAGAATGACGCGTACGTCGACCAATATTCGACCGTCTTGTTCGTGGCATTTTATTTATACCAAAAGTGTATATGTGTGCAACTGTAATTTTCATTAATTTTTGTATTCATTTTTACCATTTCTAATTAAAAAATACTTACTTGAAATTATCGAGAGGATACAATTGTATGTCTATTCTCATTTGATTCTAACACGAAAAGAAAGCATGAACTGACAGCTGCAGCCATGCTCACTTGACACATTGGCAAACCTGACACAAACTGTCAAGTGTATATATGGGTGTATGAGTAAACGCTATGAAAGTTTCGATATATCGACATTTTTCAGAAAATTTTTTTTCGTGTTACCCGATTTAAACCAAACTTCACATAAACCATCCTTAAGATACTGCGAACATACCCTGAAAATTTCAAGACAATCGAACTGCCAGTTCTTTAGTTATAAAGTCACAATCAAAAATGCCACTTCTTTTTATATATATAGATAAAAATAGATTACTAGATAATTTATTTTAAGCTATTTTTTTAAAAAGGTAAAACAAAGTTGTTTTTAGTTAAGCTTCGTAGATTTTTCAAAAGACGGAGTTAATGGGTGGCTTGGCACCACCACATAGATAAAGAAAATACCTTTAAAATTTGGTACCAGTTTTATAAAAAATAAGCTATATAATTACGATACTCCTGATACTGCATTCGTCTCATTCTCAGTTTGTTTTCTTAAGGATTCACTTCTCCCGCGTGTGAAATGCACACATGTTTTTTTTTGTATCTGAACTCCCTCTATTTTATTTCAATTTTTTTTTTACTAACGCGTAACTACTCAGCGATTCTCTTTCCGAAATCTTATCTTTGTGAAACTCTGATTAAATTTACTATCGAAGTAAACCTGATCTCTAAGCAGTTACTTTTCGTTTATTTTAGTCTCTGTGAAACTGGGTATATGTCTTTTAGTCCAAAATAATATCTTGAAGATGTCGAGCCGAAGCTCAGCGATATTGTGAAGAATGTCATTAAGAGTTAGTAAGAGCTGATACAATGAATATTACTGATCATTTTGTAGTAAGATTTTGTACCATGATGAGGCAAATATCAATGAGGGAGATTTTTAACTTGTGTTGATGACTCATTCATTCTCTATTGATTTTAATTAAACTTCTGGACCAATCCTCATGTCACCTAAAGTTTGATGTTCTAACAAAAAATCTGTGCAGAATTTATTGAGCTTCAGGTAATTCAGAAGTCGCTTGAGCATGAACTTTAAAGACCTTACGGTTGAATTTCTTCAACACCTTACGGCTGAGAGTTTCACACAGTTCTTCCTCTGGAGAGAGCTGAGCGGAATGCTTCACAAATGTCCAAAAGTTTGCATGATCTTGTCTTACACCAAGATCTGGACTACATAGTTAAGATGAACTTTATTGTGTTCGACCAAAAACTGTTCACACAAAAAAGTATTAAAATCAATAGGATCTGAAGGCTCTCCTCTTATTATTTTTGAGGAAGTAATTTGAGAATAACCTGTTGAACCCAGGATTATATCTATCAGCATGCTGTAGTCCAGCCAGATGCTACCAACTGAGCCATTGACTTTACAGTTTACTTATATTGAAGAAAGATTTTTCAGAAATGTGTACAGGATTTTGAACTTGAGGTGCGGAGAGTAATGAGACTTACACCTATTGATCAACCAGCAGTTATGTGGCCAATACCAGTGAATTGCTCAATTGAACTATGTCTTGGAAGTTGGAGCTTGCTAACGACTTCGTTGTTGATAAAAGAGAGCTCTGAGCCAAAATCGAAGAGCATTCTCACTGCAAAACTGGACCAATTTTCCGAGCGCGATCAGACCAATTTTCCGAGCGAGAGCCGGGCGGTTGCTTGATGATATCAACCTTTTCGGATTGGAACCCAACTTAAATTGCGAAAGTCATTCAAGCTTCGCTTTCGATGTTTTGTTGAGCTTCTTCGTGAACCATTTTACTTTGAGCACAAAATAAGCGTAGAAAATAATTCAACAATTTGATGAAAAGTTCAAATTAACGCGAGTGAGGACAATAGTCCAATAAATCAAGTACGATACGAGCTAGAAAGACTGTAATTCAAAGCAATTTAATGATCAGAAGCAATTTAATGATCAAAGTACAGTGAGTTACAAGATAGTGATCACAGTTTTGTCAAATAGATCACACAATAGTACGAGAACGAACATTTTTTATACGAGAAAAAATATTCGAAAAGTTGCAAACACTGTTGATTCAATTCTAAGAGCGAAGAAAATTTCTTCAGAAACGCACAACGTTCCAAGGAACCCGAGGTATCACCATTAATATAAGATTTTTCAAACCATAAGAGGTTTAAAACTAATAAATTCAAGTTACCCTTTGTTCAATCACCGCGAGATTTGTGATAAGAGTTCCTCTAATAATATCATTGTTTTTGAAGAGTTTTTGAGCAATTATTAAAAGCATAAATACGATTAATGGAAAGTGATTTGGTTTCTATATTATACTAATTGTGGACGATACAGGTGGGCGTCATATAGTTGCATCTTTTAAGAAACATGTGAGTTTTTCACGTCAGCAAAATTGAGAGCGGTTGAAAATCTCGTGATAAGAACGATTCTAGTTACAAAATACTGTTGACTCTGGAACATTCTAATTTGAAAAACTTGAGGGTGCGTTAACCCATTTAAAAATTATCAATTCATAGTTCTTCCTTTCTCGTATTACATTTATTGTTCCTGTAACAACATCTTACTTTCCTGTTTTCACTTGGATAACCGATGCAGATGGTGAGCCTGCTCCCGGGGCCTTCCGTGCAAAGAAAAGACGTAATTCCTAAACGTCAAATATCAAGAGGAACCACCATCAATCTTACAGATGAAAACGCATTCCCTACGGTGAAACCCACTTTTTCAACTAAGTCCCCAATGTACCTTTGTATTAAATCACCATGTAAGAATTAAGGACGGTAGATCTGCGGAACGACTTATGAATGCAAATCAAATCAGACAGTACAAAGGAGAAGCCAAGCGTCATGAAACTCTCAATTGCTGCAAAGGTGTAATCTTGTGCCCGGATTTTATAGGTGTGACTTACGTAGAGATAAGGGAAGGGCCAGCCCTATTCCACCCGGTGAAAGATGTTGACATCCCGAAAAGAATTCCAAGAAGTATACACAATGGACCCGCCAACTCAATTCAAACCCCGAAACCTTCTCGTTTAATTATAATTATATTTGACCAATTAAAACTTCCCCAAAAAGTTACTGTTGATTTCAGAAAGGTGGAAGTTATGCCTAACCCGCGGACATGTAGACTCTATAACCTTTATGCCTAACCCGCGGAGATGTAGACTCTGCCAAAAACTAGAGCACACTTTCAAATTTTGTCCAACTGGTACCTTAATCGGCAGACAATGTGGTGAGCCTTTTCTGCAAGAGAATAACTGCAATGGAACCAAATTTGTCAATTGTAATACAGTAGACCATTGCTCTACGGACACCAAAGGCCCAAAGTGGAACATGGCTAAAGAAATTTAATGCATCATGGCCACTGACAAAAAAAAAATATGAAGCCAGAAAATTGTTTTTTGAACGCAATGGAGACGAACTAAGCTTCATGCGGTTGATAGACATGAAACTGGCTGAAAGACTCAAAGCTGCACACAATAATATTTCAACAAACGGACCAATATCGGAGAACACCAACGCTAAATCAATGACGTCTAGCGATACAATAGCAACCCCAAAGATGTCAACAACTTGCAACATCAAGGAAACAATCTCATCATCAACTGATAAGAAACAAAAAACTGGAAACAAGAAACAAAATGTCAACAAAAGCTAAGGAAAGAACACTAGTTAGACTTAAATTAGACCTACTTAGCTTCAGAAACCTTCCGATAAAGAGAAAAACTTTATAAAAGTAGTCCATGAAATATTTGAACTTTGCAAAGAAGACATAAAAAATACAACAGATATCAATCCAAAGTGCACATATGTAGAGCTAAATTCAAAACAATTCGGCAATTCGACCAATATTTGACAAAATATCAGACCCATAGGATATAGAGAGTACAAGCCTTCCAGAGAAAGGATCAGATGTGGATATGGTTGAGGAACGAATTTCATATCTGAATCATAATCCCAACCACTCCAGAACTCCCCCAGACACTTAAACCTATGCATAAACTACATCCATTAACCCTAATCTCCCATTATCCATGTCACTTTCAGAAAAAAAATTCAGCATTCTCCAGTGGAACATTAGGGGATATTATAATAACAAAGCAGCGTAAGGATACCTCACGTACAAGTACAACCCGGATGTTATATTACTACAAGGGACTAAATTACTCGACAACCTAACCTCCTCTCAAGGTAACTACAGATTGTACCATAATCGACGAGATCACAATTTCAGAAGAGGAGGTAGTTCGATCATGGCCAAAACGAATAGCGCCTTTTTTCATTTTTTCTCTAATGCTGCCGTAGTTCTGACATTTACTCGGCACTGGACACTTAAGGTTTTTTTTTTTTGAATTCGGTTTGATGCAAGCTCCCTTTGATTTGCGTTTTATTTAATCCGGCCCACATTCATGACTCATATGAGACGATATTTTTAATTTTTTTTTTTCAATTTTCAAATTAATACCAATTTTCACATTTACTTCGGCGATTATTTTTATTGTTTCACTTTAGGTCCTAGTAGTTCTTCTCAAACTCCCTACAACGACTCCCGAAGGAACGTCCTACATGATCGCGTTCTCACGGTACACTGATTTTTAAATTTACGCATCGCTTATTAACAACTAGCCCGATAACGTCACGCGCAAAACGCGCTGCACGATAAATACGTACAGGAATTCTTTATCCATTGTGATGTCAACAGTTGTTATCGCATTTTTAGCCGCGTAGCTATTGGCGATTGAAATGTGACGGTATATTGTACCGCACGAAAGTTTGACTGGCTATCAGTGCACGTAACGAGCGTAGAGACGTTTCAACGTCAAGAAAGTTACAAGAAATTGTTTGTACTAATATGTACTTTAATTATAATAGTATTAATAACAATGGTTATAGAGAGTAGTACGGTTACAGAATAGATAAATCACAAATTTATTTTTTTCCGCTGTTTTTTTATTTCTTACTCGATGCCGCCGTAGCCCTCAGACTTGCTCGGCACTGAACATTTTTTGTGTTTAATATTTGTTTTGATGCGGTTTTCTCCGATTTGAGTTTTTTATAATTCGGTGCATATATGCGCCTCATTTGAGACGATATCTTCCCTATTTTTTGATTTTCAAATTCGTAACGATTTTGCTATATTTCGCAGAATATTTTTACTGTTTCACTTTAAGTCCTGGTAGCTCTTTTCATGCTCTTAACATTGATACCCCAATCAATGTCTTAGCTTAACGCGCTCTCACGCTACACTCATAAATATCCTCATACAGCGCTAAATAACGACAATCACGCGTGGGCGTTTACACTAGCCCAAAGACGTCACCGGAAAAACAAGTGCCACATAATACATACGTATAAATACGTTCTATCCACTGTGACCTCAACCGTTTCATCCCGTTGTTAGTCTCGTAGTTATTGGCGAGTGAAGAAGGACGGTGGTTTGTAACACAAGAATGTTAGCCTGGCTACCAATGAACATACACAACGAGAAGAAAGAGATTTTCGCGTCAAAAGAAATGAGGTGATGAAAACAGATTCAGACTCCATGGAGATAGCTAAACATTTCAATAACAATTACGTACACTACGCGGAAGATGAAAACTTCCCTATTCTGGTCGTAAAGGAAACAAGAGACTTGATTGGGGGTAAAGAATACTCAACCCAACGAGTACCTTGAAATGATGTGTAATGTGAATAATTTTCCGAGTAACACACATTACCGACGGAAATTGTTCACATTCACAAGTGGGTTTCGCTGATACAACAATGGATGTGCGCGCAGCGAATTGTTGAGTCAGCGCCCAAAGTAGTAGGTTAAGTTTTTACATAATTAGGTTTACATCTTACATCATTTTAACATTAAGTAGGTTAAGATATTGCTTAATTCATTTAGTTGTTCATCACGGAAGTAAAGTAGATGGAAATCGACAGCTTTACTTCCGTGATGAATGAATTAAAAAGTCATGTGAATGAATCTAGCAGACACTTGGAAATTATACAGCAGTTATTCCGTTAAGAAGTTTTTGTACATAGCTCGTAAGAATTAGAATAAAGTGCCTGAAAACGAAGAGTAAAAGATTTCGTTCTCATTGCGAGGTTTCATGACAGAAACATAGCGCACCCCATTAGATCACGATGAAATGCTGGACAAATTAAACAGACTCAAAGGTAGGACCTCAAGTAGAGATAGGATTACATATCGAATGATTAAATAATCCGACATAGAGTTCAGTGCAAGAGTATTGAGCCCTTACAATAAAAATGTTACGGAAAGCATATATCCTCACTCTTGGAAGCATGCCAACATTACCCCGATTCCAAAAAAAGGACCAACGAATGCCACAGTGTATACGACTACCGACCTATTTATTTTCTAACCGAAATGTCAAAGATCCTAGAGGGAATTTTAACCGACAGGGTAGGTGGATTAATAGAAGACATCCTGCCCAAAGAGATACATGGATTCAGACCAGGAAGAGGGACAGAATCACTTTTACTAGATCTAGAAGATAAGTGCTCTGCCTGGTATTCCACAAGAAACTGGAGATTTATCCTCTCTCTAGATCTACAGAAACCTTATGAAATCTGTGAATAGACAAATGAAGTGATAGGGTTTTAAACCAAATTTAATCAAACTCATTGTAAGCTTCGCAACTAACAGAACAATCACCACCATTCTCAACGGTTACTCCTCCTATCCACAAAGAATGGACACAGGCACCCCGCAAGGCAGCCCACTATCCCCAGAGTCAAAAGAAAGCATAATACCAAAACATTTGTATATGCAGACAATATCTACGTCACGTCAGCAGGCGAAGATTCAATAACCTCTCTTGCAGAAGCTCGTAGTACAATAAAAAGATGGTGTGGGGAAATGAGTGCTGTTATCCCTGACGGGAGTGGAGAAATCGTTCACATATGAAGAAACATCCTGGAAATACAACCTTCACAAAACATGAAAATTCTAGGTGTCTATTTCAAAAGGACATTGAAATGGAATAGACATATCAAGGAAGTTTGCAATCTAGTAACGACGCTCTCAACATGAAACTCTTTTGTCCCTAACGACTCCGTAAGAAACATGACTAAAACATTATTGAATATCATCTGCGGCTACGCGGCCCCACTCTTCGGAAACAACTGTCTTACTCCCTCAAATCCCACCTCGTACCCTGTTATCACATTTATTAGCTTCACTAGTTATCACTCTCTGTTCCATCTCAAACTCGGTCCTAAACCTGAACCAGCGCTTGTTCGACCTAGTCCAATCCCATGACCCGGCTCACGTGCATGTTTCCTTTAGTCCAACCTCCCTCTTATCGATCCTCACCATCCTCCCCTCTCAATTTCTATCAGGCACTTAAATAACTCCCACCATCAATCTTCCCCCTTACCAGCTAGTTTAAATTTTCGCAAAACCAATCTTCTTCTCGCTAACCTTAGAGACTAACTTAATATGCCTTCCATGGATCTCTCTCTTCCAGTTGTGATCTCCAAATTCTACGACGCCCTGCGTTGTTTTATCTCTGCTTCTACTCTGTTCTCTTCACCACCGCCTCCTGATTCATCCCCTAAACGGTACACTCGTGATGTTAGGTCTATGAGGACAAGACGCAACTCCCTTTGGCAGAAACATCTCCACTCTGGGACCCCTATAGATCACGAAATTTTCTGCGCTGCCCACCGTTAATTTACTTCTCTTGTTAACTCCCGTTATAAGGCCTATTTATAGACCATTAAAAGTCACAGATCCTCGAATCCACGACTTTTCTTCTCATTTGTGAACAAAGGGGATAATTACCCTGTGGGCATCTCATACCTTGGCTGGAAGAGTGATGATTCCATAACCACCGCGAACCTCTTCGCCAACTTCTTCTCCTCCACCTTTATGGATGGTCATTTTACGCCAGACGAAGAATATTTTACTTCTCTGAACCCCACTCTTACTTCCTTATCCCTAAACTTCCCTGATCTGCCTAGCTTAGAGGTGGAGATCCTTTCATAGCTCTTACGCCTCAAGGATGACCTCTCCCCCAGCCCTGATGGAATTCCACCTATCATATTAAAAAGATGTCTCTTCTTGCTGGACCACTATCACGGCTTTTCAAAGTCTCTCTTCAGTCGGGAATATTTTCTGATGTTGGAAGACTGGATTTCTGATTCCGGTCCACAAAAGGGGATCCAAGATGGAAGCATCTAGTTACAGGCCTGTCGCCAAACTATCTGCTATCCCTAAACTCTTCGAGAAAATACTAGTTGGCAAACTGTACTCCTTCCATACGTCCTCCATCTACCCTAATCTGCAAGGCTTTATAAAAGATAGATCTTCCACTACTAACTTTGTGTAGTTTGCTTCCTTCACATTAAATGCTCTAGACCGTGGCGAGTTCATCGAGGCCATATTCACCCATATGAGTAAGGGTTTCGACAGCATATCTCACAGTCTTATAATGTGAAGGCTTAAACTGGTTGGCTGCCCTGATTCCTTTCTAAGGTGGATTGGTTCTTACTTGCATAATAGAACATACCTTGTTCTCTTCAGAACTTCCCTCTCCCAAAGCATTACCTCTACTTCCGGCGTTCCCCTGGGCAGCCAATTCGGTCCACTGCTATCTATCACCGCTACTTACGACTTATTCAGCGTTATGTTGAATTCCTCTTTACTCTCCTATGCTGATGACACCAAGTTTTACAAAAAAATTGTCCGTCCTTCCGACAATAATGGCCTTCAGCTTGATCTCAATCGTCTCTAGCTATGGTGCTCCAAAAGCAACCGGGTCCTAAACGTCTCTTAGTGTGAGCATGTCTGCTTCAACGGCAAACGCAACTACACTCCACACATCTATTGAATTAGCGACTCCTCTCTGAGGTCGGTGAACAGTGTTCTTGATCCGGGGGTCCACCTCGACTCTAAGGTCTCCTTCAATGACCACGTTAAACACACAATCCGGAGAGCGGGTGTCACGCTAGGGTTCATTTCAAGGTGGTCTAGGGAGTTCTCCGACGTACGTGTATAAAATCCTTTTCACCTCCCTTGTCTGACCCTTACACGACAATGCCTCTCAAGTCTGGTCCCTACCATAAACACCTTATCGGCAGAATCGAGTGTATTCAGAACCGTTTTCTCCGTTTCGTTCTCCTTCGCCTCGCTTGGTCCGATGCTTTCCACCTCCCTCCTTATGCGGATCGTTTAAAACTATTCAATTTGCAATCTCTCTCAGAATGCCGTGTCATGGCGGTTTTATCTTTCGTCCATGGCACCACTCAGGGACATATTGTAGCCCCAGACATCCGCAGACAGATTGTTCAGCGTGCCCATAGTTGATCCCTCACAGTTTGCGAGCCTTTTTTGTCACCTACCACCACAACGACTGTGGCATGATGTAGCCCATGACGCGAATGTTGAGGGTGTTTATATAACCGGGCTGTGCCCCTTCTTCAAGCCGCGTGGTGTAACGCCAATGCGCAATCTGTGTTTCGCTCTAGCGTCGATCGCTTCTCTTAGTTTTGGCAGCCCTTATGTCCGACCCGACCGGACATTATCTTTTCAGTTTAGCTTCTCTTTGATCTTATTTTTATACCCTAGTTCACGAATTATTTTTTCTTGTTTCGTAGGCTACTCATTGTCTTATGTTAAAATATGTAATATAATTTAGATATATGGAATATCAGTTTAAATAAGAATATATTTTTGTATACTTTTCGTTTTCTTTTTGCATTATGTGGCTTAATTTTAGCTTTTATTTCTCCATCCTTAACTTGTGCTAAGTTAGGCTAATAATAATAAGGATAATATGTTCAACTCACTGCGACCTCAACCATTGTTATTGCATGTTTGGTCTCGTAGTTATTAGCGATTGAAAAATGACGGTGTTTCGTAACACAAGAATGTTAGACTGGCTACCAATGTACATACTCAACGAGAAGAAAGACGTTTTCACGTCAAAAACGGAGTTAAATAATAAACTTGTGATTTATCTTTTCTGTCACCGTATTACGCTGTACAACCATTGTATTAAAGAGATTGATTTAAGTACATATTAATGGGAAACAGTTATTATAATTTTATCCCGAAGTTTTCACGGAAAATCTACTTCGCCAACCTTGACTACGCCTTTCAGTTTTTTTTTTATTAAATAGATCTTATTGTAGGTTGAGCAGTTGTATTATATCAGTCTCAGGCTGGATGTACCACCAGTAAAATCTCTTATTATTTGAGTTCTTTGAATTTTCGACAAATGTTAAATGTTTTGATACGGCAGTGAAAGTGAAAGTTAATTGTATAACATAAAGGCACTTGCTGATATATGAAAACGATTATGTGATTTCTAAATCAAAGCTTTTTGTACGCTGAACTAACTGGTTTTACAGTTATCAGCTGGTTGAAATGTTTGTGAAAGAGTTTTGCAACCAGGGTTTCACTTGGTTGAAATGGCTCAATTTTAAGCAATGTGCCAAATATTATCAGTGCTGAACGATGTTTTTGTTTTAATCTCATTATAGCGAAGCTAAACTAAACAACCGCGACTACAATTCAATTTAAAGTTTTTAAATGAAACGAACCGAAATTCGTTAGCATGCTTGCTTCGTACTTGTTTAGGCGCCAACAGACGATCATAGAAAAATACATCATATTATTTGACATATTTCTATCATATCATATCTATAGCCGTGTTCTTTTGGTCACTCTAACCGAACAGAACTGTCAAATCCCATACATTTAACAGAACAAGTTTAGTTCTCGATAATAACTGGAACTAATTTACTGTTCTGAACAGAATAGTTGAGCTAGAAATGTCCAGATGGCGACATGGGTCATTTTCCTTGAGGCGAACCTACATTTGTCTTTAAATTCCACAAAATTGACTACTCTGCAAAATATCCTCCAAGAACTGGTTCGCAACCAAAACACCCTTATCAACCAACTCCAACGTTCAAGATAAATTACTTGAAAATTTGTCACTGGAATGCCAACGGTTTTTTAAACAATTGGGCCACCACTTCATTGCGACGGGTGACTTTAACGCCAAACACCAGTACTGGGGCTCAAGGCTAACAACATCCAGAGGATCACAACTAATGAAAGCGATCGTCGGATACGACATTGCTTCTTGTGGCCAACCAACATATTGGCCATCCGATAGACGAAAGATACCCGACCTCATCGACTTCGCCGTCACTAAAAACATTAAGAGAAAGAGAATACGATCCTACCTCCTTCTTGATCTGTCCTCCGACCATGCGCCGGTATTACTGGAATACTGTATAGAAGATGAAATACTGCAACAACCTTCCCTACCACAACTAACCACAAACCGAACCAACTGGATCAACTACAAAAAGTATATTACTGAACACCTGGGGCACTACACGCCATATATCACTCAGAAGGACATCGACTTAAACATTGAAAACTTCACCCAGAAGATGGTCAACGCAGCACACTTGGCAACACCACCCCCTGCTTCTTCCGGAAGACGTAATCGTCGCTAATTAATCATATCCAGCGAGATAATAGCCGCTATTCATGAAAAACGTAAACTGCGAAGGCAGTGGCAACACTACCGATCGCCCTCTTCCAAAAGGGAATTCATAGAAGCACGCAAGAGGCTTAAAGGCCTTCTATACAAGTCAATCTAGTCTTCACGAATTCCTAGAGAGACTTACACCGACCTCTGAAACAAATTACTCCTTATGGCGAGCCACAAAGAACATGAAGCGTGTAATGTTTATATGAAAATCGGAGATTTAAATGCTCACCATATTGAAGTGCTCGTCTGAAGCACCGACCAATATTGACGTGAGATAGCTAAGATAACGAAGAGCACCAATCAGTGCTCTGTGATTATCAAAATGACAACTCTTCTCTTCAATGTTAAGACAATAACTGACTCTATTCAATCATCATTATGCTATTTATAATGGTTTTCACAGGTTGAACTTAAGTTTAATAACCTCATGGGAATTAAGTTCCAATGACAACCAAAATTGATGAAGAATTGATTACATTTAGTTCTAAGTACCAATTCTCCATATGTCCCATGTGTTCTAGGTATATTGTGCAACTGTGCTAGGTAAGTGCATCAGGTAAGTACATAATCTAAATTTCTGTTCTATTGCATATTCTAGTGATTGTCTTCACTAATTTGTTATAATGTATAACCTTTGTATCTGTGCTAATTTGTTAGAATTGACCCCTCCTTCCTTCGTCACGTGATTTACGTCTCTCGCTTTCCGAAATCATCGTTCTAATTTCGTCGCCGGCTCTAAATGCATCTTCTATTTCTTCTTGACTGCGAATTCGCTCTTCTTCCGGTTCATCTAGCCTTAGTTCGCTGAACAATTTTGCTGTTTCTTCAAGGAT
This sequence comes from Chrysops caecutiens, assembly GCA_963971475.1. Classification (NCBI taxonomy): domain Eukaryota; kingdom Metazoa; phylum Arthropoda; class Insecta; order Diptera; family Tabanidae; genus Chrysops; species Chrysops caecutiens. The sequence goes on along the minus strand of OZ020567.1, from coordinate 55,293,201 downwards.
TTCATCCCAGTTGTCTTCTTTCTGGCTTGAACTCTGACAATGATAATAATATATAATATATGTTACTATAATAATGATGATTACATTTGTTATACGAGACTTAAGTATGTTTTTATTTACTATCTTATCGCTATTTTTTTTCTCATTTTTAAACCAATCGCTTTTAACCTATTTTTACGCACATATTTAATCTTATCTTCTATCCTTAATTTTACGTTTACATCATCTATGTCCAATACTTCAAAAGGACCATTGTATTGCTTACTTAATTTTTTCTTATTTTCATTTTTTAACAGCACTCTGTCTCCTATTTTTATTTTTAGTGGCTTAGCTGATTTGTCCAATTAATATTTTCTTCTTATTTTTGCATCATTTAATATTACTTTAATTCTTTCATGAGCTTTCTGTAAACGAAACTTTAGTTCCTGTACATAATCATCATAGTTATATATATATGTCACTAGGAAAAGTAACCAATCGTCCAAATACTAATTCATACGGGGTATATCCTGTATCAGAGTGAGGTGTCGTATTATAGCAAAATACATAATATGGTAACCACTCATCCCATTCACTATTTTGTACAAATGAAGTTAAATATTCATTGAGTACTCTATGATTTCTCTCAATAGATCCCAGAGTTCACATTGGATTGTTAATATGTACCTTAACTCTTTTGATATTTTCAAAGGACCTACTGTATCTATAGAAATTATTTCATACCTCGTGGAAGGTGTATCTGTTATGACCATCTTTTCCTTCGTATGTTTGGTGATGTTATTTTTTGAACAGGTTTGATCTAATTCTTAACGATTGTATTTAAATTTTTCAGAATATATCGTTGTTTTATTTTATTTATTGTTCTTTTGATACCACAGTGTCCCCCATAGGGCGAGTCATGAAACTCTTTTATTATTTTAGTTTTCATTTCATCATCTATTATTGTATGAGGAGATTTGTACAAAATTATTTTCAAATTTGTTTGCCGTCTATCTGCTTTTATTTTTGATTGCAATCCATTAAATATTCCTTTAAATTCATTTATATTTATATACTTGAATATAATATCTTCTTTCGCTAGCGCTTTTGAATATTTTTCTTTCTAGCCACGAATATTAGCGTCTCCAAGATTAAACCTAAGTTATAACATGGATTATTGCTAATTTCGACAACTACTGCTTTGTTTTCTATTATAATTCGAGGCAAACTTCCTATATTTTCGCCCGTTTAAAGTCTCAACTTTTTTACTCCTCTAGTTTCAGAAATAGAAGTACATTCCCAAGCATAGAGTTGATCAGGCTCTACACTACAAGAGTTAATATTTCTTTTCGGTGGAGTTTGCTTCTTTTTTATCATTGCTCTTGTCATGACTTTTATATCTGTGGGTATCATGTCTTTTAAAATATCTGAATCTAGCTTTATTTGTGACAAAGCATCAGCATAAGTATTCATTTTCCCTTGTTTGTAAAGAATTTCAAAATCATAATCCATTAAGTCCACTCTTATACGTGTTAACTTTGAGGATGGGTTTTTATGGGTAAACGAACATACCAAGGGTCTATGGTCTGTTACAACTATAAATTTCTTACCGTAAAGGTATGGTCTAAAAAAATTTATCGCCCAGTGCTGTCATTTAAACTCCTACTGTCATAAGAGGTGGGTAAATCTTTTCCAGTTTCACCTTGGATAACAGCACCAAGTGCGAACTGCGATGCGTCTGTGGTTACTACAAATTTCTCTTCAAAGTTCGGGTATTGTAGTATGGGAGCATTTATTAATTTTGATTTCAGATTAAGGAATGATTCCTGACACTTATCAGACCAGACGAAGGGAGTATCTTTCTTAGCTAAATTATTGATTGATCTTGCTATTTCAGCGAAGTTATGAATGAAACGTCTGTAATAGTTACAGAACGCTGTGAATCTCTTTGCTTCTTCCGCTGTTGAAGGTTGTGGTTTGTGTTGAAGATTCCATCTTGGGTTATAAGATGTCCTAAATAAGTGACTTCTGTACGTAAAAAGTTGCATTTTTGTGGATTCAGTTTGACATTATATTTCCGAAGTCTCTCAAATGTTTTAATGAAACTCAAATTGTGGTGTTGTAAACTACAACCAAAGATGATAATATCATCCACATATAAAAATGCTTCAGAGTCTAAACCAGCTAATGCTATTGACAGCATTCTCTGAAAACTATTCGTAGAAATTTTTAACCAAATGGCAAACGTTTAAATTGATAATGTCCACTACTCGTTGAAAAAGCTGTTAAGGGTCTCGAATTAGGGTGTAATGGAATCTGATGAAAAGAACTTGTAAGATCGAGGGTTGAAAAGAATTTTGCTCTCCCTAGCCTATCAAGAATATCATCTAACCTGGTCAAAGGAAATTTATCATCCATGATTTTCTTGTTTAATTGTCTGAAATCCACAACTAGTGGCCATTTTTTAGTCTCACCCCCTGACTTTTTTGGCACTATCAAAACTGGTGAATTATATGGACTTACCGAAGGTTCTTTGATATCCTCATCAATTAATTTTTTGACTTCTTTATTTATATCTTCCACCTGAGAATGTGGTAGTCTGTAATTTTTTATATAAACCGGGCTTTTATCTATCACTGGAATTTTCTGTTCATAAAAATTATTGTAACTAAGAGTATCCCCTTGAAGAAAAAATATATCTGCGAATTTTTTGCAAATATTTAGCACATTCATAAGTATTTCACTTCTATGAGCATCAGTACTTGAAGTTTTGAAGTTTAAGATGTGATAGTTTTCCAAAGGTTCTATCTTTGGTATAAAATTGCTTAGTACTATATCATGATCCAGAGTGTTAAGTATTTTAACATGTGCCACACCTTTAGCAGGTACAAAGTTGTTGGCTACGAAAACACCTTCCTGTATTTGTGCGTTAAGAACGATGCCATCTTTCGCCATATTAACATTTACTGCCTGAATAACTTGCATTCTTGCTGGAACATCTATTTGTTCAATTTTTGGCATTCTTCTATGAATTGGAAGTGTAACATCCCCATCTTCTAGTAATAATGTTATCGTGAAAGATTCATAATCTTATTTACTTGAAGTTTTAATTACAAAGTCTCTACTCAATATGCCATCTGTAAAGATTGGAAATGCTTCCTCAACCACATGAAATTTTTGATAAATATTTTGACCTGATATATTTAGTTTCGAATTCATGGTACCTAAGGAGTATGATTTTGAATTTGTTAACCTGATATTTCACATATACTTTCAGTCGATATATTATTTAAATTATTTAACTTATTTATTTTTACATTTGATATATCAGCACCTGTGTCTATTAAAATGAAAGTGATACTTGGGATACATCCGTTTTTAAATATATGAAGTTGGTCAAATGGCTATCTAGAGTGAATATTCTTACTGTTCTTGAAATAAATTGTTTATCCCCGTCTCCGATTCGGGGTTTTTGCGTTTCCCGATTCAGTGCGCTCAACATCTTCTGACGTAACCACATTAACCCTTTTATTATAATTCGTATTTCTATTATTTGTGTTATTTCTCGATCTTACATTGCTGTAAGATGGCTGCTGGGGTCGTCTATTATTGTTGGGTCTATTAAAATTTACATTTCGTCGTTGGGAAAAATTTGGGTTTCTAGGAGAATTCTGGTAGTTGTTCATATTATTATTTCTACGGAAATTATTTTGTCCACGATTTTTGTTATAATGGAAGACGCTTGCTTGATTATTGCTACTTGAATTGCATTTTGTAATTTGGTGGGCCTGGCTGCAAAGACAGTTGATACTATCGGTTCATTGAGACCATTCTTAAATGCATTTAATGCAATTTGTTCGTTTAATGTCCAAATTATGTCTCGGTGCGATTCACCTTGTTCAGAAATTTGCAGCATATTTAATTGGGACATTAAATTTTCTATCTTTAGAGCATAATCAGAAACGGTTTTGTTCCTTGAAATATTTTTGCCAATTTCTGACTGTATTGACAGTGAAGTTTAGTTTGTCTTAAATGCTTTTTGTAAAACATCTTGTATAGTTCTCAAATAAGTTGGAACAGAATATGTTATAAGTTTATTATTGACATTGTCTGCTAGTCTTGTTTTCAAGACGAATTTTATGAGCTTGGCTTTCTCAGTGTCATCTTTGTGTGTGTCATGTAGAAATATATAGGAAATATTCAGGAAATTGCCCAGTTCTCCTATTTCACCTTTAAATTTGGTTATGTCAAATGACGCCATTTTTACAATATCTATATCAGAATTACTTGTTTCCAAATAAATTGAAGATGTATTATCAATAATTTCATTTAACTGCGCATAAATTTTATCAAAATTTGTTTTTAAGGTTATAGCTAAGTGTTTATCTGTTTTCAAAAATTCTTAATATCCTGTTTTAAATTCCTCTCTTATCTTTTTTATACATATTTGCTTTTCCAATAAATATTGTGAACTATAGGATCTATTGGGAGTTTTCATAAAATTGTCTAAAATTTTCTTTAAATCTTGAAAAAGGGTTTGCCAGCCTGACGCCATTATTATGCATTCTGCATAACTTGCTTAGAAACAATTTTTGATAAATATTTTTTTTTAGTAATACGAAAACGCATGAAATCGTACGATCAATAAAAGAATCAAAAGAACTAGTTGAAAATCACTTAAATTTTACTTAAATACACTATATATATATTTTTTTTTTTTTTTTTACAATATTTCACAATTAATCAGCTTATTAACGCTATTGTCTTTAATAATTTTTATAATTGCACCATCATGCAGCTTTTTATAATTTTTCTTTACGGTTTTCAGGTTGTTAATTGTTAATAACAACTGTGTTTTAAAGGGGCCAGCGGTAATTGCTGCCAGTTTGTGAAGCTCGACTAGTTGCTTCCTTATTTGGCGTTGTTTTACCCCTCGCTTCTTTTTTATTTTTTGTTTGGAGCTCTTCGTTGCTTGTCAGGATACCTAGGCCTTGGTCCATTAAGCGGGTCTCTGAGTTTTTCCTCCAAAGTAGGTTTCCTCCTCAGTTTGTAAACCTCATAGTTTATCTTCATTAAGTCAATTTTTACAATAATTCGCCCATATTCAGTCACCATCGACGTCGAAGCATTTGCTTGCGTTGTTGAAGATTCCTAAATATAAGTTGGCAGGATCGCCATGTAATGTTTATATGAAAATCGGAGATTTAAATGCTCACCATATTGAAGTTCTCGTCTGAAGAACCGACCAATATTGACGTGAGATAGGTAAGATAACGAAGAGCACCAATCAGTGCTCTGTGATTATCAAAATGACAACTCTCCTCTTCAATGTTAAGACAATAACTGACTTAATTCAATCATCATTATGCTATTTATAATGGTTTTAACAGGTTGAACTTAAAGGTTGAAGTTTAATAACCTCATGGGAATTAAGTTCCCATGAGAACCAAAATTGATGAAGAATTGATTACACTTAGTTCTAAGTATCAATTCTTCATATGTCCCCTATGTTCTAGGTATATTGTGCAACTGTGCTAGGTAAGTGCATCAGGTAAGTACATATCTAAATTTCGGTTCTATTGCATATTGTAGTGATTGTCTTCACTAATTTGTTATAATGTATAATCTTCGTGTCTGTGCTCATTTGTTATAACACAGACAATAACTTACCAGATGTCGCGATCCCATACATGACTGTGTACCCAATTTTTTCTGACGCAGTCATGAAATGACGGATGGAAAAAACGCTGCAGGGTATGTGTTTTTGGTGACTGCAACGCTCGTTCGGTCTCTATAGACATTTTTAAATTTTTAGGGAGTAAAAACCGGTTTTGAGCGAAATGGAAACCGGTTTTGAGAGAAATGGGTCATAAGGGTATCTACACACACCACCAAAGGGACTGTTGGCTATGTAGTGGTACATAAATTCGATTTTCGAGAATTCGAACCGAAGTTTGTTTCCTTCCACTCCAGCAACAACAACAATCCCTTTGCTCTGGTTGAAACACTATTTTGGGTCATTGAACCCGTAGCAGGTGATTTTTAATTCAAAATTACATGTAAATTTATGAATTTTATGTTAAAAAACGTCATTATTTCCCGGAATCAAAAATTAAACAGCTTTCCTCTGGTTTTTAGGGGGTTTTTCCGGTAAAAAATTTGATTTTTTAACGGTTTTCCGCTCATAGCGGCTAAACTAAGCGTTTTAGAGGGTTCATATGTACGACCGACCCCCATTATTTTTTAATTTTATAACTTTCTTTCATATACAATTTTCCTCTAAAATAAGTTTTTAAGGGTGCGCAGACAAAAGTTGAGGAGTATGATAAAGTTTAGATTTTGAATTTGTAGCAGTTTTCGTAACGTAGCGTCTTAACTATGGATCCTAGCGGTCTTATAAGTATGACCGACCCCCGCTAGTTTGTCATTTCCTATCTTTTTTTCATACAATTTTTTCGCTAGATTCAGTTTTCCAAAGTGTATGCAAAAACTAAGAAATATAATAAAATTCAGCTAGCAACTTAGTATCACTGGCCCCCACTATTTTGATATTTTCTAAATTTCTTCCATACATCTTTTTCCTCTACCGTGAGTTTTTGAAGGTGTGTCCATACAAAATTCAAATTTTGAATTTTTAACGGTTTTTTGCTCGCAGCGGTTAAACGAAGCATCCTTGGAGATATGTATGACCGACCCCCATTATTTTTCTATTTTAAAACCTTTTCTTATACATCATTTTGCTCTAAATTAAGATTTTAAAAATATGCAAACAAAAGTTGGGAAATATGATAAAGATTAGATTTTGAATTTCTAACAGTTTTTTGGTTGCAGTGGCTAAACTAAGCTTCCTAGAGGTCTTATATGTAAGACTGTCTCCCACTATTTTGACATATCCTAACTTTCTTTCATACATCATATTCCTCTATCGTTAGTTTTTAAAGGTGTCTGCATACAAAATTCAAATTTTGAATTTTCAACTGTTTTTTCTCGTAGCGGCTAAACTAAGCTTCCTAGGGGGCCAATATGTATGCTTGAATCCCATTATTTTATCATTTCCTATCTTTTTGCTATGTATCATATTTCTCTAAATTGTGTTTTTAAAGGTATGTCCATAGAAAAGTTAGGAATATGATAAAATTCTGATTTTTCCGCGTTTTCCGGAAGTATTCGTGGTAGTAAACCTCGCTTTTTCTGGAAATATCCATAAAATTTGCAATTTCCAACGGTTTTTGATATAAAATTTGCATATTTTCTTATCAAATTTACCAAAAACACTAATACACACAAAAATTTCCGTTTTCTGTACCAAAAACAGAAATTTTTGAGTGTATTTTCGTGTACGTGAGTAAATTTTACTCACCAGTTGTACACATACACATGACTTTTGTTTGTGTTATTTTTGTTGAAAATTTCAGAAAATCCAAAAATCTATTTGCTCCGCGAAAATTTCTTTCAGCCCCTTTTCCCCTTATTGCTATGACCCTTTGCCTAAATAACAATGAAACACCAGCTACAACAAAAATTCGCTCTCAGAGCGCATTGTCTGTCCTTCAGACGTTGCAGTCGTTCCAAAGCACATACGTTCCATGCGTCATTTGTCTGCTCTTACGTGTCTGCTGTTGCAAAAAATTGGGTACGAAGCCATCTATGGGATCGCGACATCTGGATAGTTATTGTCTGTGGTTATAATGTGTAGTGTTTGTGTCTGTGCTAATTTGTTATAATATATAATGATATAATGTTCCTATGCTAAATTTGATCGTACTAAAGTGTCTTTGCTAATTTTTAACAGGGTGATTATTCCATTACTAAAAAGGGTAATCCTTACAAGCGACCACAAACACGTGATCCTCCGATAAGGAAAGTAAACGGAGACTGGGCGAGAAGTGCCGAAGAAAAAAGTAAGGAGTTCGCTGACCACCTAGAAATCGTTTTCCAATCGAATCCAGGTAGCAGCAGGTTACCCCAAGACGCCCCTCAAAGTACTCGAGTCGTGAAACTACCAAAAATCAAATACCAGGTTGTGAAACACGTTATAGAGAAGGATGTTAAGGAAAAAAAAATCCCCAGGACACGACCTGACAACTGGGTAAATGGTGAAAGAGTTATCAGAAGCAGCAGTACGACGACTGACTCGTATATTCAGTTCAATACTCAGGCTAGGTCTTTTTCCAACAACCTGGAAATTATGTGTGATAACGATGATTCCAAAACCATGGAAGGAGCCAACTAACGTAGGTTCCTATAGACATATTAGCCTGCTACCGATCCTCTCTAAACTCTTTGAGAAAGTGACCCTGAAGATAATTCTACCCCAAATCAAGGAGCACGTACCGCTGCACCAAAAACACTACTAGTTACTAGTTGAGCACTAGTTGAGCTAGTTCACCGGGTAACAGCGCACATTCGCGAAGCCTTTGAAAGACGGAACTATTGCTCCGCCGTATTCTTAGACGTTGCCCAGGCATTCGATAAGGTGTGGCACGACGGTCTATTGCTCAAAATCCAACAAAAAACGCCACAACTGCATCAACTCATCAAATCGTACTTAGATGGTCGATCCTTCAGAGTACGCTACAAAAATGCAGTCTCATCAGAGCGACCCATCAACGCGGGTGTGCCACAAGGAAGTGTATTTGGACCAATCCTCTACCTGATATTTACAGCCGACATTCCAACATCCACAAATGTCCTAACGTCAACATTTGCTGACGATACGGCAGTGATCTGCACACGTAAAAATCCACGTGTAGCAACAGCTGCACACCTACACACCTTAGAGGATTGTTTTAAAATGTGGCGCATCAAAATTAACGAACCGAAAAGCGTCCACGTAACATTCACCCTGAATAAGAAAACATGCCCTCAAGTTCATTTAAACGGCGTCACAATTCAACAGAAGGACGATGTAAAATACCTAGGATTTCACCTCGACCGACGATTGACGTGGGCTAAGCACATCCAGTCAAAGAGAGACCAAATGAAAATTATGAGTAGAACCATGTACTGGCTATTCGGCAAACACTCCAAATTAAAACTTGAGTATAAAATCCAGTTGTACAAATCACTAATTAAACCCATTTGGAGTTACGGCTGCCAACTTTGGCAATCCGCAAGCAACAGCAATATCGACAAAATTCAGCGTCAGCAATCCATGATACTTAGGAGGATCGTAGAGATGTGAATGTTAACAGAGTTAAAGAGGAACTGGAACTTATAAGAAATCGCTACAGAAGAAGGATTGAACAGCATTCTAATCCAGTCGCGAGAGACCTGAAAAACGTAAGATCAACGCCCCGACTAGTGAGGAAAACATTGACATTATAAAGTTGGTCTATAATATGCAAACCGTGTGTGTACCTGCCCCCGCAGTACATCAAAAAGTTATTTAGTTTTAGGAATTGAATCCTTATTGTTATTTTCTCTTATAGAGAAAAATCCATCTATTGCAAACGCATTTGTCAAATTCTTTTCCTCCACATTCCAGGATAATGCCTTTGTTCCTGATGAAGATTTTTTCTCACAACATAAACCTGCCTCGACCTTTTCAGAACTGAACTCTCCAAATCTCGTTATCAGAGACGAAGATGTTTTCTCGCACCTCCTTAGTCTCTTAGACGACTTCTTCTCTGGTCCAGATGGTTTACTCTCATCCTATTTAAAAGATCTGCGAACGACCTTGCTGGACCGTTATCCCAACTGTTCAACTTCTCTTTCGAAACAGGCACGTTTCCTGATGTTTGGAAGGTTTGACTCCTAGTCCCCGTGTTTTAACGCTCTTACAAGCGTTAGGAAGCGGGGAGTGCTTTTAAGAGAAGTTCACCCGCACCATTTCCTTTCTTATCTTCCAAGGTCCAAGGAAACTATATTTATTATTTGTTTTTTCTTTTGTTTTTTTTGTATTTAAAAATCACTTAAAAATTATTCTTAAATTTCCACTTACAAATTTTTTGTCTTCTTCAATAAAAAAAAATTAAACTTATTTTTCTCTGTACGTTTCTCAACGTTTTTCTTTTGATTCTATAATTTTCACTTTTTACTTAATTTTTCTTCCTAAATTTTTTATAAACTTTTTATGATTTTTGAATTCTACTAGTTGAAATTTTAACTTTATTTCCTCTGTATGTTTCTTAACGTTTTTATTTTGGTTCTATAATGTTCACTTTTACTTAATTTGTCTTCCTAATTTTTTTTATAAACGTTTTATGATTTTTGAATTCTACTAGTTGAAATTTTAACTTTATTTCCTCTGTATGTTTCTTAACGTTTTTCTTTTGGTTCTATAATTTTCACTTTTTACTTAATTTTTCTTCCTAAATTTTTTTATAAACTTTTTATGATTTTTGAATTCTACTAGTTGAAATGTTAACTTTATTTCCTCTGTATGTTTCTTAACGTTTTTCTTTTGGTTCTATAATGTTCTCTTTTTACTTAACTTGTCTTCCTAAATTTTTTATAAACTTTTTATGATTTCTTTTATTATACTAGTTGAAATTTTAACTTTATTTCCTCTGTATGTTTCTTAACGTTTTTCTTTTGGTTCTATAATTTTCACTTTTTACTTAATTTTTCTTCCTAAATTTTTTTATAAACTTTTTATGATTTTTGAATTCTACTAGTTGAAATTTTAACTTTATTTCCTCTGTATGTTTCTTAACGTTTTTCTTTTGGTTCTATAATTTTCACTTTTTACTTAATTTGTCTTCCTAAATTTTTTATAAACTTTTTATGATTTCTTTTATTCTCCAACGTCCGAGCCCAACCGACTGCCTACCTTCCACTCCAACTCCCAACTGACTACTGTCTGCCACCGCGTTGGTTTCTCCCTCCTTTATCAGCGGCGAAAATCGAAAATCGGAATTTTTTTTTTTCTTCTCTTTTGTTTTTTTTTTTTTTTTTTTTAGATTTGACGTGCGCGTGTAATTAATAATACCGGGAGGAGTGAGAGGGGCATGGGGAGCCACGTGTACGTATGTGTGACTGCCTTTAGGCTCAGTCACAACATTCCATACCCCTTTGGGAAACAAAAATTTTTTTTTTGAAAAAGAGAAAAAAAAAAAATTTTGTTTTTACAATTTCGTATTTATTTTACTCTATTCTAAACACAGTTAGATTTTGTGTTTGTACACGTTCTGTTATATATAAAAAGGCTGGTAGCTATTCTAGACCCTTTTAACATAACATATGTGTTTTATATTAGATTTTCTCTTATAAAAACGTGCCTATATAGGCTTTTATAACACAATATATGTGTCTTAACAATTTCTTTTAATTTGAGTTAGGGACGGGGAGTGCTTTAAATAGAAGTTCACCCGCTCCCTTTTTTTTTGTTTTAATAATGATTATAAGAAAAAAAATATTTTCTTTAACAAGGATATCTATTCTATCTATTAGCTTATCTATTCTAGGCTTTTCTACACAATATACGGTTTTAACCATTATGACACGACATTTGTGTCTTTACCATTTCTTTTAATTTGAGTTAGGGACGGGGAGTGCTTTAAATAGAAGTTCACCCGCTCCCTTCTTTTTGATAATAGTGATTATATAAAAAAAATATTTTCTTTTACAAGGATATGCTTATCTATTCTAGGCTTTTCTGACACAATATATATGTTTTAACCATAATGACACGACATTTGTGTCTTTACAATTTTTGTAACATTTTTCTTTTTCTTATTTCTAATGTCTTATGGTATCTTAACCTAGTACAAAACTGTCCCTTTTTGGGGTGATCCTCTTTTATTTGTCTTATTTGATTTTAATAGGAGTTATTTAATTTATTTAGTATACATTGGTTTTATTGGTTCTGGGTTTGTATAGCAGGGTAAAGGATAGAGGCAATCCGTGGAGGTAGGTGAATTCTCTCCTTTTAATAAGAGAATTTGGGTGTAAGTGGGATTTTGAAGCCCTACTACATGCCGAGACATAAACATGTTTAATGTATTCGAAGATAAACGTCAGAAAAATAGAACTTTAGAGACGAGAAGGAAAATTATTTTTCAAAGGATACGGAAAATGGCAACCATAGCAATAATAATTTACGAAATATTGAACTCCCGCTGGTATTGCCGAATGTATGTTACCTTGGGCTAATAATGAAAGGAATCATGCAAAAAAATGCAAAAGGATTAAAGAGATTAACATTGAAATAATTTAGTGTAGCCGAAGAGTTTTTGGTTAGGGCAGTTTTACGTCGTGCCTAGGACGACGGTTGATAGTCCGCGAAAGAAGATGTTAGCGGCATTCGAAAATGGTAATATTTGGAAGTCTCTGAAAATCAGAAGCAACTGGAAAAAAAAACGAAATGGGATAGTGGGTAATAGTTAAATGTTTATACTTTATGTTCCCCAATTTGGCTTTTAGTCCTTCAGGGGGGGGGGGGGGGTGATACGGAAATTCGTTGACTGGGGTAATGCTACGTTTACACTAGATTGTCTCCTTCTTAAACAAACGGAGATTAGGAAGTATGCGACCATCACTGCAATTATTAAGTAAGGGATAGTGTAATGATGCACATGGTGTAGGTTCAGTTCTTGGAGGGGCTTAGATTCTTCGTCCTTTAGGTTACTTATAGACTCAGAGAGAGCTCGTATCTCGTCACGGGTAGACGGATTAATTTTAGGGATTAGGAACGTTTTATTTTGAGCTGAGCCATTATTAACTGGGTCCGTCAACAATAAGGCTGTAAGGTTGAAGGATGGTAATAGGTAATTTCTACGCTTTCAACATTTTGGGCGTGGAGAATAAATTTGTTGTTTTTCACGTAGCAACCTGGTTGTAGGGACATTATTCTTTCCCGTTCAACAACTGGGTGAAAATGTCGGCCTTGCATATTATGTTAGTTACTATGGGTGTCTTTATTGAATACAACCAAATATTCGGCGGACAGGGAGGCCCAATAAGAATCCTTTTCTGAACAAACTACGTTACATTGTGATATGATAGGGTCTAGTTTGATAAGGCTAATCTCGCAGTTACGGGGTTCAATCCCTGAATAGAGAACTGGAGCGGATATTTTGCAATAGAATTGGGTTTGGTCCGTTGTACGGCAATTGTCTAGTTCTTCCTTAGATATTCCAAGGTGATGTTCCCGGGCTAAGTCTAAAAGGATAAAATTAAATGAGGGCTGTATATAACAGAGGGAGTTATTAACAACGGTTGGTAAAGGAACCGTTTTGATGATTTGGTATGTTTCCCTGTAAGGTAGAGGTAGTTTCATTTCTAAGATAATTTTGTTGTTGATGATCCTAGCGGCAAGTGTACTTAGTTTATAGACTTGAATTAACGCATTTTCATCCTTTTCGATGGGGAGAGAAAGGTGATTGGACATTTCGGATTTAACTTCCGCTAGAAGTTCCTCGATTTGGGATGGAGATATTAAAGAAGGATGGAACTTCCCTTGTTGTGAGTCAGTTACAAGATCCAAAAGTTCCTTTTGTACTTCCTGATATTGGGTCAGCATAATGCTTAAAAGAGAGATTAGGGAGTCCAATTCGGTTAATTCCTCAACACGTGCCATATGTAGTTCTTGTTCTTTCAACCAGTTATGGAGTTGTTCTAATTTTTCATACACGTCTTTGAATTGATTGGCCACGAAGTTCTGGGTCTTATTGAACATTAGTAAGTTAGCTTCTACTACAGTAGTCTGATTGTGAATGAGGGACAGTAACCGTTTCTGGTTTTTGTCTAAAGTTTCGATCTGGGAGTCATATTTTATAGCGTCGTCCTCTTCGAGGGTACCAAAAAGGGTTTTAGAAATATTTCCGACAATGTTAAGGAGGGCTCTCGGTTTTCTAGATTGTGTTAGCAATAGTTCGTTCCTGCTCTCTATCTGGTTTTTAAGATAAACTAATTGTGTTATAGTGTTATTACAAGTATGGGTCTTAGGTGCTCCTTTTTGTATCTTGTTACATATTTCTCGGGCCTTGAAAATTAATGTTCTTACGTTGGCGAATTCAGCATGGACACTGGTCAGGTTGTAGAATATGATGATTTTCCATTCGTTGGAGTAAAGTTTAGCCCTACCGCATTCTTCGAAGTATATTCCGGCATTGGACTCTAGGGGCGTCGTCTTGAATCCTGAGCTCGCGGCGTACGCAGCCGACGTTACCAACGCAATTAGTGAGCAAATGGTAATCCTGGAAGGGTAATTGAAAATGGTAAGCTGTGATTCCCAAAGGCGCCAGTTAGGTTTTTGAATATCGAGTAAGATAAGATAAGAATATCGGTGGGCAAAACAAAGGAAGAAGAAAAAAAAACAAGAAACAGGATAATAGGAGACCTGCATAAAAAAAATCGAGTGGAACGAAAACCTTTTTGCGACATACTGTGGCTTCGATTTGGGCCCATAGGAGTACTAACTCGGGGCGGATGCCGTTGGCGTATAGCTAGAGCGCTACATAAAATTATCTTATGGCTATAAAATTTTTGTTTCAAACACCGTCTTAGGGACGAAGTGACGTGAAGAGAATTAAAATAACACGTTAGTGAGTTAGTGAAATTACAATAGAAGAATAGGAGCGAATTGACAATTGTAAGATGAGTAATAAGTAAGAGATTCTGACAACAGTACTCAACACATAGCATGGGCAGAGCGAATAATAAGGGAAAGGGGAGTAGATAAGTACGAAATAATACCTTAGCTAGATGCATCTTGTTGCAGTTCTAGTATGCGGCCTAATCGTTTAGAAGCCATCCACGAGTCAATATTACCACCGGACAGGGGTAAAAAAAAGGGTTTGGAAATAAGGGAAGGGGCCAACTTGGTGCGGGTGCAGTTTAACGTCTTACCCAGGACGATAGAGGATATAAAAAAAGGTCTTGCAGATCAATTACTACACGTCAAATCAAGTTCACAATGGTTAGCAGAAGGTTGAAGAATATCAATAAAGTGATTGATATAGCGAGTATAAACGATCTCAAGCACAACCGAAACAGAAAACATGGAAAAATGAGCCAAGGGGGATTTTGTTAAGTCTAGCAAGGATAGACGTGGAGAAAAAAAAAATATGGTAAATTTGTGGGTGCAGTTTAACGTCTTACCCAGGACGATAGTCTTTCTCGTAATATGGTTTAAGGTCGTTGTTGTGTACCCGTTTTTCTTTATTTTTGTACATTATTGTGGAATTTTCGTTAGAATTTATTTTTGTAATAGTGTAAGGTCCATGCCACAGTGGTGAAAATTTGTTATCCTTGGTTTTTGCCGCGAGTAGGACTTTATCCCCTATTTTGAAACATTTTTCTTTGGTTCCCTTGTCGTAGTAGGTTTTTGACTTGAGCTTTTGCTTCAGCATGGTTTCTCTCGCGATTTTATGACTAAATTGCAATCGTGCCCTTAGTTCGTTCGCGTAGTTTTCATAGTTATAACAGAGTGTAGGCGTATATTTGAGGTTATTTGGTATCTCGGCCGGAAAACCGTAAAGGAGTTCGTGAGGGGTGAAGTTGGTGCTAGAATGGGGTGTGGTGTTATATACAAACATTGCATAGGGAATCCACGTATCCCATGTTTGTATATCTTTCTCTACGTATAATCTAAGGTACTCGACCAACGTTCTGTGGCTACGTTCTATGGCTCCGTTTGTTTGCGGGTGATAAGGTGTAGTTGTTAACCTTTTAATCTTTAGGAGTTTTGAAACCTCGCGTAACATCCCTGCAATGAGGTTCGCTCCTTGGTCGGTGAGTATACTTTCCGGAATTCCATGTCTACATATGATATTGGTTGCAAAGGCCTCAGCTAATGTGCTGAAATCTGTAGTACTAGTAGCAATAGCTTCTGAGAATTAAGTCAAGTCATCTTGGAAGGTAAGTATGTATTTATTACCGGTGTAAGAAACTGGGAAAGGTCCCACTACGTCGAGGTAAATTCTCTCAAAGGGTTTGAAGCAAGTGTTGGGTATTTTCATTGAGATTTTAAGATTCCTTGACGCCTTGTTTTTCTGACAGTAGTCGCATGATATGATAAATTTGGAAGTGTCCGTGGCTAAACTCTTCCAATAATATTGTCTTTTTATTCTTTTTATAGTCCTCGATACCCCTTGGTGTCCACCGGTAGGTAATATATGGAAATCCTTTAATACCTGGTTTATCTCGGACGTGGAGTCCAGAACTCTGACTGAGTCAAAATAGAGGTTTACCGTTATTTCATTCGGGCGGAATGTTTTTCGAATAGTAGTCTTGAGAGTCAACTGGGTCTGTAAGATAGTAAAGAGGACGGAGATATGGACTTCTTTTGATTTGAGAGACACGATATACGCGTTAATTTTTGTGAGGGATTCCTTTAACCTTTCTTGATCTTGAGTGGTTCGAGTGGGGAGGTTGAGTTTGAATATGTGGTGTTCAACGTTCCGGGTGCACACGAAGGTATGATGGGTATTGAGGATAAGGTTCTCTTCTTTTAAATTGAGTTTTTCTTCTAACCTCCTTCCTAGGTAGCTTTCGTGGAGGGGTAGTAGGAAGAATTTGGGGGATTTATTTAGCAGAAGGAGAGAGTCATTCTTCTCTATTATAGTTGCTTCGTTTTTTGATGAGCTTTCTTCGGACGATACCTTTTTAACGGTAGAATTTGATAGTGGTTTTTCTACCGAGGGGCTTTGATTTTTAGCTTGGTTTCTGGTGACGACATTCACATTGCATTTGACGTTTTCTTGGGGTGCTTCTTCTTGGACATCGGGTATAGCGCGACTGAGAGCATCCGCATTGGTGTTCAACTTACCAGCTTTATATATCACTTGGTAATCGAATTATTCTAATCGGATACGCCATCTCATTAGCCTGGACGAAGGATTTTTCAGGTTCATCAACCATACCAAAGGCTTATGATCTGTAACCACGGTGAACTTCCGACCATAGACATAAGGTCTGAACTGTTCGACGGCGTAGACAACGGCTAATAGCTCCTTTTCGATAGTAGAGTAACGAGTTTCAGCGTCGTTCAATACTCTACTAGCGAAAGCTATTGGTTGGTCTCCGAGATCGGTATTCTGTGATAGGACCGCTCCTATGGCCAGATTGCTAGCATCTGCAGTGACGTAGAACTCTTGAGAAAAATCAGGATATGCCAGGATAGGGGCCCTGATCAGACAATCCTTGAGTTCACAGAATGCGTCGTCGCATATAGCGTTGAATTCGAAGAGGACGTCCTTCTTTAGAAGTCTGGTTAACGGTTTGGCTATTTTAGCAAAATTAAGAATGAATCGTCTGTAGTATCCGACGAAACCTAAGAAGGCTCGAATGTCCTTTGCTCTCTTGGGCCTGGGATATGTTTGTACGCTTTTAATTTTAGAAGGGTCGGGCTTAACTCCCCTTTCAGTTATCATGTGTCCTAAATACATTATTTCCTTCCGTAGAAAGTGGCATTTTTCAGCTTGTAGTTTTAAATTATTTTCTTTTAATCTCTCGAATACTGCCCTTAATCTGGTGTTATGTTCCCCAAGATTGTATCAATGGACAACTATATCGTCCATATAGATGAAGCAGTGTATGCCCTGTAGTCCAGAGAGCACGTTATTCATTGCTCTTTGGAAGGTGGCGGGAGCGCCTTTTAACCCGAAGGGCATACGGTTATACTCATAGTGCCCGAACTGAGTGCTAAAAGCAGTCTTTTCTCTATCTCTTGGGTCCATTTCGATTTGGTGGAACCCGTTGGCCAAGTCCAGAGTAGTGAAGTATTTGGACTTCCCTAGTTGATCCAGTATCTCAGTGATGTGTGGCAAGGGATAGGCATCTCCTACTGTGGCCTCGTTTAATTCCCTTTTGAATGTAACTATTTCGGCGTCGGATGGTGCCGGTACTTGTATAACAGTTTCAGCGCGGGCCGGGATAGTTACGTAATCATCCTCTTTCTTTTCATTGCAAGGTAAGGGACTTGAATCGTTAGATTCCTCTGAGATTTGTTGTGTATTAGGAGTTCCTTTCTGAATGTAGGGAATTAGTACGTTTTTCGGTGTTAATGAGTTTTTCAGGACATTCGCGGTAGTTTTCGGAGAGATAGTTACAGAGCTTATTGGCCATCAAGGTAAGAGTTCTTGTGCCATAATTTATGATATGGTTTTTAGGAGGAAGTCGTGGCCTAGTAGGCCGTCATAGGCCAGGGAACACTGGTCGATTATTTGAAAGGAATGATCTATCCTCTTGGTTTTGGATAGATTCAGAATTCCTGTAATAGAACCTTTGGTAGGGGTGGATTTGGAAAAAAGGGTGTTGACGTTATAGATAATATGGTTGTTGATCTCGCAGTCTGATCTAAGGGAATTGGCCTTGATTAAACTTATTTCCGCGCCGGTATCAATTATGAATTCAATGTTTGCGTCCTTGCATAAGTTGAGGGGTAGGACAACAGTGAGCATCCCTGACTTAACGTCGAGGGGTAGAGTTACTGGTTGTTGCTGGGAGAACGAAACGCCTGTTTGGGATTTGTGCCGGCTCGAGAGATCGTCCGCGAAGGGTTGCCGACTGCTAGCCTCCGCTCTCGATAGTTTACCGTATGCTGGTTGTTTGAGTGATTTCTATTGGTCGTCCGGTTTTGAAGGTTAAAATGGGGTTCGGAGGAAGTGGTTTAACGGGGTTTAGAGATGTGAGAGGGTTGAGATGAACGAGGGGTGTTATTGGAATTACGGACCCTACAATCAGATATTTGGTGTCCTGTCCGTTTGCAGTATCTGCAATAGGGAGCAGGTTGTTCTCCACCGCTAAAAGTCATGTAATTGTTCGATGGTTTGTGGGGAAAGTTAGGAAGGGGCATTGGTTGAATTTTCTCGGGGCATTGGGGAGCTAAGTGTCCTAAGGTACCGCATTTGTAACAAGTGGGTTGTTGCCTCATCACTACCGGTCTATTTGGGGGAGTAGAAGGTCTTGGAAACTCGTACCTTTGGGGTGTGTTCGGAGGTGCTCTCACCTCTATTCTGGTGGCGTGTTCCAATATATAACTAGTGACGGAACTAAGCCTTTTGTCTTGATAGACCTTGGCCAGCATTTGAAGTTGATTGCTGGATAATCCATCCTCAAATGCTCTTATCGCTAGGGTTTTGTTATCGTTGAGAAGAGAGCGCAAAAGGATCTCGTCCCTAGTATATGCCCTGGTGGCCTCATTTAAGAGAGAGAGATTTGAAATGATTCTTTGGACAAAATCTTTAACGGTTTCTCCGGACTTTTGTCTCATTTGGTTTAACTGGGTTTGAAGGTTAAAGCGTGAAAGTCTTGGTTCGAATTTACTACGAAGAGCGGTTTTCAAGTCGGGCCAAGAAAGGATCTGATTATACTTTAGGACGTCATAGGCAGTACCCGATTATTTGCTCTTTATGACTCCTAGGAATAATTTGTGCTCGTCCTCATTGCGAATGGTGTCGAATATATCATCGGCGCAGGACAAAAATTTGTGCAATTCCTTGGAATTGCCATTAAACTCAGGGACCAAATTTTGAGCATTAGAAAGAGAGAGCGAGTGAAGAGGATGTGAATCTATTTTATTTTCAGGAATGGATCCTCTTTGAATTGGCGGTCCTTCACAGAAACCTTCCTCCGACTGCTCCATCAGGAGGTCTATAGCGGCATAGTACCTGGTTTCCGTACTTTCGTGTAGTTGAGAAGAGAAATATTCCGAATCTTCTCCTTCCGAACTATAATTTTTAATAATCTCGAAGTGGGTTTCTTTGAATGGTTCCCAATATTGGTCGAGATTAGAGATTTTCCGATTAAGAACAGATTTTCTAAGACCAGCTAAGTCCTGGTTTTCTACCTCATCGGCCAGACTCAACAGCAACTTGCTCCTTTCCTTTTGGACTCTTACTAACTTCACGTGCGTCGTTAGGGACGAATCGCCGGTATCGTCTGATTGCTTGCGAGGGACAGTTGGAGTTTTCTTAGGTCCCATTTTGATTTCAGAGGCTTTGACGATTTGACAATCAGGAGTTTGGAGTAGTGGTGATGGGAGAGGTAGAAGGGTTTCGGGGTTGGCGACGACGACCTCTTCAAGTTCGTCGCCCTGATCCGGGTTAGAGGGATCTGACTCTAATATTTCTAACTGCTGCAGTTTTCTTTGGATAGATTCCTGAGTGGCATCGACCCAGTCCTTTGCAGTGTCAAAGCACCTTTGTTTAATATAGTCGTGAGACTGATCGACCTTTATACGACTTTTAATCTTCTCGTCCGTGTCACGAAAATTTTCCCAAAGAGAGGAAAGGATTTTAATCTTACTACTCAAAACTTTAGTAGATTTTGTATCCCTTACTGAGTCGTGTATTTTTCTAATATCCTCGATCAATAATAATTGGGAGGCATATTCCCTTTCGGTCATTCTAAAATTTCTCGGACGGTCTCAAAGGTTTGCAATAGTCTTTGAAGGGAGCCCCAAAAGAAAAGGTCTTAATCGTAAATATGAAAACTTCGAACGTTAAAAGAGTTAAGGTAAAAGAGGGTTTGTCCAGCTATGAAAAAGGAAGAAAGAAAAGAAAAAAAGGAGGTCTTTTAAGGAGACGATCAGTTGTTCCCCGTAAGTTTAGCGATATGTTCCGCTAAGAAATACCGGCGAAAGGATAATGCACGCTCAATACTTGATTTAAAAAGGTTCAAGCGAAAGTAACTAAGGGAGAGAAAAGAAAGGAAAACGACTTCTTGGACTTAATATCGGCACAAAACGTCGCGCCAATGTTTGGTACTTGGGACGGTACACAAAAAGGGTAAAAAAAAGGTTAACGGATTTAACAATAATTTACCAAGTTGGGTATGGGTATGGGTGATTGATGTGAGGGAATATAATACAATTATGTGATTGTGGATTGGAAATCTTTGTATGTAGCTTTAACTGATGTCTTGTGCTAATAATTTTTCATGATAGAACTTGTTTGTTTTGCTGTACATGACGCGGAATTAATGAATTAAGAATTAAGGAAAGACAATTGATAATTGTAAAAAGATTTGATTTTAACCGAGGAATAAAGGAGGATCATCTCTTACAGCTATTTGACATGGTTTATATATATTAGTATAAGCCTACTATATTTGACTTTCCATATTTCGTAAGGTTAATAAACCATAGAGCCTAGTCAGGGTTCTGGAATGTAGACATGACCATTCCCTTGTCTAATAAACTATCCAAGACTCTTACCTTGGGTAGGGGAAATCTTGGAGTTTTATTCAGCGAATTAATTTTGTTTATTGAATTCCCAAAGTTAACGAATTCCAATCATGGCTCGGGGGTTGGCAATGTGCAAAGTAAAATAATAGTTAGTTAATTTATTATTATTAACTTCCTTAATATAAGTTTCGTATGAAGGGTAAACTCACGATTCCATGTCAGTCCTTGCACTTGTTGTTCTCCTCTTCCTGTTTTTTTTTTGTTTTCGGTGTGGACTCGTCGGTCCCTATAGTTGTGGGCAGGGTAGGAGCCCCAAAAGTAGTCACGTTGGGGTTAGTTCATACTCGCCTGGAGCATGCGACCCTTTTCACTACACTTTCACTAATTTGGTATATTTTAGCAACATTAAATTTTTTTATTTTTATTTTTTTTTTACTTTATTATTTATTATTTATTTTTGGGATCTAGCGGCAAGATCCCACCGCTGCCACCAAATGTTTTAACGCTCTTGCAAGCGAAAGGAAGCGGGGAGTGCTTTTAAGAGAAGTTCACCATATCCTTTCTTATCTTCCAAGGTCCAAGGAAACTACATTTATTATTTGTTTTTTGTTTGTTTTTTTTTTATTTAAAAATCACTTAATAATTATTCTTAAATTTCCACTTACAAATTTTTTGTCTTCTTCAATAAAAAAAAATTAAACTTATTTTTCTCTGTACGTTTCTTAACGTTTTTCTTTTGGTTCTATAATTTTCACTTTTTACTTAATTTTTCTTCCTAAATTTTTTTATAAACTTTTTATTATTCTTGAATTCTACTAGTTGAAATTTTAACTTTATTTCCTCTGTATGTTTCTTAACGTTTTTCTTTGGTTCTATAATTTTCACTTTTTACTTAATTTGTCTTCCTAAATTTTTTATAAACTTTTTATGATTTCTTTTATTCTACTAGTTGAAATTTTAACTTTATTTCCTCTGTATGTTTCTTAACGTTTTTCTTTGGTTCTATAATTTTCACTTTTCACTTAATTTGTCTTCCTAAATTTTTTATAAACTTTTTATGATTTCTTTTATTCTCCAACGTCCGAGCCCAACCGACTGCCCACCTTCCACTCCAACTCCCAACTGACTACTGTCTGCCGCCGCGTTGGTTTCTCCCTCCTTTATCAGCGGCGAAAATCGCTTATAGCGCATCTTTAGAATGTCGCGCATGGCGACCAAGTATGTGCGCGATCAGCGGTTTTCGCTTTGTCTTTGTTCTGTCCGCGCTCAAATTTCTAAGAAAAGAATTTCTTAGTTGTGCGTGGAGATGAAACCTGATCATGCAACATTGTTTGCATGATTGTAAATGCTGCGTTAGCGTTTTTTTTTTCTTCTCTTTTTTTTTTTTTTTTTTTTTTTTTTTTTAGATTTGACGTGCGCGTGTATTTAATAACACGGGGACGAGTGAGAGGGGCATGGGGAGCCACGTGTACGTATGTGTGACTGCCTTTAGGCTCAGTCACAACACCGGTCTACTCTAAGTCCCTAATCTCCAACTACTGACCTGTAGCGAAACTTACTGTAATTCCTAAGCTTTTCGAACGACTTATTGTAGATATAATGTATCCCTTCTACTCATTTCTCCTTTCTCCCCGTCAGCATGGTTTCCTTAATGGTAAATCGGCCGTCACCAACACTTCACATCCCAAATTACCAATGCCCTTGAACGCCATGAGATTGTTGATGCAATTGTTACCGACATAAGCAAAGCATTTGATAGCATTCCCCATAGCCTCAGTATCCTTAAGCCTAAACTAGCAGAATGTCCGAGGCGCGTCATCTGCTGGATTGACTCCTTCATTCGTAACCACACATAGCGTATTCTTTTCCGGTCCCAACTCTCTAGTGCCATTATTGCTCTTCCTTAGAGTAGTTATATTGGTCCTCTTCTCTTTATCTTAACTACAAACGATGCCTTCATGGTAGTGCCTGACACCACAATTCCTAGCCATGTTCATGACACAAAACTCTATAAAAACATACGCTTTCTGTCTGATTCCCGGCTTCAGCAAAATGATCTGAACCTGTTTGCCGAATGGTGCCACAAAAGCATCCTCATGCTCAACGCATCTATGTGTGCAGGATGGATGGATGAAACCACTGACGGCAGGATGGAACCGCTGACTCGCATGCTGCGGGCGTACAATCGCGTAACTCCTCACATTCAATCCGCTCAGTTGTCAGGATGTCTCCGCACCGTCTTACGTAACTGTGCAGAGGCAGCTCCACCACTACAGTTAGCTGGGTGCACCCTGAATCGATGAACTTTTTCTTCTTGCTATTAACTTAATTCAAGGTCTTCAAGCTCTTAATTAATCGAGTTCTATGTTTTTTGAAGTGTTCCCATGCTTATAACTAATACTGTTCTGGCTTTTGTCCTTAGGTAATTCTATTTACTTTTACTTTTCATATACTTTCTTTTTTCTTCTCTCTTATAATCGCTTTGCACTTTCCTTGTATTGAATAAGTTTTTTAAGTATTAAGTAATTAGTATTTTGTTTTTTCTCTACTCTTTTGAATCACTCTCATTACGTGTACTTGAATTAAGTCAAAATAAATAAACATTGAAGGTGTTCCTAAGAATGACATTCAGAAAATAAATGCTTTTCCTGAATTAAATGCTGTTTCAGGAGCTTGTTTAATAGTGCTGCCACCAATAATCTGTTGTTGTCGTATCTTTCCTTGAGCATGTTTGAAGGCGAGAGATAATTAGCGTCAGAAATACTCAGACGACTAATGCATCGCTCGGCCGCACCCTAGGGGCTTGCTTTGAGAAACTTTGGCGTTCCCAAAGTTTTTGCTCATGAACATCCTGCAGGGACAAGCCGTGGAACTGCTTCCAGCTGAGGTAGTTGCCATCAAATTTTGCCTGAGGTATGGTTGGTGGCTTCACCTTTGGCGTATTTTCGGTTGGGAATGGCAGTGTGTGTCCAGATAATATTGTAAGTCTCTACTGCAAGTCTATATCGCAGATTTTTCCTCATCGGCTGAGTAATTCACCTGGTCAAATCCGACAGAAACGTGGTCGTATCCAACTTCCCAAATTGTGTCATTGAGGGGCTCCACGTTTGCTGTCAGACATTCGGTAGAGTAGCATTTAAGCTCGTAAACGCCGGCGTTTTGTTGAGAAACAAGGTGATGGACTGCGTCCAACCTAACGACAATGGATTGCGTACCTTAATATTGCAGCATTAACATTAATATAACGTGAACAGCTTCTACAGTGTCGTTGGTGTATGCTTCCATGGAGAGATGTTGTACGAAACAATTTATCTTCTATATTGGAGAAGTTTGCAAATATGGATGCCTGGTTTCAATGTCATATTTGGTACGAATATCGTTATCCACAGACTGGAACGTTTCGAAACGGTCCGTCATGACCTTGGACTTATTGGCGAAGTACTCGTTGCCTTCGCGTGTTGGAGAATCCTTCTTGCAATTCCCTTTGTGCCTCTCTATTTGTTTTCCTGTCTTGTTCTGTTGTTTGGTGAACTGTTCTCAAGAGGACGTACTGCGCGACCGTTACCGATTTAAATTCCGTGTAACTTAAATCACGTCTGACTCACCAATATTGAGAGCGGATTTTTTGCCTACCTTAGTCGGATCAATTGAGATGTATCATCGAATTGACTCTTCTGAATTTTGCAAAGGGAATGTCAAAGATTCAAGCTTTGTGTTGCACTAAGGCTGATGGGTTTGTGTAAAGATCTTAGACGGATACACAATTTAAGAACATTAATTAGCGCAGTTACAACCTCCGCTTCGAGTTAATAACTGATCATTTATTAGAGTTATGCATCATCTGGATCCCAGCCCACCTAGGCATGCCAAGCAATGAAAATGCCAGTATGTTGGCTTAGAAAGGCTTGAAATCCGATCGCGACAGTTCGTCCCGACTCTACAATTTGGTTGCGATCAAATTTTATCAGAGTGATAATACTTGATCGCAACGGGAAATTTGTCGCGCATGGGAACGGTTTGATTGTTTCTTCTCTCGCGATCAGGTTTCATCTTGGTGATAAAACTTGATCGAGACAGAATTATCGCGCATGGAACCCGAAATGCGGAAAATCTACGGCGCGGTGCTTGACTGGGTCTTCTGTTTTTTTTTTTAAATAAATTTGAGCCGTAGTTTACCAGCTTTCCTTTTGCTTTGAGCAACGCTATTTCGCAGTTGGTCACTTTGTATGTTTTCTTCATTTTCGCGATTATCTCGATGAGCTTGAGTATCACGTTCTTGCTCAGCCTGCCTGTAGTCTGGATCCAGCCAGGTATTGCGATAAGCTTGAGTGTCTCGCTCTTTCTTAGCCTGCCTGTGTTTTGGATCCAGACGGGTATTGGGATGAGCTTGAGTGTTTCGATCTTGCTCAACTTGTCTGTAATCGGCGTCCAGACGAGCAAATCGATGAACTTGAGTGTGACGTTCTTGCTCAGCCTGCCTATATTCTGGATTTTATCCTTTACTTCGTCGCGTAGAGGTGTCGTCTGCCTGATCGTTACACTTTCTTCGTTTAATAGATCTTAGAGCATCAACGGCAATTTTCTTTCTATCTTTTTCTCTTTCCGCAACATTTTTATTAGATCTCGAAAGCCTCTTTCTCTTTGCATTATTTTCCGTAATGTCATGAGTTACATTGTTTGTCTCTTAGTTAGGTTTTGTCTCCTCAAGATCTTTTGCAGTGGTAGGCGCCCTGAGACGTGTCTGCGTGTATCAGGAAAAGCTAATCAATTATTGCTGGAAAGCATATAAAGTATATGAGGTCTCATCATTTGTGGCACGTTATTTACTTGCGCAGAATTGGTTCCCATAAACCACAGCCAATAGCATTGGGTTGGCGTTGTACACTTGGAAACTGGATAAAGGAATCATTTAAACCAGTGGCCCACAGATCCGACGTCACCATCATATATAATTTGGAGATGCGATTCGTTTTGCGGTACAAACTCAATGAGCTCCGGCTGCCGAAACAAATCCAGCTCGCGCGGCCGAAATGATGTTTGTCGAGTTAAAATATCATGGAATGCACGCACAACGTCGTCTTCGAGGACATTATTTGAATTTTACACATAAGTGTAACTGTTCTTTAAAGTTATAGTATTCATTATAAAAGCTTGATTTTGACCGTTCCAAATAAATTTCCGTAATCGACTAAAGAATGGAAGTGTTCTGATAAAATCAAATGTCATTCACTCCAAGAAGTATTTAACGAGGTGATAGGAGCTCTTATACTGCGTAGATTGTAGAATTTCGGCAACCATTTAACTACGCATGACGACTTCTTGCAACATAATTGCACGTAAGATACTTGAAAATAAATGATCACAACTTCAAATTTAATTGTGCAATTATAATTAATAATATACATATTGTGTCAAAATTACCTGACCATTAAATTGGGACATAAAATATTAATTCAGTTTTTCAGATACCTGTCCGGGAACGACGATGGTGAATTCTGATTATAGACAAACAAAGGTAGCCATATTCTTCGTAATTCAAATATAGTAATTCGTTCTACTTTTAAATAAAGAACAGAAAATTGGCGCCCTCGGCGATCTTAACCCTACACGCGTCTGCAGGGTTTTTGTGATATCTTCACCCCACGGCATGTCATATCACTGGTGCCTCCACCCTGATTCAGGCTACAGAATAATTAAAAGAATTAATTATATTTCTGGTTTTAGGGTATTTTCGCTCGCTTCCGGTGGTCAGATTGAGTTATTGGACATTTCATATATCTGTCCACGTACTATTTTGTTAAACTGTTGTCGCTAAATCGAAATACGGAACCCTAATAGCGTGCATGCCTAAATATTATTACATACTCATTTAGTAAAAATAGCGTGAGATATCTTATCAATTTCCTTGGAAGTGTTTTCATGGTCTGTATTCCAATTACTACCTTAATATTCATCAAAATTATTCACCTTTCACGTTTTTTGAAGTGAAAACTTCTTTAGAACCATTGTGATTTGAAACTCGATGAAATGAAGAAGCGACACTAAAAAGAGACGTTACATATATAGCCTGCGAGAAAATGAGATGGAATTTACATATCATTAATTGAACAAACTAAAGTTAAAGTTTCCAAATCGAATGTAAGCAACCAGGCTAGCAGAATCACCAGCAACACGAAAATTAATATACACGAGATTGTGCAACCAACCGTCATTAGGTGATACCCTACAAAGGGAGCATGTGTGACGCGCGCATGTGTTTGCTTGGATGAGAAACAAACGCATGCGGGCGCCACTCATGCTCTCTCGGTGGGGTGACATCGATTGTTTACGTGTGATTGCACAATCTCGTGTACTGACGAAATTTTCGAGTTGCTGGTGATTCTGCCAGTCTGGTTGCCCAGACTTGATTTTCGAACAAAGCAGCTAACTCGACTTATTTTGGTTTATGATTCGATTATTGTTATATGGAACTTATTTTTCAAAATATTCGATTACGGAGTCACGAATATGGATGCGGATACATATATTTTTATTCGATTAGTTTTGTGCAAAGTATGGTAATTTTAGTGGAAAATGTTCAATTACGGAATAAGGAAATGTTATTTCTCAAAGAAAATGAATGGAAATGATTGGTTCTATAGAGATTTAATTGAATATATATGTCCCCTCTTTGTGCTGTGCTTCGTAGCAGATTCTCAAAAATTAAACAAATAAATAAATTTGTAATTTATTCATTAACAAGACACTAAATCTTATCAGTTAATTTTGTATTGTCTCACATAAAAAAAAGAAAGGAAAAATGAAAAATGTGGTAAAAAAACTTTCAAACATTGCCAATGAACCAATTTTACAATAAATAAACTATATAATGACCCCACTCATTCTCTCGCAGTTTAGTTTACCTGAAGGTTTAACTTCTATTGCGTGTGAAGTGCACACATGTTTCTTTTTTAAAGTTGCATGTGCTATTTAAAGTTGCGTGTAAAATTATCACACCTCTTAGAACCTTCTAAGTATGTTTTATATGAATGAATTATACCTCCATATAATTTTCAAAGACTTATGCAATTTTATTGCATTCACTTAAAGTTCATTTTCGGAACAGCAAATATAAGTTTGTTGGTAGCTTAAGACTTCGAATATCTAATTAACGGTACGACTCTTATTGTTCAAAAAAAAAATCGTTTACTGTTTTCTTAGTTCTACTACCTTCAATTTTGACGAGAAAACTTCTTTCTTCTCGTTGAGTATGTACATACATTGGCAGCCAGTCTAACATTTTTGTGTTACAAAATATCGTCATTCTTCAATCGCTAATAACTACGAGACTAATAATGCGGTAACAACGGTTAAGCTCACAGTGAATGAAGCAGATTTGTACATATTTATTGTGTGGCGCTTATTTTTCCCGTGACGTCATTGGGCTAGCGTAAGCGCCCACGCGTGATTGTTGTTTTTTAGCATTATATAAGGATTTTTATGAGTGTTGCGTCACAACGCGTGAAGTTAGGACACTGATTAGGGCATCGTTGTAAGAAGCACGAAAGAAAACAATAAAAATATTTTCCGAAATATAACTTAAAATCTGTATGAATTTGAAAATGGAAAAAATGTGGAAGATATCGTCTCATATGAGGCGTAAATATGCACCGAATTGTAAAAAACTCTAATTGGAGAAAACCCGTATGGAGAACGAATATTAAAAATCAAAAATGTTCTGTGCCGAGCAAGTGTGAGAGCTACGGGGCGGTATCGAAGACAACATGAAAAACGGCGCAAAAAAATAAACTTGTGATTTACTTATTCTGTAACCGTACTACTCTCCATTATAATTGTTATTAATAGCTTCATAATTAAAGTACAAATTAGTACGAACATTCTGTCACAATTTTTTTGACTTAAAAACGTCCTTGCCGCCATTAAGTGCACTGACAGCCAGTCAAACTTTCTTTCAATATACCGTCAAATTTCAATCGCCAATTGCAACGAGGCTAATAATACGATAACAACGGCTGTAGTCACAATGTATAGAGCATGTCGGTAGGTGTTTATCGTTCTGCATTCGTTTTGCGCGTGACGTCATCGGACTAATGCACTTACGCATGATTGTTGTTAATGAGCATTGTGTAAAATTTTAAGTCAGTGTAGAGTAAGAACGCGATCATGAAGGACGTTCGTTCGGCGTCCATAGTAAGGAGTTTGAAAAGAGCTACCAGGAACTAGGTGAAAAAGAAATATATTCGCCTAAATATAAGTAAAAATCCGTTTTAAGTTGAAAATTTAAAACAAAGAATTAAAAGATATCGTCTCATATGAGTCGTAAATAAGGGCCGAGTTGAATAAAACGCAAATCAAAGAGACCTTGCATCAAAACCAATTTTAGAAAACCTAAAATGTCCAGTGCCGAGTAAATAACAGAACTACGGCGGCATAACAGAAGAAATGAAAAAACAAACGAAATGAAGAAATGAAACAGATTTATCTTTCGCTTCACCGTATTACTCTTTATAACCATTGATTTGAGTACATTCTAATAAGAGCGCTTATTGTAACTTTATCTCGAAGCATTCACGGAAAATCTACGGCGCGGACCTTGACTGCCCCTTTCGTTTCTTCAGATTTTTCTTGCCCGTCGTTCAAAAGTTAGAGGGGGCCGGGTACAGACTTTTGACTACTTTTGAAGCATATATTTCGCGAACGATTAGCTTAAACGAAAAAAAATTCCAACAAAATCTTTGTCATTTTTGAACACCTATCCAAAAATACCCCACGCGGGTATGTAAAATGGAAAAAAAAATCTTGGCCCTCAGATACATATATGGTGTGCCAACCTTAATAATACTTTTTTCGTTACTGTCAATACTGCATTTAATAGTGGTTTACAGGGGACACCTTTGTTCTAACTTTCATTTATATAGTTTTAATAGTTTCCGAATAAACTATGGCTGTGACATACGGTCAGATAGACGGACATGACAAGATTATAAGGGTTCCGTTTTTTGCCATTCGGCTACGGAACCCTAAAAATGAATGTCAGTGGGTTCTTCGCAATTTATGCTATCATCTTATTATTTTACGCCAGTGATATAATTTTGCAATCGTTGATCATTGTTGTCGTCTTTGGAATGCGAAGTATCTATGTAGTTAAGGCGATCGATTTCTGTTGTGTTTATATGGTAGTTTCTTTTGGTCTTAAGATTGTTGCGATGCTGGGACAGGTCTTTAAACTAAAGATCTATTTGGCCGTGGTCTATTCATGTAGTTTATTCTGGGTGTCTGGAAAATTTCGTCCACTTCCATTAGTTCAGGTGGTTTTGGCGCTAATAGTCGAGGTGGACCCGTTGGACGATAGCCTATGTTGCTTGCTTTATCCCAAGGGAGGTCGTTGGAAATACCGTGAATTCGAACTTTCTGTTTGTGGTAGATGGCAAGTTGTGGGTAGAAGGGTGTTGTTCGTGGATTAGGTCGTTGTTGCAGAGCATTTCTTTTGGGCGGGAGGGTTGGAGGTCGATTTTCAGAATGAAACTTCTTTCATTTGACTTTGATTCGCGTAGTCTGCTCTGTAATTTTTATGTTCAAGCTTTTAATAGGTAAGGAGCATCCGTTGGCTCACGTATGCCAAGAAGATGGGGAAGGTCCCCTCCTAATCCTCTAGTAAATGTATCGATCGCCTTTTGTCTGTATGTTTGGATAAGAATGCTTCCAAATATGAAACATTGTTCAAAATAAGTGGCAAATACAAATAAACCTTTTGATAGAATTCCTCCACTGTTTTGTTTCTTTGAATAAGTGGAGTCATTTGGTATTCCAAGGTAGTTATATCACGTTTGTTTGCATTATGAAGTATTAAACATCGAGAAATCGCTTTCCAGTCCAACGGCGTGTTAAAGGACTCTTAGGCAATATCTTCGTTTCCCACAATTTTGCTTCAAATCACACTTAGGATGCCGTAATACTTGGGTGCTCCTTTCGTAGATTCGTACATTTGGAGAATTCGATCGACACTCTTTTTTCAAGAGGTGAATTCACCGAGAGAGCTGCCTGAGGCACTTAACGACATCTGGCGTTTTTTCCAAGTCGACTAAATTATTAGTATGTTCGAGACTAATAAGTTCATCGATAGTAGTAGGCAAACCAGAATTGGGAGCTAGAATGCTATATATTATGTTGCGTCATTTTGCATCGATTGCGCGGCGCACTGTAGTTGTAATGAAATTTTCCAACTCAACGGAAATCTGCGGGGATGCAGAGGGTGGTGAAGCCGAGGAAACGAATAATATTTGGATTCATTTTGTCATATTTGAGTTCGAATGTTACCGTTCGTTGGATATCCTTTCTAATATTTTCTTCCTAATAGTTGTTGTAAGTTTTTCAATTCAAATAATGATCATAACTTAACACAGTTTTTGGAGAGTTTCTCCCGAGCACTCCTTTTCGGATCATGGGAGAATTCTCTTCGACATTACCCGGAAGGTTCAGGTAGGAAAACCCTACAGGAATCCAAGGAACAAAGACTGGAATAGATTTTCCACCGAAGTGGAGAAGGCAATGAAAACAAAGAGCACACACTGCTTCGGTACCTATCTCCACACTGTGACGGATCTGGAAAAGTCCGTAAAACAGCTTTGCGAGATCTTGATAAAAGCCTTCCAGAGAACTTGCCCAATAAGCAGAGCTCGAAGGGAAACTAGTAAGTGGTGGAACAAAGAGCTCAAGCAACTGAGGGACGCTACAAGAAGGCTTTGTGGTGGTCCTCGTTCATGATACCTAAAAATGGATATAAGCATAAATAAACGACAACCGAAAATACCTACGCCATTGACATCAGTCAAAGGAACAACGTGGCGACATTGTTATGGCAGCGATACTGCAGGGTAAATTATGGCGTCGATACTGCAGACACGATCTTGTTAGCGCAAGCCCTATGACGAATCTCTCAATTCATTCTCACGAGGAGGCTCTACGGGACCTAAAGACGGGTCCAAGACCGTTAAGTTTGGAGGAGTACCGGGTCAGGCAGAAGTATCAGCAGCGGGAGGACGCACCTCCACAGAAGGGAACCCCGTCGGCGAAGTATAGATCAGGGGTGGAAGTGAGGTTCCGAAGGGAAATTGAAGCAGTCAGGCGGAACGTTGCGGTTGGGCAAGGATATCCAGCGACTCCATAACAACCGGAAGAAGTATCGTCGGGAGAAAAGCAGATGGGCAGTCAGAAGTGCAACTGATTCGCGATTCAGGAAACGAACATAGTGTAATGTTAAGATCAGGGAGGGATCGGATATGCGAAGCACGAGCCGTCTCAATCGCCGTCTTGGTTAGAATATTTTTTTGTTCAAGGCGAGGCAAGGATGCCGATTTCAGTTCGCCGTCTTTGAAAGGGAAACATAATGTTTTCTTTGGAGTCCAATCCGGAACTGACTTTATTGCTACTACAATTGTTCTTATTTATAGAAAAATATCTTAAAACTAAGCAAAAAGTATTTTGATATTATTAGTATATAAGTATTTTAATATCATCGAACTTTAATGGAAAAAATGTATAAAAAAATGTATATCATCGAAAAATGTATTTGGGTCATTTGGACGTCGAACTTAAGAGTCGCAAAATTCAGCAGATAGGTAAAAATGAATTGCGAACGGTTCAGTCATCAAAAGGTGAGTGTAATGGTTGGGTCATTCATTAAAGTCAGCAGTTAGGCAATTAATAACAGACAGTCATCAAAATGCGAGTGTCATGGCTGGGTCATTCACCGCACCAACTATTTCATTTTTAGTACACCGCTACAATAGTTTAAGACTAGAATAGTAAACATATGTATTGGAGATTGTACTAATATGAGTATTTTTAATAAAACAAGAATTGTTAGCGAACCTCGTCTCGGTATCTGAATTCATGAGCTTACGTTTTTATGTAAACAAAGAGTGTCGACCCAGATTGTACCTTCATCTATTGAACATTTGCATGGTTTAGCATTACAAGAGAAAAGGTGCTAAGCATACATAACAGCTGTCGCAGCCAAATTTAAAAATCTACGTTTGAGACAAAAAGAAAAAAAATAAAAGCATGCCAAATAGACAGACAGTTAGGAAGATTTCAGAAATAGTATGTTTGTAGGAAAATAAACTAAAATCTTTGATGAGCATTTGCACAAAGATCGGGAAATACAAAAAACAATTGTTGAGGGTACGCAAGAGGACCCTTGAGAATAGTCAAGAATAATGATATTAACTTAAGAACTTTATGTTGAGAAACAAAAACGCAAAAAATTTTATTGTATAAATAGTATAACGAAGTTGAAACTAAATTGTCAAACTGGAATTGTAAAACACATTTTATAAATAAATGCATGTAAGTTTTATGTACATTGTATAACGTAAATTAAGGTACAAATGTGTTGTATTAGAAGTGCAAAACATAAGGATAGAACCTTTTGTAAGTGGTCGATTTAGCTAACTGGAAAAAAAATAATAAACAAAAAAAAGGAGGGAAAACAATATTGACAAAAGAAAATGTAAATTAAAGAGTATTAAACATGAAAATAAATATATATATACAAAAAAAAAAAGAAATAAATTTGTATGGCACACTCCACACCCAAATTACCACTCAGTGAATCTGTAAGTAGGTTTATGAGAAGACTTGACGCGTTCTACCTTAACAACCCAGACCCAAATTAATCCGGTATTAGCAACAAACAGGAGCTACCCGCTAACCAGGGGGACCGAGTATATCAAGACGAGAAAGAATTGCACCACGAACAGGCACTAGTCGCTAATGAGGTGGACCTAGAAGGCTACGGCGAGGAAGCGTCTCACGCCGAACCAGAGTCACCAGAATTACCGGAGCCAGAACCGGGGAAAGACCCCGAAAGCCGTGATTATAGCGAAGCAGTCACTCCAGACAAGGAAGTACAAGCTGGAGAAGCAGGAAACCGGCACAAGCAAACAGAGGATCAAGGAGAAATTTAAAACAAAGTACTTCTAAGACCCGAGATATGTGCCCTCAGGAGCGGGAGATACTACCTCAGGACATATTTTGACCCAAGCTACAGCTGTGTCCAGAACAGCGGAAGACAAACAGAACAACACGAGGTACAAGCAACAACTAGTAAGGAAACCACGGAAGATAAAGGTAAAAAGATGGCTAACTACTAAGTTGGTTGGTGTTTTTTGGGGAATATCAGTAACTGCGCGGATTTCAAATTCTAATATTTCGGTGTTTGAAAAAACGTTCCTTAATTAGCGCTGTTT
Source organism: Chrysops caecutiens (assembly GCA_963971475.1). Lineage (NCBI taxonomy): Eukaryota > Metazoa > Arthropoda > Insecta > Diptera > Tabanidae > Chrysops > Chrysops caecutiens. The sequence goes on along the minus strand of OZ020567.1, from coordinate 55,258,899 downwards.
TTATTATTTATTTTTTATTTTAAACCTATACAAATTTGTTTCGACAACCATATGTTGTCTTCATCAGTAGTCTTTTAAAACTAGTTTAAAACTAGTAAACACCGAAATATTAGAATGGCTAACTAGTTCCACAGCCAACAACATCTTGTACAATAATGTACCGATACTGATCGGAGAGGATAGCCAGCGAAAACAAAGCGAACTAAGTGAGTTTATCATTTGCGCTAGACTGGGCTACGGGACTCGGAAATACAGGACAAGGTGTTGTTTACTAGGTTGTTGCCAACACGCCTGAGAGGGCGAGCGCTAGAGGCGGTACAAGCGGGAGTATGCGACAAGCTAGAAAATATTTTCGCCACGCTAAGAGCCAGTTTACTCCAAGGTACCTCGTGCATCACGCTTAACACCCAACTACGGAACGTTCTGCAGCTGCCAACGGAGACACTCCTGGGGTATTATAATCGAGTGAAAGGATTAATAGATGCATGCAAAACTGCAGCTGACGCCCAATACCCAAATGGCGGAGATGGTTTGAGAGCTGAAATACAAGAAGTTGGAGCACATTGCTTTAAAATGGGTGTACTAGATTCCAAATATAAGTTTTATTTGCTACAGGATGTGGAAAGTACACTTGAGGCCCTAGGAATAAAAGTGAGAAGGTTGGAGCAAACTGAGCAATGCATGCGACAACCACCGCACATCGCGGCCAGCACAATGGCACAGAACAATCAGACGTCTGGGTCCAACTCGTATACGGGACAGAACCAAGCAAAACAATCTCACCTCCAATACCTCGATAGGAACATAGGGCCACAACAAGCAGATAACAATGGCACATACAACAGGAATAGAGGTAAACAATATCACCCTCCGCGCTGTGGTGACCAGCAAGATTCCTATAGCAACTATATGAATGGGAACCAAAGCTATAGGAATGGAAATCAGAACACATCACAAAGTAGATCAGAGCGCCGCCAAATAAGATGCCATTTTTGTAACAAGATGGGGCACGTGATGACAGAGTGCCGTACAAAGCAGATGACACCTTTCTGCACGGCATGTAGAACGTATGGGCATAGTACTCAGAATTACAACCAGAACCGCCAACGGAGTCAGACGAACCAATCCAATGACTACAGGCAACGCCAAGTAAACCATACCACTGTGACACCTGCAACGGACCAGTGCAATTTTTGTCTGCAGAACGGACACATAGAAAGTAGGTGTTTCCTTAAGGAAAGGTGGGAACGCCTACAACTAAAAGAACAGATGAGAACAAGTACTTCGGAAAACTGCGAAGAGACGACCGAACACACCACGTGTCATCACTAGGAGAAGATGAAAATAGGTCTGACCAGTACTCCAACATCTCAATGGTGAGCTTACCTCTGGATATCACTAAAAAGAGGAAAAATAAATACATAATAGACATGGGCGCAGAATCAGCCTGATAAAGAAAGAGGAAATCAAGGAAGACAAACAAGAATTGATAAACAAGAAAGAAATTATCACGATAAACACCATTTCTGGGGAAGTTTCTTCGGAAGGAACCATAATGGGAGAAATGAAATTAGATCAACCCTAAAGATGTAAGTTTCATCTGATAAACTCACTAAATCACACCAACATAACTGGTATTTCGGCCAATGATTTCTTGTCCAGACATTGTACCATAGAGGGCCCCGCGAAAAGACTAACATTTTCGTCCAAAACCGGCAAGGAGAGAACAACCATAAAATTTGAAGAGAATTGCAACCATGGTGCAACAGAGACATGCTTTGTTGACGTGATAGCAACGAACGGGAGAAAAACTAAAGGAGACACCCGAGAAACTTACAGTATGGAAACAGTATCTGTTGTGAGATAGATAGATAGATAGATAGATAGACATTTATTTTATGTACAAATTGTACAAATTTATAAATTTATACTAGTTATTCTAGTTGAAGTAAAAAAGAATACAAAAACTTCTTAAAGAAAAAATAAACAGAATGCGTAAGCTATGTATATAATACAAATGTGTCTATGTCTAACAAATCTTAAAAATCTTTAAAAGCGAAATGTTGTGAAAGTGAAACATAACAATATTCAAAAATTAAAAAAAAAGAAAAAAAATGCAAGACTATAAATAAATAAAAAGCAAATAAAATGCAAATAAAAGCGCAATAAGCGAAAGAAACCCTTCATGCACTTCATTAGCCTTCCAGCAGCACAAATGATTCCTAATGAGAAACAGCAGCAAAAGAGGTTCACTCCCCGGCCGCTACGACATTGAAGGTTGGCCCGATTCTAACATGAGAAGATTGTCGTACATTCGTTTTTTGAAACCTCTAAGCGTGTCACTGTCTCTTATTGTAGACGGTATTGAGTTCCATTGAGTTTATGAGGGGTGACAATCTCGTTCTCCTGGAGAACTATCGCGAGGAAGCAAATACCAGCCCACAAAGGCAAACCGAAACGAATACCATCAACGTCAGTGGGAACGACCCTGATCGTATTGACGAGGGGGTAGAATCACCAACGGAGGAGGTAATGCAAGATTTAGCACAACTCTTCGAAACAGGCACTCAGCACGGAAGTGCGGAAACCGCGCGTCCCGCGAAGAGTAAGGATAAGTCCAGTCCTCCTCAAGACTATACTTTGAAGACCAAAGTCATGACGAAGAAATAATGACCACGGAGCCCAAAGATGTCACAGTACCTGCCAGAGGCGTTAAATTCATTTAAGCAATAACCTATGTCAGGGGACAGCAGTTGACCGAAGGAGAAGAAGTACTACCAGGAGTATACGTGAGCAACGCACTGGTCAAACCTGAAGATGAAGAAATAATGATAAGCGTAATGAACATCAATAACGAACAGATGGAAATTAAGAATTTAAAAGTAACACTGAGAAGATACGATAAGGATATAGATATATCCAAGCGACACAAAAAACATAACACAACCTCAGGCATATTGCAGTGTAGTAAGTAACGAGGAGCAGGGGAAAAGGGAGATGCAGATCAAAAAGCTAGTCAATATGGACGCCAACCTGAACGCGGAGGAAAAAAGGGAAATGAATAAAATAATCACCGCGTTTGAGGACGTATTCCACCTGTCAGTAGGAAAACTGGGACACACAGCTACGTTGCAGCACGAGATAAGGATAAAACAAGACCAACAGTCAATCAAGTGCAAAATGTATCGACTGCCTGACACGCAGAGGAACGTCATAATAGAAGAGATAAACAGACTATTGGATGAACGCATAGTCGAGCCAAGCTGGAGCCAGTGGAATGTAACACTGCTAGTAGTCCCAAGGAAACCGGGACCTGATGGACAGAAGCGATGGCGAATTGTTGTCGGATAGAGGATATCCTGGACCAGTTGGGAAGTTCCAATTACTTCTCTGTACTGGACCTCGCTAGCGGCTACCATCAGATAGCCATGAAATCCGAAGATTGGGATAAGACTGCATTTAGCACCCTGTATGGGCACTACGCTTTTAAACGTTTGCCTTTTGGTATGAAAGGAGCACCAGCAACATTCCAGCGATTGATGAACAACGTGCTGACAGGCTTACAATGTTTCGTATACCTGAACGACATCGTAATATATGCTAGAAATTTAACCGATCATCAGACAGAGCTACGAGTGATATTAGAACGATTAAGGGAACACCATTTGAAATTGAACGCAGAAAAATGTAACTTCGTGAAAAAGGAAATCATGTATTTAGGGCATAAGTGCACCACAGAAGGAATGGCACCAGACCCGAGCTTAGTAGAAAGCGTTAGAGAATACCCAACACCCAAGACCATCCGACAAGTGCAGTCGTTCTTGGGACTAGCGAATTATTATAGGAAATTCATATCAGACTTCTCCAAAATAGCGTCCCCCATTAACAACCTTTTGAAAAAAGACGTGAAGTTTAAGTGGGACGAGAATTGTGCAAAGGTATTCAGCACACTCAAAGAGAAATTAATAAACACACCAGTACTAAGGTACCCAAACTTCAAGGAACCCTTAAATTCGATACCGATGCAAGTGGAGAAGCTCTAGGGGCAGTGCTAGCACAAGGACAACCCCCAGAAGAGAGGCCCATCGCCTACGCTAGCCGTACATTGAATGCTGCAGAAAAAGCTACTCAACAATCGAGCGGAAACTCCTGAACATAGTTTGGACAGTGAAGAACGTCGGGTGCTATTTATATGGAAGACCTTTTAAAGTATTCACGGATCACGAGCCACTAAGAGGTGATATAAGGATTAAAGACCCCACAAGCAGAATACTCCACCTATGGCACAAACTCTCCGACTATACGTTCGAGATAGAGTACAAGGAGGGGAAAAAAAGAACAACGCCGACGCCCTAAGTAGAATCCCCTACGAAGTTATAGCGACCACCCGCAAGCAGGCGAGGGAGCAGCATGGAAAAACCGAAGAAACGCAAACAAAAACCCCATCAGAGGATAAAAACAACGAACATGAGGTACAGCGTAGTACCCCTGAGCTAGAGAATCCACAGATAAGAGTCTTAACAGACCCCCAGGAGATCGAAATCATCCTACGTGACTGTCACGACGCCCCTCTGGGGGGCCACCAAGGTGTATTCAAAACATTCCAACGATTGAAAAGAGAGTTCACCTGGAAAGGAATGATAAGAGATATTCGGAAATAAATTAAGAGGTGCAAGAAATGCCAATTGAATAAACTAAGCAGGGAACATAAAGAACTCATGATGATAACGGACACCGCGATACTTCCATTCGACAAGATTTATATGGACCTTGTGGGACCACAACCCGAGACTACACAAGGAAACAAATACATCCTGAGTTTCGAGGATGATCTCACACGATTCATGGACGTAGTTCCTCTACCCAACATAAAGGCTAGGACGGTAGCGTTCGTAGACGAGATTATAAGTCGCTACAGGATACCCAAGAAGTTGATAACAGATCAGGGACCGAATTTCACGTCAGAAATGTTGAAAGAAGTCTGCAAATTATTTAAAATCCAGAAACTAGAGACTACGCCGTACCACCCCCAATTCAACGGAGCGTTGGAGAGGTCGCACAAACCGATGATCGATTATTTAAGGAACTTTGTCGACGAAAACCAATCAAATTGGAACGAAAACCTGCGAGTGGCGATGTTCGTCGGAAACAATACCATGCACTCAACCACGAAATTAACTCCAATGGACTGTATATATGATTTCTCCGCTCCCCTGGCCAACAACATAGAGAAAGCCCCACAACCAGTCTACGATCATGAAAATGACTACCTCTATTTGCGGAATAAACAACAACGGGCATATCAAACCGCTCGAACTAATTTGGAAGAAGGAAAACTCCTATCGACAGAGTACTACAACCGGAAAATAAACCCGGTAAAAATCCATGTAGGTGACCAGGTACTCCTCCGAAATGCGGCAGGGAAAAACAAACTTATTCAGCATTGGCTAGGACCTTATAAAGTGGTAGCCGTGAATAGCCCGGTTAACAGCACCATTTTGATAAGAAACCGGTAACGGCGCGTCCACAACAATAGGCTGAAGCAATTCAACTAAAACCCACACCCTTGTCTTTTCAGAATGGGACCTACATCGTTAAAAGTACCGATGGTGGTAGCCCTAACCCAGCAAACGCCAGTGGAAATACATCTTATAAAGATTCATGGAGTGCTGTTCGAGCCCCTAAGGAAGGTGCAAACGTACCACGACCACTGGATTATCATTACACGTCTACCTGGACCAACGTGGAAGTGACATTTAAATTACATCAATAACTGTGAGGCAGCCATAAATCAACTTTGTACCGATAGCAGCAGCCTGGCAGGAGATGAAAATTGTCATCACTGGCAGGGAGAAATAAAAAGAGAGGTGGCGCAGATAAAGGACCATAGAGGTAAAACCAGTTCCACATTAAAGTCGCGAAGTCGCGCAAAATGGGGACTACTAAGTCTGGGTGACAAGATTATGAAAACCGTATTCGGAACAATTGACAGTGAAGATTCGAAAGATATCCATCAAAAGCTGAGCGAATTAGAAGAAGACACGTAAACTAACCTGGACCTGGCTAAGAAACAGGTCACGATAATGAAGACGACGTTGAAAACCATGAGTGGCACCAACAATGAGCTGGCCGGACGCCACAACAAGCTGATGCAACCAGTAGAGGACCTTAAGGTAAAAATGAGCGAAATAGCCAATCACTCGGACCAACTTCGAAAAATCCACATAAGATTGGATCTCAACGAACTGACAATATTCATGCTAGGAGAGTTACAACAGATCTATCTACAAATCACGGACCTGTTCATAACACTGGAAGCCCTGTTCGGACCTGTTCATAGCACTGGAAGCCCTAAACAGAAGGGAATTGAGTCCCTTACTGGTACTGACAAATCATATCCTAGAGGCTTACATTAACGCCTCTGAAAAATACTAGGTGGCGTTCGCGAAGTCGCACACAAAATTGAGCTGAGCGGTCGATATATAGACACTCTGCTTCATAGTCATCTGTGATAATGTAATAATTGGTAGCAATTCGTTCAAGTCGATACCATGTGTGTTGACTTGGTTTTAATGTAAAAAATATGTGTATTACAATTCTAGCCTAAACACTGATTTATTGGCCATTTCTTGTTTGTTATTCTATCTCTTCATTACCTTCAGTGAGAGAAACTCAAGAAATAAAAGGTGGGCTATATACGATTTGGAATTTGAATCTGATATAAAAAAAACTAATGAATATTTGTCCAAAACTATAACTTTGTTAGAAAGATTGAACATTTCCATTTACGAGTGAAACACAACATCATTCAAATGACTGCCAAGGCTGGCCTTACAGTACCCCATCAGATCAATCCAATTTTTCAGTACAGTTCGATTGTTTGGGCTTCAATCTCATGAATGGCAACTCCAATTACGTGTTTCAAGGACTCAATCGTCTCTGGATGATAAGCGTAGCATATATACTTAATAGAATCAGAATTCAGAATTTCGCTTTATTATTCCATGTTCAAAAGCGGTGCGCAAAAGATCGATTGTATCGTTGGCTGTGTCGCAGCCCCGTCCTGTTAGAACCAAATTCCGTCCATGTAACACTCTTCAATTTGTGGAAACTAAAATCCATTTAACATGGCTCTGTAACACACACCATTGGCCCTGAGGGCGGCTCTGAGGACGGCAATTTCGCTTATTGAAATAGCCTGCTCGGTGGAAATGAGCTTCATCGGAAAAGATAATTTTTCGGTAAAAATGTTCATCTTCGACCAAACGATCTTCAGCCTATCCGATGCGACAGGCGAACATAAAACCCATCAGATGGTCATGAAGCTTCATTTCTTGCACTCTTGTTTGTAGCCAAAATTCTCATCGGACAAGTGCGAAAAATGTTCAGTTCCTGAGAACGATGACGAATTGATGTTGATGGATGTTCATGCACACTGTGCGAAACCGCAGCAATGTTTTCGGGTGTGCGCACTGGACGAAAACGGGAACGGGTTGTTTTTCCAAATAACGAGCCGGTTTCACAAACTCGCTTCACTGATTGATCAACTGATTGGAAGGCAAATTTTCTCCGTAAATTTCTTATGGTTTCCGTAGAAAACTCACCAGTGTTGAAGTAAGTTTCCAATAGTTTCCAACTTTGTTCAAGCGTAAAGCGTCCCATTTTGTAAACGTCAAACATAAGACTAATTTTCTGTTGGCTCATGAAAGTCATTATGCCTATCAAACTCCAAATATACGGTAGTTCGTATTCAGAATGCTAGATGCCTCTCCCTGTATTTTCTGTCTAAGTTCTTATCCTATTGTAAGCCCTATTTAATTATAGTTTATAAATTACTATTTCCTCTACACTGTTGAATTACTCAGCTTCTCTAATTTATGTTAAATAATATAGAAAAGAAGTAATTTATGCTATTTATTGTTCTGAAACATGCTAAACTTGAAATTACTTAATTCCTGCTACTCTAATTATCAGTTTTGAGGTTCCGTAGAAAAACGGAATCCTTATAGTTTCGTCATGTCCGTTTGTCCGTATGTCACAGCCATTTTATTCGGAAACTTTTGAAACTATATAAATGAAATTTAGAAGTAAGGTGTCTCCTGTGAAGCATTAGAAAATCCTGTAGTGAGAGTAAAGAAAAAAGTTTTATTAAGTGTGGCACTCCATACATGGAGGGACAAGATTTTTTTTTTCATTGCACATACTCGTGTGAGATATTTTTGGATATGGCTTTAAAAATGACAATGATATTGTAAGAAACTTTTTTCCTTTAAGCTAATTGTTCGCGAAATATACGCTTCTCAAAACGTTAAAAGTGTGTCCCTCCTCTCTAACTTTTGAACGACGGGCCAGAAAAATCTGAAAAAATTAAAGGCAGTAGAACTATATAAAAGCAGTAAACGATTTTTGGTTTGAACAATAAGAGTCTTACCGTTAATTATGTAGATATTCGATGTTTTAAGCTACCAACAGAGATTTCTTTATCTCAATAACTTATGGGGCATTCTACGGAACCCTTAGCTTATGTGTGTCCGACACGCACTTGGTTTCTTTTTATCTTATTAATCATGACTTTTTGTTATAATGGGAGTTCTAGTATTTTGTGTTTTATATTATTTATGAATCTATTTGTATATTTATTATGATTACGAGTGTATATATTGAAGGTATGAAACAATTTTCAGTAATCCATTCAATCATCTTTACTATCAGATTTCTTCAATAATTCATTCATCCTTACTATCAGATTTCAATGATTTAAAAAATTATTAGCTAGAATCGTAATTTTGGATATGGACATTGGACACATTTATAAAAACTCACAGTAGAGGAAAATAATGTTTAACAAAAATGCAGGAAATGTTAAAATAAGGGGGGTTGGTCATACATATAAACACAGTGGGACACTTCGTTTGGCCGCTACGGGCAAAAATCTGTTGAAAATTCAAAATTTGAATTTTATCACTTTCCTATCTTTTGTATGCACATTGTGAAACTTAATTTAGAGCAAAATGATGTATGAAAAAGAAGTAGAAAATGTCAAAATAAGGGGGGTTGTTCAAACATATGAAACCCTTTAAGTGCATAATTTAGCCGCTACGGGCAAAAACCTGTGAAAAAGTCAAAATCTGAGTTTTATCAGTTTTCCGATCTTTTGTATGTACATATATCTTTGAAAACTGAATTAAGAGAAAAATCATGTATGACAAAAAGGTAGCAAATGACAAAATAATCGGTCATACATACGAACACCCTAGGACGCTGCGTTTAGCCGCTGCGGTGAAAAAACCGTTGAAAATTCAAAATTTTACCTTGCTTGGCCGCTACGGGCAAAAAACTGTTGAAAATTCAAAATTTGAATTTTATCACTTTCCCATCTTTTGTATGCACATCTTTAAACTTGATTTAAAGAAAAATTATGTATGAAAAAGAAATAGAAAATGTCAACATAACGGGGGTCGTTCATACATATGAAACCCCGTAAGTGCATAATTTAGCCGCTACGGGCAAAAAACTGTTAAAAATTCAAAATCTGAGTTTTATCAATTTTCCCATCTTTTGTATGTACACGTTTAAAAACTCAATTTAGAGAAAAATTATGTATAATAGAAAGGTAGAAAATGTCAAAGTAATGGGGGTTGTTCATACATATGAAACCCCTTAAGTGCATAGTTTCGCCGCTACGGGCAAAAAACTGTTAAAAATTCAAAATCTGAGCTTTATCAGTTTTCCGATCTTTTGTATATCTTTAAAAACTGAATTTAGAGAAAAATCATGTATGGCAAAAAGGTAGAAAATGACAAAATAATGGAGGTCGGTCATACATACGAACACCCTAGGACGCTGCGTTTAGCCGCTACGGGCAAAAAACCGTTGAAAATTCAAAATTTTACCGGAAAAGCACCCTCAAAACCTGAAGAATATTGTCCATTATCTGATTCCCGGAATCTTTCTTGTCCCATGATTCAAAATTCATAAATTAAAATACTATTTTTCAAGAACCTGTAAAAATCCACTTGCTACGGTTTGAGTAAACCAAAATAAATTTTCTCTTCAAAGTTTCCGATTCCCCACAGCGAATTGGCGAAAGCCCCGGAAACAATCAGGTGCCTGTGCTAAGATCTGTATGTAAAAGCTTATTCTGGTTGGAGCACGCGAAAACTAATTACCTAAGATCAATACCATAGCTTCATTTATACAAGAAAGCTAACGTTTATTGTTACAAAGCCAGCGATTTTTTGTCAAGATTGTATTTTGTTTGCCGTATATTTTGGAATTCTTGGAAAGAAACGCAGTGATCGTTCTAAATACATAAAATCTAAATTTAGGTTTCCATGACACAAACCTTCGTACTAATTTCGGTTCGTTCATCCGAAAAATTGTTAACTAAGAAGCCTACCCCTAGTGATTTTTTTTCGCGAATTTAGTAACAAAAAATAGATGTTAGCACTCACCGTCGAAAATACTATTAGTATGTAAAATTTCAGATCGATTGATCAAACGGTCTAGGAGGAGTTTGGTTACAAAGGTTTCATATTTCGTCGACGCATAAGAAAAACCACCAGGGACCGCATCACCTTACTAAGAATAGCAACAGTAGACTAGGAAGGCGGTCAAGGAGAAACGTTGATCCAAATACAAATACCCCTATTAGAAGAACAACCATACACCCTAAAAAGGATCTACACAGGCCACAACTCCTACTATGTCTACGACGTAGAGAGTACATATTTTTTAAACACCAGTCGCTCGCCAAACAACTTCGGTTTAACGGAGTTGAATTACCGCACTCAATGCACCCATGTTAATGACACATAAAGTATCTGCCAACACGGGTACCCATTGCTGACAAAACCTACACGCATGGACTGCATATCGGCATTATATAAAACAGCAAATCAGGCCCCGGCCAGTTGCCGAATACGATTATTGGTGAACGTGAGATCAATAATCACGCCCATGCACCAGGACAACGCTTGGTTATATTGGGTCTTAAAATCAACCCAACTAATAAGCCAATGCGAAAATAATGAACTAACATATCAATTGACTGGTCTAGCAAAGTAGAGTTGAAAAGGAAGTGCATATACCATCTAGCCGAGTATACCCTTCCTTATAAAGTAAATGAGAGGCACCCCATACACATACATCAGGCAGAAAATATACCGCCACCCTAAATCGACTTCAAAAAATATAAAATACCGTTAAAGAATACGGAAATGCAAGAAGAACAAATGAAGATACTACACCCGATCGCCCTAAGTGAGCACTAGAAAGAGTATAGCGAGACGATAGATGCCATGGACATCCAAATCAAGGAAATTGAGAAAACCCGTCGTAGTAGAATCCAACTACACACTACGACTGGTCTAGTCTGGTTCCGAGGAGAGATCAGATAATTAACGCCCGAGAAACCCCCACTACAACCCGAGATACTACTACTTAAACCCGAGAAACCCCTGCCCCCTCGGAAAATTAAAAGCTAGTAAATAAGTAAAAAATACTATATATAATAATAATAATAACAATAATAAAAATAATATAATAATAATAATAATAATAATAATACTAATAATAACAATACTCCGAGATAAGAATAATAATGCCAAACAATTGCAATTACCAGAATACAAAGATGCCCGTCCCGAATACGAAAGGTGGATAACTTGGAAGCCAGAGTAACTACCCAGAGGTCGTCATTATTGTTGGATCCTCCAGCAAAATAAAAGTCAACATGGGTCCACTTCAAGTCATCATCGAAATCCATAATCTACACGCTGCCCCCACACCAGCAGATGACAAAAACCCAGAGACCTCAACCGCCAGGATAGGACGAACCACCAGCAGGTGGGAAGACATCCTTTCATGCTATGTTGGAAAAGTGGACAACTTGCGAATGACCAACAGTATGTGGCAATCAGCCGACAAGCTGTATCACAACGTCAAACTGGGTGAACCGGAAGAAGGCAGACAAGGCCACCCTGACGAAAAAGAAAAATTCTACAAGAGGGAAGAAGAGATATCTAAAATGATCCGAGAAATGAAATTAGAAAGCAACAGGAAAAAACACGATACCACTGGATACTCCTACGCTGACCACCACAAGAAAGCAAATATTTGGTCCTCGGCTAAGCATTCACCACTAGGAAGGAAGGAAGGTAACCACGTGGAGCATAAGCTTTCCTCGAACCAGATCCTTAACACCAAACGAGAGAAAACCGGCGACGTAAGTAAGTGGCTCAAAAATAGTAAATAAAAGAGAATAAAGAGAAGGAAAAAAAGTAAATAAAACGGGTTAAAACTAAATTGAGATAAATAGAGAAATAAATTTGGAAAAACATGTTTGTTAAGAAGAATTGATTGAAATAATGTAACCCGGTAACAACCATTCATTTAACTGTACTAGTAAGAAAATGGATTCACAAGATATATAAAAAAAAAATCCGTTTAATGTTATTATGTAACACTTATTAAAAATTCTAAACCATGTTAGTAACATTACCAAAAGATGATTGGCATAAGTAAGCTGGTCATTGCCAATCAAAATGTAGTTAATAAGAACATAGGATGTAAGAAATATAATAAAATATGAAATTGCGAATCAACCAATTTTGTAGCACCCGGTCAATAACAATAGACTCTAAGAAGTCAGTAAAAGAAATATGAGGAAATGCTACCAACTATGAGGTATCCATGAGGTTCAAATATAACTAATGAGAGTAGAATTGGCATAAACACCATTAAATGGAAAGCAAAACCAAGTAGACCCCGGACTGATGGCACTCCAATCCTAATCAACTCCTTCTAACACCCGTGCAAAAAACCGTCGACCACCCAAGAACACTCCATTGCTTGGGGAGGATCCTCTAAAAGCGGGAGCAATGTGGTGGTCCTCGTTCGTGATATAATAAACGATAATAAACGACATCTGTCAAAGAAACATCGTGGCGACATTGTTATGGCAGCGATACTGCAGTGTAAATTATGGCGTCGATACTGCAGTCACGATCTTGTGAGCGCAAGTTACTCGCGGCCACTAGCAACCACTAGATGGCGCCACCGGAGTGGAAGCGAGAAACGGCAACGCGGCAATCAATGACTAATGATTGGGCGTTGATCGGAAAATTTTGTACATTCGACAGAAAATTTTCCGATACATATCGGGAAAATGGTTACAGATGACACAGTCCGACGAATCAACTACCATAGGAACTTGGGAACCCGCCCCCGAAGGAAGACGTAACCAGCTGATTTTAGCCGGAATCAACCTACAGTAACGAGATCCGGACTTAGCCGCAATCAATCTTCATAGACGAGGTCCGGACATAGCCGCAATCAACCTTCATTGACGAGATCTGGACTTAGCCGCAGATCAACAGTAGAGACTTAAGCTGGTAGCAAGCTACTGGCAACCAGTAAGTAAAGAATAACTCAGAAACATTCAGAAAATCCGAACACGGCTCCTAGGAACCTATCGGACCGGGCGCGACTGACTGAACATGGTTCCAAGGAACCTATCGGCTCAGATCTGCAATCACAGAGTAAACGGGTCGTTTTACATGGAATACGCCCTATGACGAACATCTCAATCCATTCTCTCGAGGAGGCTTTACGGGACCCAAAGACGGGTCCAAGACCGTTAAGTTTGGAAGGGTACCGGGCCAGACAGAAGTATCAGCAGCGGGAGGACGCACCTCCAAAGAAGGGAACCCCGTCAGAGAAGTATAGATCAGGGGTGGAAGCGAGGGGAAATTGAAGCAGTCAGGCGCCAATTGTTAACAGCCGTGGGTCAGGAGGAAAGGTTGCGGTTGGGCAAGGAAATCCAGCGACTCCATAACTACCGGAAGAAGTATCGTCGGGAGAAAAAGCAGATGGGCAGTCAGAAGAGCAACTGATTCGCGATTCAGGAAGCGAAAATAGTTTAAGACTAGAACAGTAAAAATATGTATTGGAGATTGTACTAATATTAGTATTTGTAATAAAACAAGAATTGGAAGCGAACCTCGTCTCGGTTTCTGAATCTATGCGTTTACGTTTTTATGTAAACAAAGAGTGTCGACCCGGAGTGTACCTTCACCAATTGAACAATTGCATGGTTTAGCACTACAAGAGAAAAGGTGCTAAGCCCATGCACAACAAAACAAATAAAAGTAAACAAGAGGAGGACTGGGCTAATTACAAGCGCAGCTTTAATGAGTATAAAAAGAAGATAAGAAAGGCAAAATTGGATTCCCTGGTTGACTTCGCTGACTCTATAGAGGACGTGAACGAGGCCTCAAGGTTCAGGAAAATTCTTTCCAAAGACGTCATAGTCACGGGAAACCTGAAGAGACCAAATGGTTCGTGGACGGAGTCGAGCAAGGAGACACTAGAGCTGCTGATGGAGACTCACTTCCCGAACTGCCTGACAACATGGGGCGAGGAAGAGAGCCCAACGATCAGGATTAGTCCAAGGGAGGTAACTATAAGAGACGCCATCACCAAGGAGAAGGTAATATTGGTGGTGAAAACATTCGAGCCATACAAATCTGCGGGGCCGGATGGAATCACACCAGCCATGCTGCAAAATTCGATAGACAGCATAGCTGAGGTACTGACGAGCACCTTTCAGGGCTGTTTATCATAAGGATACATCACTGAAACATGGAGAGAGGTAAGGGTTGCCTTCATACTCAAATCGGGGAGGTCAAGCAACACTACACCAAAGGACTTTAGGCCAATAAGCCTCTCTTCGTTCCTTTTAAAGACAATGAAGAGGCTTTTGGACCTTAACATTAAGCAGAAGACCAAAATAGAGGAGGAGTGTATAGCACAGCACGCCTACCTCAAAGGTAAATCGGTGGAGAGTGCACTGCATGAAGTGGTTGGAACGATTGAAAAATCCCTCCAGCAAAAGAAATATGCCCTAGGGGCGTTTCTGGACGTAGAGGGAGCGTTCAACAACATCAAGACCAATGCGTCAAGACCAAGGAGGGATTAATGGAGCTGAAAGTGGAGCCCACCATCACGTACTGGATAATAAATATGCTAAAAAGCAGAATTATCAGTACAGAGACGGGGGAACACGAAATCAGAAGAATGGCGACCAGGGTGATACCACAAGGAGGGGTGATATCCCCACTTTTGTGATTGTTCGTAATCAACTCGATCCTAAAACGACTCAGGGGAAGGAGAGTTAGGATCACCACCTACGCAGATGACGTAGTTATACTGACAACAGGCAAAGACATACAAACGACCTGCGACACCATGGGTGCAGCTTTAAGAGAAACGAGCAACTGGGCGGAGAGAAATGGCCTAGGGATAAACCTGGAAAAGGCGAAGCTAGTTCTCTTCACCAGATGTAATAAGATACCAAAGGTTAGACTACCAAAGGTGAAAGGACGGGTACTAGACCTCTCTAGAGAGGCGAAGTACTTAGGAGTCATCCTGGATTCTAAACTCACTTGCAGAATTAACGTGGAGGAAAGGAAGAAAAAAGGGATAAACGCTTTCTACACATGTAGGAAAATGTGTGGTAGGAACTCAGGTCTGCAACCAAGGATCATACACTGGATCTACGAACGATCAGAATTCAGAAGGTCACAATCTACAGCGACAGCCAGGCTGTTATGTATTTTTTTCTCTTTTGGGAAAATGTGGGTAACCAAGGGGATAAAAACTCAAAGTTTCTCCATTTACTTTTATACATTTATTCGTTTCTTAACTCCTATGCATTTATTACTTTGCCTGTTTCCTGCCTGACGCTCTCTTCTGCATCGCCTTCTGTTGTCGGTAAACCTTCCTTTGCTTCTTGAGCCGGTCTATCCTGATGCTAACTGCGACTCGCGCTTCTTTGTCCTCTGCTAGGACCCAGACTCGGATGGCTTCCCTAACGTCGCGTCTGAACCGAGCCTCTACTCCGGTTTTCTCCTTTTTCACGGCCTGCTGACGACTTCTGTTGGGTTGTCGTGGCATTGGGTTCATTCGACGGTACTGTTATAAAGATATGGGGCGTGGTCCAGCCCGAGGGTCCTCTAGTGCATCTTCCAGTTCAATTTTATTCATTAAAACCCGATTTGATAGTACCGTTTTTATGTTTATCAGTTTTTATTATTTATTTCTGGATTATTAATTTTTATTCGTCTATTAATTGTTGTTATTATTGTTTTTTTTTTTATACTTATTAGTGGTGATTATTCAATTCGAATATTACAATCAATTGTTGACATTTATTAGTTATTATTATTTTTGTTGTTTATTTATATTAGCTAGTCTTTATTAATTGTCTTTATATATGTTCAGAATTAATATTGCTTGTTTCGGTACTTTTTAGGACGTAATGTTACATAATCCCCCAGCCAAAGAGCCGGTTTGGATTTTAGGCACTGTATCCTGTTGCCGGAATTTGTCCACCAGCCAAAAAGCCGGTTTGAATGTCCGGTGTGGAGACGAAACTGCGTGGCCGCTACCTGTCTTCGCGGGGCTAGCCTCTGCACGCGCCAGGTAGTGTCTACGTCCTCTTCTGGTTGTTTCGCTCTCTGGGTCGCGTCTTCTTCAATGTCCTCAAGCGTCTTCGATAGAGTGCAGGCGTCTAGTCGGGATGTCTCTTAAGGGGCCTTCACTTCTCAGGAGTCTTCAAGCGCCTTCCTCGGTCTTCAAGCGTCTTCCTCGGTCTTCAAGCGTCTTCCTCGGTCTTCAAGCGTCTTCGATAGAGTGCAGGCGTCTTCTTCGGGATGTCTCTTCAGGGGTCTTCAGTCCTCGGGAGTCTTCTAGCGTAGCGTCTTCACTGCGGCGGGATCATCAACTGCCTCCCTGTAGCATTTTCGGGCTATTTTATTCAGTTTTTACCGCTGAGGCTAACAATGCCCCACCAATGTTGATGGAACGTGTTGTTGGTCCCCAATTTGCTTTGCCTGCGAATTCCTCAGGCTGTCCCGTCAGCTCGATTATTGACCTGTTCAAATATCTTACCCATTCTGCGATTCCTATTCCTCGATTCTGATCGTTGACCTGCAATTTACCTGTTCATGTTCCCATTCGATCATTCACCTTCAAAATGTTTCTATTTGCAGTGGAAGGTGTCGTGTTTTTGCAGTGCAGTCCAGGTCGTTATCCCTGAACTCAATGTTCATTCACCTTCACGTTGTCATATCTTCAATGGAGAGTGTCGAGTTCCCTTATCCAAGTCCCGGTTGTTTTCGCTGCATTCCAATGTCTCCGATTTCCCTTTCTGTTATTGTGTCGAAAAAGACAATAGCGGTTATTTATTTTTTTTTTGTGTTTTGAAAACTGGAAGTTTCTTGTCATAGTTCTTTATTATGTATTATTACATTGTCTGTTTTTTTATTTTGTTTTTTATGCCATTGTATATGGGTCTTACCCATGCCATATCTTACCCGATTTGTTTCCTCGTTCGGGCGTCTACTCCGAACCGGTTTGTCATTTGGTTGAGGGGCAGTTTGAAATTTGAAGACTGCCGGGCGTAGGAGAGTTGCGGGTTCCTCCATCCGCATTGTGTAGAGTAGCATTGATCCCCAGGGTGTTCCTACTTCTTTATTTCTCTTCCGCTTTCTGGCTTCGCTCACCTGGAGAGCTTGGAAGTCCCTTGCTAGTTGTTCGAGGAGTTCGTCGGTCTTATCCTCTTCGGGGTCTCCGTCTCCCGTGGCTTCGGTCTCGCTGCCAGTGTCGTTCGGTTGATTAATGTTTAGTTCTTCTTTCCATTTTGCTGCTTCTTCTAGGATATCGTCTAGGTCGGCCTGGGTTAAATTGACTTACCTTGAATACATTTTTGCGGGTGGAAGGAAGGTGGTTGATTTTGTTGGTGGGTACTTATTACATATATTTGCTTATGTTATGTTATATTGGTAGGGTTATGGTTTTATTTTTTGTGTTATTATTTATATTTTAGTTTTGTTTATTGATTTATTTATTTATTATTATTGTTCTTATTGTTATTATTATTTTTTTTTTTTTGTATGTTTATTTTAATGAAGTGTGCTGGTCGGTCGTAGAGGCACGTTCAGTTCCAAATAATTGTTGTCTTCGTGGTATGCTTATTGCGACTGGAATGATATTTATGTCGGGCGCGGCTCTAGTTCCGACGGTTTCCACACTTTGTTTTCTCCGTTGGCAGACTCTAAATTGCCTGATAGCGGTTGTTGTTATTATTATGATAGGGATGCATCCTAGTGATGTGCATCTGTATTCGAGCATGCCTCGCTTCCTCTTGTTTTGCGATTTCTGCTTCTAAGTCTCTGACCTGAAGCGGTCGTTGAATACCATTGGTTGGATTATTTCGATTTCCTTCTTGGTGTTATTCTTTAATTGGGTAGTTTGATAATTAATGTGGGGCATAGCATTGATTGATGTGGTTGGTTGGACATGCATGTTATACCGTTCATCAATTTTGTACGGAAGTATTTATCCTGCCAGGTGGTAGGTGCATTTCTCCCGGAGTATTGCTATGCCGAGTCCGG
The DNA here is from genome assembly GCA_963971475.1 of Chrysops caecutiens. NCBI lineage: Eukaryota > Metazoa > Arthropoda > Insecta > Diptera > Tabanidae > Chrysops > Chrysops caecutiens. The sequence goes on along the minus strand of OZ020567.1, from coordinate 55,240,441 downwards.
ATGTTTCTTTTGTGTGTTCCGTACTTTCGCCTTGTGCTATGAGTGGTGTGGCTTGATGAAGCCAAAAAAGCCAAGCGTTGTTCGTATGCATAGGCACGATAACGTTCTGGGCTTGCTTTAACACTCGGAACGAGCAGCTTCCAGTTTTGCCATTGATACCCTTAAGCAATTCTTTATTATTCTGTTCTTGTGGGTGTTACTGAGATGGGGTGGTTTCTGTGACATAGTGTGTGTATATCATTCAGGTTTGTACACTGGAATCGATAGTCCAATTCACTCATACCAAAGTTCAACTGTGACCGACTTGTATTTAAAAAGTATGCTGCTTGCAGTTCGTATATAAAATAGGTGTTGTTATTTGCTGCGATTTGTGTGGTGTACACTCGATTTATGGTGTACTGTTGGGTGTCAGCTAAGGGAACTCGTATTCGTACCAGGCGGCTGTTTTTGTAGGATTCGCAGTCTACTTTAGCTATTTTCTGTAGTGTCGGAAAATCCATGATAGTCTCCTTCCCGTCATGCGATTTTGTTACGTTAGCGTATAGTTGTTGGAATTGATGTGAGGGGAGCAGTAGTGGACTCAACTCTGGCCTATTCGTTTCCTTCAGCATTATGAACATGTCGGTGGTGTCCACATAAATTTGCAATAGTTACTCTACTACTACGGGCATAATTTCACTTATAGCTTCCCGTAATTGCATTTGGTGTAGATTTGTTATATATCTGTGGAGTTCGTCCTGCCTTCCTTCATTAATTTGGTTGAGCTTCTGGACCAATTGATTGTACCGTTCGACCATTGCTCAATGTGTCCTATTAGCCGTTTTAAATCTGGTGTGCATAATGGTAATTTGCTGTTTGGCCGTTTGGAAGATTCGTGTGCTGATGTTTTCCAGCTCATCGAGTTTTTCGTGGATTTGTGTGGAGTCCTCGTCATCCATTGTTCCGAACAGCTTATTCAATATCCTGCCTCCCAAGTTTATCGAGCCTCTCTTAATTCTATTGTGGTTTTTTGTGGTAAACTCCACCTTCTCGATGAGTTCCTCTACCCCTGGAGTGTAATGTTCCAGTTGTCGCATAATTCGTCCTCAATACCCTTACATATGTAGTTGTTCAAGGGCTTGTCTGCTTTTCTCGATGTATCGTTACTGTAATTCCCATTGTGGCGTGTTAATCCGTGCTACGATCGTCCAGTAATCATGGTAGGTTTTACTATACTATTGGTTCGAATACCACACCTTGTGTTGCCAGCGTGTGTATCTCCATTGGTTGCTGTATGGTGTTAATCGTGTTCCTTAACGCGATGGTCGGCATCACGTCGATGATGTGGACTATTAATAATATGATCCGGTGATAGAAGTATACCCCAAATAGAGAAGTTATTAGTAGAAGAGTTTGAGGCGGTTGTTATGGAATCTTCTTTTCTTATTTCCTATTTGAATCGTGGTGTTCACTAGGCTATTCAGTGATACTACTTTAAAAGGCCCTAACCAATATTGGGCTAGTTTGTTCTTTCTAGCCCCATTCCGTAGAAGCACTTGGTCATGTATTTTTATAGGGCACGTTTTTTGATCGTAATATTCTTTGGCATGTAACTTACTCTCCTGTATATTGCGTCTCGCGATTTGGTATGCTTTCTGGAGTTTATTCCTGACTTTGGGGTAGTAGTTCTCCTGGTCGTATACATGTTGTGGTTCTTTTCGTAAATTGTTTGGGAGAGGTGCCGAGAACCCGTATAAGCAGTCCATGGGTCTTAGCTTTGTTGTTGTATGAATACTATTGTTTCGTACGAACATTGCTGCCCGAAGGTGTTCGTCCCAATCGGTTTGGTTTTCATCCACGAAATTTCTTAGGTAGTCCGCCAGAGGTCTGTGAGATCTTTCCAAAGTTCCATTTGCTTGTGGATGGTACGGCGTTGTTTCTATTTTGTGAATTTTTAGTACCTTACAAACTTGTCGGAACATCTCCGACGTAAAACTTGTTCCTTGATCCGTGACCAATTTCTTCGGGATTCTATATCGGGTGATTATTTCATGCTTGTGCTACAGTTTTGGCTTCCATTTTTTCTAACGGTACCACATCCATAAACCTAGTTAAATCGTCCTCAAACCTGAGCATGTACTTGTTTCCGTTGGTTGTTTCAGGAAGGGGTCCCACGATATCCATGTAAACTTTATCGAAGGGGAGATTCGCAGTGTCTGTCAGTACCATGGGTTCCTTGTGTTCCTTCGTGCGCTTGTTTATTTGGCATTTCTTACACCTTTTTATATACTGAGCTATGTCCTTCAACATTCCTTTCCAGTAATATTTCCGTTTCAGCCGTTGGTAAGTTTTATACACCCCTTGATGTCCTCCTAGTGGGGCATCGTGACAATCTGATAAGATAGTTTTAATGTCCTGGGGATCTGTCAATACTCTTAAGGGGTGTACCTGGCTATTTTCTGGGGCTTCTCGTTCTTCGGGCTCGATGTGTTCGTCTTTGTTTGCCTCTGGTGGTGGTTCCCCTGCAGGTACTGGGCTTGCATTGTTTTCTCTGGCTTCTAGTTCCTTAGCTTTTTGACGCATTATCGCCATAACGTCATAGGGTATTCTACTTAGCGCGTCGGCGTTATTGTTTTTCCTCCCTTCCTTATACTGAATGTCGAAAGTATAATCGGACAACTTGTTCCAGAGTCGCTATATCCGAATGGTTGGATCCTTGATTCTTACCGCACCCTTTAATGGTTTGTGGTCCGTGAAAACCATGAAATGTCTTCTATACAAATGGCTTCTATAGTTTTTTACTGCCTAAACAATTGCTAGAAGCTCCCTTTCGATGGTTGAGTAATTCCTCTCAGCTGGATTAAGGGTTCGGCTGGCATAGGCGATTGGCTTTTCTTCGTTATGTGGCCCTTGTGCTAGTACCGCTCCCAATGCCTCTCCACTAGCATCCGTGTAAAGTTTAAAAGGTTCGTCGAAGTTTGGGTATCTTAGTACCGGTGTTGAAATTAATTTGCCTTTTAACGTTTGGAATGCCTTAGTGCTGTTCTCATCCCAGTTAAATTTCCTGTAATAATTGGCCAATCCGAGAAACGATTGTACTTGTCGGATTGTTTTCGATGTCGGAAATTCTCTTACGCTTTTAACTAAACTCGGGTCCGGTGCCACACCTTCGATACCACATTTATGTCCCAGATACACTATTTCTTTTTTCAAGAAATTTCATTTTTCTGCATTTAGTTTTAGTTGATGTACCCTTAGTCTTTCCATAATGGATCGTAACTTCCTTTGATGATCCGCGAGGTTTTTACCATATATTACAATGTCATCTAGGTACACGAAGCGATGCAACCCTTACCCTTGTACACGAGGCAGTCCAGTTAACACATGGTTCATTAATCGTTGGAAGGTCGTTGGTGTCCCTTTCAACCCAAATGGCATTCTCTTGAACGCATAATGGCCATAGGGTGTACTGAATGCCGTTTTATCCCGATCTTCTGTTTTCATGGGTATCTGGTGATAGCCACTAGCGAGATCGAGGACAGAAAAGTAGCGCGAGATCCCTAGCTAGTCCAAAATATCTTCTATCCTGGGCAGAGGGTAAGAGTCGCCTTCCGTCACTTCGTTCAATTTTCGATAGTCTACAACTGTTCTCCAGCGCTTCTGGTCGTCAGGTCCAGGTTTTTTGGGCACCACCAGCAGTGGGGCGTTCCACTGGCTCCAGCTGGGTTCAACGATATCATCTTTTAATAACCTGTTTATTTCTTCCTTGATGACTTGTTTTTGTGTTTCTGGTAACCGGTACATTTTGCATTTAATCGCGGGTTGGTCCTCTTTTGTTCATATCTCATGATTTACGCTCGTTGTGTCACTTAGTTTTTTCCCAAGTAAATGAAATACGTCCTGGAACTCCTTAATAATTTCGGTTATCGATTCTTCCTCCTCGTTATTCAATTCTTCCCCTTTATTCACTACTAGCTGTACCCGCCCGCTTTGCTGGGCATTACGTAATACTGCATATTTTTTGTATACTGTATATGTTGATACTATATATGTTTTATTTTTCTTTAGTTATAGATTTTTGATTCTAAGCAGTTATCTTTTGATTGTAACATAAGTTCAAAAACTTCCAAAAAAACTTTGACTTTTTCAACAATGTTTTAATTAACGTTTGGCTACAAATTTTTGCCGTAAAATGGATAATAAATTGAAAGTATGAATAGTGCTTAATAAGAAAATGAGAAATAAACTTAAAACAACTAACCAAGCACTCTTTCAAAAAGAGCCAATTTTGAAAATATTACTACACCTAACAACACCTATTAACCTTAAAGTTACAAAAAAATGTATGTATAGTAGTTATAAGAAATAGAAATTTATCCTATGTTCGGTGACAACAATGAAACAAATAAGGATTTAAAGACTGCCGGTTGAAACTCAAACACAACTGGTTAACTTTTTACATACACTTCGATTAGTATCGAATGTAAATTTTTTATGGCACAGTAATATTTGAGAGGTTAATCCGATCCGATCGGCCACATCAACAATACGCCCACGTTAGCCGTGTAAATTTATTTTTGGCGAATTTGTTGAAAAATATTGCTTTCTACTACTTACAAAAAAGTTAAGGTTTAATCACAGACAAAAAGATGTCGCGATCCCATGTGACTCTCTACCCACTTTTTTCCAACATCACACACGTAACAGCAGAAAAAAGATCCATGGGCCGTATGCGCCTTTGACCGTCTTTAACGTTTAAAGAACAGACAATGCGCGAATTGATGTTGATGTTTGATTGTCAAATAGGGAATGAGTGATCACAATAATAGGAAAGGGGGCTGAAATAAAATTTCGCGAATGGAACACAATGTACATGTACACACAATGCACACAATTTTGATGTTCTGAAATTTGCACAAAACTAACACAAACAAAAATGTGTAACATTGGAGAGTAAAATTTACTCAAAAAATTCTGTTTTCTGTGTAATAGTATTTTCTATTGATTTAAGGAAAAAATATACAAATTTCCAATATATAAAAAATTACAAAATTTTTCCGAAAACGCGAGATTTTGCGTTTACGAATTTTAATCTGAATTTTATCATATATCATAACTTTTGTTTGGACACACTTTTAAAAACTCAATTCAGAGGAAAAAGATGTATTGAAAAATTTTGCAAATTTAAAAAAAATGGGGGTCGGTCATACGTATGAACTCCGTAGGACGCTTCGTTTAGCCGGTAGGAACAAAAAATCGTTAAAAACTCAAAATCTGAATTTTATCAATTTTCCGATCTTTTGAATGCACACCTTTAAAACCTCAATTTAGAGAAAAATGATGTATCAAAGGAAGGTAGGAAATGTCAAAACTGTGGGGGTTGGTCATACATATGCATCCCGTAGGACGCTTCGTTTAGCCGCTACGGGCAAAAAACCGTTAAAAATTCAAATTTTTACGGGAAAAGAACCCTTCAAACCGGAAGAAAATTGGTCAACTTGGGATTCAAAGTTAGGAAATTTAAAAAAAATGGGGGTCGGTCACACGTATGATCTCCGTAGGACGCTTCGTTTAGCCGCTAGGAACGAAAAATCGTTAAAAATTCAAAATCTGAATTTTATCAATTTTCCGATCTTTTGAATGCACACCTTTAAAACCTCAATATAGAGAAAAATGATGTATGAAAGGAAGGTAGGAAATGTCAAAACAGTGGGGGTTGGTTATACAAATGCATCCCGTAGGACGCTTCGTTTAGCCGCTACGGGCAAAAAACCGTTAAAAATTCAAATTTTTACCGGAAAAGAACCCTTCAAACCGGAAGAAAATCGGTCAACTTGGGATTCCCGGAAACTATAATGTCCTACAATCTGAAATTCAAAAAAATATTTACCATTTTCCACCAATTTGAACAATTCTACCTGCTACGGGTTTAATGAACCAAAATTGTATTGAATAACCCGAGTAAGATTTGTAGAAAACAATTAAAACCGGCTCGACGGAAATACAGAGTGTCAAATCATAGAGAATTCTTGAGAGAGAGCTTTTGTTCCGATTTGCAAAAGCGAAAAGTAACGGTTCCCTAATACGCAAGTAAAGGTTGAAGTTTTCGTATTCGAAATGGGCATAAGAAGATCCAAAAATAAATCAATCCCCATTTCCTAATCTAAAACCACATGACATGAAGTCGCATCCATCTCTAGTATGAATCCATGGATGGATTTCATATCAAGAGAAAGTGTACTTTGCATCTTAAGAAAAATATATGAAGAGAGATCGTGCAATCAACAAAATGCCGAAATGTTCTCTCGAATACGTCTCATATTTAAAAGAGAGGGAGTAACCGCTAACGATGCGATAATTGCACGATCTCTCTTCATTTGTTAAGCTTAAGCGCTAAAGTCGACTTCTTCTTGGATGGGTAACGCTATGTATTCGAGAGCCACGATTTGATTCCCATTTTCATGACCTTCTTCGTTCCTCTCTTAGAAATATTTCGCGTGACGGAGCGACAATAATTGCACGATCTCTCTTATATTCTGAAGTAGATTTTCTCTTGAGAGTCATTCCTGGATACAGATCATTGTTTTCATATCAAGAGAACTCTACTTAAAATTAAGAGATATTATGAAATCAAACTACCGAATTGTTCTCGCGAATACAGTTCATGCTCAAGAGAGTGAGAGAAATCGGTAAAAATGTGTACTCGAGAGAAACGATCGCTCTTAATTTATTTATTTCAAGCTTTCGCACGGAAAGAAGATGCTCTCTTAAAATCAAAACGACCAAAACTTTAAAACTACCATATCTCGAAAAGTCTTAGGCGAATTTCTTTGAAACTTCACAAAAACATTCTCCTTCTCATAAGACTAAATCCTACCAAATTTCATAGAAGTTGTCCCGGTAGATCCGGAGTTTTGCCGCGACAAACTTTTGTAAAAAGATCTTGTTTTATATATATAAGATTTTCATTATTTCTTCCAATCGTGTTTCCTTAGTAGTGGTGTCTTTCAGGATTCCATAGTTTTCCTTGACTTGATATGTATTTTCTACTGCAGGCTCCATATTAAATCCTAGCTGGTTCTTTTCTTTGCCAAGCTCTTGCAGCTGGTCTGAAGTGAGATCACCTACCGTAACATGCGAGTTGCGGAGATCTAGGTGATGATTGTGTTCCCTTACTGTATTTTCTTCATCTAGTGGGACGTGCGAGTCCCTCATATCCAGGTGGTAATTATTTTATCCGAGAGTCATGCCCTTACCTAACGGAACGTGCGAGTTCCACTTATCTAGCTTGGGGTTTGGTTCCCCTTGTGTCTTTCCTTCACCTAGCGGAACGTGCGAGTCCCGCGTATCTAGGCGATGGTTGATTTGTTCATAACTTCCGCCAGTGGTGGTGGTGTCAAGTGTCCGCGCGACGGACGCTTGTTGGTGTTGTGGTTCCACCTTGAAAAATACTGCTTAATCCTCTAGTGCTTCTGTGTCTTCACTTGACGGTAATAAGACTTTGTCCTGTCCGTTGTTGGCCTCCATGTGCGAGACTATGGTACACTCCGCAGTTTGCGAGCCGCGGTCATTAAAGTGTATATCCTCGATGGAGGTTACGCGTTGGCCATTCTTTTCATCCTTTTCTATTACGTCAACGAAACGCATATGTTCATTATTTTGAGGGCTTTGCGAGTGTTCAAACGGGATTTTAATTACTTCACATTCGTTGCGTGAAGGAGATACCAGTGTTTTAGTTGGACCTTCGACGTTGCAATGTTTGGAAACAAAGCAGTTTCCTATTATTCCCGCTATATCTTGGGCGCTTATTTTCTGTATCACTTGGAATTCACAGGGGTATGTTTGGTTTAGTTCTATCCTCCCTGCTATTTTGCCTTCTGAAAGAATTTCACCAGATATCGTGTTGAGCGTAACTTTTTCTTTTTTATTCATGCTGCTTAACATTTGGTTTTTTATTTCTTGCTCCTTTATGAGACTTATCTCCGATCCCGTGTCTATTATGAATTTTGCATCTTTGTGTTTGGCTATATCTATCGGCAGTTTTACTATTGGTAGCGTCGTTGATGAGTCGCACCATTTGTTATTGTCTTCTATTGACGACTCGAGGTGCGTTCGGTCGTCTCAACGAAGTTTTCCGAGAGTTTTATTTTCTAAACAAACATCTATCCTCTGAGTGATCGGTGGCCAGGCAAAATTGGCAATCATTTGTGCCCCTACTTGTTGTCTGGTTTACTTGCCTTTGGTGTTGTGCGCCTCTATTCCCCTGGTTTTGTGATGTAGGGTGTCTGTTTTGAGAACAATTCTGGTTGGTATGCCCGTGAGTTTTGCATCCGGAACAGAACGGAATCATTTGTTTAGTTCGGCATTCTGACATGATATGTCATATTCTATTGCAAAAATGGCACCGGCGTGTTGTAATTTGTCGTGTTTCGTGGTGTTGGGGGATCCCTTGAGTTAAATGGTTGTCTATTTTGGTTTTGGTAATTGCCCCTGCTTCGTTCATACGGCTGGTCCCATCTACCTCTGTTGTTTGTGGGTTGGTAGGCTTGGTGCTGGTTATAGGTCTGTCTGTCTATATTTTGCTCTGACATCGACGTTTGATTTGTTTGGTCGTACTGATAGGTTGTTCCCTGTTGCATGTACTGCTGGGTTTGCTCAAGTTTTAAAATTTTCTTTCCTAATGCTTCTAAGGAACTATCTGAATCTTGCAATAGGTAGAACTTATGGGTGGCATTTATGATACCTATCTTCAAGCAATGGAGCCCTACCTCCTCTATTTCTGTGTTTAGTCTTTCTCCTCCATCTGCGTACTGTATTTCTGCAGCAGACTTACATGCATTTATTAGGGACTTTACACGATTAAAGTAGCCATATAAAGTCTCTGTAGGTAGCTGTCTAGTACTCACAGTACTAACTTCGTCGTTGTTGCTTTCCTCGCGAGTGGTTGAAAATTCCGGGTCTTCGTTTACGCATGTAAAGGAGTCTATTTTCTTTATTAAACTCTCAGTTCTCTTGGTCAATGGGAGTTTTGGTGAAGATGTTTCCATATATCTACCCCAGATCTCTTTTGCGGGTATTCCTCCCTTCTCTCGTTTTCAAATCTATTTGCTTATATTTGTTCTTTTTCTTTATAATATTAATGTTATACTATGGCCTTTTGTATGGTGCGGGTTCGTAAATGCGGCTGCGCCAAAATGTTATGTATTTTTTCCTCTTTTGGGAAAATATGGGTAACCAAGGGGATAAAAACTCAAAGTTTCTCCATTTACTTTTATACATTTATTCGTTTCTTAACTCCTATACATATATTACTTTGCCTGACGCTCTCTTCTGCATCGCATTCTGTTGTCGGTAAACCTTCCTTTTCTTCTTGAGGCGGTTTATCCTGATGCTAGCTGACACTCGCGCTGCTTTGTCCCCTGCTAGAACCCAGACTCGGATGGCTTCCCTAATTTCGCGTCTGAACCGAGCCTCTACTCCGGTTTTCTCCTTTTTCACGGCCTGCTGAGGAATTCTGTTGGGTTGTCGTGGCGTTGAGTTCCTTCGACGGTACTGTTCTATAGATATGGGGCGTGGTCCAGCCCGAGGGTCCTCTAGTGCCTCTTCTAGTTCCATTTTATTCATTAAAACCCGGGTTGATAGTACCGTTTTTATGTTTATCAGTTTTCATTATTTATTTCTGTATTATTAATTTTTATTCGTCTATTAATTGTTGTTATTATTGTTTCTTTTTTTTCTTTATACTTATTAGTGGTGATTATCCAATTCGAATATAATAATCATTTGTTTATATTTATTAGTTATTATTATTTATGTTGTTTATTTATATGAGCTAGTCTTAATTAATTGTCTTTATATTTATTACGAATAAGTATTGCTTGTTTCGGTACTTTTTAGGACGTTATGTTACAAAATCCCCTAGCCAAAGAGACGCTTTGGATTTAAGGCACTGTATCCTGTTTAAGGAATTTATCCCCCAGCCAAAGAGCCGGTTTGGACGTCCGGTGTGGAGACGAAACTGCGTGGCTTCTACCTGTCTTCGCGGAGCTAGCCCCTGCACGCGCCAGGTAGTGTCTTCGTCCTCGTCTGGTTGTTTCTCTCTCTGAGTCGCGTCTTCTTCAGTGTCCTCAAGCGACTTCGGTAGATTGCAGGCGTCTTCTTCGTGATGTCTCTTCAGGGATCTTCACTCCTCGGGAGTCATCTAGCGTAGCGTCTCCACTGAGGCGGGATCATCAGCTGCCTCCCTGTGGCATTTTCGGGCTATTTTATTCAGTTTTTACCGCTGAGGCTAACAATGCCCCACATGGAACATGTTGTTGATGGAACATGTTGTTGGTCCCCAATTTGCTTTGCCTGCGCATTCCTCAGGCTGTTCCGTCAGTTCGATTATTGACCTGTTCAAATATCTTACCCATTCTGCGATTACTGTTCATGTTCCTATCGGATCATTCACCTACAAAATGTTTCTATTTGCAGTGGAAGGTGTGGTGTTTTTGCAGTGCAGTCCAGGTCGTTATCCCTGAACTCAATGTCTCAATGTTCATTCACCTTCACGTTGTTATATCTTCAATGGAGAGTGTCGAGTTCCCTTATCCAAGTCCCGGTTGTTTTCGCTGCATTCCAATGTCTCCGATTTCCCTTTCTGTTATTGTGTCGAAAAACACTTGTTGTCGAGCGCCTCCCGGTGATCGTCGTGTCGAAAATTATAGATCATGCAGCGCCGTCGTGATCGCTATGTCGAAAACAACGTATGATGCAGCGCCTCCCGTAGAATTGGGTCGTTCGGCCATTCAGACCTTGTGATACATGTCCGGGTTGTTTCCCTTGGGGGTTTGTTTATTAATTTATTTTCGGGGTTCGGGGGCTATTGGGGTGTTGTTAACCCCATTTATAAGTGGTCGGGGTGTGATGGTCCTCCTCCAGGATACCTAAAAAGGGACCAAAAACAATAAATAAGTACTAATCAAAATACTTACCACACGTGGATCCAATCTGCAACTGACATCTGTCAACAAAATACACAAGATGACGGGATTATGGATAATTATGGCACCCATACAACAACAATGCGTTTGTAAGCGCAGGTTACTAACAGCCACTAGTAATCACTAGGTGGCACCACCAGGGCGGAAGCGCAATATGGCAACGTGACGATCAATGACAACGACCTTCGGTTGAACATTGATCAGGAAAATTTTGTGTATTCGACACAAAATTTTCCGATAAATAACGGGAAAATTTGGACTACAAATCAGTCTGGAGAAATTACTTCCCGAAGGTGTGTTAATTCCGCGAACCAGGAATATCACCAGGAGCAGCTTGGACTCAACTTTATCCAACGTAATCTTAGCTTGGACTTCAGCTTAGACACAACCACCAGCAATCGAGAAACCGGGAAATTCAAAGGAGGACGTAGCCACTAGAAGCTTGGACTTAGCCGCAAAATCGCCGAGATCCGGAGAAGTTGAGGCTTAGACGCAGCCGCAACCATAAGAAGGTAAATATCAACTATCCTCGCGGAGATCCACTGTCCGAACACGGTTCCTCGGAACCTATCGGCTCCGGATTAGACCAACCGAACACGGTTCCAAGGAACCTATCGGCTCAGGTCTGAAAGAATCCCCACGCGTTCCTCAGAAGTTAAGCCCATGACGACCTTGCCCAGTCACTCGCTGGAAGAGGCCTTAAGGGACCCAAAAGCGGGTCCGCGACCTGTAAGCTTGGAGGAGTACCGGGCCAGACAGCAGGGGCAACGACGAGAAACCAAACCTCCGACAAAAGGAATACCGGTGGCAAAGTACAGATCGGGGGTGGAAGCCAGGTTTAGAAGAGAAATTGAGGCAGTCCGACGCCTATTGCTGATTGCCGTGGGCCAAGAAGAGCGACTACGTCTAGGACAAGAGATCCAGCGCCTCCAGAACAGCCGAAAGAAATACCGTCAGCAGAAGAAGCGATCGACTAATGGGAATAAACTCCGTCAGAGTTCTCTAGTTTCGAACCATAGTTAACGTATAGGTTAAGGATAGTGAAATAAATGCTATTATAGTTATGAGAATTGTATTAGGCATAGAATAAATAAAACAAAATTCGTATTGGAACCACCAATACAATACGATACGATATTTAGATCTTTTACATCCATTTTGGTAAACAAATGGTTTCGACCCGAAGTGTACTCTCAACGTTCAGACATATGCATGGTTTAGCATCACAAAAGAAAATGTGCTAAAAAATTGCATAACAACTGGCGCAGCCGCATTTAAAAACCTACGTTTGAGGCAAAAATAAAAGTATGGTCAAATAGAAAGACCGTTTGGAAAATTTCAAAAATAGTCTAATTTTTTTTGGAAAATAAACTAAAATCTTTGATTGGCACTTGCACAAAGATCGGAAAATATAAAAACAATTGTTGATGGTACACAAGGGGCATTGAGAAGAGGCAAGAATACAAGAACCTCGAGAAATTTATGTTATAACCTTATGTGTTAATAACCTAAGACCTTTATTTTGAGAAAAAAGCATGCAAAAAATTGCATAACGATGTTGTATAAATGTTATAACGTAATTGAAACTAGATTGGAATTGTAAATCACATTTTATAGAGAAACTAATGTAATTTGGTTATAAGGCAGAACTGACATTGTATAACGTTAATTAAGTACAAATTTATCTGAATTGTAAAATATAAAGTATAGATAGAACCGCATATGTAATTTGGTTGTGAATGTAGCCGGCTGGAAAGAAAAAATACTTAATAAAACAAAAAAGAAAAAAAAAAAACACAGTTAAAAGAAAAAATTAAGTGAAAAAAAAAAGAACAGAAAAAAAAGAGAGAAAGAAAAAAAAAAGAGGAAAAAAAAAAGAAAAAAAAAATTGTATGGCACAATCCACACCAAAGTTACCACTCACTGAATCTGTAAGTAGGTTTATGAGAAGACTTGACGCGTTCTACATTAACAACCCAGACCCTAATTTCCCCTGTATAGCAACGTGGAGGGAACCGCTAACCCAGAAGATCAGCCAAATCAAGACGAAGAGGAATCGCACAACGAACTAGCCGCTAGCTAGCCGAGGACCAAGTAGGTCAAGACGAGGAGACGTCGCACCACGAATCGGAGTCACCAAAAACGCCGGAGCCAGAACGGGGTGACGAACCCGAAAGCCGCGATTATAGCGAAGCAGTTACTCCAGAGAAGGAATTTCAACCAGACGGAGTAGGACACGGGCACGAGCAAACAAAGGATCAAGAGGAAATAACAAACAAAGCCCATCTAAGACCCGAGGTAGTAGAGCTCAGGGGTGGGAGATACTACGTCAGGACATTTTCCGACCCAGGAAGCTATAACTGTGAACGGAACGGCCCAAAACCAACAGAACATCAAAAGGTACAACCAACAACTAGTGAGGAAGCCACGAAAGCTAAGGACAAAAAGATGGCTAACGTGGAGCTAGTGAACAACATCTTGTACAATAATGTACCAATCCTGATTGGAGAGGATAGCCCGCGTAAACAAAGCGAAATCAATGAGTTTGTTAACTGCGCTAGACTAGGCTACGAGACTCTCACAGAAGTACAAGACAAGGTGTTGTTCACCAGGTTGTTGCCAACACGCCTGAGAGGACGAGCTTTAGAGGCAGTACAGGCAGGAGTATGTGACACGCTGGAAAATATTTTCTCCACGTTAAGAGCCAGTTTACTCCAAGGCACCTCGTACATTACTCTAAACACCCAATTGCGGAATGTCCAGCAACTACCCACAGAAACACTACTGGGGTACTATAACCGAGTAAAACGGTTAATAGATGCCTGCAAGACCGCGGCAGACGTTCAGTATGCTAACGGCGGAGATGGTCTGAGGACCGAAATAGAAGAAGTTGGGGTGCACTGTTTTAAGATGGGTGTACTAGATTCCAACTACAAGTTCTACTTGTTACAAGATGTGGAAAACACACTAGAGGCCCTAGGATCGAAAGTCAGAAGGTTGGAGCAAACCGAGCAATGCATGCGACAACCACCGCACATCGCGGCCAGCACAATGGCACAAAACCTTCAGGTGCCTGGACCCAACTTGTACATGGGGCATAGCAACACGCAACTCTACTCTCAACAAATTGAGGGGAACATACGGTCACCGCAAAGAGATGACCACGGCACTTACAATAGAAATGGGGGTCAACAATATCAACCACCGCGCAGAGGTAACCAGCAAAACTCCTATAACAACTATAGGAACAGAAACCAGAACACATCACGGGATAGACCAGAGCGGCGTCAAATAAGATGCCATTTTTGTAATAAGATGGGACACGTGATGGCAGAGTGCCGTACAAAGCAGATGACACCTTTCTGCACGGCATGTAGAACGTATGGGCATAATACCCAGAATTGCAACAATAACCGCCAACGGAATCAAACGAATCAATCCAATGAGTACAGACAACGCCAAGTAAACCACACCACTGTGACACCTGCACCGGACCAGTGCAATTTTTGCCTGCAGAACGGACACATAGAAAGTATGTGTTTCCTTAAGGAAAGGTGGGAACGCCTACAACTAGAAGAGCAGGCGCGAACAAGTACTTCGGAAAACTGCGAAGGGACGACCGAACACACCGCGCGTCGTCACTAGAAGAACATGAAAAAAGGTGTGACCAGTACCCTAACATCCCAATAGTGAGCTTACCTCTGGATTTCACTAAAAATAGAAAAAATAAATTCATAATAGACACGGGCGCAGAAATAAGCCTGATAAAGGAAGAGGAAATCAGGAAAGACAAAGAAGAGTTAATAAATAAGAAAGAAATTATCACGATAAACACCATTTCTGGGGAGGTATCATCAGAAGGTACCATAATGGGACAAGTTGAACTAGATCAACCCTATCCATGTAAGTTTCACCTGATAAACTCACTAAATCACACCAACATAACTGGTATACTGGGCAACGACTTCTTATCCAGGCACTGTAACATTGAGGGCCCCGCAAAAAGACTGACATTTACGTCCAAAACTGGCAAGGGAAGAACAACTATAAAGTTTGAAGAGAATTGTAACCATGGTGAAACAGGGACATGCTTTGTCGACGTGATAGCAACGGACGGGAGAAAAACTAAAAGAGACACCCGAGAAACTCACAGTATGGAACCAGTATCTGTTGGGTGGGGTGACAACCTCGATCTCCTGGAGAACTGTCGCGAGGAGGCACATACCAGCCCACAATGGCGAACCGAAACGACAACCATCAACGTCTGTGGGAATAACCCTGATCTACGTATTGACGAGGGGGTAGAATCACCAACGGAGGAGGTAATGGAAGATCTAGCACAACTCTTTGAAACAGGCACTCAGGACGGAAGTCCGGAAACCGTGCGTGCCGGGAAGAGTAAGGATAAGTCCGATCCTGCCCAAGACCATTCTCGAAATTATGAAGACCCTGGGGACAGAAGCCCCGACGAAGAATTAACGACCACGGAGCCCATCGATGTCACAGTACCTGCCAGATGCGTTAAATTCATTAAAGCAATAACCTATGCCCGGGGACAGCAGTTGACCGAAGGAGAAGAAGTACTACCAGGAGTATACGTGAGCAACGCACTGGTCCAACCTAAAGATAGAGAAATAGTGATAAGCATAATGAACATTATAACGAAAAATTGGAACTTAAGAATTTAAAAGTAAAACTGAGGAGGTACAGTAAGGATATAGACCATGTGAGCGAGGCAGAAAATATAACACAACCACAGGTATATTGCAGTGTAGTAAGTAACGAGGAGCCGGGAAAAAGGGAGATGCAGATTAAAAAGCTAGTCAATATGGACGCCAATCTGAACGCGGAGGAAAAAAAGGAAATGAATAAAATAATCACCGAGTTTCAGGACGTATTCCACCTGCCAGGAGAAAAACTGGGACACACAGCTACGGTGCAGCACGAGATAAGGATAAAACAAGACCAACAGCCAATCAAGTGCAAAATGTACCGACTGCCTGAAACGCACAGGAACGTCATAACAGAAGAGATAAACAGACTATTGGACGAAGACATAGTCGAGCCAAGCTGGAGCCAGTGGAATGCACCCCTGCTAGTAGTCCCAAAGAAACCGGGACCTGATGGACAGAAGCGATGGCGAATTGTGGTCGACTACAGAAAATTAAACGAGGTAACCGAAGGGGACGCGTACCCACTACCCAGGATAGAGGATATCCTGGACCAGCTGGGAAATTCCCGTTACTTCTCTGTACTGGACCTCGCAAGCGGCTACCATCAAATAGCCATGAGACCCGAAGATCGGGATAAGACTGCATTCAGCACCCCGTATGGGCACTACGCTTTCAAACGTATGCCTTTTGGGTTGAAAGGAGCACCAGCAACATTCCAGCGTTTGATGAACCACGTGCTGACAGGCCTGCAAGGTCTACAATGCTTCGTATACCTGGACGACATCGTAATATATGGTAGAAATTTAACCGATCATCAGACAAAGCTACGAGTAATATTAGAACGACTAAGGGAACACCAGTTGAGACTAAACGCAGAAAAATGTAACTTCCTGAAAAGGGAAATCATATATTTAGGGCATAAGTGCACCACAGAAGGAGTGGCACCAGACCCGAGCTTAGTAGAAAGTGTTAGAGAATACCCAACACCCAAGACCATCCGACAAGTGCAGTCTTTCTTGGGACTAGCGAATTATTACAGGAAATTCATATCAGACTTCTCCAAAATAGCGTCCCCCATTAACAACCTTTTGAAAAAAGACGTGAAGTTTAAGTGGGACGAAAATTGTGCAAAGGCATTCAGCACTCTCAAAGAGAAACTAATAAACCCACCGGTGCTAAGGTACCCAAACTTCAAGGAACCCTTCAAATTATATACCGATGCAAGTGGAGAAGCTCTAGGGGCAGTGCTAGCACAGGGACAACCCCCAGAAGAGAAGCCCATCGCCTACGCTAGTCGTACATTGAATGCTGCAGAAAAAAACTACTCAACAATCGAGCGGGAGCTCCTGGCCATAGTCTGGGCAGTGAAGAACTTCAGGTGTTATTTATACGGAAGACCTTTTAAAGTATTCACAGATCACAAGCCACTAAGAGGTGCTATAAGGATCAAAGACCCCACAAGCAGAATACTCCGCCTATGGCACAAACTCTCCGACTATACGTTCGAGATAGAGTACAAAGAGGGGAGGAAAAACAACAATGCCGACGCCCTAAGTAGAATCCCCTACGAAGTTATGGTGACCACCCGCAAGCAAGCAAGGGAGCAACAAGAAAAAACCGAAGAAACGCAACCAAAAACCCCCTCGAAGGATAAAAACGACGAACATGAGGTACAGGGTAATACCCCTGAGCTAGAGAATCCACAGATAAGAGTCCTAACAGACCCCCAGGAGATCGAAATCATCCTACGTGATTGTCACGACGCCCCTCTGGGAGGCCACCAGGGTGTATTCAAAACATTCCAACGATTGAAAAGAGAATTCACTTGGAAAGGGATGATAGGAGATATACGGAAATATATTAAGAGGTGCAAGAAATGCCAATTGAATAAACTAAGCAGGGAACATAAAGAACCCATGATGATAACGGACACCGCAATACTCCCATTCGACAAGGTATATATGGACCTTGTGGGACCATTACCCGAGACTACACGAAGAAACAAATACATCCTGAGTTTTGAGGATGATCTCACACGATTCATGGACGTAGTACCCCTACCCAACATGGAGGCTAAGACGGTAGCCCAAGCGTTCGTAGACGAAATTATAAGTCGCTACAGGATACCCAAGAAGTTGATAACAGACCAAGGAGCGAATTTCACTTCAGAAATGTTTAGAGAAGTCTGTAAATTATTTAAAATTCAGAAACTCGAGACTACGCCGTACCACCCCCAATCCAACGGAGCGTTGGAGAGGTCGCACAAACCGCTGATCGATTATTTAAGAAACTTTGTCGACGACAACCAATCAAATTGGGACGAACACCTGCGAGCGGCGATGTTCGTCAGAAACAATACCATGCACTCAACCACGAAATTAACCCCAATGGACTGTTTATATGGGTTCTCCGCTCCCCTGCCCAACAATTTAAAGAAGGCCCCACAACCAGTCTACGATCATGAAAACTACTACCTACATTTGCGGAATAAATTACAACGGGCATATCAAACCGCTCGAACTAATTTGGAAGAAGGAAAACTCATATCGAAAGAATACTACGACCGAAAAATAAACCCCGTAAAAATCCATGTAGGTGACCAGGTACTCCTCCGAAATGCGGCACGGAAAAACAAACTTATTCAGCATTGGCTAGGACCTTATAAAGTGGTAGCCGTGAATAGCCCGGTTAACAGTACCATTTTGATAAGAAACCGGAAACGGCGCGTCCACAACAATCGGTTGAAATTATTCAACTAAAACCCACACCCTTGTCTTTCCAGAATGGTACCTACATCGATAATAGTCCTAATGGTGGTAGCCCTAACCCAGCAAACACCGGTGGAAATACATCCAATAAAGAATCATGGAGTGCTGTTCGAGCCCCTAAGGAAGGTGCAGACATACCACGACCACTGGATTATCATTACACGCCTACCTAGACCAACGTGGGAGCCACATTTAAATTACATCAATGACTGTGAGGCAGCCATAAATCAACTCTGCACCGACACCAGTAGCCTGGCAGGAGAGGGAAATTGTCACCACTGGCAGGGAGAAATAAAAAGACAGGTGGCGCAGATAAAGGACCTTATAAGTAAAACCAGCTCCACATTACCGTCGCGAAGTCGCGCAAAAAGGGGACTACTGAACCTGGGTGGCAAGATTATGAAAACCGTATTCGGAACAATGGACAGTGAAGATTCGAAAGATATCCATCAAAAGCTGAGGGAATTAGAAGAGGATACTCAAACTAATTTGGACCTGGCCAAGAAACAGGTCACGATAATGAAGACTACGCTGAAGGCCATGAGCGACACCAACAATGAAATGGCCGGACGACACAACAAGCTGGTGCAACGAGTAGAGGACCTTAGAGTAAAAATGAGCGAAATAGCCAACCACTCGGACCAACTCCGGAAAATCCATATAAGATTGGATCTCAACGAACTAACGATATTTATGTTAGGAGAATTACAACAGATCTATTTAGAAATCACGGACCTGTTCATAGCACTAGAAGCCCTAAACAGAAGGGAATTAAGTCCCTTACTGGTACCAACAAAGCAGATCCTAGAGGTTTACACTAACGCCTCTGAGAAATATAACGGAAGAAAAACCACCATGGACCCCATTACCTTACAAAGGATAGCAACAGTAGACTACGAAGGCGGCCAAGGAGGAACGTTGATTCAAATACAAATACCCCTATTAGAAGAACAACCATACACCCTAAACAGGATCTACACCACTCCGATTGAAACGGGTCACGACTCCTACTATGTCTACGACATAGAGAGTACATATTTTTCAAACACCAGTCGATCGCAACACAATTTCGGTTTAACAGAGCTGAATTACCGAATTCAATGCACCCATGTTAACGGTACATACAGCATCTGCCAACACGGGGACCCATTGCTAACAAAACCTACGCGCGCGGACTGCATATCGGCACTGTTCAAAGCAACAGATCAGGCTCCAGTCAGTTGCCGTATACGAATATTGGCGAACGTGAGACCAATAATAACGCCCATGCACCAGGACAACGCTTGGTTATATTGGGTACTAAAACCAACCCCACTAATAAGCCAATGCGAAAATAATGAACTAACCTACCAATTGACTGGTCTAGGAATAATAGAGTTAAAAAGGAAGTGCATATACCATCTAGCCGAGTACACCCTTCCTTATAAAGTAAATGAGAAGCACCCGTTACACGTACACCAGGCAGAAAATATACCGCCACCTAAAATCGACTTCGCAAAATATAAAATACCGTTAGAAAATACGGAAAGACAAAAAGAAAACATAGAGATACTGCACCCGATCGCCCTAAGTGAGCACTACAAGGAGTATAGCGAGACGATAGAAGCCCTGGACATCCAGATCAAGGAAACCGAAAAAGCACGTCGTAGTAGAATCCAGCTACACACCACGACAGGTCTATCAGCAGGAGTAGTGATAACAATGGTCATCGCGATTACAGTATGGATCTGTAAAACAAGAATCTCACAGCCAGCGCAACCCTCACGACTAACGCCGCAACGAGAACCACGAGTTCAGTTCGTGTCAATGCCAATCACAATCCCGAGGAGGGATCAGATAATCAACACCCGAGAAACCCCTGCTACGGTCAAAGAAATCCCTACTACGGCTCGAGAAACCCAGGCACCTTCAGAAACCTAAATGCTAGCAAATAAGTGAAAACGAAAAAGAAAAAAAAAAATAGATAGACAATAATGTAATAATAATAATACTAATAACAATAACAATAAATAAAAATACCCAGAGAGAAGAATAACAATACCAAATAATTACAATTACCAGAATACAAAGATGCCCGCCCCGAACGCGAAAGGTGGACGATTCGGAAGCCAGAATGACTACCCAGAAGTCGACATTCTTGAGGAATCCCCCTGCAAAATAAAAATCAACATGGGTCCGCTTCAAGTTATCATCGAAATCCACAACCTACACGCTGCACGCAGACCAGCAGATGACGGAAGCCGAGTGACACCAACCGCCAGGATACGACGGACCAAGAGCATGTGGGAAGACACCCTTGCATGCTATGCTGGAGACGTGGACAACTTGCGAATGACCAAGAGTATGTGGGAGGACATCCTCGAATCAGCCGACAAGCTGTATCACCATCTCAAACTGGGTGAACCGGAAGAAGACAGACAAGGCCGCCCTGACGAAGAAGAAAAATTTCACAAGAGGGAAGAGGAGATATCTAAAATGATCCGAGAAATGAAATTAGAAAGGAACAGGAAAAAGCAAAATACCACCGGATACTCCCACGCTGACCATCACAAGAAAGTAAATATCGGGCCCTCAGCTAAGCATCCACCACCAGGAAGGAAGGAAGGCGACCACGTGGGGCATAGGCCTTGCTCGAATCAGATCCTTAACACCAAAAGAGATAGAACCTGCGACGTAAGTAGGTGGCTAAAAAATATATAGTGTAATAAACAGGAAAATAAGAAAATTTTTAAACATATTAAGTTAAGAGAAGATGATGTAACCTAGTAATAACAATTGTCCAAAACCGTAACTTGTAAGAAAATAAGATTGAATAAAAATTAAAACCTAGTAATAACAATTGCCCAAAACCGTAACTTGTACAACTTAAAGATGATGTAACCTAGTAATAACAATTGTCCAAAACCGTATCTTGTAAGAAAATAAGATTGAAAATATAATAAACATCATATAACACAATGTAAAATCTATTAAAACGCATAGAGCGAAAATTGGAAAGTAGGTTAGGAAAACGGATATTGAACTAATAGCGAATTAAGATGTAACTACCAAGAACGTAGGAATGTAACAAATAATTTGTAAATTACGTGTAAATGACCCATGGAGGTCACTAAGGAATATGTGAAGAATTGTAATTAGCTAGGTGTCGATTAGGTCCAAATTTAACTAATGAAGGTAGAACTAACATAGGAACAATTAAGTAAAACACAAAGGTTAGACCTCGGAACAATGCCACACCAATCCCTGCCAAATGCTCCTGACGCCTATGGAAAGAACCGCCGACCCCCAACAACGCTTCTTTTCCTTGGGAGGATCCACTAAAAGGGGGAGGAATGTGATGGTCCTCCTCCAGGATACCTAAAAAGGGACCAAAAACAATAAATAAGTACTAATCAAAATACTTACCACACGTGGATCCAATCTGCAACTGACATCTGTCAACAAAATACACAAGATGACGGGATTATGGATAATTATGGCACCCATACAACAACAATGCGTTTGTAAGCGCAGGTTACTAACAGCCACTAGTAATCACTAGGTGGCACCACCAGGGCGGAAGCGCAATATGGCAACGTGACGATCAATGACAACGACCTTCGGTTGAACATTGATCAGGAAAATTTTGTGTATTCGACACAAAATTTTCCGATAAATAACGGGAAAATTTGGACTACAAATCAGTCTGGAGAAATTACTTCCCGAAGGTGTGTTAATTCCGCGAACCAGGAATATCACCAGGAGCAGCTTGGACTCAACTTTATCCAACGTAATCTTAGCTTGGACTTCAGCTTAGACACAACCACCAGCAATCGAGAAACCGGGAAATTCAAAGGAGGACGTAGCCACTAGAAGCTTGGACTTAGCCGCAAAATCGCCGAGATCCGGAGAAGTTGAGGCTTAGACGCAGCCGCAACCATAAGAAGGTAAATATCAACTATCCTCGCGGAGATCCACTGTCCGAACACGGTTCCTCGGAACCTATCGGCTCCAGATTAGACCAACCGAACACGGTTCCAAGGAACCTATCGGCTCAGGTCTGAAAGAATCCCCACGCGTTCCTCAGAAGTTAAGCCCATGACGACCTTGCCCAGTCACTCGCTGGAAGAGGCCTTAAGGGACCCAAAAGCGGGTCCGCGACCTGTAAGCTTGGAGGAGTACCGGGCCAGACAGCAGGGGCAACGACGAGAAACCAAACCTCCGACAAAAGGAATACCGGTGGCAAAGTACAGATCGGGGGTGGAAGCCAGGTTTAGAAGAGAAATTGAGGCAGTCCGACGCCTATTGCTGATTGCCGTGGGCCAAGAAGAGCGACTACGTCTAGGACAAGAGATCCAGCGCCTCCAGAACAGCCGAAAGAAATACCGTCAGCAGAAGAAGCGATCGACTAATGGGAATAAACTCCGTCAGAGTTTCGAACCATAGTTAACGTATAGGTTAAGGATAGTGAAATAAATGCTATTATAGTTATGAGAATTGTATTAGGCATAGAATAAATAAAACAAAATTCGTATTGGAACCACCTTTAGATCTTTTACATCCATTTTGGTAAACAAATGGTTTCGACCCGAAGTGTACTCTCAACGTTCAGACATATGCATGGTTTAGCATCACAAAAGAAAAGGTGCTAAAAAATTGCATAACGGGGGACCTTTGGAAATTCTCGGTGTGGTTTTTGTTTGGACATTTGCGAGTGTGCGCAGACAAGGGGTATTTCTTGTATCACAACAAGGCGGCTCTTAGAACACTGGAATCTAAGCCAATCAAGTCAAAGCCGGTGATGAGTTGCCGAGAAGCACTATCCTGGATCCGAGACAAAGTCAACCTCTGTTGGGTGCCCGCACACAGCGATGTGGAAGGGAATCTATAGGCGGATAAACTGGAAAGGATCGGAACCGAAATTCATAGTGCTGAAGAAGCCAACTCTACAAAGCCACAGATGAGGTTGTTAAAAAATACCATCGACAGAGTAATTCGGAAACAACATGGCAAGAGATGGAGCAACAGAGACGACTGCTTTAACTCAAGGCAATTGTGGCTCAGAATTGAGGAAACAAAACGGCATGCTTGTTAAGAGCAAAAAAAATCTCGGTCCGGACCATCACAATGGTTATTACAGGACACTGTCCGGTCGGAAGAAACCTCCAGAGGCGGAGGCTCGCAAGAGACTGTCTCTGTAAGGAGTGTGGCGAGGAAGAGCAGACAGTGGAACATCTATTGTGCTCCTGCCCAGCATTAGCCGATAGTCGGAGGCAAATATTGAGGAACGAATCCTTCACAGGGTTGGAGGATTTAGGGGTCATGGATGTTCAACTATTGAGGAACTTTGCCAAGGGGTGGAAATGCCTCAGGACAGAGGAAAAAAGGATCAAGAAATAGGAGAGGAGGGGGATAGCGAAATATAAAGGGCATCACAATGGGCCATCTGGTCACCGAGCGGGAGCGAATCGCACAATCGGTGTGAACACTCCATCCTGCTAACTTAACCTAACCTAACACAGTTTGAAAAATTTTAATAAGTTGCAAATTGTTATATAAAAATAATTTCTCTAAAGTGACATATAATTATTTCTTTACACTCAAGCAAGAAGGAAATGTCGCGCGTGTTATGAATTAAAACAAAAATTTTTCAAGTTAATTTATTGAATTTGATTCACAATTATTTTTGGTCAAAAAGACCTTGCTTTAAAATAATTTTTTCCACTTTTTTACAATTCACTTTTCATAAAACTATTTAATAGTATTTATTACTATTTTTTTACTCGTTGATTATTATTCTGCGATGACATCCATCCATCCTGCGATGAGTGGCTGTCAAAAATGTTAATACCTTTTCCTCTACTTCTTGTAGCTACTCAAAGGCCTTATTTCCTCTCGAAAAGTGTTGGGTTTGTTTTGAGGACCAGGCGAATTCCGAAATTATTATACTTCTTGAGGACGTTGTCTTAGGAACATTTTCCGTAAAGTCTTATGTTGAACTAGTTGACGGCTTTTTAATTCGCTGACCTGGTCCTTTCTTGGGAGCAAGTTAATTTATTATGATTGTTCAATTCGATTAAAACAAATCAATTAACAAAACTAATTTTATTATAAATTTAAACTCGGTGAACACTAAAAATTTATGAACCTCACACACAACTGTTTCCGTCTGTCCTGGTTGGCATCTGATTTTTCAATCATCGCTGTTCAGTGATGGATTTGTTTCCAATCTACCATCGGACGGTTATTTGGCTGGTGGGTCGTCATTTTTCTGGAAATAGAACGCTGCTTATTGCTGGGTTGGCATTTTCCTTGGAATGGCACGCTTTTAAATGCTTGGTTGGCATTTTTCCTGGGAAATGAGCAATGCTTTCTCGGCTGACACGTTGCTGTGACGGTGTCCCATTACATTTTTTGTTATGTTTTTTTTTTATTTTATCAACTTATGTTGTGTTATGTTAATTTTATGTTATGTAATGTTATGTTAACTTATGTTAAGTTAGCTTATACCTCGTCGTAGCTGCCGATAAATGCTTGATACTCGTCCTTTTAGAAATATAGGTTTTCCATATCTGTGACCGTATTAACCATGATGTTATATCTAATTTGGAATTCTCGGCGTATTTCCTTCAAACCATCTGAGATCAAAAAGTAGCGCAGTTGAGATCAAAAAGTAGCGCTGTTCGTTTTTCGTTTACATTCATGGCATTTTCTGTCTGAAATGAGAGTAAGCTTTCGAAATAAAAGGACTCTTCCAATTATGAAGTGTCCACATTTGCAATTTGTAAGTGGCACGTACTTTGAATCCTTAAATTACAAAAAAATGAATAAATAAATTAATTAATTATTAATCTTAATTAATCTTATGCGTCGACGAAATATGAAACCTTTGTAATCAAACTCCTCCTAGACCGTTTGATCAATCGATCTGAAATTTTACATACTAATGGTATTTTCGACGGTGAGTGCTAACATCTATTTTTTGTTACTAAATTCGCGAAAAAAAAGCACTAGGGGTAGGCTTCTTAGTTAACAATTTTTCCGATGAACGAACCAAAATTAGTACGAAGGTTTGTGTCATGGAAATCTTAATTTATATTTTATGTATTTAGAACGATCACTGCGTTTTTTTCCAAGAATTTCAAAATATACGACAAACGAAATACCATTTTGACAAAAAATCGCTGTCTTTTTGATAGTAGACGTTAGTTTACTTGCATAAATGAAGCTATGGTATTGATCTTAGGTAATTAGTTTTCGCGTGCTCGAACCAGAATTAGCTTTTAAAGATCTTAGCATCGGAAACTTTGAGGAGAAAATTTATTTTGGTTTACTCAAACCGTAGCAAGTGGATTTTTACAGGTTCTTGAAAAAAAGTATTTTAATTTATGAATTTTGAATCATGGGACAAGAAAGATTCCGGGAATCAGAAAATGGACACTATTTTTCAGGTTTTGAGGGTACTTTTCCGGTAAAACGGTTTTTTGCCAGTAGCGGCTAAACGCAGCGTCCTAGGGTGTTCGTATGTATGACCAACCGCCATTATTTTATCATTTTCTACCTTTTATTCCTGCATGATTTTTCTCTAAATTTAGTTTTTAAAGATATACATACGAAAGATCGGAAAACTGATAAAACTCAGATTTTGAATTTTTAACAGTTTTTCGCCCGTAGCGGCTAAATTATGCACTTAAAGGGTTTCATATATATATGAACGACCCCCATTATTTTGACATTTTCTATTTTTTTTGTCATACATGATTTTTCTCTAAATGGAGTTTTTAAACGTGTACATACAAAAGATGGGAAAATTTATAAAATTCAAATGTTGAATTTTGAACAGTTTTTTGCCCGTAGCGGCCAAACGAAGTATCCTACGATGTTCATATGTATGACCGACACCCATTATTTTGACATTTCCTGCATTTTTGTCAAACATTAATTTCCTCTACTGTGAGTTTTTATAAATGTGTCCATATCCAAAATTACGATTCTAGTTAATAATTTTGTAAATCATTGACATCTGACAGTAAAGATGAATGAATTATTGAAGAAATCTGATAGTAAAGATGACTGAATGGATTACTGAAAATTGTTTCATATCTTCAATATATACACTCGTAATCATAATAAATATACAAATAGATTCATAAATAATATGTAACACAAAATACTAGAAATCCCATAATAACAAAAAGTCATGATTAATAAGATAAAAAGAAACCAAGTGCAAGTCGGACACACATAAGCTAAGGGTTCCGTAGAATGCCGCATAAAGTATTGAGTTAACGAAATCTTTGTTGGTAGCTTAAAACATCGAATATCTACATAATTAACGGTAAGACTCTTATTATTCAAACCAAATATCTGTTTTTTGACTGTTTTTACATAGTTCTACTATCTTTAATTAATGAGGAAGGGACACACTTGTGACGTTTTTAGAAGCGTATATTAGCTTAAAGGAAAAAAGTTTCTAACAACATCATTGTCATTTTTAAAGACCTATCCAAAAATACCTCACACGGGTATGTGAAATGAAAAAAAAAATTTTGCCCTCAGGCACATGTATGGAGTGCCACCCTTAATAAAACTTTTTTCTTTACTTTCACTACTGCATTTTCTAGTGGTTTACATGAGACACCTTACTTCTAAATTTCATTTAAATAGTTTCAATAGTTTCCGAATAAAATGGCTGTGACTTACGGACAAACGGACATGACGAAACTATAAGGATTCCGTTTTTTCTACGGAACCCTAAAAATGATAATTAGAGAAATAGGAATCAAGTAATTTCAAGTTAAGCATTTTTCAGAACAATAAATAGCATAAATTACATCTTTTCTAAATTATTTAACATAAATTAGTGAAGCTGAGTAATTCAACAGTGTAAAGGAAATAATAATTTATAAACTATATTTCAATAGGGCTCACAATAGGATTAAAACTAAGATAGAAAATACAGAGAGAGGCATCTAACATTTGGAATACGACCTACCGTATAATTGGAGTTTGATAGGCATAATGATTTTCATGAGCTAACAGAAAATTAGTCTTATATTTAACGTTTACAAAATGGGACGCTTTACGCTTGAACAAAGTTGGGAACTATTGAAAACTTACTTCAACACTGGTGAGTTTTCTACGGAAACCATAAGAAATTTACGGAAAAAATTTGCCTTCCAATCAGTTGATCAATTATTGAAGCGAGTTTGTGAAACCGGTTCGTTTTTGGGCAAAACAACCCGTTCCTGTTTTCGTCCAGTGCAGCAGGACGCACAGTGCAGGTAGGAATGATGGATGCATTGAGAGAGGACCGCACAGCGATCAATACACCGCCTCCCCGACGATTGGGGTCACCAAGGCAGCGGTCTTTACGAAACAAGGTGAAATCATGCCCGAAGATCTCTTGGTCATGGATATTGGAGCAGAGCCAGGTTTCAGTAAGGGAAATCACGTCATGTGGTAAGGTGTGGGAAGAGAGGAAGGTTGACTGCGTCTTAGTACGAAGACCTCTTACGTTTTGATAGTAGATAGAGAGGGAGGGGAGTTTTTTCTTGGTGAAGAGGAGACTGGAGAAGTAGCAGGAGCAGCAGTAGTTTTGCTAGAACTACTGGAGGTATGTCCTCTTGGAAGAAACTCCTTGATAAACACGTCTTTTGGCCAGTTGGATTTACAAAGGATGGTATCAAAGAGTGAGGGAGGGACGATAATCTTAAATGATGAGCACATACCTTCCGAGAGCTTCATAACCTTTATTTTGTTCTGAGCAGCATCTAGTCCAATGACATTAGTGATATGGCAACTAATGTCCTCTGTTGATGTAGAAGGCAAAAGCTCAGTTACAAAGATGGACCGTGTTTTAAGAACCGTCCTCAATGTACTAAGCGCCAACCGTGAATTAATTCTCTTAGTGTTATCAGCTATGATTCCGGATGCCGAGGCAGAATTGGAAAGGGCGCTGACCGATTTTTCTACCGGTGCAACTGCTTGAGTAGAGTTGAGAAAAGAGGGGGAGGCCACGGTAACCAGCAGTGTATCAGACAGACCGATAGAACCCGGGGGGTTTGAAAGTTCATGGCCAACGTTATTCGTGGAGGAACGTTGGTCAATAGGAGTAATGTTAGGGTGGGTGGGTGGACGGGAAGGGTTCCTAGCTGGGGCTGCAGTTAAACAGTTATCGATTATAGAAGTTCGAGAGGACTCATCTGCCGTCTTAGTATTATTAAGAGGAAGAGCGAGATGTACTGACGGAAGAAATATGGTTTCGTTACCAGTGGGATCGGTAGAGGTGGACGCACCATCATTTTCGTGGCATTGTGGAGAGAAGGCTATTAGTGGAGGGCCATGAGGTAACGTTGGGGCAGGTTTTTTTGATCTTGTAGTCATAGTTCTAGAAGTCGGCAGTGGTTGTGTAGCAGGCGAGGGCCTGGGAGGGTCCTGCCGAGGGTGAGCCATCGGAGAGTCGAAACTCTTTAGGGATTCAAGAGAGGAAATGACGGAACTATGAATGCGGGCCGCTTCTGTGAGGGTAGAACCAAGCCTTCGCAGGTCCGATTCAATATCAAGGAGATGGGAGGAGAGGGCACTCAGGGTGAACTTTCGGCACCGCGAGCAGTACCAATAGATACCAGAGTCCTTTGAGTCAATTCTATCAGCTATTCCGCCTGTTAAGCCAACGCATTTAGGGTGGAAGTATCCACCACAAAAACCGTGGCAGGATAAGAGCCTATCAGAACTTTTGTCCTTGCAGGTCACGGCGGCACAAACCAACGTCATAGTAACGATGTTAGATCGGTAATTCAGCGTAACACTGAGTATAATACAATACTAAACTACTTTAGGATTGGGAGATTATAGCTAAAACTTAGAAAGTTAAGTTGGGTAAGCCTTAGTTAATACAATATTAAACTACTTAAGAATTGTACTTAACTATTAGAATTGTGTTTTGTAATTGACTATTTTAGAATTGTAAGTGTAGGTTAAAACTATAGCAAATATAAACTTAATAACTAAGATGAATAAAGTTCAAGCCTGGCAAGTCCTAGGTGTGCAGCAGTAATCGACAGTTCCGTGAGGTGAACAAATACTTGAACAGCAATTCGAGCCTGGCAATACTTGACTCAGCGATGGGACGTAGAATAACAGATTCCGTGGATATTTAACTCAGGTCAGTTAAACAAACGGAAAACACTCACTTCGTCACGCAAAAAGTTGGGAAAATTGATTTTTGAAACTTGACAAAACTTTGTGATGAATAATAGTTTCCATTAAAATCCTTAAACAATTTAATATATCTAAATATACATTTGACTTGCAAGTTAGCACTAAAATGCAATGAGACAATTGATTGTCACAGTCACTTTTAATTTTCAAAGAAAATATTTCCACTTATATAAAGTTAGTATTAATCAGTTAACCAAAGAATTTCTAATGAGTAATAGATCAATTAAACACTTGATTTGGTTTAAAATTGACAAAATTGATTTAAACTGACTAACTTGAATTTAAACTGATTTCACTTTCTAAGAAAAGCGAGTAAAAGATTAAGAGAGCGACCACACTCGAAGCGTGTTGTTTTATGGAACTGAAAACTGGAACTGTTTAATTCGATCTACGGACACGGTTTTGATTTTATTATTAATTTGAATCTTAAAAACCTTTTCTGTCCGATCAAGTACCTTGTATGGTCCCTCATATGGAGGAGTTGATGAATGTATTTTACGATCAACTCTTACGAAAACATGAGTACAGTGTTTCAAATCCTTAAAAACGAAAAGAGTGTTTGATGATTTATGAGAAACAGAAGTTGGTCTCAACAAAGAAATGGACTTTCTCAAATCCAAAGTTACCGAAAGAGGAACTTCTAATTCTTTATTCATAGAAAAATCCCCAGGAATTCTGAGGGTTTGCCCGTAAACTACCTCAGCCGCAGAGCATCCCAAATCAGCTTTAAAAGCTGTGCGAAAACCAAGCAATATCAAAGGCAGCCTTTCCGCCCAATTATTCACAAAATTAGAAGATTTAAGCACAGCTTTTAATTGGCGATGGAAACGTTCCACCATGCCATTGCTCTGAGGATGATATGCAGTTGTACGGATCCTATGTGTTCCTAATAATGAAATTAATGTGTTAAAAAATTTTGACTCAAAAGGAGTTCCTCGGTCAGTAGTAATTGTGAGTGGAATTCCAAATCTTGCAACATGATGTGCCACAAACGCTTTTGCTATTGCTTCAGCTGAAACCTCTTTCATGAGAATAGCTTCTGGCCATCGTGAGTAACGATCAATTAATGTTAATATATATAAGTAACCACTAGAAATTGGTAAAGGGCGAACGATATCCAAATGCATGTGCTGGAAACGGGTCATAGGAAGTGGGAAAGAACCTATTTCTGATTTTGAATGCCTTGTAATTTTGTTTCGCTGACAAATCTGACAAGATTTAGTCCATTGTCCAATATCTCGATTCATATGAGGCCAGAAAAATTTATCAGTTATAAGTTTCCTAGTTGCCCGAACGCATGGATGAGAAAGTGAATGTAGTTTCTCACAAACAGATTTTCTACAGACCTCAGGAACTAGGGCGCGCATGGTATTGTTGTAATTGTTGCACCAGATTTTGATTTTCGAAAAAGGATACGTAATAAGCTGGAATCTTTGTTCTTTATCATTTTTAATTAAATTCTGAATTTCCTGATCCTCTTTCTGATGTTCAGCGAAATTCTGAATATTTAGTGGAAAAGCTTCAGGGGTATCAAAAGATTCAAGTTTAAGATCATCCACTCTAGATAAAGTATCAGCAACCACATTCGATTTACCTTTAATATGTACAATATCATTTGTGAATTGCGATATAAAACTTAATTGTCTCGCTTGTCGAGCACAGCGATCAGTCTTTGTCCATAAAGCTGTCGTTAAAGGTTTGTGGTCAGTAAAAACAACAAATTTCCTACCCTCAACCAATGTCTGAAGTGTTTAATAGATTCATAAACAGCTAAAAGTTCTCTATCGAAAGCCGAATATTTTTGTTGTCCTTCATTTAACTTTTTTGAAAAGAAGGCTCAAGGTTTATAAGTTCCACCAACGAACTGGTGGAGAACTGCTCCAATTGCTGTATTTGATGCATCCGTTGTGAGACTATAGTCACCTTCAGGTTTGGGATGCACCAAACAAACAGCTTCGGCTAACATTTGTTTCACTCTATTAAACGCATTGGTATGAGAATCAGTCCAAACAAAATTTTTAGGTTTTTTAACTGAGCTAACAACCAGAAAATGTAGAGGAATCAAAAATTCAGCTAGATTTGGGATAAAACGATGGTAAAAATTTATCATACCGATGAAACGTTGAAGACATTTCAAATCTTTGGGTTCTGGAAAATTAGTAATAACATCAATCCTTTCCTTGGAAGGAAGAATTCCTTTTTCCGAAATATTATGACCCAAAAAATTTAATTCAGAAACTCCAAATACGCATTTCTCAACTTTAATGTTTAAACCAAAATCTTTTAAACAAGTAAAAACTTGTTCCAGATGTGAAAAATGGTCATCCTCATTTTCACTACTTACAAGGATATCATCAATATATACGAAAACGAAATCAAAATCACCCAAAACTTCGTTCATAAATCTTTGAAATGTTTGAGCTGCGTTCCGTAAACCAAAAGGCATTCGAAGAAACTCAAACATTCCAAAGGGGGTTGTTATGGCTGTCTTGTGGATATCCTCTTCAGCAACAGGAATTTGATTATATGCCCGACAAAGGTCTATTTTTGAAAAAATTTTGCTACCTTTTAAATTCAAATTGAAATTTTGAATATGAGGTAAAGAGTATCTGTCCGGGATAGTGATGTTATTAAGACGACGGAAATCTCCACAAGGTCTCCAATCTCCATTTGGTTTAGGAACCAAATGAAGAGGCGAGGACGCCGGAGATTTTGATGGTCTACAAATACCAAGTTTACATAAAGTAGCAAATTCTTCATAAGCAATTTTGCTTTTGGTCACATCTAAACGTCGAGGAGAAGAAAAAGGAAGAAGTAAAAATATGGTGCTGAATCGAATGTTTAATTTCAGCAGTAAAATTTGTATTCGAAGTTATCTCTGGAAATTTTTTTAAAAGTTGTGAAAATTTATTGTTTAACATAGAAATTTTTGTTGAAGGTGTAACAGCTGAAGAGCATATCCCAGAAACTTTTAACTGCGTTTTCGTATCAATTAGTCGTTTATTACGAAGATCAACTAGTATCCCAAATTTCGCAAGAAAGTCTGCCCCAATAATAGGTTTGTCTACTGCAGCAATTGTAAAAAGAAAAGGAAAATCTCTACGTAAGTTAAGAGATACCGTTAGCAGCTTATTACCAAAAACTTTAATAGGGGTTCCATTAGCTGCAGTAAGATTTATTGCTGATGGACTTTTGGTGTCTGGGAAAAAACGACGCGGCAAAACAGAAATATCTGCCCCAGTATCAATAAGAAAATGAAATTTTGTTAATGGGTCCGAAACAATGAGGCGACGTGTTGACATGGAACTAGCATCCGTCGCTTTAATGTTAGTCCTTAATTGTTTAAATTATTTGGCTTTTCTTTATAATTACAAGGAAATATACATTTAGTGGCTTTATCACCGAAGTTTGTATGATACCAGCACATACCATTTGAATCTCGTTTTGGTGTTGAAGACCTCGTCCTTGAATTTGAGCGGTGGCGACATCGTCCACGAGGGTCATTATAAAGAGTTTGAAAACTTTCACGTAAACTGGAAACCTCTTTCTTTATGTTATTTACATCAAGAGAAAGAGCGGAAATGGCATTGGCTATTTCCATTTGAAATGATTGGGGTGACCGAGAAGTATTAACCGCATTGATATCTCGTGGTTGTATAACTTCCCAAACATCATCTGCAATCTTTATAAGTTCACTTATATCTTCCCTACTTGAAGCGGTAACCGCAATTTTAACTGCTTCAGGCAATTTCCTTAACCAAAGTTTTTTTAAGAAGACTAGGGTTAACAAAATTCGAAGAACCCATTGAAGTTTCCACGTCCCTATAAAACGAGGACGGTTTCCGATCCCCAACCTCTGATGGTAATAATAACTGCTCTAATCGTTTTTCCTCACTAATTGTGAGTCTAGAGATAAGAGTATCTTTTAATTTTTCATATTTGTTGTCAAGAGGAGGATTTCTAATTAGATCCATAACACAACCAATAACATCCTGTGGTAACATTGCAACAACGTGCTGAAATTTACTAAGATCGCTACTCATCCTATTAATTTGAAAAATATTTTCTGCCTGCAAAAACCAGGCTTCAGGCATGGATGACCAGAAACCAGGCAGTTTATGTACTGTAGCGCTATTGACCTGTGACTCAAAATTATTAGTTGAAGGCAAAACACCTCCATTCCCTGAGGCATTACTATTTTCATGATCATTCATAATGGAGAAAACAGATGAAACCGAATTTTTGTATATATTTCGTAATGTGTTGTTACGATTTGTTTTACCGAATTGTAGGTACC
Organism: Chrysops caecutiens; assembly: GCA_963971475.1. Classification (NCBI taxonomy): domain Eukaryota; kingdom Metazoa; phylum Arthropoda; class Insecta; order Diptera; family Tabanidae; genus Chrysops; species Chrysops caecutiens. Next base: position 55,206,537 of record OZ020567.1, on the reverse strand, counting down.
AACCTTACATAAAGCCAGATAACAATAAATTGTATTAATGTTCTTCTTTGATGATCTTGATCAAGGATGACTTGAAAGGTAGTTGATGGCTTGTAATAATTGTTGATGTGTACGTCTTGAATCTTGATGTATAAATCTTGAATGTTGAAAACAAACTTTCTTCACTCTAATTTATTCATTATTATTTATTTATAAAATTGTTTATATTATTATTATTGTTTATATATTTATTTATTATATTTATTATATCCAAATTTAATTGTTTGTTTTATTTAAAAATTGCACAATTTAAATTTATTTTAAAATTTATTTTTATTTTCATTTATTCATGTTCTCACCAATAAATAGTTATTTTAATTTATTTCACTTATTTCGTTCAATCGGATCACATATAAAGTTATTTTTATTTATTACATTTATTTTCACTCATATATAGTTATTTTAGTTTATCTTGTTATTGTAATTATTTATTATTTTATAATTTCTTTAGTCGGGGTCACCAATATAGTTATATGAACAAATAAAACTTATATACACATAACTATTAATATTTTATTCAATACATAATATTTTAAATTCACATATAATAATAATAATTATATTATTTAATTCCAATCTCAGCTCTATTCAAAAAGAACTCTCCAAATTGTCACCAAACTAAAAACTCAACTAACTAAATTAACATTCCATGAAGTTAAAATAAAAAAGCTACTTAGATCTAAAATTAGCTACTTGTTACAAGTAGTAACAAGTAATTAAGACAAAGTATCTTTCAAAGCTTATATATTCTAACTAAAAATAATAATATTTTTAAGTTAGTACCTACAGTACCCATATCAACGTCCTAGCTTAATGAGTTCTTACGCTACACTCATAAATATCCTCACACAACGCTTAGAAAAAACAATCACGCGTGGACGCTTGCACGACCCCGATTACGTCATGGGAAAACCAGATGCCTCACAATAAATACGTGCAAATATGTTCCATCCACTGTGAGCTCAACCGTTGTTTTCGTGTTATCAGCCTCGTAGTTATTAGCGATTGAAAAATGATGGTGTTTGTAACACAAGAATGTTAGATTCGCTACCAATGCACATACTCAACGAGAAGAAAGACGTTTTCACGTCAAAACTACAATCACGCGTGGGCGCTTGCACTAGCCCGATGACGTCATGGGAAAAACAAGTGCCACACAATAAATACGCGCAAATATGTTCCATCCACTGTGACCTCAACCGTTGTTTTCGTGTTATCAGCCTCGTAGTTATTAGCGATTGAAAAATGATGGTGTTTGTAACACAAGAATGTTAGATTGGCTACCAGTGTACATACTCAACGAGAAGAAAGAAGTTTTCACGTCCATACGGCGTAAACCAATAATCTTGTGATTCATCTATTCTGTAATCGTACTAATCAATATAACCATTGTATAAAAGAGGTTGATTTCTTTTGACGTGAAAACGTCTTTCTTCTCGTTGAGTATGTACATTGGTAGCTCACTTTTCATAATGCGATAACAACGATCGAGGACCCTATGCACAGAGCATGCTTGTAGGTGTTTATCGTGCAGCGTTTGTTTTGCTCGTGAATTCGTCGGGCTAGTGTAAGCGCCTACGCGTGATTGTTTTTGATTAACGTTGGGTAAAACTATGAAGTAGTGAAGCGTGAGAACGCGTTAGGGCAGAGATTTGATTGCTATTGCAGAGAACTGTATATAACGCTATAACGACCTCAAGTAAAGACATAAACATATTTGCCGAAATATAATTAAAAAACGGTATCAAATATAAAACTGAGAAAAATTAAAAATATCATTTTATACGTCATAAAAATGCGCGGAATTAAATAAAACGCAAATCAGAGAACGCTAGCATCAAAACGAATTTTAGAATCCTAAAATTCCCAGTAACGATCAAGTGTCAGGGCTATGGCAGCATCGAAAAAGAAATGCAAAAACGGCGGTATATAATATACTTGTGATTTATCTATTCTGTCACCGTACTACTCTATGCAACCATTGTATTAAGGAGATTGATTTAAGAACATACTAACGAGAAACACTTATTATAATTTTATCCCGAAGTTTTCACGGAAAATTTACGGCGCGGATCTTGACTACGCCTTTCGGTTTTTATTTGTATTTCAACTTGCCAAACATCTTTTATTGCTACTTCATTGTCTGAAAATACAATAAATTAGACTTTTCACATTCCATTATGAAAGTACAGGAAAACTTATACGAACCCAACATTACTTCAAAAATAGTATAAGCTCCAAATTAAAAACTTGTTCAACACGTTCAAAATTTCTTTCCGTGATTTTAATGAAAGCATTGAATACCATAAAACAAAAAAACAATTTTTCCATAAACTTACTAACTTAATTTTTTTCAGTTTTTAGTGGTGTACTTTCGCTGAACAACTACTGAATATACTGATTATAAGTAAAACAAAACTCATGCAAGATGGACCTTCTCAGCATAAAATTGGTCTCAAGTGACCAGATTTTTGATAATATAAGTGGCCATGTGAAACATTCAGTGTATGGATCGGAAAATCTAACTTACGAAATATATGATGAAATTAGAGATTTCGAAAACTTTATTTCAAAGATAGTGCCAATATTATTCGCAATAATAATATTAACCGGCTTATTCGGGAATGGCCTAGTTGCTTTAGGTAAGATATTCAATTCAATATTATACATATATATATAAAGTTTACATTAGTCTCAGAAAGTTTTACAAATTGGAGAATCGAAATTATAAGGAATTCGCTTGCGTAAATACTTTCAACATAAATAAAGTACCAAATTTTAGGATACGTTCATTAGTTTATTTTTGGATTCAAAAGTGTATGACTTTCAAAATTTACATTTACAGGTAAGGCCATATTGATAGCATATAGAAAAACTTAAGAATAATTTTTTACATTACCGTAACTACATATGTACCTTTAAGGCTTTACTTCAGAAATATTTACCACTGAATGTTACTGGTTGTCCATAACTTATAATAAGGAGAAAAGTTATATAAAATATTCCGTGGCGACCCTTGTAAGATCACGTGAATTATATTTTAATTGAAATTACTTTAATTTTTAAAAAGAACTTTATTTTCTTAAAACACTTTCAATTTTGATACACTTTCACAGCACGACGGCCTGACGAGTACTGACTTTTTGTGAATAATCCTCATTTTTAAATCTATTCTAAAAATGTTGATATGCTGATAAAATCATAGGAAAAATTACATTAATTCACGGCCTCCTGGAGCTCATATTTCTCGTCTTTGCGACGCAATATGATAGAGTTTTCAAGGTTTCATAAGTTCAGTTTTCTTCCGCGGGAATAGCGAAACTAAAGTCGTATACAAAAACTGCATTCCCGTTTGCTGGATTTTCATTTATTACAACTCGCGCGGCTTGTTACCATAAGCTAGACATTTTGTTATTCAAATGAAAGACAAGCGATATACAGTCGGGTGCCGTTATGACGCGGTAGTCGGGGTCCAATTTTATCCAATCTCGACTTAAGTGAACCGCGAGTTATAGTGTTATGGGTAAATGACCGATGATATCAGTTACAGTAGTATATGTTATTAATACTTGGTAGAGATAAGTTTTTATTATTTCGTTTATTCCTTACATTATAAAATATCTTTATTTATTATGAGTTTTATTGAAAAAGATGATCACCTGTACTTTCATATATAAATTTATCTCTTAAGACATGTATGTAAGATTTTTTTTCAATCGGCAACCAATTAATAATGAACAAACAGCAAATTCGGAACCCATGGCACTACCGAGAGTTAAGCGGACTCGCGATGTACCGAACCGCATCTAAACGGGACCCGACAATTTCGAAATTTTCTAGTTCTCTTGTATCACTTATGATCACGGGTTCCATAATAGCTTTTTGCGTTTCGTTCACAGTGCATATTATTTCAATATAGTATACTTGAATTTCATCTATTTCGCCATAAGCCACACATGGCTAATGACTCAACATTTATAAAATTTACAGAAGAACCAGTAAGGCTGAAAATGTTTGGGTTCAACGCCTGTTTCGACCTTTTCGGACACCTTTTTCTTAACTCAGAACTAAATTGTGGAACGCTTCCACTCGAGTGTTTCAGCCAAGAATATTCTGGGAGCAGCATTCGAGTGTTTAAACGAACTGTTGGCGGTTGGCAGCCATAATCAACACAAAAGAGCCATAAAACGTTACAATAGAAAGAAGGTACGAGCGACAATGAGGAAAGGATTTCGTTCTTCGTCAACGAAGATTATATATGATATTGTTGTTTTGACTGATAGGCTAACTATATGATATTTTCCTGGCTAAATTTTACTAAAAAGCAACTGTGATTTTACATGAAGGCTGCGGAGCTCGGTAGGCAGATTGTCTTTTATTCAGCATAATTACAATACTTCAGCTAGCTTCAGCCCTGAATGTGTCATGGCAGTCAGGGCTGACGATGCAATGGCTACTGCGATCTTGATCTTGCGTGTATGAGCGAAATGATGAAAGTCTGTGCCACCCGGCGCGTCCCCATAAGAGAATACTGTTTGCTGTGCTGCAACCGTTAATATAATTTAATCCTTAATGGCCGGTTGCTCATTAGTCGCAAAAGCTCATTAGTTTCGATAACTGCAGCCAAATCGACAGTATCGAATTGTTGTTCTAGCTGTTTATTATTATCAATTAAATCTGCTGCCAACCGATTAGGCGATGGCATACCCAAATTTGTCTCTGCTCCGACTGTGAATTTAAAACCGCACTTTTCCCCATCTCGAGTCGTAATATGTATCGTGCAATTGGCTGTTGACAGTTCGCAAGTATTCGAAGGTCGTTGGTCCTTGAATACATATATACCAATAACAAAAGCGAAAAGAGGTACTCACGTTGATGTGGGTGAATAGTGTACACCCGGCCCACTATATATATATGGAATATGCCAGGAAATGCCAAAAGAGGCACCTTAGATGCGCGGCTCGCATTGCTGAGATAGTTTTTTCCAGGTGAAATATTGTACCACATCGGAATGAAGCAATGTTCGATCGAATTGACAAAAAATATTTATCTCGGTCGCTTCGTTTGCATAATTCGAAGAATTCAGTCAAACCGTCTTCTTTTGGTTTTCGGTTTCGACTGCGAACCTAAACAAGCAAAAAAGCATAGCGGACTTGCGCTCTATAGATTATAAGTTCTCACCAACTTCAGTTCACATTTAGAAAATTGTAATTTTGTGCAATTTCAAAACAATTTTAAGACTCGCGGCAAGGAAAATGAACTATGTGGCCATCTGGATATTTCTAGCTCAACTCTCTATCCCGTAGAGTAATTTTAACACAGTTATAATCAGGTGATAATTTCACTGGATAAATGTATGGGAATTGACAGTTCTGCTATATTGGCATGACCGAAAGAAGGCGTTGTGGTATTGGGCAGATATAGTGCTCTTTGCAGCGCATTGCCTTCTGTGAAATAAACAAGCTTACCGTTTTGAAGATGCATGACCAGATAGCTCCCGTTCGTGCTTAAGAGTTCATCAAACTGATTGCTTACTGCTGATGTACCTGCCCATCTTTGAGCGTGTTATTTCGTCGTTTTAATTTACATTTTGTACTGAAAATACTGTCATGTGGCCGCCCTTATGAACCTATTTGCAAATGTTTTTGATTGAATTAACAGATCTTGAAAACTCCACATTTATGAGAGCATTATAAGACTTTTATAATAGAGACGAACCTGGTACTGCACACTGATTATTAATGTCAATCTGATTGCCACTGTTTGATATTCCCATTGTAAATGAAAGACTTCCATGGTCTGTGTCATTACGAAGATACAATGGGCAACCGTCCGTGTTCGCAAAAGTGTTGATAATACATAAGCTGTATTCTTTTGCTCACACCAGTAGAGCAGAACTGTCAAATCCCATACATTTATCCAGAGGAAATTAGTTCTCGATAATAACTGGGTTCACATTAATCCACGTGATACATAGTTTTGCTAGAAATATCCAGATGCCGACTTTGTTAATTTTCTTTGCCGCGAGTTTAAATGTTTCTTTATAATCCACAAAATAACAATTTCTTCGGAACTTTCACTTAATTTTATTTGAAAATTTAGAATCGAGTAAAATATGACCAGTTTATGCAACCTAATAATTCTCACAAAATGTAGAAAAATCCAAAGAAATTCTCTTCGAATAATATTATCAATTTCTTCTGGTCGTACTTTGTTGACTAACCTTATCAAACTTAATGACATAAGCATCATGTCATTTATTATTGTGACAATTTTATCAAGCTATCCGCACAGGGTATTGGCGATAGGTATCAGCTAAAAACATTTTAGAAGTTGACTATCCGTTCCATCTGAAGAAGATTGTGATGGATATATGCATTCTACCGACGTCCACGTCAGGTGGCCAGACTAAGACGCATAAATCTTAAATAAAAACGAAACGGGTCATTTGCAAGAAAGCCACGGAAGAGATTATATTGAAAATAAGAAAAAAAGTAATGAACGAATTAAATTTATACGAAATAAGAAAAAAATATACGCGTTTAGCAACGTACACGTGATAGAAGTGAAACTTTTTAGAAAATAGATTATTAGTGTGAATGGGAGAGTTGATTTGAGAGACAGAGGGAGAGGGAGCATCTCCGATGAAATACAAAATTATGAAATTAAAAAAAAAAATATTTTGTTTATACAATATTTGCCAGGTGTCAATTATTCTTAATATTTTGCAGAAAAAGCACGTCGATTGGACAAAAAACTTTTTTAAAATTGTTTATTCAAAGTATGCGCCCTCGCTTGTTACACATTTTTTCCATCTCTCTGTTAAGTGTTGAAAGACTTACCAGAAAAAACGTACGTTTGTCGAGGTGGTCTGGTCGTCATCCCATTTTTCGACATATTCATAGTCCTTGAAGTTCTGTATAGAGAGTGCGTGAGAGATTGAAGAAAATAGGTGGTAATCTGATGGGGTCTGGTTCGGAGAGTTTGGCGAGTGGGGCAAGAGGTCCCAGCCACACGTAGAAACGGTGTCTCTGACCACTTTCACTATGGGTGAGGAGACGTTGTTGTGCTGCAAAATCCCCTTTCCGTGTCTTGATGTCTATTCTGGTCATTTTCCGTTCATTGCATGCTCCAAATAAACCATTTGCTGAAGGGAGCGGACGGCATTTACCGTTTCACTTGAATTTAGAAGCTCATGGTACACGACACCCTTCTCATTCCTACAGATGCACAGCAATGTCTTTCAAGCCAAAATTCCCACTTTTGAAACGTCTAAACCACCCAACACAAGCGTCTTGCGTTGTCACATTTTCATCGTAAGGTTGTACGAGAATTCGTCGGCTCACACTCACTTTTTCTTTTCACACACATTTTCCCGCAAATGCACTTTATTTGGTTCTTCACACGACATTTTCACAATACTCAAAAACCACAACGCTAAAGCGAAATCGTACAAGCATCTATATCGTTTTGACGTGCATAGACATAGGAAAAAAATAACACAATTAATTAGAGTGTGATCAATCCGTTTACTTCGCGTCTTCTGCGAAAAGAATTAAGAATTTTTAACCGCCATACCCGGTACATTATCACTGGTTCTGGTTCTCTTTATACATTATCAATCAATAGTACTGATATTTTGTGATAACTCAAGTATGAGATATATGTCTGTGATTTGAGAAAACGTGAAAATTTTTTTCTAATTTTTCCACCAGTATTAGATGAATCCTGAATATCGAACCATGCAACGCTGACCTTTCCAGTATCATCAAAATCAAGATGCATTTATTTGCCCGCTGCACCTTTTGCCAAGATATCTGCCTCATGTGCCAATTCGTTCTGATTCTATACAATACGCCGATAACAAATGCAGTTTCACTAAGCAGTCCTCTAATGTCAATAATTGACATCTTCTGATGTTTTTGATGTACAAAGGCTTCTTGCTGAGCCGACGTGCAACCAATATGCACATCTTTGGCTATAGAGCCACATTTTTTTTTCTTGCTTCATTTAGTATTTTATTATTATGTGTAGTGACAGAAATGTTGGTATTGAATAACCAAATTCCACGTGGACAACGAGTATTTGCTTCTTCTGTTGCATAAAATCTGGACTCAATTAATTGCAGTTTGTGTTCCAGAAAACCTTCGTTGTTAGCAATTTTTGTTAAAATAGATGAAAATTCGCATGTCTCATCACCTTTTGCAACTCAACAAAAGTTAGCCCTCTCCATGAGATGGACACAAAATCGTTTGTTTTTGCTGTTTGGAAATTGGTATGCCTCGAACAGAAGGCAGTTGTCGCAAATCCCCGATTAACATTGACTTTATTATAGGGATAATACATATCTTAATAAATAAAGACAATAGTGATTCAAATACTAATATTTTTTGTATAGTTTTATTAGTTTAAGCTATTCGCCGTGCAACACTATCGTTGAAAGGTGCTAAGAGTTGCAATGTCGCAAACGTCAAAACTTAAAAGTAATTACACATAAAACGAAGAACCATAAGCCGTTAGACCGTTAGACCCATAAGCGAGTCCTTAAGTGTTTACGCCGGCTGCAGCTGCTTTTCCTGTAATATTATATTCATTGCAGTTACCATTGTCATTTGTGAAACGATTAAAGATATCCATAATAACTTTTATGACGAAAGTTTTACCAGTCAGAAATATTCGAAATGAAGCATCATTCGAAGACAATAGGTTATGTATTACGTGTCGAATAAGTTCCCTTTTCTTTTCGTTTGCCGAGCAACGTAAAAATCAAAACTTATGCTTGGATACCTGTGTTATTTGCGGATCTTCAGCAGCATAACTTAAGGGAGTCTATCCCGCTGAACTTCCGCTTTGACGAGAATACCACTCAGAGAATACTCATCCTTAGCCAGATTTCCTAACATTTTTCACAACTGCACTTGTTAATGCTATGAGAATAAACTTCACGATACGTAATCAAATATGCGTAAGCAAAGTTCCGAAGTGCAATTCGTCAGTTGTTTAACAATTGGCAGAAAAAGATAATTAATGAAGTAAATAATTCTCGAAAAACACAGATATGGAAGAATACCACGCCACATATCTCAAAGGTAGATGCGGGGGAGAAACCACACCACTCATCTAAGCAAACAGGGGAGCCGGATCGCAACGCTCACACCTGCTAAGCAAACATCTCGAATGTAGGGACAACAGTACCTGACATTCAAACATAAGCGTTAGATCCACGCCTTACGCTTTAACTTCAAGAATTTTTCACTATGACAACACGGAAACAAAACACTTAATACGTAAATCAACTCTACGAAATGCACTCCAAAATCACCAAAAAACACGAAGTTAAAATATTTTCCAATACTCACTGTTGGGGTTTTGATCAATGGACATAGAATCATTCACGAAAATCGAGATTTGGTTGGGACGTTTCAAAGTGATACTCGGAAATAATGGTACATAACGTTTATTGTCTTTCTTCTAATCTTTACAATGGCGGGGTTACTCCCGGAGAGTGAGTATGCTGCCTAGCTCTATCTTACATCATTTCCTGCTTGAGGGACTTCTTCAGCTGTCGGTAGTTCCTTCGCTCCATTTTCAGCTCGTTGATCCTCTGACTGGCTATTCTTTTGGCTTCCTTCGTACTCGCTAGGATGAGATCCTTTTGTGCCTCCTGGAGCTTCCGCTTGAAGTAAGCCTCCGAACCGGACTTCTGTTTTTTTACTGGGGGTAGAATAACTTCCTTAGGACGTCGTTCAAGTTGACGCTGACGATACTCCTCGATGGTAATCGGTCTGGGGCCAGCTGTCGGATTCTTCAACGCTTCCTTGAGACTGGAATTGTCTCGGCTTGACATCACCAACTCCCCTTCTCGGAGAGAACTGAGGTCTACTAGGACCTTTCAGTGTTTTGGTGTTGACTACTAGGTCAATTCACCCAAAGAGAACGGAATTCTTCTGTTGAATTCTGCAGGGAGACGATGTCTTCCTTCTAAAGCTCTGTAGAAGCGATGTCTTCTCTCAGAATGGGCTGGAGAAGCAATGTCTTCCTTCAATCTGGCTGTAGAAGCAATGTCTTCTCTCAGAATGGGCTGGAGAAGCAATGTCTTCCTTCAATCTGTCTGTAGAGGTGAGGTCTTCCTTCAAATCTGGCTGTAGAGGCGATGTCTTCCTTCAAATCTGGCTGTAGAGGCGATGTCTTCCTTCAAGACTCTTCTGGCACTCGAAGAGTCGTCGTATTCCCGGTGACTGATCAATAACTGCCTCTCTATTCCGAGTTTCCCTATTTGATATGGTTTTTTCTGCTTTTGCAGCAATTTCTAGCGTGAGAATGTCCCCAGGTGCGTCGTATTCAAGGCTACACGCGTGCAGTCAGTTTTCGTTGCGCGTGTAACCTTCGCTTAACAGTGTGGGAACGGATTTTTTTAAAATTTAGCATGTTCCCATGCATTTTTGACATTTTTTTATGAAATTGGAAGACTCTGCCGGAGGTCGAAGTAGATTCCCAAGAAAGCGGCATGCGACATTCGTTGTGATAATATTTTGCAGACAGGGGCATTTCTCGTGGGTAAGTTTTTATTCCGCATCCAAATAATGTTTCGTTGTGATAATATTTTGCAGACAGGGGCATTTCTCGTGGGTAAGTTTTTGTTCCGCAACAAAGTAATGTTTTCGGTTGCAGCTGACGTGGTGCATTCCTGGATGGCGTGATGTGGCATCATTATGCCAGTTTTTTGTTGACGCGGCATTCCTCACGCTGGAATGGGTTATCTTGTGGCGTCATGCCTTCAGTTTCTTGTCGCGCGTCGCGAGTGTTGTATCGGTTAGGCGGTCGGCAGTTTATTAATTAAATGTCAAGTGATTGATTCCGATCGTGGTGATTGATCGTTAGTTCAATGGAACCGTTGTTTCAATTTAAGTGCTTGTTTGTTATTGATTCTCTTAAGTTTGTATTCGATTTCATATTCGATTAGTTATTAAGTTTGTTTTGATTTGGTGTCTAAAAGTTATTTATGATTTCTGAATCGATGTTTTTGATGTTGGTGTCCCATACTGATCCCTTTTGAACTTATTGTTAGTTATCGATTTTGTTTGTTATTGATTTTCTTAATCAAATGTTTCCAGTTGTTTGTATTCGATTTCATATTCAGTTAGTTATTAAGTTTGTTTTGATGTGGTGTCTAATAAATATTTATAATTTCGGAATCGATGTTTTTAATATTGGCGTCCCTTATTGATTTCCTTTTGATTCTTTTGTGGATTTGAAATTTTGTGTGGTATTGGTTTTGTAACCTGCTTGATCGATCGGTCATTAATTTGTGATTGATTTTCTCGATTTTGTTCTTTTTTGGTGAACTTTATCCTAAAGCAGTTTTGGGTGTTTAAGTTTCAAGTAATCTGATCGATCGGTTATTGATTCTTGATTGGTTTTTGCTTTTGTTCCTTTTTTTGGTGATTTTTTGGTTTGGGACGTTTTTAAATTTTCAGATTACAATGTGTTTTTAGGTTTCAATCATTTTAATCGATCAGTTATCGATTTTCGATTGGTTTCTTGATTTTGTTCTGTTTTGGTGATTTTTTTGGTTTGGAACATTTTTAAGTTTTCAGGTTGCAACGTATTTGTAGTTTTCAACTATTGTGATCGATCAATTATTGATTTTCGATTGGTTTCTTGATTTTGTTCTTTTTTGGTGATTTTTTGGTTTGGAACAATTTTTAAGTTTTCAGGTTGCAACGTATTTGTAGTTTTCAACTATTGTGATCGATCAATTATTGATTTTCGATTGGTTTCTTGATTTTGTTCTTTTTTGGTGTTTTTTTTGGTTTGGAACAATTTTAAGTTTTTCAGATTACAACGTGTTTTTAGGTGTCGACTATTGTGATCGATCAGTTATTGATTTTCGCTTGGTTTCTTGATTTTGTTCCTTTTTGGTGATTTTTTGGTTTAGAACATTTTTACGTTTTCAGGTTGCAACGTATTTGTAGTTTTCAACTATTGTGATCGATCAATTATTGATTTTCGATTGGTTCGAAATTTCATTTCGTTTTGAAATTTTAATTTTAAGAAGGGTTTCGTTTTACAGGTTTCAATAAGTGTAATCGATCGGTTAGTGATTGGTTTTACACTTTGATCTGATCGCAATTGTAGTTTTTAGAAAGGATTTTTGTTTTTAGGTCATGACAGGACTATTCCTGGGAGAGAATTTATCAACGTCCTAATGAAAACGACGAACTTGTTGGCCTTCATATCGAACCTTGTTCAAAATCCAATTTAATGTGATTGACCTCTTGGTCCTTTTATAGATATTTAACGTGTGTAAATTCTCACACATTTTTTGGGAGAATATCTGAAATTTTATTTCTCTGAAAGTCATTTTAAGCTTCCCACAGGAACCGTTCAATATTGGTCACTATAATTTTGTATAAGACTGTACCTGGTTACAAGCCCATTAGTACATATGCTGCTTTATAGTATTCATCGAATCAACTTTTGAGAACTTCAGAAGTACTTCAATGGGATTGATGATTCAAGGTCATGGCATCACCAAAGAAACGACAATGGCCTGAGGAAACAACAACCAAGGGGAAGTGGAGCGACTCAAAGAACCCAATAAATGAAATTTAACAAAAGCCACCAAAAATATCAAAAGAAATCAATTCAAACAAAAGTGTTGAAAGGAAAACTCAGTGATTATATAAATACTAACCTGCACGAAAACCGAAATCCAGCTTTTAAAACATTTTCTTAATTTACAGTTACTTATGCGAACCAGGAGTTACGCGATTTTCAAATCTTGGTGAATTGCCTTTTGTAGTCTTACTGCCCCCTGTAATATTTTTGACGTGAAAACGACTTTCTTCTTGTTGAGTATGTACATTGGTAGACCGTCATTTTTCAATCGCTAATAACTACGAGACTAACAATGCGATAACTGCCGTTGATGGCACCGTGGATGGAACATATTTGTACGTATTTATTTTCCGGCGTTTATTTTGCCAGCATCGTCATGGAGCTAGTGTAAGCGCCTATGCGCGGTTGTTGTTTATAGCGTTGCGTGAAGATATTTATGAGTGTAGCGTGAGAACGCGTTGAGCTAAGACGTCGAGTGGGGTATCTATATATAAATAGGCGACACGTTTTTTTGTTATCGCTTTTACAGAAAACCAGATGGACTTACCAGAATAAAAATTATACCATTCGAAAGATTCGTCTTTCCTCTATGTGCATTATATAATTTTTTTTCTTAAATTTAATTATAAATTAGTTTAATTGTAAATTGAAATTAAAAAATTCAATGGGATAGTATGTGTGAATTGAGCACACGTATAGCGTAGATGATGCTTTTGGGAAGAATGTATGTGTGGTTCTATTTAGGTTTTCGCCTGCAAACATGCAATTAAATGATTATTTTTGGTTTGTGTCCCCAATATATAACATGTACTTATTTAGTCAAGAATCAAACCAAATGGATCAATCTTCTACTGGGGACACAAACCGATGAGAGGCAAATGCAGCCATATCACAGACAATAGTCGTATGTTCATTCTTTTGCTTTTTGCCTAGAAGAAGGCAATCTGTGGCTAATAAAATTGCATTCTTCCAGACAAAAACCAAGCCAACGAACATATGGCCACAGACAATAATATGGATGCATTACCACAAACAAGTTTAAAGCCATCGTTTACTTATACCATTATTTTTTGCTAATTTGATTAAAATATATGCAAATTTTATTTTAAAAAATATGGAAAATCATAATTCTACAGTTATCCCTAGATAACGGTGTTTATAGTGTAGCATTGCTTTTGCGCGTGATGTTATCGGGTTAGTTCACTTACGGATGATTGTTGTTAATAAGCGTTGCGTAAAATTATAAATCATTGTCACGTGAGAGCGCGATCATGTAGGACGTTCGTTCGGATGTCATTGTAAGGAGTTTGAGAAGAGCTACCAGGATCTTAAGTGAAACAATAAAAATATTCGCTGAAGTATAAGTAAAAATCTGTATTAAATTGAAAATTGAAAATAAAATTCAAAATATCTGCTCATATGAGTCGTAAATACGGGCTGAATCGAATAAAACGCAAACCAAGGAGAGCTTGCATTAAATCGAATTCAAAAAAACCTAAAGTGTCCAGTGTCGAGTAAATGCCGGAGGAACGGCAGCATTAAAGAAGAACTGAAAACTGGCGCGAAAAATTAAACTACTGATTTATCTGTTCTGCCACCGTATTACTCTATATAACCACTGTATAAGAGACATTGATTTAAGTACATACTAATAAGAAACACTTATTATAATTTAAACCCGAAGTTTTTACGGAAAATCTACGGCGCGGATCTTGACTGGGCGTTTCGGTTTTTTTTATGTTGTGTTTGGCTGCATAGAAATGAAACTACAGTTTTAACTTTTAATTTAGAAGTTTATTACGTTTTTAATACATGTGTTTCTTGCGACGTGCAGAGTCAGGTTGCCCTTATATAGCCGCATACCACAGTGTGTGGTCTTGTCTAGGTGGCGTGTGTTACAAGTTCACTGCACCTGTAAGTTATATATATATAATCGGGTCATGTCTAATTGGCCTGGGTTACATGTACACTGTACATGTAAGTTATATGTGTATTATCGTTTTACGTATTATACGTGCCTTTAGGTTAGGTTAGGTTAGCAGGGTGGAGTGTTCACAACGATTGTGCGATCCACTCCCACTCGGTGGCCAGATGGCCCATTGTAATACCCCTTATATTTCGCTATCCCCCCCGTGCCCTTTCTTTTGGATGAAGTTTACATGATTATTTGTTATTTCTAGTATTATTTACAAAATTAATTTCTTATGAATTTACAACCAAATCTTTGAAATAGGATGGTGTTTTTACAGTACGCCCTGATATAGTGATAATGCTTGTTTCATTTGATTTATTTGCATAGTTGGTTTCTTTATTTGTTTGATACTGATTAGTTACATTAATTACACTGGTCGGCACCAAAATATGGGCAAAGCAATGTATATGTGGAATTGATACATATTGACGCACTCAATCCAAACATGTAATCAGAATATATCCAGCATGTCAACTTTTGATGCTGTAAGCATTTTTTGTAAGCTGCGTCCCAAACGTATGTTGGTAAACACGTGCAATAGCTCTGGCTGGTTGGTTAAAAGGGACTAAAAAATCATTGAAATTTAGTCAGCCTATGATCTGGAGGGAGAAACAAAACCACATAGATGACTGCTATTTTTGAATGACAAATATCAAAGGATTTTCTAGAAAAAATAAACAGAAAATAATATATGCTGATGTTCCTTCAGCCCAAAGGCCAATTCCTCGCAATAAAGAACTACCAGCTGTTAACAACAGATTAGTTAAAAAAGGCACAAATTTTAATTTTTCAGGACGAGACATTCTCTGTTCTCTCAATTGCTTTCCAAAGAACAAGATTTTGTTCATTGCGCTGACCCTCTAAGGCTTTTCCAAGAACTACAGCTGCCTGAAGATCCAACGGCTTGGAGACCCTTCTGACTGATTCTGATTGACTCGTCCAAACTGAGTCTGAAAGCAGTATTGCTACATGAAAATAAGTATCCGTCAAATTGAAGGAAGGCATATTTGTTGGTCCCCAAGTAAGAGAAATCTTTGACGACCAATTGTTCAAGTCCAAGTTGCTCAATAAAGAAAGAGCATGGGTAGCTTTTGAAAACATATATATGGAGGTTCTATCACGGCTAGCTCAGTCGGTAGAGCATGAGACTCTTAATCTCAAGGTCGTGGGCTCGAGCCCCACGTTGGGCGCCAAAACTGTTACGCGCGAAATTTGTGACGAGCCTCCAACTCCCTCAGAGGGTGGTGGCTCACCCGTCCGATTGCTCGCGAAGAAAAGTCGTGGGTGGGCGCCACTCTTTTTAGACGAGTCACCTACGCTATTCGCGGTCAAAACGAGAAATCTTGCGATTGCGTCAACTAAGAGGGCTCCCGACACAATTGGTAAAGAAAAAGCGTAGCTAATGCTTTCTTCAAATCACTTTAATTTCCTGATAGGTGCCAGATCACAAATTTCCCAATTGTTAACAAGTATTCAAGCCTTCCAAAATTATAACTCGGCCAAGTCTACCATAAGTTCTCCTATCTAACAAATTTTCCGAAATTACAATCCGTTACCAATGCTGGCCTTTTCTACTTTAGTGCCTGGTATGCTAACTAATTCTCTAATTGTACATGACATGTGAATCTTGAACGTATCACTTATCTTATCCGCCTGTTCCTGCCGTCGATCACCTGCTCCTTTCGATCCTGTTGCTCCTACCGGATGTTCACAGTCAACCAAATCGTAATTCAAACGTCTTCTTCTTACTTCACTCAGCACTTCTTGATCATAATTGAAGCGTCTCTCATTTGACAACACCATATTCTTTTTCTTACCTTACTCCGCACTTCAAATGTCTTTTTCTTACTTTAATCCACACTTCTTGATCATAGTTCAAGCGTCTCTCATTTTACAACACCATATTCTTTTCTTACTTGACTCCGCACTTCAAATGTCTCTTTCTTACTTTACTCCGCACTTCTCCACCATAATGCAAGCGTTTCTCATTTTAAAACACCATATTCTTTTCTTACTTTACTCCGCACTTCAAATGTCTTTTTCTTACTTGACTCCGCCCTTCTTGACCATAATTCGAGCGTCTCTCATTTTACAACACCATATTCTTTTCTTACTTTGCTCCGCACTTCGAATGTATTTTTCTTACTTTATCCGCACTTCTTGATCATTACTTCAAGCGTCTCTCATTTCACAACACCATATATTTTTAGATTCAAATTTTTAATTAATTCTTTTTGAACATTTTCATCAATTTCTGCGATATCAAGTTGATGAACTTCTTCAATTTTATAGGGACAACTATTTTCAAATCTAATTTCATTATTGTTAACGAAGAGAGTTTCTTTTTCCATGTCGATAACTACACCTAAAGGTTGCAACAAGTTTTGTCCGATTATACCGTCGAAACTTTTACTGCAAAATTTTGTTAATTTCCAATACATATACGAATCCTCCCTAAATTCTTCTGGTAAGTCGGTGATTATTTCATCATAAACTAAAGTATTAGCACTTAGTGTGTTGAATTTAATGGGTTTTTCTAATGGGGTTCTTTTGTATTGTGATAATTTAGTTTCATCAAGGAGAGTTGTGGAGGATCCGGTGTCTGTGAGATAACGGAATTTATGTGTTCCTATAGTGACTTCTATTATCGGTAGATATGTTTTTGAGGACACAATTGAGAATTTTCCTCATGTTCGATGTGATCTACATCCATAGGTTCGACTTGATTTCGTCTTGAGTGACCAGAACTGTTGGGAGTATTTGGTTGGTTATGGTTAGAATACGTTGTCCAGATGTATTGTTTCTAAAAATTCCCGAATTTTTTCTATGGTTATTAGAGAAGTTGTTCCTAAATTGACCAGAATGATTTTGCCTGTGCTTAAAATTATTTTGATTTTGCGAAAGATGTTTATTAAAGCGGTTTGAGGAGTTTCTGTTGTTTGAATTAATACAATTATTGTTATTATTGTGCACAAAATTTTGTTTATGCTTTTCTCGAATTAAACCTGCTGTTTGCAATATGTTGTATCCCTCACGGATAGTTTTACAAATCCTACTTATTATTACTGAAGCTAAATTAGGATCTATATTATCTAAAAATGTTCTTAAAATTACATGTTCGTTGGCTTTTGGACAAAATTATACAGGTTTTGACACATCGTATGCAAATTTTTCATTTAATTTTCCTAGTATATCCGTTAATTTGCAAACATAATCACTTACATTATTATTCCTTAGTGATAATGCTTTATGGTAGAGTTGGAAGTAACTTTCCTTCACACCGAAATTGTTGATGAGTTCTGTTTTTATTTGGTCCCACGAGGCTTCATTTCCAAGAGTCCGGATCACGACTAGGGCATCTCCTTGTATTTTGTTAAGTATGACACGATAAAATATATAATCTCGAAGAGTCACTGGTTGTGTACAAAAGGATAAGACCAATTCCATTTTGCGAAGAAAAGATGTTAGCGCATAGGTGCCGTCACGTCTAAATTCTTTGATTTTCTGCGCATCCTTAATAAGTTCATTTTTGGGTAGCGTGAATGCTTCAGTTTCACTCGTTGGTAGACTCATTTTTCAAGCGCGATCACTATATCCTTTGTAAATTTCAAATCTATATTTCTTTGACTTGTCCACGTTCTTAGGCATACGAAATCAATTTACAGTAGAACCCCGATTATCCGGGGTAATGACGGGGAGGAGGGTGCACGGATAATCGAAAACCACGGTTAATCGAATTTCTTTACATATTTACTTAAGGTTGATGAGGATGCTAGAAAAATCAACATTTGTGACAAAAGAAAATGTAAATTTACACGAAAAAACGATTTTTACATATATACAGAATAATAATTAAATTAAACAGAATAATAATCAAATTATATTCCATGAACATTTTAATAGAACAACGAATTTACAGATATGTATGTACTTAAAACGTATTTTTCAGCAGGACAAAAATAATTCAATTTTTTTTTTGTTTCTTCAGCATTTTATTTCTGGCCTCTCGTCTCATTTTCGTAAATGAAGAGAGGAAAAAAACCCCGGTTAGTCGAAGACTCGGATAATCGAACGCCGGATAATCGAGGTTCTACTGTATTTCTGATCAAAAATTTCCACTGTTCGAAGAAATTTAATTTATTTAAACTCTTCACTGTTTTTAATAAACTTCGTTCGTTTTAATTTTATATATATATATACATATATATATAAATATTTTTTTTTTTTTTTTTTTTTAATTTTATAAAGTTCAGATCCCTTCTCAGCCTCAAAAAAAGTTTTAAGGCAAATTATAAGGCTTAACGAAATACCTTCGAACAAATTTTTGAGTTATTTAATTAGGCTCACTTTTTATTAATTAGGCTCACTTTTTATTAGGTTCACTTTAATTATCACAAGATCTCGAAACTTCGGAGTTTGAGATTTATACTTTCATTTTTAAAAGTTCAAAAAGAAACATTAATTATGAAATCAAAATTTTTTATTGAACAAACAAACTTCAGTTTCACAGAGTTACGCCTTCGGCGAATAATAATTTACTCGAATACAATTAGTGACAATAATTTATACCTGCCAATTTACTTACCTAGGCATACATGTGCCACAATAAATTCGATGGATTGGCATTATTCTGATTTCAACGAACTTCGGAATAATGCTGATCGGAAAATAGTTTTTCGTGAGAACGGAAATTCAATTTCCTTTTGATTAATTTCCGATTTTGCAAATCGGCGGCACGTGGAATGAGCCACTGGGTTTTTGAACTTGTTGCTGGGTATGTTCAGACGTAACCCGCGTGTCCTCGCCATACGTGCCCTAAGTCATGTATTCCACTTGTCCACTACACTCAGCCGTGTTTCCCGGTCATTCAACTGTATTTTTTGAACGGATCGCTCCTCTCCCCATGGAGCCACACGGGGAAACATATCTTTCCACGCTATTTCCTAATAGAGAACTGAACGAGATCAATGATCGAAAATTTCCAGGCGATCGCCTATGATCATTGACCCGAGATGCGTACGAGTCTGCTACTCTCAGCAGTGCTCATCGCGGGCAGGGTCTTATCACCGCTGGTCATCCTTGATTGATGACTGGTGACACGTTCAGTGAGCGCTTGAGCGATCTGGATGAAGGTGGATGTCGTTTGACCCGTGCTCAAACGCCTCGAGGTAGGCAATCGTCCGATTTTTCGTAATTTAGTTCAACTGACGATTGCCTTACTTTCGGCGACTTATAATTCGGCGTTCGCGAACTTGCACACAAAATTGAGCTGAGCGGTTGAGATATAGACACTCTGCTTTATAGTTACTGTGGTAGTGTAAAATTTAGTGGCAGTTAGTCCAAATGGATACCATCAGTTGATGATCTCGCAGTTTTCGCGTCTAACCGATACTAATAGTGTTTCTATTATTGCATGATAGTTTTGTGGGGAGTGTTTATATTAATACGCATGTTCTTTTATATTATTATTATCCATATCATCCTGGCATTTAATTAACAGTAAACTTTTAAATTATATGATTCCTTTCAAATTTAATAATCTTTTGAATTACTTGAGTCCTGTTACTTAAATTAACATTGTCTAATTAATCATGGCTTTTTGTTATCATGAGATTTTTAGTATTATATTTTTTATAATATTTGTGATTCTATGGGTTTATTTATGATGATTGATAGTAATTATATTGGAATTAGGAAACAGTTCTCATCACATTATTCGATTTATTCATCTCTACTATTAGTTTTTATTGATTTATAAAATTATGACCAAGAGTCTAAATTTTGTCATATTTTCTAACTTCTATATTGACATATTTTTAAAAACTCACGATAAAGAAAAGTAATGTATGAGAAAATGTTAGAAAATATAAATATAATGGGGGTCGTTCAAACATATGAAAGCGCTTCGTTTAGCCGTTACGGGCAAAAAACTTTTAAAAATTCAAAATATAAATTTTATGAATTTTCAATCTTTTGTATGCACATCTCTAAAAACTCAATTTAGAGAAAAGCTACGTTTGAAAAATAGGTAGAGAAATAAGTGGGTCATACATATGGACACTCTAGGGCGCTTAGTTTAGCCGCTACGGGCAAAAAACCGTTGAAAATCCAAATTTTTACCGGAAAGGTACCCTAAAAACCTGAAGGCTATTGTTGAATTTCTGATTCCAGGAATCTTTCTTGTCCCTTGATTTAAAATTCATAAACTTAAATACCATTTTTCAAGAACCCGTAAAAATACACTTACTACGGATTGAGTAAACCGAAATAAATTTTCTCTTCAAAGTTTTCGATCCCCCAAAGCGAATTAGATAAAGCTGCTGAAACAATCAGGGGCCTGTGCTAAGATCTTTATGTAAATGCTAATTCTGGCACGCGAAAACTAAGATCAATAACATAGCTTCATTTATACAAGCAAACTAACGTTTATTGTTAAAAAGACAGCGATTTTTTGTCAAAATTGTATTTCGTGTGCCGTATATTTTAGAATTCTTGGAAAAATACGCAGTGATCGTTCCTAATACATAAAATCTAAATTGAGATTTCCATGACACAAACCTTCGTACTAATTTTGGTACTAAGAAAAATTGTTCATTAAGAAGCCTCCCCTAGTGACTTTCTTTCGCGAATTTAGTAACAAAAAATAGAAGTTAGCACTCACCGTCGAAAATACTATAAGTATGTAAAATTTCAGTTCGTTTGATCGAACGGTCAAGGAGGAGTTTGGATACAAAGGTTTCATATTTCGTCGACGCAATTATCCTGCAGAACAAACCAGACAGAGGCGGCGGTGGAGTAGCCATCATCGTGGCGCAAGATACTAGCTTCGACATAATTAACCTACCCAACTTTACAGCCCTAGAGGCCATAGCAATAAACCTGACGATAACAGGCAAAACGAAATTGACCTATTAACATGCGAGACCTAACCAAGCTAGAAGGGATATTTGGCGACAACCCTTACATCATTGCGGGTGACTTTAATGCACACCATAATCTCTGGTAAAGTCTTAAAGAGGACACAAATGGCAGAATACTGGCTGATGGGGCACTCGCCCTGGAGGATTGGAAAATCTTTCCAACCTTTCGTTCCACCCTTCCTGCAGCCGGAACCTACCTTGACCTCAACATAAACCATCAAGATATTGAATTGATCCTACCTGTACGAGGGTACTAGGTGCTCCAAACCATTGACAGCTTGTCTGACCACCGTGGTATTCTGCTTAAAATAGGGCCCAAAATAGTTAAAAGTTCCCAGCGTCCTAGTGACAAACTTAATAACGTTGAACCTGTTGAACTTTAGCTCGATAAACTGGAGTAAATTCATAAAACTGACTGAAAGATCTGGTGCCGAGCAGCTTCAGAACATTAGGGGTGATTACAACTTAGAACAAAGCGAAATTGACACTGAGATAAACAAAATAGTCCACAACATATCAATCAGCATGATCCTGTGCATGCCTAAAAGCCTACATAAACACTCTCAAGGAGTTGAACTAACCAGACATGTACTCAAGATGATTAAACGGAAAAATAGGCTGAGAAAACAGCGGCACAGGTCGATACGATTCGATTCGCAAATCTCACACGCAGTGTCCATCGCTAACCATTAACCAACTCCCACTTCGAGAACATCATTATCAGAGATGTTGCAGAGTTTCGTGTCAGTAGAGAGAAAAAGTCGATTTGCGAATTCAGCTCCACGTTCCCTAGCTACTCAAACTCCCACAATCCCGACATCTTCTGCATGCCAGTCCAATTGCAGAAGATGACCCTTACATTAAAACCCAAGAAATCCTTTGGTGATGAGGGCATATCCAACATTATCATTAAGAACTTGAATACAAACTCCTTCACTATATTGGCAATAATCTTCAATAACTGCCTGAACACAGGGCATTACCCAAGCTCATGGAAAATAGCGAAGGTTAAGCCAATTAAAGAACCCCATAGATACCAAAAGCTATCGACCAATATCACTGCTGGCCTGTCTAAGCAAACTCTTTGAAAATGTCATATTAAGCCATTTCAAGGCCATAGTGGAGAAGAGAAATATCATACCTGACTTTCAATTCGGGTTCATACTAGGACACTCCACTATGGACGCAGTCGCCCTTTTATATAATAATATTGCTTTCAATATAACGCACAAGGAGATTACTTTTGCAGGAACAATGCATTTGACACTGTCTGGATTGAGGGGCTTGTCTGGAAGCTACTATATTTATACCTTCTTCAAGACTACCTTGCCTCAATTATTGACCCGTACCTTACGAACAGACAAACATACATCTTCAACAAAAAAGCTAAATCCAAAATAATTTCTCCCGATGCTGGAGTACCCCAAGGCTCGGTGTTGGCACCCACCCTCTTTGCCTTGTTACAAGCAGACCTCCCTCTACAACACAATCCGCTCTCTTCTGATCCCCCACTGGCTTCTATTATCCTGCCATGAATTAAGACGAATACAAAAATAATTTGCTACGCGGATGACATAATTGCCTTCTCTTCCTCTCGTTCACCTCAACTGGCGATTAAAGATATGAACACGTCTCTCAGTGGCCTTGCTAAGTATTTCAAAACCTGACCCCTAAAAACTAATGAAACAAAGTGCGAAGCCATTCACTTTCATGGTGTAGGCTCCAAATACACTAGGAAGATGAGGGGATATGCGGGACCCCGGATTCAAATCAATAACCAAAGCCAGGGTGCTATATGTAAAATAAAATACTTGGCTTTGTTATTACACAATGTCTTAGCTCGAACATACAGGTTGAGAATACCAAAGTTTGTCAAAGCCTTGCTAAAACATCTACTGGACGGACACAGCAATCTACAGCAGGACGTGAAACTGCTAAATATTGTGGTTGAAATGAAAAGGTTCCTTTTTAGCGCTGTTATATTTTATTTTGTTCAAAACTATACAAAATTGTTTCGAAAAACATATTGTAGTGTGAACGCACGATGCGTATAAGCGCATAAACTTAAAAATTAACAACGTTGGCTCTGCAAGGAGTTCAACGTACCAATTCACAATTCGATGAATTAAGTCATCAGCGAATTATGAATAAGTAAGTATGAGATTAGAGATAGTGACATTATTTTTAAGTAACTTGTAAGCACTGAAATTTAATATTTAATTAATTTATTCTTGTAACTTAGGTAATGTACTCACCCAGTAATCGATTGCTTACATAATTATATGTAATGACACTTACCTACGTTAAGCAATTAGTGTTCAGCAAAGTTAGTTTTAAGTAAGCATAATTTATCTATATATAAATAGGCGACACGTTTTTTTGTTATCCCTCTTACAGGAAACCAGGTGGACTTAATTGGATAAAAATTATATCATTCAAAAGATTAATTCTTCCTCTATGTGCATCACTTAATTTTTTTACTTAAATTTAATTATAAATAAGTTTAATTTTAAATTGAAATTAAAAAATTCAATGGGATAGTATGTGTAAGTTGAGCACACCCATAGATTAGATGATGCTCTTGGGATGAATGTATGCATGTGATTGTTTTGATTTTTGTCTGAAGATATGCAACCATATGATGTTTTTTGGTTTGTGTCCCTAATAAATGGCAAGTACTAAATTAGTTGAAAATCAAACCAAATGGATCAATCTTCTACTGGGGACACAAACCAAAAAAATTAACATATAATTGCATTCCTCTACGAAAAACTCAAAATATAGAATATAATTATTTAATATTATCATTGGCATAGATCACACGTTCGACTGGCCTACCATTTATGACAAATACGTGTATTCTTTCCACTCAAACGTTTTATCTTTCCAAATGATAATGTGAGGGTGAGGAGCAAATGCAGCCATATCACAGACAATAGGCGTATGTTCATTCTTTAGCTTTTTACCTTGTAGAAGGCAATCTTTGGCTAATAAAATTGCATTCTTCCAGACAAAAGCCAAAACAATGAACATATGGCCACAGACAATAATATGGATGCATTACCACAGATAAATTTAAAGCCATCGTTTGCTTATACCATTATTTTTTGCTAATTTGATGAAAATATACGCTTATTTTATATAAAAATTAGAGAAAGTCATAATTTTAAAGTTATCTCTAGAAAACGCGAACTTAACTTTCACCAATATTTATGGAAGGCAAGCAAAATTCTGAATTTTATCATATTTCCTAATTTTTCTATGGACCCACATTTAAAAACATAATTTAGAGAAATATGATGTATGGCCAAATATGATGTATGGGAAATGACAAAATAATGGGGAATGGACATAAATATAAAATTCCTAGAATGCTTTGTTTAGCTGCTACGAGCAAAAAACTATTAAAAAAGTGTTGTTTATGAGGAACTTTAAGATCTTTTTGGGGCCTCATTCAATAAAGCTGTACGTTGACGTGCTGAAAGAGCGTAAATGATTGCTACAGCAGTCTGAACTAAATCACCTGTTTACTGACAATGCTACTGTATATGGAAAGCCATGCGCGAGCTATTAGAGTGAGCATAGCGAACGACGGGGTAGGGCGAGCGTAGCGAGCAGGGGGCGCCCCCCCCTAGTTAGTATAAATAGGCTAGATCTTATTTTTGGATAAGAAATTAAATAGATGTCTAGAGTGCAAGAACTACTTGCACCTAATATAACACCTAGTAAAGACTTTATAGAAATTGCGGCTCACGTTCGACGAAAGCCATCATTTCGCGCGATCTAAGTTGTCGCACGACTCTAGGTAAATATAAAGGTTTTAAAAATAATACAATGAGATAAGACAATCGTAACAACATGTTCTGTTCATCAGTAGTTTATTTGGTTGACTAAAGAATACATGACAAGAACGCTTAAATAGTCTGAATGCTTAAGCTAAGTCATTGACAATTTGGAGGAGTGGTGAATCGCACCACCTTTTATTGTCGTTTAGAAGTAATTCAGAGTTTTTCCTTGATATCATCATACTTTCGCATACATGAAGTTTCCTCCCATCATTGATTCCTTTGATGATTGTTACGTCGTTGATGTCAATTGTGTGTCCCTCCTTCACGAGGCGTTTAGCAACTCTGGAACGTGGTGTCTCACCTGCCGTATTGCCTTTCTGTTTTTCTGCTCTTTCAGCATCACTTTTGTGTTCCGCAAATTTCGTCGTAATCTACCCTTTCGTCTGGCCGATGCATCTCCTATCACATTGTGGACATATTATTCTATAAATACCGCTCTTCTCTTCCAAGTGCTTCGTGTCCTTGGTTGATCCTTAAATGCTCCTAACTTGCTGTCGCATGCTCGTGGGTACGGCTTCTGTTCTTGTTTTCCTTAGTGTTTGTCTGATTTTGTTGGAAAGTCTCCCGTCGTGTGTGATGGCCGGAGAGTGGACAATCCCATGATGGACAATCCCATGATCCTGTGTCAGGTGGAAGGTCGTGAGTGCGTTTCTCCTTTTTCTGGAGACAATTTTTCGAATGCGGCTTTCAATTAGCTCCTCACAATATCCGTTTTTCTTTGCTGTATCCCTGATGTTTTCCTTCTCCTCTTCAAAGTCCCTGTTCGATATATGCACATTCAGAAGTTTGGGTTTCATGCTGTTGAAAACTGCCATTTTGTAATGTGCTGTGTGGTTCGAGTCTGTCGGGATATTCGTTTGTGTGTGGGTGGGTTTTCTGTCTATTTCAAACCCCAGCTTCCCATTGCGTCTTTTTATCCTTAGGTCAAGAAAAGGTATTCTTCCTCCATCTTCTATGTCCAGTGTAAATTCAGTGTTGGCGTGTCTCCTGTTCAACTCCTGTGGCATCGCCTCAATCTCCTCTTTGTTAATTATGGCGAAGACGTCATCCACGTATGTAATGCAAATTCTTGGCATTAACTCTTCTTGTTCGATGTCCTCTTCCAACTTCTTCATGAATATTTCGGCCAAGTGAAGTGGTTTTCGCTCATGCATAATCTGGCCAGTTTCACAAATATCCTGATTTTTTGCCGCCAGTTGTTCCCACTATTCCTCGTCATGAGCCAATCGTCTAAGAGGGCCAATGCGGTGTGCACAGGTATGCTAGGGTATAGTGCTTTGATGTCAAATGATACCATGAGCTCATCTTCCCCTATCCTTTCTGTTGGCAATGACGGAGCAGTGGCAAAACGAACGCAGCCATCGACGGTACTTTGAGGAGATTGGGTAGAGTTAGTTTTTAGTCGTAGTTGAGGTATCATGTAGTGCGGTGGACTATTTTGAATAAACATATTTGTACAACACAAAAGATTGTAACAGTGGCGACGAGGATATTTGGAAGGAAAGTAAAATTCGCACGGTAGAAATGGCTGAGTTAACCGAATTGATTCAAAAGTTGGTGGAACAGAACCAACAATTGCAAGCACAACATGCGGCGACTCTTAAAGAAATTGCAGACCGGCTAAGCGCAGCGCCTCACAGCAATTTGGAACAGCGCATGGACAGCCTTGCAAATTGTATGCAAGTTTTCCGACATGACCCGGAGTCCGGGCAAACATTCGAAAATTGGTACCGCCGTTATGGAGAAATTTTCCAGGAAGACGCCATATTCCTTGATGACGCAGCAAAAATCAGATTATGCTTACGCAAACTCGACGCTCCCGTTCACGACAAATTAAAGGACGTGCTACTTCCGAAGGCGCCAAAAGACTTCTCGTTCGATGAGATAATAGGGAAACTTAAGAATATGTTTGGTCGACACGAATCAATTTTCAATTTACGGTACAAGTGCCTACAAATAGTAAAGAGTGAAAATATCGATTTTGTGACGTATGCGGCACATGTAAATCGCAAATGCGAAGATTTTCAACTTAAGGATCTGAG
Organism: Chrysops caecutiens; assembly: GCA_963971475.1. Taxonomy (NCBI): domain Eukaryota; kingdom Metazoa; phylum Arthropoda; class Insecta; order Diptera; family Tabanidae; genus Chrysops; species Chrysops caecutiens. The sequence goes on along the minus strand of OZ020567.1, from coordinate 55,179,095 downwards.
CGTTGATCAATTCAAGTGTCTTATTTTCGTATCAGGACTATCGTCACCTCAAGACGCGGAACTGCGAACGCGTCTGCTCGCGAAATTAGAGCAGGACCAGAAAGCAGACCAAACCTTGGAGAAATTAATTAGTGAAACGCAGCGGGTAATAAGCCTGAAACGTGACACAACGCTGATAGAAAATAACGCCAACACACAACCGGCTGTACGGGCAATTAAGCAATTTCCTAAACGACCGGCAGCAAATGAGAAACCTCGATCAGATCAAAATGAAAAACCTCGGACAGATCAAAATGAAAAACCTCGGACAAATCAACCGAAATCAAATTCAAATAGATCTAATGCAAGCGCAAAACCACCCAGACCATGCTGGCTCTGTGGTGGAGTACATTTTGTGCGCAACTGCACGTTCGTCGCGCATAAGTGTAGCGAATGCAAGGAAACCGGACATAAAGAAGGATATTGCAACTACTCTCAGACTTCGAAGACGAAAAGAAGAGCTAAACAGCCCTCAAGAGCATATCTCCTACGAGTCAATGAAATTCATAGCGAACACAACTTGGATGATTTTGCAGCAAAGCGGAAATTCATTAACGTCAAGATAAACCAAACTAGTGTTAATTTACAGATAGACACAGCTTCCGACTTGACCATAATTTCAAAAGAAATGTGGGAAATGCTTGGATCACCCGGAACTAAACTGGGCCCCACGACAATTAGATCAGCGTCAACGGACATCGTCCCCATTATTGCAGAGTTTGAATGCGAGATGGGGATTCCACATATCGGGCAAGTATCATCAGGCAAATGCCTTGTAACAAGCATTAAGGGATTAAATGTTCTAGGTATTGACTGGATAGAAAGATTCGGCATATGGAACCGCCCAATTAATTTGATATGCAATACTGTACAAACATCAGTAACGGAACGAAATGTAGTCACAAGCGAGTTACAACGAGAATTCCCTAAAGTCTTCAGTGATACACCGGGACACTGTTCAATCGTCAAGGCAAGGGTGCACCTCAAACCAAATGTAAGGCCTGTGTTTCGTCCTAAAAGACCGGTATCATTTGCCGCTCTCGAAGCTGTGGAAACGGAACTCAAACGCCTTCAAGACCTGAATATCATTAAACCTGTCGAATTCTCCGAATGGGCTGCACCAATTGTAGTAGTAAGACGACCGAATGGGCGAATTCGTATTTGCGCAGATTATTCAACCGGACTAAATTCTTGCGTGGAAGTAAACGCATATCCACTTCCAACTCCAGAAAACATGTTTACACAATTAGCAGGTAGCAAAGTTTTTAGCAAAATTGACCTATCGGATGCCTACCTACAAGTAGAGGTTGACGACGAATCTAAACGGTTGATGACAATCAACACACACAAAGGCTTATTCAATTTCAATCGCCTTGCACCCGGTATCAAATCAGCACCGGGCAGTTTCCAACAAATTATCGATACGGTATTATCGGGACTCGATGGAGTGATAGCGTATTTTGATGACATTCTGGTGCATTCAAAAGATGAAGACTCACACAAAACTGCCCTGAAACGTTTATTTGACCGATTAGATAAATACGGGCTACGCGTAAAGGCAGAGAAATGCGATTTGATGACGAACCAAATAAAATATTTGGGAGTAATCATAAACGCTGATGGTATCAAATCGGATCCCTCGAAAACTAGAACGATCTCAGAGCTGCCCATTCCCCAAGATGTCCAGCAACTACGCTCCTTTCTAGGAGCTATAACATTTTATGCGAAATTCATACGGCAAATGCACGATTTGAGAGCACCTCTGGATCGACTGCTCAAGACAGACGTAGAATGGAAATGGTCGCCGGAATGTCAAAGATCGTTTGATAAGTTCAAACAGATGCTGACTTCTGATCTACTGCTCACGCATTACGACCCCGCATATCCAGTTAAGGTTTATGCTGATGCAAGCAACACGGGGATCGGTGCGTCGATGTCACACGTATTTCCAGATGGAAGAGAAAAGATGATAGCGCATGTATCACGTACGCTTACAAAACCGGAGAAAAACTACAGCCAAATAGAGAAGGAAGGGTTGGCACTCGTGTACGCTGTTAAGAAGTTTCATCGCTATCTTTTCGGAAGAAAATTTACACTCGTAACCGATCATAAGCCATTGCTAAGTATTTTCGGTTCCAAAAACGGAATTCCAGTATATTCCGCAAATCGACTACAACGCTGGGCCCTAATATTAACAACATATGATTTTGACATCCAATATACAGCCTCAACAGAAATAGGAACGGCTGATATGCTGTCACGGCTAATCGACACCTCCCGAGTCAACGAAGAGGACTACATCATAGCTCGCTTACAGTTCGATGGCGAACTAAATGAACAAATCGAAGAAACTTTCGAAGCGTTACCAGTAAGTCGAAAGATGATTGAAAGAGCGACACGAAGCGACAAAACTCTGCGAAGCGTTACTAAATATATTCAAACAGACTGGCCGGATGTCAAACAGCAGGCTCAAGAGGATTTAGAAGTCTATCAATTGTATACCAGAAGACGATCGTTATCCCTGATAGATGATTGCATTATGTTTGGGGAACGCATAGTAATACCGAAACAATATCGTAAACGGATACTACGTACGTTACATAAGGCACATGTAGGTATAGAAGCAATGAAGATGTTGGCGAGAGCTTATGTTTTTTGGCCTAAAATCGATGACGATATCACCGACATGGTGCGCTCGTGTAATTCGTGCGCTGAAAATGCAAAACTACCAGTTAGAACACTGCTGCAGTCATGGCCAAGAAGTACTAGACCCATGGAACGAGTACATACAGATATCGCAGGTCCAATAAATGGGATTTGGTACATCATAAGTGTCGACTCCTACTCAATGTTCCCGGAAGTGCAGGAATGTAAAAACATTACTTCGGAAACCTGCCGTGAAAAATTAACTGAGTTCTTTTCGCACCACGGAAATCCGGAAACGCTAGTTACTGATAATGGAACCCAGTTTACAAGTGCACTTTTCAGAAACTTCTGTGAGTCCCGTGGAATATCTCATATAACAACACCGCCGTTTCACCCGATGTCAAACGGGCGAGCAGAAAGATTTGTCGATTCCATGAAAAGGGCTCTTAGAAAGGCAGAGGGGGAGGGAAAGAGCAACGAAATCCTTTTAAAATACCTCCAGGTTTATAGGGCGACACCGAATCGCAATGCCGAACAAATGAAATCGCCGGCTGAACTATTCCTGGGTCGACCAATTCGGACTGAGCTCGACTTAGTGAAAGCTACCCCACAGCGGAATTCCGAACGGAATCTAATCCAGGAACAGCAGTACAACAGGCACCATGGAGCGCGGTTGCGAGAGTTCGCGGTTGGAGACAAAGTGTACGCAAGAGTATATCGCCGAAATGATTCATATTGGGAAAAAGGCATCATTAGGAAGCGTATTGGGAAAGTGATCTACCTTGTGGAGCTTCTCGGCGCAAAACGAACTATTCGCTCATCCACGAATCAATTAAGGCTTCGTTATACCTCCAATCACGTCAACAACGAAGGTGTTATACCACAGGATATCCTCATACCGTCGACCATAGATAGTCACAGTGAAACATTGGAAGCTACAGGAGCCACTCAAAGTCACCAAGCTTCCACACCAATGACAGTAACTGATCCAGCACCATCATCCGCGAGTTCCCCGAGACAACGGCCGTCACGCACGCGACGCACACCTACTTACTTGGAGGACTACGTGTTTAATTAAGGAGGGAGATGTTGGCAATGACGGAGCAGTGGCAAAACGAACGCAGCCATCGACGGTACTTTGAGGAGATTGGGTAGAGTTAGTTTTTAGTCGTAGTTGAGGTATCATGTAGTGCGGTGGACTATTTTGAATAAACATATTTGTACAACACAAAAGATTGTAACACTTTCAATCAAAGACAAAAAGAATTTGGAAGAGAAGAGCGGTATTTATAAACTAACATGTGCACATTGTTATCACAATTGTATTTGTTGAGCGCAGACTCCTTTGCCTACGCTTTGTCAAATCAATTTAAGTGTATCACCAAATATATCCGTCTGGACTCCTTTCAGAGAAGGTTTAAATACCAATCAAGGTGTTTGACCACGACTGACTTAAGATGTGCAAGGGTCTAAGACCGATACACAAGAGCTGGGAACGATGTTGAAGCCTCTTGATTTAATCCATGACGAGTTTATTTATTCAAATTTGCTCGACTTTATAAAAAAAAGTGTTGACATAAGGTAAATTATTTCTTAGCAACTAAGTACAGGTGAGTCGAATTAAAATAAATCGTCAGCAAAATTAACATCTTTTGTTCACAACTTAATGATAAGAACGTCTGGAAAGATGATCCCGCGATTGAAGATAACTTTAGGTGAGAAAGGAATTCGCTGACGGGATAGAAAAATGTCATATGCAGGTCAGAAGTACACTGCGGTAAGTAATTATTTGGTCGTCAGGTACAATGAGGTAAAGTATTTGCGAATCTTCGGACCATTCAATGAACGTTCACGGTGAAGGGCTCGCTGGTTGCTTCAGCATCTTGACTGTCTTGTCTGTCCTCAGAAGTGGCGACTGAGGGCGGTAATGATTTCCGGTATGCGCGATACATCCTCGTTGCAATCGAAATTACCCCAATGATGATTATGATTACGACCATAGGGTTCCGTAGGACAAAGCATGATGATGATTGGAGTGACCTTGTATCAAGGCCGGGATTTGGCTGTCCATTTCTGAAAGCTTGCGCTTGAATGATTGTTATTCCTTAATATGTGCGACGAAGCGGTGTTGATAGTGCAGTACTGATGTCATGTTGAGCGGGTCAATGAGGTCAGTCAAGTTAAAGGCCGGAACGTAGGATGCGTGTCTCACTGTGAAGTAGCTCTTGTGCCCTCGAATCGTGATGAGAGGCTGCTTAATGACGCAATTTCTATCAAGTGTTAAGATACCCGTCCGTTGGAGAGTCAGCTGTGACATGTCATCTCCACAAACAATGTTGATTCTGGTTTTTTCTGGCAAGGAGAAGATCCACTGGTTTGGTGAGTGAAGTTGAGTCCAACTAGAATGGGCGTCTACTCTCATCAACTGGCAATGGTGTGGAGTTAACTGATTCAGGAGGCTGATTTCACAGGCAGAGATAGATGATCCAATTTTGTACAACGAGTAATGTTGATTGCATAAATGCCTCCCGTTCATCGTAGTGCAGATGCGGAGTTGAGATTCTGTTAGTGGATAATAGTGGCCCCGATGTAAGTTAACCATTAAGTAGAGAAAGGATGGTCTAATAGCCACGAAACTATCGTTCATCTTGACTGGAACTGGAACCACTTGAAAGAGGTCGAAGTCTTCAACCGAGATTAAGGGCACTCTGAGCTTGAAAATGAAAAGCTTGTCCGTCATTCAAGTGTAATTAGTTTGTAAGAATGGAGTATTTCATCCTGATTGAGTGGTAGCCGCTTCTAGAACTTGTTCTTAACGTGCGTGACGAGCTTCCACCGGGTTAGTAAATAAGCCTTGTTTGATTGAGCTTGAGGATCGACGAGCGCTGCTAATAGCTCCCCAATCAAGAAATGACCTGGTGTGAGAACGGCGAGATCATTGGCGTTGTCAGACATCGGCGTGATGGAACGGGAGTTCAATATAACTTCTACTCCCAAAACAACTGTCTCCATTTCTTCATCCGTTAACGAAGCTGAAGCAAGGCTATGCTGCATTAGTTGCTTGGCAGATTTGATGGCAGCTTCCCAGAGCCCGCCGAAATGAGGTGCTCGAGGAGGGATGAAATGGAAGTCAATTTCTCAGGAGCTGCACTCCTTGAGTAGTCTCTCCTTTGAAGTACTCTCGTTGAAGACATTGTTCAGCTCCCGCAATTGGTTTCGAGCACCGATGAAGCTTGTGGCGTTGTCGCAATAGATTTTTCGGCAATGTCCTCGTCGGGCTATAAAACGACGTAAAGCACCAAGAAAGCCGTCAGCTGATAGATCGCTTACAAATTCCATCGCCTTTGTGGCGATGCAGCAGAAAACAGCGATGTATGCCTTTTGTGGCGGTTTACCCCGGATCTTGTAATGGACGTATACCGGTCCGCAAAAGTCAACTCCGGAATTGATTAAAGGTCGTGCAGGTTGAGCGCGGTCAGATGGCAAATTGCCCATAAGTTGTGACAGTAGTTTGGAAGGAACATTGTCTCGTCTTGTCTACCATGAAGGAACATTGGACCGTAGAACCACAGAGTGTTGTTGGCCAATTTTTCAGGGGGGAACCCTCTTGATAATAAGTCCGCCGGATTATCCAAAGATGGTACGTGTCTCCATTGTGCAGGGATGCTAGCACGCTGTATGGCCGAGATGCGATTGGCAACGAAGGTGTGTAAGTTTGATGACTCGGCCTTGATCCAACCGAGGACTATTGTTGAATCAATCCAAAGGAAAATTTGATTATTATTCAACTGTAGATCGTTTTTGATGCGTTGTTTGAGTTGGGTTGCCAATTCAGCAGCACATAACTCGAGCCGAGGTAATGTGATTTGTTTAATTGGTGCAGCCTTAGACTTTCCACATAGCAATCGTACGATGACATCGTTGTCTTGACCTATGGAACGTATATAAGCGGCAGCACCATATGCCTTCTCAGAGGTGTCAGCGAAGATATGCAACTGAATCGGATGTAACTTTGTGAACAAAAACATGTCTGGGGAACGTTATTTCATTAAGCGCATTGAAGCCACCTCTAAAGTTGTTCCACTTGGTGTGTAATTCTTGAGGAAGTGCAGGATCCCAAACGAGTTTTAACTCCCACAATTTCTGCAAAAACAGTTTAGCTGTTATGACCACTGGTGCCAGTATGCCTAGTGGGTCGAAGATGTGTGCAATGTCCGATGATGCAGTTCGCTTCGTGAACCTTTGCGCAAGAAGTATGGTGCTCCGAATGGCTAAAGAATCGGATTTGGGTTGCCAGGATCACCCCATCGTTTTGATGCTATCATTGGACTGGTTACTGAAGTCTAGCTCAATTGCCTGATCTTCTCTTGGTATTTCATTGAGTAGGTGCGGATGATTTGCGCACCATTTATGGAGTTTGATGACTGCAGTTCTTAAGGACGACATTAATTCAGTTTGCTTTAGAAGGCAGGTGGGCAAGTAATCTGAGCCAGATAAGACGTCATCCTCATGAATTTTTGGATTGCGCGGCAAGTGGATACTGGTCTTTTACATTGTCGGACAACATATATAACGTGCGTGTGGCGAGATACGAAGCTGGAGCGGTGCCATATGTGACAGTGCAAAGCTGGTAGCACTTCAAAGGTTTGTTAGCACCATATCTCCACCATATAAGCTGTTATTTTTGATCAACTGGATCGGCTTGGATTTGTCGGTACATTTTCTCGATGTCCGCAGTGAAAACCGTATCGGGGAAGACGAAAGCGCAGTTGGATTGTGAAGACGTCGGCCTGAATTGCTGGCACGACTGCTAAAACATTATTCAGTGACAGGTTGCTAGTTGTTTTGGCGGAGCCATCGAAGACTACCCGTAGTTTTGTAGTCGTGCTTTCGGGTCTGAGGACACAATGATGTCGAAGAAAGTAATATGGTTCTTCCACCATGGTGAAACAGATTTCTTTCATGTGGCTCAAATCTATGTACTCCTCCATGAACGCGTTATATTGCTGCCTTAAAGTTTGGTCCCTGGCCAATCTCCTTTCCAAGGAGTGGAATTGCCGAAGTGCCGTGTCACTGGATTCGCCTTATTCATGTGGATCGCACCGGAATGGAAGTCGAACGACGAAACGGCCGTTGTTGTCCCTTTTCGTATTCTGGATGGAAAATTCTTCACACTTGCTTTCATCCAAGGCTTCGTCCTCGCTGCATATTCCACAATGTGTCAGATTGGTAGGTGAACTGTGTGTGGTGATTCTACCTGATACGGTTCAGCTTAAAACCGTGTTCTAAAGTGTTGGCAGTTGTTCTCCCAATTTGATCTGCCCAACGGAAAGAATCGAATAGAATATTTCGGCTCCAATCAGAATGTTGATGGGACCAGGACGATGAAATTGTGGATCGGCCAACCTTATTTTACCAGGAATAGACCAGGATGTCTTCTCGATGTGTTGCGAGGTTTGCGGTGCTATGATCTTTGGTAAGACGTGAATCTCGTATATCTATGCTCGTACTGTAGTCGTTTATGTTGGAGAGTATTTGCATGCTGGCTCTTGAACGGGTGCTTTGTGTGACAGACCCGATCCCTCCAATCGTAACAACATGTCTGGTTTCTTGGACACCCAGCTTTTTTAGAAGCCTTTCTGATATGAAGTTTAGCTGGGAACCGGATTCTAACAAGGCTCTGGCCTGAATTTGGTTCGCCCAGCTATCCGTCACCTTGATGAGGACCTTGCTTAACAACGTATATGCACCGACAGTTGAGGGAGTGCTGGAGCTGAGCGATGCAACTTCCTTAGAGCTTGAAACTGGGTGTGCCTTTGTTTCCTCATTTCTTGCTTGTTGCGGCTGCTTGGATGAGATTTGACCCTTGAAATCATTGCCTTCCAGATGAACCAAATTATTGTGTTTCTTGGAGCACTTCTTGCAGTTACCAGAGGGAGATTTATACGAGCGATGTCCCTTCTTAAGACAATTTACGCAGCGACCTGCTCGTTGTATCAATTGAAGGCGCTTATCAGGGCTGAAGTTCAGGAAAGTAGGGCAGGAAGACAGTAGATGATCTCCCTGACAGGCAAGACAAAACAGCTTGGATGATACTGCGGTTAATGCCCTTTGAGATCTTCCTTTTCCGAAGCTATTGTCAATTGCGGTGCTTCTGGCGTTCTTATTAGGCATGGATTCTTAGGATTTAAAGCGCCTTTCAAGAACGTGAGAAGGTGCTCCATAGATTGTAGGTTTCTAGGATGTTAAAAAGCCCTGCTCGTAAAGCGTGTGTGAGGCACCATCTAATTTTTTGATAAGGATGTGGAGCAACAAATGATCCCAGTTTTTAATGTCGATTTTGAGATTCACCAGACTTAGCAAGTACTCCCGAGTTGTGTCATGAAGCAATTTGATGGCCATAGCTGATTCGGTGTGGATGACAGGTTGATTTAACAGTTTGTTAATGAGGGCTGCTACCAATAGTCTGTCATTGTCGTTTCTGTCCTTGAGCAGGTTCCAAGCAGACAGATAGTTCGCGTCGGAGATTATTAGGTGGCTAATACATCGCTCTGCTTCACCAGTTAAACTCGTTTTGAGGTACCACATTTTCTACGCATTGCCCAGATTTTGTTCGTGAACCACTTGCAAGAACAGGTCATGGAACTGCTTCCAGCAAAGATAACTGCCTTAAAATTTTGGCAATGTGATGGTTGGCAGCTTAACCTTGGGCGAAACATCCAAGAAGATACGCTTCTTGATCAAATCCAGCAGCAATGGGGTCGTCTGTCATCCCCCAGATTGTATCATGCAGGATCTCCAGGTTTGCCCAAAGGCGTTCAATAGAACGGCACTTTACTTCGAAGACGACAGCGTTTTGTTGAGGGGGAAGGTTTTGGACTGAGCCCAAGGCGCCCCTTAATGACACGATTGCAGCGTTCAACCTCCGTAGCATGGCCTGAAGTGGAGAACTTCCGTCGATAGATGGCTTGGCATCTTCAGGCTTGTGACTGCTTCATGCATTCTCCGTGGATTGAGTGCTTGTTTGACTGCTTAAGCAATGTTTGACGTCCTCGATGAACCATTTGTACAGCTCCTCTATGTTGGCAAAGTATTGTTTCTGGAAATATGGATGACTGGTTTCGAGGTCATATTTAGCCCGAATACCGTAGTCCGCAGATTGGAACGTCTCTCAGAGTTCCGTTATAGCCTTGGACTTGTTGACGAGGTATTCGCTGTCTTTGCGTGTCGGAGAATCCTTCTTGTAGTTCCTTATATGCCTCTCGATTTCTTCTTCTGTCTCGTTCTGATGTTTTGCACGTTCTTCTAAGGAAATCATTCTTCTAGAGATAGACCTGGCGAAGCAAGTGCGTTGAAATCAGTGAACAGTTCGGAGTGAGGGAGCTCCCCTAAAGAAGTTCCAGTTGGCTGCAGCAAACTGTCGTATGGAACGAAGATCTTCACAATGGCGTAGTGAGGGATAACATGCCAACTATTCTGATGGATTTATGAGTGTTCGCGTTCTTAACGAATTGCCGCGACGATAAACGATTTAAAATTCGCGTAAACGTAACTGGTTTGGAGTTCGCGTGACGTGTATCACGTCGGGGTCACCAAATGATGAGCGCAGACTCCTTTGCCTACGTTTTGTCAAATCAATTTAAGTGTATCACCAAATTGATCCGCCTCGACTCCTTTCAGAGAAGGTTTAAATACCAATCGAGTTGTTTCATCAAGACTGACTTAAGAAGTGCAAGGGTCTTAGACTGATACACAAGAGCTGGGAATGATATTAAAGCCTCTGGATTTAATCAATGACTAGTTTATTTATTCAAATTTGCACGAATGTATACAAATAAAAGTGGCATAAGGTAAATTGTTTCTTAGCAACTAAGTACAGGTAAGTCGAACTAAATTAAATCGTCAACAAAATTAACATCTTTTGTTCACAACTTAATGATAAGAACGTCTGGGAAGATGACCCGGCGGTTGAAGGTAAGTTTAGGTGTGAAAGGAATTCGCTGACAGAAAAATGTCATTTGCAGGTGAGAAGTACACTGCGGAAAGTAATTATTTGGACATCAGGTTCAGTGAGGTAAGGTATTTGCAAACAGTATTGTATCACATTGTATCCTCTCGGAGATACATCGGCCAAACGAGACATGCGGAACACAACCGTGAGGCTGAAAGAGCAGAAAAACGGAAAGGAAATACAGCATGTGAGACCCCACGTTCCAGAACTGCTAAACACATGGTGGAGGAGGGACACGCAATTAACATCAACGACGTAACAATCATCTAGGAAGCCAATGATGGGAGGAAACTTCATGTATACGGAAGTATGATGATATCAAGGGAAAACCCTGAATTACTTCTTAACGACAATAACGGGTGGTGCGATTCACACTCCTCCAAATTGTCAATGATTTAGCTAAATTATTCAGACTTTAATTAAGCGTTCTGGTCATGTATTGTCAATGAATTGTCATTTAAGCGTTCTAGTCATGAATACAACATATGGTTGTCGAAACAATTTTGTATAGTTTTAAACAAAATAAAACATAACAGTGCTCAAGAGGAACCTTTTCATTTCAACCACAATATTTAGATTTTAAATACCGCGCTGTTACACTTGTTCCGTATAAGATCGAATGTAGTGAAACTGCTAGTATATAAGCAAGTCATCAGATCAACATACGTTTAAGGTTCCGTACTCTGGAACAGGATCATAACCAAGTTTACTAGTAATCAAATTGGAGTATTTGAACGTAAATGCATCAGGAAAGTAATTGGTATGCGGTTAAATGTCAAAGAATACATACCTTCTTAGACAACTTAGAGGACAGACACCTTACTAGACTTTATTAAGAAACGCAACGGCTTTGAACGAAAATTTGAAACTTCACTACGAGTTATACAAAATCAAACCTGTAAAATTCCTCCGTAACCCTCCCTAAATGATATCCTCGCACATGCGAAAGGGAGAAAAGAAAATGTACTTATCTGCTTAATCTAGGAAAGGACGCAAGCGCTACCAATTCCTGATAAAATACTTTTCAGCCGTTACTAAGGTCAGGTAAGAAAATCATAGCCTTAAAGTCATTGTATAGCTAGGTTCTTTTTTAGGCATTTTCACCTAGCTCTAGCATCACGTTCGTAGAATAAAACAAATTTTCCATAATTAAATTAGCAATTACAGGAAACCAGAGGTTATGAGCTAACTGTTTTGGTAGATGTCAGCTACGTTAGATAGCATTTTCTTTTTATACATGTTAGATTTAAGATACTGTTAGGACATGCCCGGCATAAAATTTTAAACAAAAAAAAGGAAGTAAGTTCTTACGGGCAGTTCTGGGGGATTGCGAAAAATTTGTTAAATCGAAGTGTTGAGGACAGGAAATCGTATACCAAAAAAACCAAAAAAAAACCTCATATACCAAAAAAAAATCAAAAATCGAAGTATCAATCAGAACCACTATCAATAGGAATGTACGAGCGATCAATACTATGTTGTAAAAAGACAACAACTCATCAACAACTGGACCTCTCAACAATAATCAATAGATATGAAAAGTAATACACAACATGATCACAATCGATAAATGAACTCAAAATCAATAAATTATCAAGAACCTGTGAGATTGTGACTGAAAAACTTACCACTAATAATTCACTAATCATATCAACTGATCAACCCACAAATTAACAAGATGCCCGGCAACGGAATGAATACCGAACCCTAACTAAATAATCAATAGTAATCAATCCCCGATCGCCAGAAATAAAATCGAAAGAAACAATCAATCAACCAAAAGAATACTCACCAAAAGTACGCTGGTAAAACTGGAAAATCAAGTGAAACAGGTGTGAAAATCAGTCAAGTTAAGATGAAGTCAAACTGGAAAATCAAGTCAATAAACATCCACACCGACAATCGAAGGAAAACCGACTAAACACCAATCAGGGAAACTGTTCCTGTGGTGAAAGAATGATACTGTAGTTTTACTGTAAAAACTTTTTTAGATTTAAATCTAATAGGCTAATTTTTCCACAAATTTAAATCTAGTTAACTTACAAAATTTAAGTTTTGAATTTTGAATTTTGGTTAGTTAGTTAGTGACAGACAGATTGAGAATTAACATTAAATTTAGTTTCTTTAAAAAATAATAATAGTTTGAATTGAAATTATGTTGAGATTGTTAAAATTAAATATTATAATTAATAAATAATTTTTCTTAAATTCAGATTTAATTTATGAATGAAATCTTTGAGGTTCGTAGCATCCTCTCATTTGTGATAATTAAATCGCTACAAAATTGGTGACCCCGTTTTCAAAAACAGAATAAAAATCAAGCAAGGAGATAAAACAAGATTCAAGAAGATTCAAGATTCAAGTAAGAAAAAAAAGAAGAGAAGAAAGAAGATTCAAAATTGACCATATCGCAGTGAGTACATTTTAAGTTCCACTATTGATTGAATAAATTATATAACCATATATAATATAATAATATTTTGATTTAATTAAATAATATTAAAATTTAATAATAAAAAGTGATTTCTAAAAATAAAACCTCGAAAATAAAAATATAATAACTAGTGAATTAATAATTAATAAATAATCTTAAAATATATAATTAATAATCATGACGACTGAATAATCTAATTTTTTGTTTGATAATAATAACTATTAATTAAAAAGTTAAAAAATAATTAAATTTTCAAGGCAGTAACTACGAAAGCAAAATATTTCATATCTATCCTTTGTCTCTTGTCCTTTCATTAATTTAATCATGCCTGGTAACGAAGAAAGTGGAGACAGTGGAACAAACAACAGGAGAGAAATTGATAGAGTTGGATTATATCTCCCAACTTTCGTCCCTTATGATCCTGAACTCTGGTTTGCTTTTGCTGATAGAGCATTTGAAACAGCAAATATTACAACTGAACAAACAAAATTTGCTCATTCCATTGCTCACTTAGGGATTCAAAATGGAGCAGAAATAAGGGATTTAGTGATGACTTCACCTGTCGAAAATCCCTATTCTTAATTAAAAGAGGAAATTATAAAGAGAATTGGAACTTCTTAAACATCTCAAACCAGAAAATTATTAGAAGTTGAAATTATGGGGGATCTTATACCATCTCAGTTCTTTAGAAGATTAAAGAACTTAGGAGGAACAGTAGTTAGTGAAGAAGTTATTGGAACTTTTTGGATAGCAAGACTTCCATATCTTGCTCAGGCAATTTTAGCAGCTCATAAAGATCTTCCGTTAGATAAATTGGCAGAATTAGCTGATTCCATTTTAGAAACAACCAAACAAGAACAAACTAATTCGATTAATGAATTAAAACAACCTTTCGACATCGAAGGCATGTTAAACCTCAAATTTGCTCAATTAGGTTTACAAATGGCTGACTTTCAAAAAGAAATAAATTCAACAAAAGCAGAGCAAGATAATTTTAGAAAACAAGAATATTTTTCTGAAAGACCTTCCAGAATGTTGCCTAGTTACCGAGGAAGATCACGATCTCGTTCAAGATCTTTTTCCAGGCACAACGATACACCCAAGTCTGGAATTTGCTGGTACCATTGGAAATTTGGAACCGAATCTACTAAATGCAAACAGCCATGTACGTTCTCATCTAACGTGGAAAACTAAAGAAGTTGTCGACTATGGCAGCACAACCGACAGCATTTCAACAACACGCCGCTTGTTTTTCATAGATTTTAATTCAAAAAAGCAATATTTAATAGATTCTGGTGCAGATTTGAGTGTTTCTCCCCGAAAGTTAATGAGAGGACCACACAAACATATTTCGTTTGATTTAACTGCTGCAAATGGAGGTATTATAGGAACTTATGGTCAAACAGTAATAACTTTAAATTTTTGTTTAAGGAGAAATTTTCCTTGGAAATTCGTCGTAGCAGATGTAGCAAAGCCAATAATTGGAGCAGATTCCATTGCTCATTTTGGTTTGCTTATTGATCTTAAGCATAAAAGATTAATAGATTCAGAAACTGGTTTGACAACTAAAGGAAAAGTTATGGTCACTAGCTTATCAAATATTAAAATTATTTCAAATGACAACCTATCTCCCTTTCTGGAACTTTTAAAACAATATCCAGATATTACTCGTCCTGACGGTCGGAACCAAATGGTAAAACATAAAATCAAACATTACATCCGCACAACATCTGGACAACCAATAACCTGTAAACCAAGACGTTTAGCTCCAGAAAAATTGATAATTGCCAAAAAGGAATTTGAAGCAATGTGACAACTAGGAATCGCGAGACCTTCTTCTTCTTGTTGGGCTTCTCCATTACATATTGTTCCAAAGCAAAATAATGAATGGAGGCCTTGTGGGGACTATAGAGCCTTAAATGCAAGAACAATTCATGATAGATATCCTGTGAGGCATATCCATGATTTTGCTCATAATCTCAGAAACAAAATTATCTTTTCAAAAATTCATTTAGTTAAGGCTTATAATCAAATTCCTGTTTCTGAAGAAGACATCTGTAAAACGGCAATCACAACTCCTTTCGGCTTATTCGAATTTCCGGTCATGAGTTTCGGACTTCGTAATGCAGCCCCAACTTTTCAACGTTTTATTGATGAAATTCTTCGTGGTCTTGATTTTTGTTTCGCTTACCAAGACGATATTCTTGTTGCATCATTAAATAAAGATAAACATTTTAAACATTTAAGAACAATCTTCAACAGATTTAACCAATATGGCTTAGTAATCAATGTGGCTAAATGTTTATTTGGGGTTGAAGAGTTATCTTTTCTTGGTTACCTAGTTTCAAGAGTAGGTATCCAACCAATGCCTGAAAAAGTGAAGATAATTTCGGAATATTCTCGTACATCAACAGCTAAGGAATTGAGACGTTTTCTTGGTATGGTCAATTTTTATAGACCATGCATGCCTGGAATTGCAAAACAACAAGCTTCCTTAAGCAATTTATTAACTGGTAATCTGAAAGGGAAGGCGAAAATTAATTGGAATGATTCAACAGAAGCTGATTTTGAAAAAATTAAAAGAAGTTTAGCTGAAGCAACAATGCTTGCTCATCCATCGAACGAAGCCCCTAGAACTTTAATCTGTGATGCATCAGATTTTGCAATTGGAGAAGTTCTCCAACAATTTGTGAAAGGTATTTGGGAACCATTAGGTTTTTTCTCAAAAAAGCTAAGTGAGCAACAAATAAAATATAGTACATTTGATAGAGAACTTTTAGCTATCTTCAAATCAATAAAGCATTTGAGACATATGCCTGAAGGAAGAGACTTTATCATATTTACTGACCATAAGCCAATTACATTTGCTTTCCAGCAGAAATTGGATAAAGCATCACCTAGGCAAGCAAGACAGTTAGACTATATTAGTAAATTTTCAACAGACATCAGACATATTTCTGGAAAGGATAATTTAGTTGCTGATGCTATGTCAAGGATTGAAGCTATCAATGAACCAATAAATTACTCAGCACTGGCAAATGCTCAGTTAGGTGATGAAGAACTTCAAAATCTTCTCAATCATAATTCAACAGATTCTTCGCTCCAAATAAAGAAATTGTTGATACCTGTAACATCTTAACAGATTTACTGTGATATCTCAACTTCAAGAGCCAGACCTTTTATTCCTAAACATTTTCGAAAAATGATCTTTAATTCCGTCCATCAGTTAGCTCATCCAGGAATTCAAAATACTGTCAAACTCATAACTGAACGTTATGTTTGGCCTTCGATCAAATCTGACTCAAGAAAATGGTCACAAGAGTGTTAAGAATGCCAAAGATCAAAAGTAACGAGACATGTTTCGGCTAAATTAGGAACGTTTATTCCACCAACATTAAGATTTCAACACGTTCATATTGTCATTATTGTTTTGCCACCTTGTGAAAATTTCAGATACTGTCTCACTTGCATCGACAGATTTTCACGTTGGCAAGAGGTTTTCCCACTTCAAGACCAAGATGCAGATACAGTTGCAAGGAACTTCTACAATGGATGGATTTGCAGGTTCGGAACACCATCTAGGGTGACTACAGATCAAGGACGTCAATTTGAGTCACACTTGTTTCAATCTTTGAATCGATTGACAGGTACAGCTCACTTTCGGACAACATCTTTCCATCCTCAGTCAAACAGAATAATTGAAAGATTTCACAGACAACTGAAAGAAGCCATAAGATGTCATCAAAATGATAGATGGACAGATATTTTACCGACAATTTTACTTGGTATAAGAGCAGCATGGAAAGAAGATTTAGAGACAACTTCTGAAGAATTAATATATGGCGAACCAATGTGTTTACCAAGTGAATTTCTTTTACATAATTCTGAAGATAATGACAATGTGCCGAATTTCATACGCGAGTTAAGACATCATTTTCAAAATCTTCGTCCTGCAATTGTCAAAGGACACTCCAATAAAAAACCCCTTGTATTTAAAAACCTATCAACTTGTAAGAATGTTTTTATCCGTCAAGAAGGAAAAAAAGGCTCGTTGCAAATGCCATATTACGGTCCTTTTGAGGTTATTAAACGAGAACAAAAGACTTTTGATATAAATGTTAAAAGAAAAATAATTAAAATATCAAAAGATAGGTTGAAACCTGCATATATTTGCATCGATAATGTATATGAAACAACTTTGTATAATAAAGAAATTAAGAAACAATTTAACACAAAAAAGTTTAACAAGTCTTTTAAAAAAGTAAAATTTATAAAATAATAATTAAATTAAAATAATAATAATAATAACAATTACAATAATAATGCTCATAATAAATTGAAATATTATCACATAATAATTTAATAATAAAAATATTAATATATCAATCAATAGTTGTAACTTTTAATGTACGAAATTTATAGAATTATTTTGTTCCCAAGATAGTCAAGACTAGTATCGTGTAAAACACTGGAAGGGGAGTAATGTGGTGATAGAATGATACTGTAGTTTTACTTTTTTAGATTTAAATCTAATAGGTTAATTTTTCCACAAATTTAAATCTAGTTAACTCACAAAATTTAAGTTTTGAATTTTGAATTTTGGTTAGTTAGTTAGTGACAGCCAGATTGAGAATTAACATTAAATTTAGTTTCTTCAAAAAATAATAATAATTTGAATTGAAATTAAGTTGAGATTGTTAAAATTAAATATTATAATTAATAAATAATTTTTCTTAAATTCTGATTTAATTTATGAATGAAATTTTTGAGGCTCGTAGCATCCTCTCATTTGTGATAATTAAATCTTTACAGTTCCCATAAACAACGAAACAAAACTGCAGACTCAGCAAATGACCTGTGTGCCCCCACCAACAAACTGATAACGAAATGGCGAGAGGAAATGCGAAAACCGTGGGAACAGTATGAAAATTTTGATTTCAGGGTCAAGTGCAGGTGCAAAAATTATTAATGGATGTGCGAGTATTGACCTCGAGCATATGACCATGTATTCAATCGCATGGATGAAAATGATTTTTCCAGAGCCATCAGTTCAGCATATGAAAGTGATTTTTTCAGGGTCATCGGCTGAACACATGGTAATGTTTTTTGACGCGAAAACGTCTTTCTTCTCGTTGAGTATGTACATTGGTAGACGGTCTAACATTCTTGTGTTACAAAACACCGTCATTTTTCAATAGCTAATAACTACGAGGCTGATTACGCGATAACAACGGTTGAGGTGACAGTGGATGGAACATATTTGCACGTATTTACTGATTTACTGTGAGGCACCTGGTTTTCCCATGACGTAATCGGGCTAGTGCAAGCGCCCACGCGTGATTGTTGTTTTTCCGCGTTGTGTGAGGATATTTATGAGTGTAGCGTGAGATCGCATTAAGCTAGGACGTTGATTAGGGTATCATTGTAATGACCATGAAAGGAGCTACCAGGATCTAAAGTGAAACATTAAAAATATACCCCGAAATATATGCAAAAATCGGTATGAATTTTAAAATATAAAAAATGTGGAGCATATCGTTTCATATGAGGCGTAAATATGCACCGAATTGTAAAAAACTAAAATCGGAGAAAACCCGCATCAAGCCGAGTATTAAAAACCAAAAATGTTCTGTGCCGAACAAGTTTGAGAGTTACGGTGGCATCGAAGAAGACATAAAAAAACGGCAGAAGGATATTAACTGGTGATTTCTCTATTCTGCAACCGTACTAATCTCCATAACCGTTGTAATTAATGGTTTGGTAATGAAACATATTATTACGAAAATTTTGTTGTAATTTATTTTTTCGTCAAAACGTCTTTTCGCTCGTTAACTACACAGTCAGGTCAAACTTTCTTGCGGTACAATTTACCGTCTGGTTTCAATCATCAATAGCTACGAGGCTAATCATGCGATAACTACTCTTGAGGTCACAATGGATACAGAATTTCTGTCCTAGATTATCGTGTGGCATAAGTTTTGCGCGTCACGTCATCGGGCTAGTTCAATTACGCATGATTGTTGTTAATGAGCGTTGCGTAAAATTATAGATTAGTGTAGCGTGAGAACGCGATCATGTAGGACGTTCGTTCGGGTGTCAGTGTAAAGAGTTTGAGAAGTGCTGCGAGGACCTGAAGTAAAACAATTAAAATAATCGCTGAAGTATTAGTAAAAAACGGTATTAATGTGAAAATTCGAAAAACAATTAAAAATATCGGCTCATCTCAGTCGTAAATATGGGCCGAATTGAATAAAACGCAAATCAAAGAGAGCTTGCATCAAATCGTATTCAAAAAATTTCAAAGTGTCCAGTTCCGAGTAAATGTCAGAGCTATAACAGCATTAAAAGGAGAAATGAAATAGGCATGAAAAAATAAGCATGTGATATACGTTTTCTGTCACCGTATTACTCTATATAGTCATTGTATAAGAGACATTGATTTAAGTACATACTAATAAGAAACACTTATAATAATTTTATCCCAAAGTTTTCACGGAAAATCTACGGCGCGGACTTTGACTGTGCCTTTCAGTTTTTTAGGATCATCGATTGAGTTTCGATCGGCAAGAGTGCCAACAGCTAAATTACTTAATAAATAGCCAGCGAAAAGATCCTGACGGAGGTGGACCCCCACAGAAGACCAGCCAGCCATTGAAGTAAGACTCTCCGCTGAAGGAAGGCCGTTTGAAAAGCCAAGCGAAGAAAGACTCTCTGTAGATCCGAACGAAGGAAGATTCGCCACTGAAGGAAGACTCTCCATTGAAGGAAGGCTCTCTGAAGATGCTTTGAAGATTAACAGAAGGAAGATTTGTTTGCCAGATCCAAGCGGTCCTGTCGTAAGAGGTAACCTGACCTAGTAGTCAGCTACTTATTTAAAACTGAACGGCCCTCGAAGGCAACAGGCAAACCTCATCGCGATCTCCTTTCGTGCCAGAGAGATGCCAGAGACCACTGCCATTGCACTGAAGGAGGCACTCCAGGACCCAACAGCTGGACCATGGCCAATTACGATCGAGGAATATCGCCAACGACACCTTCGTCCAGAACAAAAGAGACCTACTACACCTCCAAAGCCTAAGAAACATCGTTCCGGTTCGGATGCGTATTTCCGAAGGAGACTCCAAGAGGCACAGCGCGAACTCGTCCTAGCTGGTACAAAGGACGGAAAAAGGGCTAAAAGGACTAATAAACAAATTGAGGATGGAGAGGAAGAACTACAGTCAGCAGACGGAAGCTAGCAAGATCCGAAGGAAGTAAATTGTCAGAAAAATTACGCGAGCGTGAGCCCTGAGAGCATTTGTGGTTCAATGTAAATTATGTAATTGTTGTATGTACGAATTGTTAATTTGAGAATAATTTTGAAAGTAAAACATTAAATATTAAACGAGAGGATTCTGTTAATTTGAGAGAAGTTTCTGAAAGATATAGGCTGAATAATAAATGAGAGAATTGTTAAAAAAAAAAAAAAAAAAAAAGAGATGAACTAAATACTAATTTGAGAGTAAATTTTGAAAGAGATAAACTGAGTGACAAATGAGAAAACTGTTAACTTAAGAATGATTGTGAAAAAGGATGAAGTAAACACTAACTGAGAGAATTTTGTTAATTTGAAGGAAAGTAAATCTTAATTGAAAGATGTGGTTGATTAACGACCAATTTAACAGAAAAAAATAACAAAATGTGTTATTGGTTCGCGGTTTTATTTAACGTTTCAACTCTAGGTGCGAGTCCTCATCAGAATTCCACAAATAATAAAAACAAAAATGTCAAACAACAGATTCACATGACTAACTTGGTGGGAAAATAAGTAAATGAATAAAAATAAATATTGTTCTGACCTGATTGAAAAAGAAGAAATTATTTGTCCATGTTACTAATAAATGTAAAACATGGATATCCAACGAGTAGTTTTTGTCAATTAATGTAAAATGTGTCCTAGTGTTGCAAATTGTTTCGATGTTGGAGCAAAACTGATAAGAACTCTTTGTATATGTATGTGTTTATGGGCAAGAAACTTTTTGGTTGGATGTGTGGGGTACGTCGGGTGCAGGAGAAAAATTCTGAGAAAATCTTTATTTGCTACAAAGAATTTTGTTGTAAATCTTATTTAATTTTTCAGTGTCAACTTGTGTATTTAAGGTGTTTTTGTTGACTTAATATGCAGCATCTCAGATATATTTCTCCTGTGCCAGTGAGCCTCGAGATCCAAGATTTGGCAGTTATCCCATTTCAAGTCATGTCCCGTGTCCACCCTGTGTTTCGAAATCACATTATGTTTGTGACTTGATTGTCTGATATTATTTTGATGTTCCTTAACCCTACGTTTACCTCTTAATGTTTTTTTCCCCGCATAATGTCTTCAATTCCTTTGGAAAATTATTGAAGTATATTATGGCTACAAAGTTACTATATTTTGTTGCTCCTCTTTCGTTCTCATTATCATGAATTATAATTTTTTCAAAATTATTTTATTTTAATGTTAGGATTTATTTTTCATTAAATTATTGAATTTTTTATCATTAGTAGTATAACTTTTTTATTTGTTTTTTGATTTGTTCAGTAAAGAGTTACGGATTCATACATAGTACTTTCTCTGCCTGATGAACTAAGTCCTCGTATGCTACTGAATGTAAATATAAATGTATATATAAAACAAAATAAAAAAATAAAAATGAAACAATGAAAAAGAAAAGAAAATAGAATATATATAAGACAAAGTCAAAATAATATAAAGTGAACAAATCTTTAACAGATTTATATGTAAGTATTTTATATAGTTTATAATGAAAAAATTTTTTATCAAGGTTGTTTTTCTTCTCTTTATTATTCCGTAATTGGTGTAGCTGGTATCACTTGGTTTAGTTGACGATTCAGGATTCAATCCTTGTGAGGTTAGAAACTTCGATTGTTTTCAACCAGTTGACGATTTCAGTTGATATTGAGTTTTTCATTCTATCTTCGTAGTTGAGGAGCATATTACGTATATATTTATTTTATTTATTTATTTAACAGGTGTAATTGAATTAACAGATATCATTCATATAGTTAAAGCGAGATCATAAAATAATGTAGTAAACCTTGTACAATACAATACAAATAACCGTATCTCCGCAGAAGGCAATTAGCCCGTCCGCGGACTTGCGTAGTTTGTCTACTTATTTTAATAACACAATGTTCTCTCAAATAAACTATATAAAACAATTCTATATAAGAAAAAAAAAATTTATACAAAAAAAAAATATAAATTGAAGAAGAGAAAACAATTTAAATCGTAGCTACAATAAAGTTAAGTTTCTATTATATTACATCTCTGGATGGAATAAACCTTTAATAGTTGGAGGTGATAGATCAATTATCGACTTTCTTATCAATTTGGCATTAACTAAACTCGAAGTTGGCTTTTCTTTTAGCTATTTCGGAAGTAAATTAAAAGTTTTGTTACCAATATATTTATGATTTCGCCTGTCGATTTGTTTAAGCACGTTAGGAGCTTGAACAATTCGACGTCTCGATGAGTTTTCTCTCAACTGTTCATACGCGTATTGTAGTGATCTAATGAAATATTTTCTCACACTTATAATACATTGTTCTTTATATAAATGTTCCGACGAGTAAAATGGCGGTTTATTAAATATCAGTTCAACTAGTTTTTTTTGGATAGTAAGAAGTGGACTTATTGACGCCTCCCCATGCAACGATGCCATACGTTGCAATTGACCAGAATAAACCATAATAAATCGTTAACAATTGTTTGCTCGTAAGAATCGGTTTCAATTTATAAACGAGGTAAATTATAAACTGAGATTTCTTTACAACTTTTTTGACGTGTTCTGTCCAATTCGAATCTACTATTACACCTAAATCCTTATTATGTGATACTCGTTTTATCTGCGAACAATCGCATGTACGTGGATCACAATTCAAAGCATGGATCGTAATATTTGTATTAAGCGGTAAACTATTTCTGTAACTACCACATTTCATATATACCGTTTTATCTACATTAAGAGAGAGGTGGTTCTGGGATAACCATTTCTTTATTTTATTCATCATCACATTGGCAGTTGTTATCGCTTGTTCCCACGTCTCTCCATTGACAATTAATACTGTGTCATCTGCAAAAGATACAATTTCGCACCCTACGTCCATCAAAAGCATACTGTTGATATACAAGGTGAATAAGATGGGACCTAGTATCAAGCCCTGCGGAACACCGCAGCGCACACGCATCTCATCACTTCCTATTCGTTAGGTAACTACGTAGGAGATCATGCGCTTTACCTCTAATACCTAGTGCATAAAGTTTTTGTAATAAAAACTTATGATTTACCGTATCAAATGCTTTTGCAAGGTCTAAAAATAATGCCACACAAGGTGTTGTTTTACTAATTGCATCATGAACTTCATCAAATACCTTAACAAGTGCATCATCAGTACTTTTTCCAGTCTGGAAACCGTATTGATTTTGACTAATAATTTTATGCTTATCTACAGAATTATTAATTCTCGTTTGTAGTAATTTCTCTAATATTTTCGCAAAGTTTGATATAAGTGAAATTGGACGGTAATTAGTTGTTTTATTCTTATCACCCGATTTGAATATCGGTACAATTCCGGCTTTTTTAGATTGGTCAAGAAAAACTCCAAGTTCTAAACAACGATTCATAATGTAAGTTAAAGGCTTACTTACCAAATAAGAAACTGACTTTAGAGTTTTTGCTCGAATGCCGTCAATACCGGACGCTTTGTTGCTATTTAATTCTGTGATGACTTTCAAAATTTCTGCTTCAAAGGCAGGATTCAAAAAAATAGAGTCTTGAATTGTAATTTGTTCGTTATTAAGAGGTTGAATAGCGACGTTGTCAAATTTTTTAGCCATTTCCGGGCCCACCGAGGAAAAAAATTGGTTAAACTCATTTGCAATATCTTATTTGTTTTCAACATATACGTTGTTGTTTTATTAACTTGAATTTTTTTTATTTCGAAACGATCGGATCGGATTTTTTACCTTTAATTTTTGAATAATTCGGTCATTGTACTTAATTTTTGCAACTCGAATTTCGATTTTTAGTTTGTTCTTATACGACGAATATTTATTTTTCAATGTTATATTACCTGGATCTTTTTTATGATCTTTGTACAGTTTGTCTTTAATTTTGCAATATTTAATCAAGTCTCTAGTCATCCATTCTTTTCGCATCGCGTTTCTGTTTCTACACGTATAAGTTTCAGTTGCTAAATTGATATGAGATTGCAATTTGTCCACAAAATTATCCACCGCAATATTAATATCACTTCCGTTAACTACTTCATGCCATTTTTCTAAGTTCAAAATGCTAGATAATTTTTCGTAGTTGATTTTAGATCGACGAACCGCTTTATTTTTTGAATGCCCTGAACTGACAGTTTTTTCAAGAAACAGTAAAGTACTAAGATGATCTGTTTTACCAATATCATAAACAATAGGTTTAACATATTCATCCCAAATAGTTTTGCAAATATATGATCCAGACAAGAAGGGCGTTGATTCGCAGCAATTCTAGTTTGTACATTAATAAACGATTGGTAACCAAGTTCGTAATAGTTCGTTAGATACTCATCAACATGAACTTTCTCATAGTATATCTATATTTATGTCACCGATAACTATTTGATTTTTTAAAGTTCTATTTTCTAACAAATGTTATCGTAAGTCAGTAATGAATGAACTAATCGCGATACTTAGAGATCTATATAGCGAAGTTATATATGTTTTATCATTATCCAAAGTTAATTCAGTAAATAGAGCTTTTATTTTGCCTACAGAAATAATTTCATTTTTTTGTTGGATCTCATCTGATACGTAAATACAAGTACCGTCGCATCTATTAATTTCACTATTTATAAAATAAAAACAATAATTTTCTATTTCATAAAATTTTGGAAGTACAATTTTATTTGTTTCAGTACAAACAATAATATCAGGCATTTTTTTCATCGATTTGATCGCGACTTGCAAATTTTCAAGGTTTTTATTTAAACTTCTAATATTTAAATGTAGTATAAGAAAACCATTTTTTTCATTTACTCATTCATCTTATCTCGACAAACTGTCACATTCTAGTGTTACTATTTCATCAACTTGATTATTTATTAGGTTTACTCTCATAATTAATTATACTAGGGGGGCGCCTCCTACTCACTACGCTCGCAAATACCCGTCGTTCGCTACGCCCGCTCTAATAGCTCGCGCATGGCTTTCCATGTACTGTAGCATTAACAGTAAACAGGTCATTTAGTTCAGACTACAGTAGCAATCATTTAAGCTCATTCAGCACGCCAACCTACAGCTTTATTGAATGAGGCCCCACCGACAACTATCAAAAACCTAGCGCATACGGTTGGGAATTCAAAAGGATATTAAAGTTCCTCATAAACAATACTTTTTGCAAAAATTCTATCGTCTTCTGCTATAACCTTGCGCTGGTGTTTCAGATATATAGCTCTACTATACTGGCTGCAACATAATATTGTCCGTGAGCAAATACCGGTTGTCTTAGTGATATTCTTACTTTTTGAAACATTTTCCCCTGGGATTTATTATTTGTCATCGCAAAAGCCAGAATGACGGGAAAATGAGTTCCTTCAAAGGAAAATGGCAGAAGTTTACCTGAATAATCAAGAAATTAAACGAATTTTATTTCGTGATGTAAAGTTCGTGATGTAAGTTTGTGGAATATCGAAAATACGGCCATGAAGTGAGACAATTCTCAAAAAGTGGTACACGTGTACCATAAGGTAGGTGTTCGTCAAAAATCTCCACAGAGTAAAATAGTCTTACCTCCGCAAAGTTTAGATGACATATTCAAATTTCATCTGTGATAATGATAGATGCAGATCTTATGAACTGAGCTTGTTCACTGTTTACAGAGAGGTTTGTTGCGGAATTCTCTAAAATGGGTATGAGCTATTTGAAAAATTTTTGAAGAATTCTTTCTTGCATTAAAGGAGTGGATGCAATACCACTGAAAGCACAAGAAAGCAATACATTGGAGGTTCAAAGAATTCCATTTGTGAAAAATTGAGGTTTGGACAAAAGTCTTACAACAACCAGCGTGTGCTGTAAGACAAAATATATGACAATCAGTATTACTATTTTAAACTTCCTGTAAAACGAAATCAATAGCGGAACGCTGCTCGGCATTGACACTTTGGACCATTTCAATTTGATTGATTTCAAAGAATGGAGTCAATTTTGTTCTGCTGTGATTTTGAAGAGCTTGCTGAACATTTCCTTCCTTAAAGACTACATTTTGCCGGTGAGGCAAGTGACATTCAAGTCGAACTATAATATATTATGTGACTGGTAATGCATTGGATACTCATTTATGCGCCAATTTGCTTCCGTAGATCCAACATAGTGACCGGACAAAAAGCTTTCGATATCATCTATATGAACTTTTTCATAGTCGTATCCCTTATGAACATATTTGTGCATATATTTTAGGCTCTTATCTGTGCCAAGAAGTTCCACATTTTAGTGGCAATCAAACGCTAAAAGATATGTTTTTTAAGGAACAACATAACGATTGTCAGCAGAGTGGCCACGAAAGTCAACTGTTATACAATTAACACGACACATCTAACGTTGGCCTGAGTTGTATTGTAAAAGTCATTAAAAAAGCTTTTGCTGAATTTCCATCTCTCATACAGATGAGGATACGATTCAATAAACCACATGGACCGTGGATCATTTGGTTTTTAACTAAATTATGAAGTTCTGGGAAATATATATTGTAGATAAAGTAAACCTTTAATTTCCGTACAAAAAAACAAACTTTTATTTCCTACCTTTTATTTTTTCTCTAAATTGAGGTGTTAAAGGTGTTGTAACGCCGCTTAAAGAACCCGTGCTCGACCTTTACCAATGAAATCAGAGCAAGCATATGATTTCAGTGGTAAAGGTCATGAATCGTTTTTGATTCGTTCATCAACTTGATTCGGATCAAAAGCCCGCCCAGAATCCGCCTCCTCGATCCTCATCAATGAAATCGCACAACTTCATTGATGAGGATCGATACGAGGGAAAGCATTTTTATGGTCGAGTGCATCGGATCATCGAGTTTGATTGATTACACAATCAATCGAAAATGGTGCGCTTGAGGATCGATTGCCCGAACAAAGGCAGAGTCGGACAATCTCTAGCCAAAGGATACCGCCCACAAGAACTCGAGCATTGTGCAATGAGTGCAATACGGGACTTATTGTCCCAAATTGGCCTTCGAAACTCATTGCACAATGCAAGAGTTCGATGACCCTGGGAATTTTGAGCTCGCCAACAAATTCAAAAAAACTAAGAAATTGAAATTTGAAATGCAAATAAAATGTAAAAAAATTTAAAATGTGACTAAATTTGGACGGAGAGTTCAATGCTCCCAGGGTTCACGGTGCGGGACTTCCTGGATTTTTGCAATTGGGGAATTGAATGAGAATCCGGACTAACGGGCACTGACGGGGGATATAAACCAGCGTCTGGTGGAATGGCGATCCTTTTTTTTGGCGAGTAGTGAGAGTTTGGAGGAAAGGTGGGAGTTAGGATTCATTGGTGGTTTATTTTTTTCCTTGGAAGTGAAAGATTGGAGCAAGTGTGGTTTCTTTTCTTGAGCAAGTGATGAGAGAAATTGATAGGTGGAGGACTATGAAAGCTTAGGTTGAAGTATGTTGAAGTTTGGGCGTCTCTTTTTTTTGAAGAAGGATTTTGAAAGTGAATTAAAGTAGGAATACCAGACTTTTCCTTTTTTTTCTTTTAAATGAGAACGTTGTGCACGATTTATTGAATTGGGGTATTGTGATTAAGAACAAGAAAGTTATTATTTAGAAGGTTAAGAGGAAGGTTAAGGAAGTTATTAGTTATTTGAATTCTGAAAACTCCAGTTAAGAACAATATAAGAAGTAGAGACTTCTTAAGAAGAAGAAGTCAGTGATCAAGGTGCGAACTGCGAAGTAATGTTTGGGATTAAGGAGAAAGAAAGTCATTACGAACGCTGAATTCTGAACACTCATGTTAAGGAATAGAGACTTCTTAAGAAGAAGAAGTCAGTGATCAATGTACGAACTGCGATGTGTTTGTGATTGAGAAGGAAGAAAGTTATTATTTGGACAGTCAAGAAGAAAGTTAAGAAAGTTATTAGTTATTTGAGTTCTGAATACTCAAGTTAAGAACGATTTAAGAAGAAGAAGTCAGTGATCACTGTAGGAACTGCGAAGTGATGTTTGTGATTATGTAGTAAGGCTGTTACGGACTGTGAATTCTGAGGACTGAGACGAGGAGGAAGGACAGGAAACCAGGAGACCAGCACCGTGGCGAGAGAAGCGGGGAACGGAGCGGCGCAGTGAGAGATAAGTCTTAGCCTTAAGAATTAAGAATTGAAGAATTTTTAGCATAAAGAATTGAGAATTGAAGAAGCTATAGCATTAAGAATTGTCGGTAGAGATTAAGTCATAACCAGATAGGTTTAGCCAGGGCGAAGCGCATGTTAGCATGTGAGACTAAGTGAACTTTGTAAAAATTGTGAAGGTCTGGTATTATAGTAAAGGGGTCTCTCTCTAACACAAACACGGTGTCCTATTTCGCTTCCACCTATACTTCTCCTCTCTTGGTCGGCACATCGGGGGTTTCTCGTTTTGACCGCGATCGGTGCCGGGTGACTCGCTCTAAAACGAGTGGCGCCCACCCACGACCTTTCTTCGCGGGCTGAAGGCCGGGTGAGTCACCCAACCTCCGGATATTCGGAGGCCATCTGTCGTACGTAGATTCTTGCACGTGACATTTTTGGCGCCCAACGTGGGGCACGGTATTCGACTTCGCATCTAGATTAAACGTCGCTTGAATTGCATTCGGTCATTTATATTACATTCAGTTATTTATATCGATTATACTTCATTGTTGTCGTGGAAGCAAGTTCGATGACACGGAAAGTAAATTAACTTGATTTGGTCACAAATTGTCAATAATTTTTGTTGTCGTGTTTATAGCTCGCTGCTGTATGTTGATTGTGGTCCGATTCGCGGGCACAAGGTCGAAAGGATGCGGATGACGTGGAGAGTCCTCACGAATCAACCAACAATTATTAACGAAATAGGTAGGTGCCGGGTGATTAGGTGGTAGAAGACAGGTTGTAAATGATATTTGAACAAGGTACCTCGATAGATAAGTGTTGGGCATTTCTTTTGTTCGGCAACAATAGTAGGTGGTCCACGTTGTTACCTCTTTTAACGTCACGGCCGGTCAACGCAGATTTAGAATTTTTGAATTTAGGTTTTCGAGCTCCGCATAATTGTCTGTGGTCTTTGACTCTTTGTAGTCCTTTAATATTACCGCGCAGATTCCAGATCGAAACTTTGGTATTTGGAAGAACCACTGTCCTAAGATTCCTTGCTCCAGCAAAACTGCCTTCACAATTGACGTCAGATCCATAAACGCCCTCTTGAGGTCGTCGCAATGGCAGGTAGGTTGAAAATAAAAATTGATAGGCTCAACCAAAAGGAGTTGACCTACGAACTCGCCGCGCATGGTCATAAACCGGGAAAGGTGGAAAATATGAGGAAGGCGTTGCGGGCGGCTGAAAAAGCAGCCCAGCAGCTAGGAAGCCTCCCGGTGATACCCTATCCGTTCTCGCACGAAGAAGAGGTGAAGGCTCTGAGGGAATCTCTCACAGGAATTCACGCATCAGTGGAAACATTCCGCACGGGAGGGGAAGGAGAGAAGAGCATCGAGAAAATCGAAACTAAGATCGGTTTCGCGCTACGCCGAATAGGGCGATTACCAGCCCAGACAGAAGAGGAAATGAGGACACGAGGGGAGATCGAGGGGGAACTGCGTCTTGAGTACGGATACCTTCTCGTGAAAATCAACGGCGATGAGGAAGAGCAGGAATCAGGAAGCGTAGAAGCACTGCCATCAAAATCCACGGGTGATGCTCATGTCAAGACGACACCCGTACAAAAGTGGGGAGTGAACTTCTCGGGAACAGAGCAAGACTCGTTAGGCGCTTTCCTGGAGAGAGTGGAAGAGTTGAGGGAATCCCGAGGCGTCGACATGACCGCGTTGTACAGATCAGCGGTAGAACTCTTCTCAGGCCGAGCGCTCACATGGTTCAGAGCCAATCGGGAAAGGATAAGAGACTGGTCAGGACTAGTAAGAGAATTACGACGGGAATTTCTACCTCCCGACTATGACGAACGATTATGGGAAGAGATCAAAACCAGGACTCAAGCAAAGGAGGAATCGATGGGATCATACGTCGCCTCAATGCAGGGACTCTTCCGGCGATTATCAGAGCCGCCATCTGAAACGCACAAATTAGAGACAATCACGAGGAATTTAGCCCCATTTAATCTCACCCAACAGGGACCTTCGAAATTCGAATCCTTGAACGAGCTGGTCGAGTGGGGAAGACGTCTAGAGCTGACGCGAGCAAGAGTAGCAGCCTATGTTCCATCTCTCTTGAAGAAATCCAGAGGACTGCTCGAACCCGACTTAGCATATCTACAAGAAGGACTGGAGACGGTGTGCATGGTCGAGGAGCGACACGGCATTAGGTGTTGGAATTGTCAACAGGAGGGACACACATCAAGGTCATGCAGCCAACCACGGAAATGCTTTGGATGTGGGCGCATTGGACAAATACGATCATCTTGCCCAAATTGCAGCCGAAGAGACCAGAGAAGAGAGGGGGCGTGGACAAGAGAACGCAACAAACACGTCGAAACGCAACAATCGGGAAACGAGGAGAGCACACGCTAAGCGACCGAGCGCGTGCTACCAGCAGGTCGCAAAAGGAGCAAAAATCACCAAAACTGGCCTACTCATTGGAGGTATACGAGGGAGCCAGCAGACCACACATGCGAGTAAAGGTAGACGGAGTGATGATGACGGGCCCGCTGGATTCGGGGGCGAGTAGAACCATCCTCGGGGAGCGTGGTTGGAGTCGCTCGAGAGGGTCACACACAATACAGGAAGCTGGGAAAACGAACCAAGTACGCATGGCAAATGGAGAACACTGCAAGGTGCTGGGGAGAACTAAGGTGGCGATCAACGTTGACCAAAAGAAGAGGAGGATGGAACTGTTGGTCATACCCTCCATCCCGAACGAGATCATATTGGGAATCGACTTCTGGAAGGAGTTCGGTTTGGTACTCGATACGAAAGGGCTGCAGTGGGAAACGGTCGCAGCCAGCGACATCCACAATGAAACAACCCTAACAGGAAAGGAAGGACTCACCGTGGAACAACAACAACTATTGGAAAGGACGATAGGAGAAGAATTCGAAAAGATGGGCGAGGGTCTTGGTTGCACTACACTCGTCGAACACACGATCCGAAACAGCTCCCAACCGATTAAACAAAGGTACTATCCAGTGTCACCAGTGGTACAGAGGCATATCCACGAAGCACTAGACGAAATGTTGCGACAAGGAGTGGTGGAACCATCCAAAAGCCCGTGGTCGTCACCCATCTTACTGGTTCGGAAGAAGGACGGATCGTTTCGCTTATGCGTAGACTTCCGGAAGTTGAACGCGGTTTCGGAGAAAGATGCGTACCCAATTCCCTACGTAACGGCCACGCTGGACAAACTGCGGGGAGCCAAATACTTGTCCTCCCTCGACGTCAAATCCGCATTCTGGCAGGTACCAATGGAGGAAAGGTCCAAACCATATACAGCATTCACCATCCCGGGCAGAGGACTGTTTCAATTTAGACGAATGCCGTTCGGCCTCCACAATTCCTCTGTGACCTGGCAGAGATTGATAGACAACGTGCTAGGGCCAGACCTCGAACCATACGTATTCACGTATCTAGACGACGTGATAGTTGTGACTGCCTCGTTCAAACACCACATCGAGATATTGAAGGAGATTTTCGCACGCTTGAGAGAGGCGGGTTTGAAAGTGTCGCGCGAGAAGTGCAAGTTCCGCAGAGAACAATTACAGTACTTGGGGTATGTCGTCGACAAGGAAGGACTTCAAGTAGATCCGGAAAATGTAGAAAGCGTACACCAGATACCACGGCCGTTCACGGTGAAAGAAATACGACGATTCCTCGGCATGGTCTCATGGTATCACAGATTCATACCAGACCACGCCACCTTAGTTGCCCCCTTAAACGAGTTACTAAAAAAGAGGAAACGGTTCAACTGGACGGAGAACTGCGAAGCGGCCTTCAAGCAATGTAAAGAGAAACTTACCTCTGCCCCAATCCTAGCGTGTCCGGACTTCGAACGGCCATTTAAGATACAGACGGATGCCTCAGACGTCGGAGTAGGCGCCGTGCTCAGTCAAACGTACCCCACTGGAGAACGAGCCGGATGCTATCTCAGCAGATCCCTCGGGAAGACCGAGCGTAAATACTCAACCACCGAGAAGGAGTGCCTGGCAGTTCTGTGGGCGGTGGAGAAACTTCGCCCGTACATCGAGGGGACCAGGTTCACAGTCGTGACAGACCACCATTGCTTGATCTGGTTACATAACCTTTAAGATCCCAACGGCAGATTGGCGAGGTGGGCAGTCCGCCTACAACAATTCGACTTCGACGTAGTACACCGAAACGGAAAGGAGAATCTGGTGCCTGACGCACTGTCGAGAGCGATCTCGACGGTGGGAGAACTCGCAGCGGAGGGACAAAAGGAACCAACATCGACAGTCGAGTGGAAGGAGGCAAGGGGATCATACCCCAAGCTAACGGGTCGATCGTGGAGAAGGAAAGTGCCAGACAGTGAAAGGCCCAACGTACTCTGAGTGCCACGATGACCCGAAAGCCGGCCACATGGGTATAAACCGGACGTTAGATAAGGTAAGGCGAAAATACCACTGGAAAAGCATGGCGAAGGACGTCGCGGAGTACGTGAGAAGGTGCAAGGTGTGCCAGGCGATTAAGGTAGAGCGGAAACCTACCAGAGGCATGATGACCTCACGAGTGACTCAAGTCATGGAACCCTGGGACACCATCTGTATTGATCTAATCGGACCATTGCCACGATCTAGCAAGGGACACAAGCATATTCTCACAGTGGTGGACAGCCATACGAAATTTGCCATTGCCTTACCATTGCGATCCGCCACAGCAAAAGAGGTGGTGCGCCTACTAGAGGAAAACGTTTTCTTGATATTCGGAGCCCCTGCGAAGGTGGTGTGCGACAATGGGGTACAATTCCGATCCAAGGAATGCCAACGACTCCTAGAAGATTATGTTGCGGAAGCAAGCTACACAGCCCTATACCACCCCCAAGTGAACCCAGCCGAAAGAACGAATCAGGAAATCAAGCGAATGCTACGATCGTACGTCGGAAGCAACCAAAAACACTGGGACAAAAATCTGGCCAAAATCGGCTACGCGCTGAGAACTTACAAACATAAGGGCATGGGGGTGACCCCATATTTCATGAATTTTGGACGCGAGATGATCACTCAGAGAAAAGGTCAGGCAACATCAGCAACCAAGAGGGGGCTGTCGGACCCAAAAGAGAGGGCAAAGGAGTTACAAGCCATCAGAAGGAAAGTACACGACCGGATGGTGCGGGCAGACAATGACCAATGCCGGCGCTACAACCTAAGGTAGAGAAAACCTGAATTCTCAACGGGTGATCAAGTCTGGAAACGGAACTACAATCAATCTGACGCCAGCAAGCATTATACGGCTAAATTAGCCCCAGAGTACAGCGGCCCTTTCACAATAAAGGAAAAACTGGGGAGAGCCACGTACAAACTAATGGACGAAGGGGGAAAAGACGCACGAGTCTGGAACTCCAAAGACCTCAAGAGGTACGTGCCCTAACGAATGACACCCGTTGATGAATCCCACCCCCAGCACGCAAGGACAGGTCGGTGTCATGTCCTAATTAGAGAAATCCCCCAAATAAAATACATACCAAGTAACCTTAATGTTTGATTAGGCGAAGTTCAGAGGCGGTAAGGTCGTTTAGGTTTAATTGGGATCTAAGTTAGGTGGAGAATGTTAAGAGTGCATGGTTCAGAATCGGGAGATTCTCCTGATGTGAGGGGGTGATGTAACGCCGCGTTATGGCCACAGTCCTTAAAGAACCCGTGCTCGACCTTTATCAATGAAATCAGAGCAATCATATGATTTCAGTGGTAAAGGTCATGAATCGTTTTTGATTCGTTCATCAACTTGATTCGAATCAAAAGCCCGCCCAGAATCCGCCTCCTCGATCCTCATCAATGAAATCGCACAACTTCATTGATGAGGATCGATACGAGGGAAAGCATTTTTATGGTCGAGTGCGTCGGATCATCGAGTTTGATTGATTACACAATCAATCGAAAATGGTGCGCTTGAGGATCGATTGTCCGAACAAAGGCAGAGTCGGACAATCTCTAGCCAAAGGATACCGCCCACAAGAACTCGAGCATTGTGCAATGAGTGCAATACGGGACTTAATGTCCCAAATTGGCCTTCGAAACTCATTGCACAATGCAAGAGTTCGATGACCCTGGGAATTTTGAGCTCGCCAACAAATTCAAAAAAACTAAGAAATTGAAATTTGAAATGCAAATAAAATGTAAAAAAATTTAAAATGTGACTCAATTTGGACGGAGAGTTCAATGTTCCCAGGGTTCACGGTGCGGGACTTCCTGGATTTTTTCAACTGGGGAATTGAATGAGAATCCGGACTAACGGGCACTGACGGGGGATATAAACCAGGTTCTGGTGGAATGGCGATCCTTTTTTTTTTGGCGAGTAGTGAGAGTTTGGAGGAAAGGGGGGAGTTAGGATTCATTGGTGGTTTATTTTTTTCCTTGGAAGTGAAAGATTGGAGCAAGTGTGGTTTCTTTTCTTGAGCAAGTGATGAGAGAAATTAATAGGTGGAGGACTATGAAAGCTTAGGTGGAAGTATGTTGAAGTTCGGGCGTCTCTTTTTTTGGAAGAAAGATTTTGAAAGTGAATTAAAGTAGGAATACCAGACTTTTCCTTTTTTTTCTTTTAAATGAGAACGTTGTGCACGATTTATTCAATTGGGGTATTGTGATTAAGAACAAGAAAGTTATTATTTAGAAGGTTAAGAGGAAGGTTAAGGAAGTTATTAGTTATTTGAATTCTGAAAACTCCAGTTAAGAACAATATAAGAAGTAGAGACTTCTTAAGAAGAAGAAGTCAGTGATCAAGGTGCGAACTGCGAAGTGATGTTTGGGATTAAGAAGAAAGAAAGTCATTACGAACGCTGAATTCTGAACACTCAAGTTAAGGAATAGAGACTTCTTAAGAAGAAGAAGTCAGTGATCAATGTACGAACTGCGATGTGTTTGTGATTGAGAAGGAAGAAAGTTATTATTTGGACAGTCAAGAAGAAAGTTAAGAAAGTTATTAGTTATTTGAGTTCTGAATACTCAAGTTAAGAACGATTTAAGAAGAAGAAGTCAGTGATCACTGTAGGAACTGCGAAGTGGTAAGGCTGTTACGAACTGTGAATTCTGAGGACTGAGACGAGGAGGAAGGATAGGAAACCAGGAGACCAGCACCGTGGCGAGAGAAGCGGGGAACGGAGCGGCGCAGTGAGAGATAAGTTTTAGCCTTAAGAATTAAGAATTGAAGAAGTTTTAGCATTAAGAATTGAGAATTGAAGAAGCTATAGCATTAAGAATTGTCGGTAGAGATCAAGTCATAACCAGGTAGGTTAAGCCAGGGTGAAGCGCATGTTAGCATTTTAGATTAAGTGAACTTTGTAAAAATTGTGAAGGTCTGGTATTATAGTAAAGGAGTTTGTGTCTAACACAAACACGGTGTCCTATTTCGCTTTCACCTATACTACTCCTCTCTTGGTCGGCACATCGGGGGTTTCTCGTTTTGACCGCGATCGGTGCCGGGTGACTCGCTCTAAAACGAGTGGCGCCCACCCACGACCTTTCTTCGCGGGCTGAAGGCCGGGTGAGTCACCCAACCTCCGGATATTCGAAGGCCATCTGTCGTACGTAGATTCTTGCACGTGACAGTGTGCAGACGAAACTTTGGATGCATGATATAATTCAGATTTTGCATTTTTAATAGTTTTTTGCTCGTAGCAGCTAAATAAAGCATTCTAGGCGGTTTACATATAAAACCAACCCCCATTATTTTGTCATTTCCCAACTTTTGGCCAACTTTTGAAAGTCAGTTGATGATCCGAGTCAGAACCTAGTGTAGAGTAAAGACGTTCGAAGACCTCCAAACCGGAGAAACTGCTACGAGAAGACGACCGAATGGAGAGAAGTTACCTCTAGGAGACGACCGAATCGAGAAGACACCGGAAGCAAGAGCCACCAAAAGAAGACAACCCAACTTAGACGTTACCCACAGACGAAAACCAAGTTGTGAAGTACCCTCAAGAAGACGGCGCAAGCAAGAGCCACCACAAGAAGACAGTCCCACTACCACCAGAAGATTACAGAGGCAAAGACAGGTAGAGCCCCAGAACCCACCTGTACAACATATGTTCAAACTGGCCATTTGGCTGGGGGACAAGGTTGACAATTGGGTTTAGTATCTGAGTTCAAATTGGCTTTTTGGCTGGGGGACTATATCAGGATACACCCTGAAACTTAAGCGGCGAAACAGAAATCAATCAAAAACCAATAAAAGTTAATAAAACAAGTTAATCTACTTTGAATACTTTTCGATAATTCTATTTAAATTTTCGTTAGAGGAATATCTTACATCTCTCTCCTTTGTCTTTGGGTTCTCCTGAATCCTATTCTTTATTTTTATATTAATACTTTTTTTTGCAATATATAATAACTAGGTGGCGTTCGCGAAGTCGCACACAAAATTGAGCTGAGCGGTCGATATATAGACACTCTGCTTCATAGTCATCTGTGGTAATGTAATAATTGGTAGGAATTGGCTCATGTCGATACCATGTGTGTTGACTTGGTTTTAATGTAAAAAATATGTGTATTACAATTCTAGCCCTAAACACTGATTTATTGGCCATTTCTTGTTTGTTATTCTATCTCTTCATTACCTTCAGTGAGAGAAACTCAAGAGATAAAGGGTGGGCCATACACGATTTGGAATTTGAACACTATAACTTTGTTAGAAAGATTGAACATTTCCATTTACGAGTGAAACACAACATCATTCAAATGACTGCCAAGGCAGGCCTTACAGTACCCTATCGGATCAATCCAGTTTTTCAGTACATTTCGATTGTTTGGGCTTCAATCTCATGAATGGCAACTTCAATTTCGTGTTTCAAGGATTCAATCGTCTCTGGATGATAAGCGTAACATATATCCTTAATAAATCCCCACAAAAAATAGTCTAATGGGTTGAAATCACAGCTGTGAGGCGCCCAATTCGGATCAGAATTTCGCTTTATTATTCGATGTTCAAAAGCGGTGCGCAAAAGACCAATCGGTATATAATCGTATCGTTGGCTTTGTCGCAGCCCCGTCCTGTTGGAACCAAATTTCGTCCAAGTAACACTCTTCAATTTGTGGAAATTAAAATCCATTTAACATGGCTCTGAAGGCGGCAATCTCGCTTATTGAAATAGCCTCCACGGTGGAAATGAGCTTCATCGGAAAAGATAATTTTTCGGTAAAAATGTTCATCTTCGACCAAACGATCTTCAGCCCATCCGATGCGATAGGCGAACATAAAACGCATCAGATGGTCATGAGGCTTCATTTTTGCATATATTGAAGATACGAAATAATTTTCAGTAATCCATTCAATCATCTTTACTATCAGATTTCAATGATTTACAAAATTATGAGCTAGAATCGTAATGTTGGATATGGACACATTTATAAAAACTCACAGTAGAGGAAATTAATGTTTGACAAAAATGCAGAAAATGTCAAAATAATGGGGGTCGGTGATACAAATAAACACCGTGGGACACTTCGTTTGGCCGCTACGGCCAAAAAACTGTTGAAAATTCAAAATTTGAATTTTATCACTTTCACCATCTTTTGTATGCACATCTTTAAACTCAATTCAGAGAAAAATGATGTATGAAAAAGAGGTAGAAAATGTCAAAATAAGGGGGGTCAGTTATACATTTGAGCTCCCTAGGATGCCTCGTTTGACCGATACGAGCAAAAAACCATTAAATGTCCAAAATCTGAATTTTATAAATTTTCCCATCTTTTGTATGTACACGTTTAAAAACTCCATTGAGAGAAAAATCATGTATGAGAAAAAGGTAGAAAATGTCAAAATAATGGGGGTCGTTCATATGTATGAAACCCTTTAAGTGCATAATGTAGCCGCTACGGGCTAAAAACTGTTAAAAATTCAAAATCTGAGTTTTATCAGTTTTCCGATCTTTTGTATGTATAACTTTTAAAACTGAATTTAGAGAAAAATCATGTATGACAAAAAGGTAGCAAATGACAAAATAATGGGGGTCGGTCATACATACGAACACCCTAGGACGCTGCGTTTGGCCGCTACGGGCAAAAAACCGTTGAAAATTCAAAATTTTACCGGAAAAGTACCCTCAAAACCTGAAGAATATTGTAAATTTTCTGATTCCCGGAATCTATCTTGTCCCATGATTCAAAATTTATGAATAAAAATACTATTTTTCAAGAACCTGTAAAAAACCACTTGCTACGGTTTGAGCACAGACAATAACTATCCAGATGTCGCGATCCCATAGATGGCTTCGTACCCAATTTTTTGCAACAGCAGACACGTAAGAGCAGACAAATGACGCATGGAACGTATGTGCTTTGGAACGACTGCAACGTCTGAAGGACAGACAATGCGCTCTGAGAGCGAATTTTTCTTGTAGCTGGCGTTTGATTGTCATTATGGCAAAGGGTCATCGCAATAAGGGGAAAGGGAGCTGAAAGAAATTTTCGCGGAGCAAATAGATTTTTACATTTTCTGAAATTTTCAATAAAAAAATACAAACAAAAATCATGTGTATGTGTACAATTGGTGAGTAAAATTTACTCACGTACACAAAAATACACTCAAAGATTTCTGTTTTTGGTACAGAAAACGGAAATGTTTGTGTGTAATAGTGTTTTTGGTAAATTTGATAAGAAAATATGCAAATTTTATATCAAAAACCGTTGGAAATTGCAAATTTTATGGATATTTCCAGAAAAAGCGAGATTTACTTCCACGAATACTTCCGGAAAACGCGGAAAAATCAGAATTTTATCATATTCCCTAACTTTTCTATGGACATACCTTTAAAAACACAATTTAGAGAAATATGATACACAGCAAAAAGATAGGAAATGATAAAATAATGGGATTCAAGCATACATATTAGCCCCCTAGGAAGCTTAGTTTAGCCGCTACGAGAAAAAACAGTTGAAAATTCAAAATTTGAATTTTGTATGCAGACACCTGTAAAAACTAACGATAGAGGAATATGATGTATGAAAGAAAGTTAGGATATGTCAAAATAGTGGGAGACAGTCATACATATAAGACCTCTATGAAGCTTAGTTTAGCCACTGCAACCAAAAAACTGTTAGAAATTCAAAATCTAAACTTTATCATATTTCCAAACTTTTGTTTGCATAATTTTAAAATCTTAATTTAGAGCAAAATGATGTATGAGAAAAGGATATAAAATAGAAAAATAATGGGGGTCGGTCATACATATGAACCCTCTAGGACGCTTAGTTTAGCCGCTATGAGCGGAAAACCGTTAAAAAATCAAATTTTTACCGGAAAAACCCCCTAAAAACCGGAAGAAAGTTGTTTAATTTTTGAGTCCGGGAAATAATGACGTTTTTTAACATAAAATTCATAAATTTACATGCAATTTTGAATTAAAAATCACCTGCTACGGGTTCAATGAACCTAAATAGTGTTTCTACCAAAGCAAAGGGATTGTTGTTGTTGCTGGAGTGGAAGGAAACAAAATTCGATTCGAATTCTCGAAAATCGAATTTATGTACCACTACATAGCCAACAGTCCCTTTGGTGGTGTGTGTAGGTACCTTTATGACCCATTTCCTTCAAAACCGGTTCCCATTTCGCTCAAAACAGGTTTTTACTCCCTAAAAATTTAAAAATGTCTCTAGAGACCGAATGAGCGTTGCAGTCACCAAAAACACATACCCTGCAGCGTCATTTTCATCCGTCATTTCATGACTGCGTCAGAAAAAATTGGGTACACAGTCATGTATGGGATCGCGACATCTGGTAAGTTATTGTCTGTGGTTTGAGTAAACCAAAATAAATTTTTTCTTCAAAGTTTCCGATTCCCCACAGCGAATTGGCGAAAGCCCCGGAAACGCGAAAACTAATTACCTAAGATCAATACCATAACTTCATTTATGCAAGGAAACTAACGTCTACTATCAAAAAGACAGCTATTTTTTGTCAAAATGGTATTTCGTTTGCCGTATATTTTGAAATTCTTGCAAAATAACGCAGTGATCGTTCTTAATGCATAAAAACTAAATTTAGATTTCCATGACACAAACCTTTGTACTAATTTTGGTTCGTTCATCAGAAAAATTGTTAACTAAGAAGCCTACCACTAGTGATTTTTTTTCGCGAATTTAGTAACAAAAAATAGATGTTAGCACTCACCGTCGAAAATACTATTAGTATGTAAAATTTCAGATCGATTGATCAAACGGTCTAGGAGGAGTTTGGTTACAAAGGTTTCATATCTCGTCGACGCATAATATATATAATTATTAGACTACAATTGAACTTAGACTACAGTTTACAATTTTGACGTATTTCAATAATTTTATTTCTTCTAAATTTTTTAGGCCATTTAATACAATATTTTCAAATTCCAATTTTTTATTTTCAATGGTAACGTTTTCGTTCTTAGGAATAATAAATTTTTGGGTAAAAAATTTGATTTTATTACTGAATTGTTTGTTATTAATTGTACTGAAATTTATGTTATTAATTGTACTGAATTTATTATACTGAAATTTATGAAGTAATTCCCGTTAAGTTCCAAAACTCTTTCATCACAAGTACTTCTTAGTTTTCCGTTTTCAATATTATATTAATAATTATCATATTATTTTCAATTAAGAGGATATCTCCCTTACCAGCATTAACCAACTTGCAGTTTTTCAGGCATATACAGTTTCTACTCCGAGGTAGTTCCTTAAGGGTTTTCTCTTGAAAGTAGGTGAAAGTCTGACCGTTGAAATATATTATATATTCGATATTCGAATCGACTTGTTTTTTATTTGAATTCGCTATAGGAACTACAAGGTTTTTATTTGTGACGATATAATATATTGGGATTTTTATGGCGTAAACTATTGATTCGTCAACATGTTTCGCAATAGCCAATCGAATCTGCGATAATATATTAAAATCAATATTATAAAAATTTATTTCCTCATCAGTCAGGATACTTGGATGTAAAAGTCCAAGTCTTGCAGAAGCAATGTTTTCCTGTAAATGTTCGATTTGTTTTTCAATGTGATCTAATTTGAACATTTGTTCCAAGAAAAGATTTTCTGACAGGATTTTTGTTTCTGTGAAGTTTAGCCTGTTTTGTTTATTAAGTATTTTCTTTCTGTCCGATTCGATAATATTTTTTATTTGTTTAAAAGTGTTATTGAAATTTACATTAATTCGAAATTGAAACTGTGTGCACCCTTGCATTGTCCTGGTGGAAAAGAACTTTTTTCTTGGCCAAATGCGGTCACTTGGCAAAGTGATCATTCAAAAGTGAAAAAACTGAGCCACGTGAGATGCCTATGATGTCCACAATCTCTCACACTTTCAATCTCCGATCGGCTAAAACCATATCGTGAATTTTTTCAATTGTTTCGGATGTAGAGGATTCAACTGGGCGTCCAGAACGTTCGGCAGCTTTCGTGCTTGTACGGCCACATCGAAATTCAGTAAACCACTTCTTTACCATGGAAATGGATGGTGCAGAGTCCCCATAATATTTATCAAGCTTAGCCTTGGTTTGAGTGATGGTTATTTTCCGCAAAAAAAATGCTTAATGAGCACACGAAATTCACTTTTTTCCATTTTCTTCTCAAAACGCGGGGTAGTCTGCTATCAACGGCTGCCAAACACAAAGTAAATGACGCAGCTTGATCAAATTTTGACAGGAGTCAACTGAGAGTTGTCTGCTGACAGGAGCAGTGTTGCCTTTTGAAATAAGGGGCGGGAAATTCAAAAAGTCACGGACTTATTGACCCGCCCTCGTAAGTTTCTCGTTGTTTTCATCTATAACTTTAAAATGGTTTTCGATATCTTCCCGATCGTCATGGTCCATTGTACCAAAAATCCATTTCATAGTGGTCCCACCTACATTCAACAAACCTCTTTTTTGTCTTGGTGGCAAAAGAGTTTTCATTTTGTTTTTAAGGTTATTTATTCTATTGTTTATGATCTCCCTATGATTTTCTGATACTAAAATTTTTAAAGTTGCCTCTAAACTAGTTATCAAACTATATATTTCTATTGGGTATACCCTATGCAAAATGATGTCGAACTTGTCTGGTATTTGGACGATGCCGGTTTTTTATTTCGGCGTATCCTAATTCAGTTTCGATCCGTTCTATTACCATCGTATAAGTGGTCATCGTTGGTAATAGAGGAAGGAGGGCCTATAATAGGATAATATAGATAATATAGATAATAGGATTGACCTGCAAGTTTAAATGGTCGTTTTATATTATTTTCATGGAGATTGTCTAACTTAAATTTCCTAAATTTAGGCTCCTCTTTGTGTCAAAGTGATTTATAGTTTTTGATAAATCCTACTTGCCTATGTTCTTCGTAGTGCTCCCTTATATCATTTTGTTTTTCAATGACCCTTTGTTTTGTTCTAAGAAGCCTATCATAAAAGATTTTGGAATCTATTTCCCTATTTTGCACCGAGAGGGGTGTGGCTTTAATTGTAGAATGGAATGATTTATTGTAAAATTCTAGAGCCTTGAGAATTTGTAACCTGATTGGTTGCTTGTCTTCCAAATTCAAAACTCTGATTCTTTCTGTAAGAGTATTATTTAGTCGTTCAACATCCGCATTACCGGTATGGTTATTAGGTTTTGTGACATGGTATTCAATAATTTCTTTTCTTGTTTTTAACGAACTCTTTATGTTTCTTTTCGACAAAAATAATTTGTCATGTCAATCTTTTAACAATGGTTTCAAGTAAAGGGACGTGGTCATTAAGATCCTGTTCTTGGGAATGGGCAGTCCTCATTTCTACTGATTCCTGAGTGCTGAAATTATCGGGTTCAGGTTCATTTTCTGAATCTACATCCATATGGTTTATATTAAAATTTTTGGAATGAGAAGTGTCAGAAGTTACTTGGTTGCTATCTAGTGAGTTAATTTCGTTTGTTTCGGCATAAATATGACTAAGAAAATCAGCTACCTTGTTCCCTTTACCCTTTATGTAATCGATTTTCATGTCACATTCCACCAACTGGACCAACCGTGGGTTGGTGTCTTCTCCAGTGTGCTTTGCATGCAACCACTTGTTTGGCTGGTGATCGGTTTGCAAATCGAACTCTGTATTTTGTACCTCATACTATCGCCAACAATTCTTTTTCCATAGCATGATAATATTTTTCATGGTCATTCAAAGTCCGAGATGCATAGCAAATGGGATGCACTTCTTGAGTAAGAACGGCTCCAATTGCGGGGGTTACTGGCATCTGTAACAAGTTTAAACCGTTTGTTGACATTTGGGTACCTCAAAATTGGGTAACTGGTTATTAATTCTTTCAGCTTCTCAAAAGCTGCAATATAAGTGGGATCATTTAAATTGATCTTCATGCCTTTTTTTATGTATTTTTCCACAGGGCTTGCTGTTTTTGTGTAGTCTTTTACAAACTTTCTGTAATGACCAGTGAGGCCTAAGAAAGATTTAATTTGTTTTGCAGTAGTAGGCAACTGAAGCTGTTGAATTACCCTAATTTTATCTGGGTTTGGTTTAATCCCTTGTGGAGTTAAAATGTGACCAAGGAACTCGGTTTCCTTGCTCAGGAAATTACACTTGTCGATCTGGATTTTAAGTCCAGCCGATCTTAATTTGTTAAATGTTTTGCGTAAGTTTTCTAAATGTTCTTTCAAAGAAGTACTGAAAACTAATATATCGTCCAGATATACAACGCTCAATTTGTTAATAAATTCCCTAAGAACTGCATTCATCAGCCATTGAAAGGTTGATGGTGCATTCTTTAAGCCGAAAGGCATTCGCAAATACTCATAATGACCGAAAGGGGTTGAAAATGCCATCTTTTTTCTATCAGATTCTTTCATTGGAATCTGGTGAAATACTTTGGCCAGGTCTAATGTCGTAAAATATTGTGCTCTCCCAAGTTTACTCAAAACATAATCTATGTTTGGGATAGGAAAATGCAATGTGGACTGTTATATGGTGAATTGCTTTCTTGGATGATTCCCTGTTCGAGCATTTCGTTAATTTGGTGTTCTATTTCTTTTTCATGTACCTGAGGATACCTATAAATTTTAGAAAATATTGGTTTATCGATCTCCGTTATAACCTCAAGTTTAATTCCGTGAGTAAATGTTAACTTGTCTCACTCTTTAAAAAACAAGTCTTCGTTATGTTCTAGAAGGCTAACGATTTCGTTTTTTTCTTCATGATTTAAATGGTCTAATTTTATTTTGTCTAGAAAATTATTAGGTACAGTTTGTAAGGTATGAATTTCATCTAATGCAAAGGGGTAATCGCTATCTTCAAAAAATATTTTATTGTTATTTACATCAATATATTTACTTTCAAGG
The DNA here is from genome assembly GCA_963971475.1 of Chrysops caecutiens. Classification (NCBI taxonomy): domain Eukaryota; kingdom Metazoa; phylum Arthropoda; class Insecta; order Diptera; family Tabanidae; genus Chrysops; species Chrysops caecutiens. The sequence goes on along the minus strand of OZ020567.1, from coordinate 55,134,254 downwards.
TTTAACTTGGCTTTGAAAGGGATAAGGAAATTCTGGCCCATAATAGCGTCATATTTATAGATTTTTAAGTCAATTGTCCTCCAAGTTATCGTGCCTTGGAATTTGAATTCCTTGGGCATTGGTGTAACTGTCTTGTGAGTAATTTTATTTGAACCATTAATCGTCGAATAGTAAACTGGTTTAGTTAATATTTCGTGGTAAAATTCGTTAAGGATATCGAATTTTATGATACTGGTGGCAGAACCAGTGTCAATAAGGCATCTTATTTTTTGATTGCCTAAGGTGATAATTATAATTGGTTTTCGGGATTCTGAGGCTCGTTTTGAAAATTTACATCTGGGTCCTTGTTTAGGTTACCAATTTCCATTGGCTCTGGCATAGGGTCATAGGGCATTGGCCAATCGTGATTTTGGTTGCCATGACGGAATTGACCAGAATTATTGCTGAAATTATTTCTATTTTGCTGTTGGTGGTTATTTTTGCAATTGTTATTTCTATTGAAAGAATTGTTTTTGTTGTGATTGTGAAATGGATTTTTGTTAATCATGTTATTATTGTGGTTATTGTTATTGTTATAGTTATGTGAATTTACAGGAATTTGTTTGGTTGGTTTATTTGTTGTGGGATTTTCAAATTTAGATTTATTATAATTATTCTTGTTCCTTCGACTACGAAAATCTATCTTCATTGTCCAATAATTTTAATTTATCGAATTTATTGTAAATTTCAATAACTGTGGCATTTTCAGGGATAGTACCTCGCAAAAAGTCATGTATCTTACTACTAAGGATGTCTACAAGATAAGTATCGTTATTAGTGGGGTGGTATGTTACTGGTTTATCGTCACCAAATTCGTACAATTCATTACGTTTTTAATTTATGTCTCTTATACTATCAAATAATTCTCTTAAATTGCTTACTCTGAGCGATCTACATCTGTCGAGGAGGTCAGAATAATCTTCTCTGGGCCGGAAATGTGGTTTCAGTTCATATTTGACGTTGACCCATTGGTTGGCAAGATCCCGTCCGGCTGGATGCACCTTTTTGCTTCTCCTTGTATTTCGTCGTCGATGATGATGCCCATAGCGTATCTTTGAAGTTCATTGTTTTGACCTAATGGAAGCGTCCTTTCCACAGAGCTGATCCTGTTGCTCAATAACATTTCGTAAACGTGCTTCTTCCATCGCGAACCGATTATTATCAAAAACAATGTTTCTTTGATTTCTCATACACTTTAGACTTTCTTTCACTTATTGTCTTCTATCTCACAATTTTGTCATAAAAACGTCACTATTAAAATCATCGGTTTTACAGATTACAATTTATCAATCGTTTCACAGTTTCTCAAAGCTCGTTCAATAGTTATATATTTTATTTCTTAGTTTCACCCTTCAAATAAAATAGTTTTATTCTTAATCACACAGTTTATTTTTCTTTCTCAAAAAAAAGTACACTTAAAATTCACAGTTTTATTCTTAATTCTTTTTTTTCGAGTCTCAAAAACAACTTGCACTTTAAAACCTTTTCGATTTTATTTCTCGAACTTTTCGCTCCTTATAAGTAGATTTATTTTTCTTCAAAAAAAATTTCATCAAAATTCAACCTTTTAAACTTCTTGCTCGAAAGAAATAAACAAAATTCACCATTTACTTTGAATAAAAAATGAAGCTGGTTAAAATTCGTTACTACGTACCAAAAATATTTTATTTGGATGCTTTATGTCCTTTTATACTGACAAACTAGTATTCACTATCACTGGATTCCAATCTTCAGACAGGAATCCTACCGACTGCGCCACTTATAATTTTATCAACTTGAGTTAATCAAAGACTTGTTTTAATTTTTAAAACTAAAACTTTATTCTTCAATTTATAAGGTAATTACAAGATTTAATTACTTCTCGCTTCAGAGGGAATCTTGAGACTGAACTAAAACTAGAATTATTAATAATTATATTTTCCAAAATTGCTGAAACTCAATTATTGGATTGGGTTGATTTGTGGCAAAGTTTTTGGTTTTCGAACAACAGGAAATAATGACATTAGCGAATGAAGACATTAACGGGGAATGGCATGGCAGACAGGAAATGGCATGTGGATGGGTTCATTCAAGTTCAAGATTATTGAACATCCGAGTTCAAGATCATTGAATTAAACGATATTCGTTTGACTTGGAAAGTATTCGAACTTGTTAATCTAGTTTGAATACTTTTCGATAATTCTATTTAGATTTTCGTTAGAGGAATATCTAACATGTTCTTTGTTGTACGAAAGTTTTTGGTAATGACTCTTCGCTTCTTGCTCACATCAAAAATGAGCTCGAAGTTTCAAAAAACTCCTTGGTGAAATGGAAAAGCGAAATCTTTTGCTTGAAGAAAAAATCTGTGACCTTAAACGCGACTCGCGTAAAATAAATGATATGTCATACGCCAAAGTTCTTTCTAACCAAAAAAAGGTGCCACCGATTATCATAAAACCGATCAAACAAACACCAAAGGGTACTATAATAACAAAGGTTAAGTCACAGGTTAACATGCAAGACATGAACATCTCGGTCCACACTGTTAAAGAAGTAGAAAACGGTTCGGTAATGATTAAGTGCAATAATGTAGAGAACAATGAAACGATGGTCAGAGTAATTCAGAAAATATCAAACTTGAATTGTGAAGTCAAAACGCTGAGTTTGAGAAAACCGCGAATCAAAGTAGTCGATGTTTGTGAAAACCTAGACCCTGAAAACCTTTCAGACCAAATACTTTCCCAAAACTTTGAAACCGCCGCTCTTGATGACTTGAAAATCATTTACATTCAGAACAACAAAAAGAAAAACAACAGTGGCATCTTTGTCGAACTAGCGCCGAAGTTGTATCATGCGACGGTGCGCAACAGAACACTCTATGTGGGATGGCAGCGTTGCCGCATGTACGAGGATCTTAACCTGAGCCATTGCTATAAGTGTTCTGGCTACGGTCACAGCACGAAAAAGTGTACAAATGAAACTAGATATCAGTACTACGCGGGCAACCACGAACCATGTCAAAACAAAGAAAACAAACAGTGTGCAAACTGTTTACACGCAAATTCAAGATACAGAACTGAAAGAAATCACAAACACTATGCTTTCGAGGAGAGTGCTCGCGAGACCTTCCAGTTCTTCATGAAACGAGCAATGTCACAAACTGAATACTATTATGCAACTTTAAGAATATTCTTATATCTGTATATAAATAGGCGACACGTTTTTTTGTTATCTCTTTTACAGGAAACCAGGTGGACTTACCAGCATAAAAATTATACCATTCGAAAGATTATTTTTTCCTCCATGTGCATCATTTAATTTTTTTTCTTAAATTTAATTATAAATTAGTTTAAATTTAAATTGAATTTAAGAAATTCAATGGGATAGTATGTGTGAGTTGAGCACACGTACAGCGTAGATGATGCTCTTGGGAAGAATGTATGCGCGTGATTTCTTTCCTTTTTACCTGAAAATATGCAACCATATGATGATTTTTGGTTTGTGTCCCTAATAAATGGCAAGTACTAAATTAGTCGAAAATCAAACCAAATGGATCAATCTTCTACTGGTGACAGAAACCAAAAGAATTAACATATAACTGCATTCCTCTACGAAAAAATCAAAATATAGAACATACTTATTTAACATTATCATTGGCGTAGATCATACTAAATAACCTACCATTTATGCCAAATACGTGCATTCTTTGACTCAAACGTTTTATCTTTCCCAATGATAATTTGAGGTGTGTAATGTGGTGACGGGCAAATGCAGCCATATCACAGACAATAGGCATATGTTCATTCTTTTGCTTTTTGCCTTGAAGAAGACAATCTTTGGCTAATAAAATTGCATTCTTCCAGACAAAAGCCGAAACAGAGAACATATGGCCACAATAATATGGATGCATTGCGACAGACAAATTTAAGGCCATCGTTTACTTATACCATTATTTTTTGCTAATTTGATAAATATATATGCAAATTTTATATAAAAAAAATAAACAAAGTCAAAACTTTAAAGCTGTCTCTAGAAAACGCAAATCTAACTTTCACGAATACTTATGGAGAGCGAGCGAAAGTAATAATCTTTCCAATGGTATAATTTTTATGCTGGTAAGTCCACCTGGTTTCCTGTAAAAGAGATAACAAAAAAACGTGTCGCCTATTTATATATAGATATAAGAATATTCTTAAAGTTGCATAATAGTATTCAGTTTGTGACATTGCTCGTTTCATGAAGAACTGGAAGGTCTCGCGAGCACTCTCCTCGAAAGCATAGTGTTTGTGATTTCTTTCAGTTCTGTATCTTGAATTTGCGTGTAAACAGTTTGCACACTGTTTGTTTTCTTTGTTTTGACATGGTTCGTGGTTGCCCGCGTAGTACTGATATCTAGTTTCATTTGTACACTTTTTCGCGCTGTGACCGTAGCCAGAACACTTATAGCAATGGCTCAGGTTAAGATCCTCGTACATGCGGCAACGCTGCCATCCCACATAGAGTGTTCTGTTGCGCACCGTCGCATGATACAACTTCGGCGCTAGTTCGACAAAGATGCTACTGTTGTTTTTCTTTTTGTTGTTCTGAATGTAAATGATTTTCAAGTCATCAAGAGCGGCGGTTTCAAAGTTTTGGGAAAGTATTTGGTCTGAAAGGTTTTCAGGGTCTAGGTTTTCACAAACATCGACTACTTTGATTCGCGGTTTTCTCAAACTCAGCGTTTTGACTTCACAATTCAAGTTTGATATTTTCTGAATTACTCTGACCATCGTTTCATTGTTCTCTACATTATTGCACTTAATCATTACCGAACCGTTTTCTACTTCTTTAACAGTGTGGACCGAGATGTTCATGTCTTGCATGTTAACCTGTGACTTAACCTTTGTTATTATAGTACCCTTTGGTGTTTGTTTGATCGGTTTTATGATAATCGGTGGCACCTTTTTTTGGTTAGAAAGAACTTTGGCGTATGACATATCATTTATTTTACGCGAGTCGCGTTTAAGGTCACAGATTTTTTCTTCAAGCAAAAGATTTCGCTTTTCCATTTCACCAAGGAGTTTTTTGAAACTTCGAGCTCATTTTTGATGTGAGCAAGAAGCGAAGAGTCATTACCAAAAACTTTCGTACAACAAAGAACATGTTAGATATTCCTCTAACGAAAATCTAAATAGAATTATCGAAAAGTATTCAAACTAGATTAACAAGTTCGAATACTTTCCAAGTCAAACGAATATCGTTTAATTCAATGATCTTGAACTCGGATGTTCAATAATCTTGAACTTGAATGAACCCATCCACATGCCATTTCCTGTCTGCCATGCCATTCCCCGTTAATGTCTTCATTCGCTAATGTCATCATTTCCTGTTGTTCGAAAACCAAAAACTTTGCCACAAATCAGCCCAATCCAATAATTGAGTTTCAGCAATTTTGGAAAATATAATTATTAATAATTCTAGTTTTAGTTCAGTCTTAAGATTCCCTCTGAAGCGAGAAGTAATTAAATCTTGTAATTACCTTATAAATTGAAGAATAAAATTTTAGTTTTAAAAATTAAAACAAGTCTTTGATTAACTCAAGTTGATAAAATTATAAGTGGCGCAGTCGGTAGGATTCCTGTCTGAAGATTGGAATCCAGTGATAGTGAATACTAGTTTGTCAGTATAAAAGGACATAAAGCATCCAAATAAAACATTTTTGGTACGTAGAAACGAATTTTAACCAGCTTCATTTTTTATTCAAAGTAAATGGTGAATTTTGTTTATTTCTTTCGAGCAAGAAGCTTAAAAGGTTGAATTTTGATGAAATTTTTTTTGAAGAAAAATAAATCTACTTATAAAGAGCGAAAAGTTCGAGAAATAAAATCGAAAAGGTTTTAAAGTGCAAGTTGTTGTGGAAAATTTTTTTGAGACTCGAAAAAAAAGAATTAAGAATAAAACTGTGAATTTTAAGTGTACTTTTTTTTGAGAAAGAAAAATAAACTGTGTGATTAAGAATAAAACTATTTTATTTGAAGGGTGAAACTAAGAAATAAAATATATAACTATTGAACGAGCTTTGAGAAACTGTGAAACGATTGATAAATTGTAATCTGTAAAACCGTTGATTTTAATAGTGACGTTTTTATGACAAAATTGTGAGATAGAAGACAATAAGTGAAAGAAAGTCTAAAGTGTATGAGAAATCAAAGAAACATTGTTTTTGATAATAATCGGTTCGCGATGGAAGAAGCACGTTTACGAAATGTTATTGAGCAACAGGATCAGCTCTGTGGAAAGGACGCTTCCATTAGGTCAAAACAATGAACTTCAAAGATACGCTATGGGCATCATCATCGACGACGAAATACAAGGAGAAGCAAAAAGGTGCATCCAGCCGGACGGGATCTTGCCAACCAATGGGTCAACGTCAAATATGAACTGAAACCACATTTCCGGCCCAGAGAAGATTATTCTGACCTCCTCGACAGATGTAGATCGCTCAGAGTAAGCAATTTAAGAGAATTATTTGATAGTATAAGAGACATAAATTAAAAACGTAATGAATTGTACGAATTTGGTGACGATAAACCAGTAACATACCACCCCACTAATAACGATACTTATCTTGTAGACATCCTTAGTAGTAAGATACATGACTTTTTGCGAGGTACTATCCCTGAAAATGCCACAGTTATTGAAATTTACAATAAATTCGATAAATTAAAATTATTGGACAATGAAGATAGATTTTCGTAGTCGAAGGAATGAATGAAGATAGATTTTCGTAATCAATTCCGTCATGGCAACCAAAATCACGATTGGCCAAGTAATCCGCATAGGCATTACTCGGACCAAGTCCAGAATAACCCTATGCCAGAGCCAATGGAAATTGGTAACCTAAACAAGGACCCAGATGTAAATTTTCAAAACGAGCCTCAGAATCCCGAATACCAATTATAATTATCACCTTAGGCAATCAAAAAATAAGATGCCTTATTGACACTGGTTCTGCCACCATTATCATAAAATTCGATATCTGTGCTATCCTTGTTTTGCCAAGGATGTGTCTCGTTCGGTTGGCCGAAGTTGACGGTGTTTTTTAAATAGATTTGACTCCTTTCAATTCTTTATTTGAATTAACATCCATTTACAAATCTAAAAACTAAGGTTATACACTAACAATTCAATTAATTGGTCTTGATTTCTTGTCTTGACTCTCTGGCTGTTGCTGCGTAACTAACTAGGAGATAAAGCCAACAAATAAAACCAGAGAGAATCTGACAAACCGGTTTTTAAATATAAACGCCAAACTTCACAACAGTTGCTGAAGGTTGCTTCAAAGACTTGAAGCTATCGTGAAGCTTGGCTTACATTTATTTATTATATTCCACAGGGTGTTCATTTACGTTAACTACTTCCAAACAATATCCTTAACGAATTTTACCACGAAATATTAACTAAACCAGTTTACTATTCGACGATTAATGGTTCAAATAAAATTACTTACAAGACAGTTACACCAATGCCCAAGGAATTCAAATTCCACGGCACCATAACTTGGAGGACAATTGACTTAAAAATCGATAAATAAGACGCTATTATGGGCCAGAATTTCCTTCTCCCTTTCAAAGCCAAGTTAAACCTTGAAAGTAAATATATTGATGTAAATAACAATAAAATATTTTTTGAAGATAGCGATTACCCCTTTGCATTAGATGAAATTCATACCTTACAAACTGTACCTAATAATTTTCTAGACAAAATAAAATTAGACCATTTAAATCATGAAGAAAAAAACGAAATCGTTAGCCTTCTAGAACATAACGAAGACTTGTTTTTTAAAGAGTGAGACAAGTTAACATTTACTCACGGAATTAAACTTGAGGTTATAACGGAGATCGATAAACCAATATTTTCTAAAATTTATAGGTATCCTCAGGTACATGAAAAAGAAATAGAACACCAAATTAACGAAATGCTCGAACAGGGAATCATCCAAGAAAGCAATTCACCATATAACAGTCCACATTGCATTTTCCTATCCCAAACATAGATTATGTTTTGAGTAAACTTGGGAGAGCACAATATTTTACGACATTAGACCTGGCCAAAGTATTTCACCAGATTCCAATGAAAGAATCTGATAGAAAAAAGATGGCATTTTCAACCCCTTTCGGTCATTATGAGTATTTGCGAATGCCTTTCGGCTTAAAGAATGCACCATCAACCTTTCAATGGCTGATGAATGCAGTTCTTAGGGAATTTATTAACAAATTGAGCGTTGTATATCTGGACGATATATTAGTTTTCAGTACTTCTTTGAAAGAACATTTAGAAAACTTACGCAAAACATTTAACAAATTAAGATCGGCTGGACTTAAAATCCACATCGACAAGTGTAATTTCCTGAGCAAGGAAACCGAGTTCCCTGGTCACATTTTAACTCCACAAGGGATTAAACCAAACCCAGATAAAATTAGGGTAATTCAACAGCTTCAGTTGCCTACTACTGCAAAACAAATTAAATCTTTCTTAGGCCTCACTGGTCATTACAGAAAGTTTGTAAAAGACTACACAAAAACAGCAAGCCCTGTGGAAAAATACATAAAAAAAGGCATGAAGATCAATTTAAATGATCCCACTTATATTGCAGCTTTTGAGAAGCTGAAAGAATTAATAACCAGTTACCCAATTTTGAGGTACCCAAATGTCAACAAACGGTTTAAACTTGTTACAGATGCCAGTAACCCCCGCAATTGGAGCCGTTCTTACTCAAGAAGTGCATCCCATTTGCTATGCATCTCGGACTTTGAATGACCATGAAAAAAATTATCATGCTATGGAAAAAGAATTGTTGGCGAAAGTATGGGGTACAAAATACAGAGAGTTCGATTTGCAAACCGATCACCAGCCAATCAAGTGGATGCATGCAAAACACACTGGGAAAGATACCAACCCACGGTTGGTCCAGTTGGGGGAATATGACATGAAAATCTATTACATAAAGGGTAAAGGGAACAAGGTAGCTGATTTTCTTAGTCATATTAATGCCAAAACAAACATTCCAAAAATTTTAATATAAACCATATGGAAGTAGATTCAGAAAATGAACCTGAACCCGATAATTTCAGCACTCAGGAATCAGTAGAAATGAGGACTGCCCAATCCCAAGAACAGGATCTTAATGACCACGTCCCTCTACTTGAAACCATTGTTAAAAGAGTGACATTACAAATTATTTTTGTCGAAAAGAAACATAAAGAGTTCGTTAAAAACAAGAAAAGAAAATATTGGATACCATGTCACAAAACCTAATAACCATACCGGTAATGCGGATGTTGAACGACTAAATAATACTCTTACAGAAAGAATCAGAGTTTTGAATTTGGAAGACAAGCAACCAATCAGGTCACAAATTCTCAAGACTCTAGAATTTTACAATAAATCATTCCATTCTACAATTAAAGCCACACCCCTCTCGGTGCAAAATAGGGAAATAGATTCCAAAATCTTTTATGATAGGCTTCTTAGAACAAAACAAAGGCTCATTGAAAAACAAAATGATATAAGGGAGCACTACGAAGAACATAGGCAAGTAGGATTTATCAAAAACTATAAATCACTTTGACACAAAGAGGCGCCTAAATTTAAGAAATTTAAGTTAGACAATCTGCATGAAAAAAATATAAAACGACCATTTAAACTTACAGGTCAAGCCACCAAAGACACTCCTATTATGGGCCCTCCTTCCTCTATTACCAACGATGACCACTTAGACGATGGTAGTAGAACGGATCGAAACTGAATTAGGATACGCCGAAATAAAAAACCGGCATCGTCCAAATACCAGACAAGTTCGACATCATTTTGCATAGGGTATACCCAATAGAAATATATAGTTTGATAACTAGTTTAGAGGCAACTTTAAAAATGTTAGTATCCGAAAATCATAGGGAGTTCATAAACAATAGAATAAATAACCTTAAAAACAAAATGAAAACTCTTTTGCCACCAAGACAAAAAAGAGGTTTGTTGAATGTAGGTGGGACCACTATGAAATGGATTTTTGGTACAATGGACCATGACGATCGGGAAGATATCGAAAACCATTTTAAAGTTATAGATGAAAACAACGAGAAACTTACGAGGGCGGCTCAATAAGTCCGTGACTTTTTGAATTTCCCGCCTCTTATTTCAAAAGGCAACACTGCTCCTGTCAGCAGACAACTCTCAGTTGACTCCTGTCAAAATTTGATCAAGCTGCGTCATTCACTTTGTGTTTGGCAGCCGTTGATAGCAGACTACCCCGCGTTTTGAGAAGAAAATGGAAAAAAGTGAATTTCGTGTGCTCATTAAGCATTTTTTTTGCGGAAAAAAACCATCACTTAAACCAAGGCTAAGCTTGATAAATATTATGGGGACTCTGCACCATCCATTTCCATGGTAAAGAAGTGGTTTACTGAATTTCGATGTGGCCGTACAAGCACGAAAGATGCCGAACGTTCTGGACGCCCAGTTGAATCCTCTACATCCGAAACAATTGAAAAAATTCACGATATGGTTTTAGCCGATCGGAGATTGAAAGTGTGAGAGATTGTGGACATCATAGGCATCTCACATGGCTCAGTTTTTTTACTTTTGAATGATCACTTTGCCAAGTGACCGCATTTGGCCAAGCAAAAAGTTCTTTTCCACCAGGACAATGCAAGGGTGCACACAGTTTCGATTTCGAATTAATGCAAATTTCAATAACACTTTTAAACAAATAAAAAATATTATCGAATCGGACAGAAAGAAAATACTTAATAAACAAAACAGGCTAAACTTCACAGAAACAAAAATCCTGTCAGAAAATCTTTTCTTGGAACAAATGTTCAAATTAGATCACATTGAAAAACAAATCGAACATTTACAGGAAAATATTGCTTCTGCAAGACTTGGACTTTTACATCCAAGTATCCTGATTGATGAGGAAATAAATTTTTATAATATTGATTTTAATATATTATCGCAAATTCGATTGGCTATTGCGAAACATGTTGACGAATCAATAGTTTACGCCATAAAAATCCCAATATATTATATCGTAACAAATAAAAACCTTGTAGTTCCTATAGCGAATTCAAATAAAAAACAAGTCGATTCGAATATCGAATATATAATATATTTCAACGGTCAGACTTTCACCTACTTTCAAGAGAAAACCCTTAAGGAACTACCTCGGAGTAGAAACTGTATATGCCTGAAAAACTGCAAGTTGGTTAATGCTGGTAAGGGAGATATCCTCTTAATTGAAAATAATATGATAATTATTAATATAATATTGAAAACGGAAAACTAAGAAGTACTTGTGATGAAAGAGTTTTGGAACTTAACGGGAATTACTTCATAAATTTCAGTATAATAAATTCAGTACAATTAATAACATAAATTTCAGTACAATTAATAACAAACAATTCAGTAATAAAATCAAATTTTTTACCCAAAAATTTATTATTCCTAAGAACGAAAACGTTACCATTGAAAATAAAAAATTGGAATTTGAAAATATTGTATGAAATGACTTAAAAAATTTAGAAGAAATAAAATTATTGAAATACGTCAAAATTGTAAACTATAGTCTAAGTTCAATTGTTATCATAATGATAATAATTATATTTATTATTATTATATATTGCAAAAAAAGCATTAATATAAAAATAAAGAATAGGATTCAGGAGAACCCAAAGACAAAGGAGGGAGATGTAAGATATTCCTCTAACGAAAATTTAAGTAGAATTATGGAAAAGTATTCAAACTAGATTAACTTGTTTTATTAACTTTTATTGGTTTTTGATTGATTTCTGTTTCGCCGCTTAAGTTTCAGGGTGTATTCTGATATAGTCCCCCAGCCAAAAAGCCAATTTGAACTCAGATACTAAACCCAATTGTCAACCTTGTCCTCCAGCCAAATGGCCAGTTTGAACATATGTTGTACAGGTGGGTTCTGGGGCTCTACCTGTCTTTGCCTCTGTAATCTTCTGGTGGTAGTGGGACTGTCTTCTTGTGGTGGCTCTTGCTTGCGCCGTCTTCTTGAGGGTACTTCACAACTTGGTTTTCGTCTGTGAGTAACGTCTAAGTTGGGTTGTCTTCTTTTGGTGGCTCTTGCTTTCGGTGTCTTCTCGATTCGGTCGTCTCCTAGAGGTAACTTCCCTCCATTCGGTCGTCTTCTCGTAGCAGCTTCTCTGGGTTGGAGGTCTTCGAACATCTTTACTCTACACTAGGTTCTGACTCGGATCATCAACTGACTTTCTGTCACCTTTTCGGGCTGTTTTTTTCACCAATTGTGCTGATGTTGCAATCGATGCACCACCAATTTCGATCATACCTGTAACTCGTTATTGATCCTCAATTTTACGTTGACTGCAAATTCCGCAGACTGTCCCGTCGGTTTGATCGTTGGCCTTTTCATATCTGTCGATTCCTATTCATCTGATCGTTGACCTGTGAATTACCTTGGTCATCGCATTCCTATTTCTATTCCATTACCGCAGCGATCGTTGACCTACAAAATGTTTCCATTGCCTGCAGCGGGTGTTGTGTTCCATGACCAGGTTGTTGTGAATTCCAAAATCTCATGTTCCTATTATTTACTATAAAATTACCTTTTCATTCCATTCATGTCGCGATCATTCACCCAACAACTGGTTTCGTTGTCCGTGGAGGGTGTCGTGTTCCCTATGCAATTTCTTATCAGCGACCAGGTTGTTGTACCATGTTGTCTGATTTCCAATGTCTCCGATTTCCTTTTCTGTTATTGTCTTTTTTGTTGCAGCTTTTTTGTTGCAGCGCCTCCCGGCGATCGCTGTGTCGAAAACTGGGTTTTTATGCAGGGCCTCCCGTGGTGATCGCTGACTCGAAAACTATTCTTTCTCATGCGGTGCCTCCCATGTTAATGCTTAGGAATTGGGTCATTCGGGGCTGGTGAGATAGGTCCGGGATGTTCGATGTCAATCAATGTTCGAGGACTTTTGCGGTGTAGCTAACTCTATTCAGAAATGGTTAGGAACATTCACGAACACATGGTACCTGGACACATTTGCGAGCTTTCGGAAACAAGGGGGATTTCTTGTATCACAACAAGAGCACCATACAGCAAAGCGGTTCACATCGTCTTGGAGTTCAATATGGTTCGTCGGATGAGCTACATTGTTAAAAGTCTTCGAGACATCAGCGTAGCTTAGAATGACTGAGCTTCAGACGACACAGTGAAAGTTATTTGTCGCGAGGGCGAAGAGGATGGGCCTTATATGGCTACCCTGTGATACTCCGGATGTGGCTTAAATATTAGCTGAAAGATATGAACGGAAGGAAACCTGCGGCAAGTGCGGTTAGACAAGTCAGAATAGGTCCAACTGGGAAAAAAGTCGGGGCATTGCGCCAGCTTTAGTTTTAAGATAATAAGATTGTAAGGGACGCAGTCAAAGGCCGTGCTCATATCCGCGAAGAGATATTCGACAGCCTCTCCACGTTCAAGAGCATTCATTGTATCAGACGTGAATTGTATGAGATTTGTAACCATTGACTCAACCTTAAGGACTCCATGCAGATGTGGAGATATAATAGCAGAGAAGGAAGGGTAAAGTTTCTCAACTAGAAGTTGTTCAAAATGTTTCGGGATGGCAGAAAGTTTTGTAATAGGCCGATAATTGGAAAAAAGCGCCTGACAACCCTTCTTAAAGACAGGAATAAATAAACCAGTCTTCCAATGGTCAGGAAACGCACCAGTATTGAGAGGAATGTTAAATAAGCGTGATAGTGGTCGCGCCAGGTTATTCAGCAGCGTTTCAATAGTAGGGGGGATTCTGTCCGGGCCCATGGAGAAGTCGTCTTTGAGAAGTATTAGCCGTTCATATACTTCATGTTCATCAAAGTTGTGAAGAAGGACAACAACAGGTGGTGATGTGGGATTATATAGGAAAGAAAAGTAGGCTACATCAGGCTCAAATAAACCATCGGGGAATGTGGATAAGAAGATATTAGCAAACATATATGCAATCGATTGAGGATGGTAGAAATACTTATGCTGTCTCTTTTTGCGTTCATGCCACCAGGATTAACCAGGAGGTTGAACTTGACCGACGCAAGGTAATCAGTAAAAACAGACCTGTTAAGGCAAGTGAAGTTGGTGAATGAGACTACGAATTTGTCATAGTCACCTGGCATACCCGAAGCGATAAAACGTTTCCAATTGGAGCTACGCTTTTTCCTCATATATTTAAGTACTCTTGTATAGCAAGGAGGAGAGGGGTTTGGAGGAGGAGGTGCTTAAGTCGGAGTAAAGATGGAGATGCTATAGAGCAGAGATTCGTTAAGCTCGGTGAAATATGAGAAAGGGTCACCACCCTTAAAATTCATATCACAGAAGGTATAATGAAGGGTTGAGTTAAGCAAGCCAAAGATTATTTTACGAACTTTGAAAGGAGGGGAAGACTTTGGGTCAGTAACAAGGGTGGGGTGATAGTGAAAGACGTTTACGGTGAAGGGACGGTGATTATGGTCGACGTTGCAGAGTTCCATCGAGCAGTTGGAGACAATTACGTTAGTTGCATCATTTGGTAGGACGAGATAAAGTTCCCGGTTATATTATTCCCCCCGCCTCGACGGTTTGGATTACCATGGGAGCGGTTTTTGCAAAAGGTTGTAAAATGGGGGTCCAGGATCTCAAGATCCTGAATGTTGGAAAAGAGCCATGTTTCGGTCAAGCAGATAACGTCATGGGGTGCTGTTTGGGCGGATAACTAAGTAGAATGGGTCTTGGTACGAAGACCTCTCACATTTTGGTAGAACATTCAGAGAGCGGGAAGTTTTTTTCCGGCAAGGAGCCACCCAGCGTAAGGAGAGAATCGAAAGCCCCTTTCCCAACTACACGTCTGCTAAAACTTTCCCTGGGGAGAAATTCTTTAAGGAAGCATCCTTGGGCCGGTTAGATTTCTTGAAGAGGAGCTCGAAGAAGGCAGGAGGGACGAGGATCTTGAAAGAAAAGCATCTTCTTTGCGAGAGCTTCAAGACCTGTATACGATTCTCCACTAAATCAGCACCGATGACATTCACAATATGTCGGGCCGTGTGCAGTGGATCAGCACAGTCACAAAGATTGATTAAGTCTTAGAGACTGTTCAATGAACACTTGGATACATCAGAAGGGGGAGCCTGAGACGTGGATGCCAGCGCAGTGTGAGAGATAATGCGGGGCGCAGTGGGGGGAAAGAGAGAGTGGTAAGGGGGGATGAAGTCCTTGAGGGATACGACCGACGCTAGGACTGCCCATTGGATGGTGGATGACTTCGTTTATTTATTACCAAGTTTACGGAGCTCAGATTCGATATCCACGAGGCAAGATGATAGGGCATTCAGAGTGAATTTCCGGCATTTCAAACAATATCACTAGACACCCGAGACTTTGTCAGCTCGCACACCAGTTAGGCCCACACGTTTTCGATCGGAAAAGGCATCATACAGGCCATGGCAGAACAACAGCCTACCGGAACTCCTATCTTTGCAGGACACGACAAAGCGGCACCACAGATTAGCGTCATAATAAGAAATAGTGACAAGTTGCTGTAAGTTTTCAAAAAAGAAGTAACTCAATGATACTCGAGGCTAAGCAAGTTATAAGAAAATAGGCTAGAAGATTCAAGGTAAATAAAGAAGTATAAAAATTAAATTGAAAGAAAATAAGAAAAAATTGGTTCGGCTGCAGGTGAGAGATCCTGTGTGTCGATGCTGAATAACTTAGATTGAATTGTTAGTCCACGTCAGTTGTTACGGTAATCCGATTCGGTTGTAGCAGACTGTATGCTAAGCGATGATATAATAGCACAAATGACATTTCGATTCCAGTGAAGTGACGTATGTACCCTTGCATTATCTCTGGTGAACTAATATATTCTTTCGTTCGTCATTGATTTTAAATCGCAAACGTCGTGCGATAGCGAATGCGATTAAAAATTAAATTCCAGGTCCACCGCTGTCAGCTGAAGATTATGCAAGGAAGTCCGTATCGAAGGATTTAGGAGACCAGTTGCAATAATATCGTCAACGAAAAATATCAACGGTTTGTTCCTTAAAAGTGCGGTTTCATCTTTAAAAACTAGAAATTCATTTGTTGGATTGCTTGACAGACATCAAGTTTATAGTTAATTATTTGGTTGAAAGTGCGCAAATTTCATTTTTTATTAAGATTTAGTATAATTAAGAAGTGAGCTTACTGCTAGATATCCTGTTTCCACTTTGTGTACTGTCACTGACATGGATTCGGCTAAAAAAAGCTAAGTGGTCCCGCATACAGAAGGTGAGAGGTAGAGAAAAAAAATAAGGAAGAAAAAATTGTGTAACAAACGCATAAAATTGATATTTTTTCCAATAAAAATAACGACGAATCATCAAATTCGAGTAAATTTGAGGACCTGGCTACGGTCAAACCAGAGGAGGTGACTAAATAAGAAAGTCACATTTTTTGACAAGCAGTGACGTTGTGTATATATGACTGACCGATGAATCCCCATGCAATATTAAAGGCGCGTTTCCAATGCCAGCTTGGAGTGGAGTGGAGTGGATGACATGTTTCACTCGTGTCGCACACACGCACTCCGCTATATGTGCCTTTCGTGCAATCTGGGCCTAGCGTGGATTGAAAATAGGATCTATTTCTATTTTCACGCTGGAGTGGCAATACGATGTTTTTCGGAGCGATTCCAACAGATGGCTGTGACGAGATCGTTCCAAATATGCGACGAATTTCCATATGTTTTGTTTTAAAATTAGTTAAAAATGGGGAAAAGTATTCAGTCCTAATACATTTTAATGTATTAAAGGTATGATAATTCAAATATGATTATTTTACGTGGAAAAATATTTTAATTTTGATAATTTAAAACGACTCAAATCATGCTCGCCAGGTGGATGTGAAACCAATCCACTCTGGCATTGGAAACAAGTGCCAGAGTCAGCGTCATCACACTCCACTCCAAGCTGGCATTGGAAACGCGCCTTAACACTTTTCTTCATTGTATCAGTGTGGACATAAACAAATATTTTCTTGCATTCCTTGCGGACTGATTGTAGGGAAAAGTGAACATAATAATAATCTGCAAGCTCGCCACTTAATTGCGGACAATCAAGTTGCTACTCACATTGCTAACACTGCTGTTGATAGTGGGACTTCCTCCATCGCTTCCTTAAGTAATTTAAATTCACTTGATTAGCTGCCAGCAACTTTTCATGAAGATTCCACGAGTACATTTCAAAGTACAACTTCTGGTGAGTTCGAAAATAACCAGCTCTGTGGCTGGGAACTCAAGATTAAATTTTTAATTTTTTTTAAGATTTTCGAAATCTAAACGAAGAGCCGATGATCGAAATCGTTTTTTGCAGAAAGACTTATTTGAAACAAATCTTATAAAAGGGAAAAAGTTTTCCCGGAATCATTCAGTTTACTCAAAATCATTTGGATCAATTTGCTTCAACTTGCTTCGGACATGGCATCATAAACATGAAACTAGTTTGTTGCACAAAAATTGTGTTTTTAAAATGAAAAACCGAGGATAAGTCGAAGCTCCAAATTATTGTAAGAAGAAAATGTGTACTGGCGCAATGTATTGTTTAGAGTAGTTGTCGCTGTAAACGCTCTAGCCACCCGCGTTCAAATAGATAAGTTTGAATTTACATATAACGGAAATTTTATGATTCTTTAAGAAGCTACTTCTTTGATTGTGAGATAAGTTCAAGATAATGCACACCGTTTGGAAGACCCCATTGTTTCCTGCCAAACACTGGTCACAAAACAGAAGACAAATTTATATAGAAACCTTCAAAACACTGAAGATAGATATTGGCACTTGCAGAGGTCAATCTTACGACTATGCTTGCATTATGTCGGGCCAGTATAATGGCCTACAGCCTGTCTAGGATCAAGGAAAAATGTCAGTATGCAACAAACGTACCTTGCGCCGCACAATCATTTAACTTCATCGACTCATCAGCAGCTGAATGTTGCCTAGAGAATACAAGGTTTTTTACACTGCTGCAAAATCTTTACGTATTTTTACAGCATCGACGGAGGGTACAAAAATACTGGAATTATTTTGACTAAGCCTGAAAATATAACGGTGAAAAGTTTGGCTGAAATAGCATTACACATGTTTCTGTGCACTGCAGTGACAAATTTGTGCATTGCACAAAAAGTAAATATTGAATAAATGGTTCTTATTTCTTTGTATGAGCTTTTTTAATCCATTACCATCATTCTGAGGCCACATCAATTGCTGAACCTTGCTGAATTTTCTTACATAATTGAAAGATTACCGCTTTTTTATCAACAATTTATGAGGTGGCCTAGGGCGCAACTCTTGAATATCCCACTGCACGTGGGCATTTCAAGTGTCACAAAATATTCGAAAAGACATTACTTCTAATGCCACACATTCTAAGTATCGTAGTTATTCCTGAAAGTAAGGTAAAAGTAATTTGGTTTCCGGTTTTGGTGAGCTTCTTTTACCGTTTTAAATTTTCTTTGTGAACTTTCGATTTCTTTCTTTGGGTAATGTAGTCTTCTGCTATTCTAGTTACTCTTTCCGTTTTAAATTTTCTTAAGCTTTCCGTTAGGTCCACATTAGCTACATAATTAGGATCTGTTTCTTTCTCTGTGATGTGAATATTAAGTTTATCAATTATTTTCGTTTGTATATGATCGTATTTTTCCCTTTCCCTGAGCTTGTCTCCGTCGAATAGATTACGGAAAATATCTATTGTTTTTTCATAAGTTGAAATCGAATGCTATGGTTGTAATGAAGGATTGCATTATTTATGACATTTGATGTGGGTTCAAGAGGGTTTTGGTATTTTAGAAATCTCAAGTGTTCTTTAAATGTAGTATGCAATTTCTCAATTTCACTATTTCCAGTATGAACACATTGGAAAGTGAGGTGAATACTAATATTCAAATTGTCAAAAAAAATCTTAAAAGGGTTTTAGAGCGCCTCTCCCGTTTTCTGAAGTTATGTTGGTCGGTACAAAATAATGCGACATATAAGCTGCTAAAGTTTTCCTTATTTCCACTTTGTTTCAGTGCTTTAGAGGATAGATTTGTGCATATTTACTAAATCTATGAATGACTATTAAGTGAGGTAGACCGTGATTTTGGAACCAAATATAACAATTGACAAGTGACTAACTCCCGATTAGTCATGGGTTGTTGTGAATCATGGGTGAATCATGGGCACATGTACATTTTTTGTATATCAGCGTTGAAAACAAACTTATACAATCTTCAATTTAGCATGACTGCTGGAAGCTCATTTTGGAGTGCCGGTCCAATGCATAAAACGTCGTTGAGTGACTGTCCATTAGAACATCTTGATGATACGTCGAAGACAATACGAAGCTTGGTTGTCAAACTTCCTTCGCGGAGGACTGCATGATGTGGTAGAACGCAAGCGGTTCCTGCTGCTTGGTTTGCTTCCGTTACTGTTTTATCCTGATTGCGTCGATTGAGATATCGTTTAATATGCACCGAATTGTAAAAAACATTAAATATGCACCGAATTGTAAAAACCTCAAATCGGAGAAAACCCGCATCAAGCCGAATATTTAAAACCAAAAATGTTCTGTGCCGAGCAAGTGTGAGAGCTACTGTGGCTTCGAAGAAGAAATGATAAAACGGCGGAAAAAAATTAACTTGTGCTTTATCTATTCTGTAACCGTACTACTCTCGATAATCCGTAATTAAAGGTTTGATAATGAAAGTACATATTATTACGAAAATTTTGTTGTAATTTTTATTGACGTTAAAACGTCTTTTCGCTCTTTAAGTACATTGAAAGTCAGTCAAACTTTCTTGCGGAACATTTAACCGTCAGGTTTCAATCGTCAATATCTACGAGGCTAATTATGCGATAACAACTGTTGAGTTTACAATAAATAGAGAATTTCTGTACGTGATTATCGAGTGGCATTAGTTTTCCGCGTGACGACATCGGGCTAGTTCACTTACGCATGATTATTGCGTAAAATAAGCGTTGCGTAAAATTATAAATTAATGTAGCGTGATAGCGCGATGATGTAGCACATTCATTCGGGTGTCATTGTCAGTAGTTTGAAAAAAAAATACCAGGACCTGAAGTAGAACAATAAAAACATTCGCTCAAGTATTAATAAAAATCGGTGTTTATCATAATTGAAATTTCGAAAAACAATTGAAAATATCGGCTCATGTCAGTCATAGTTATGGGCCGAATTGAATAAAACGCAAATCAAAGACATGTCAAGTGTCATGTAAATGCCAGAGCTACGGCAGTATTAAAGGAGCAATGAAAAAGGCACGAAAAAAAGCATGTAATTTATCTTTTCTGTCACCGTATTACTCTATATAGTCATTGTATAAGAGACATTGATTTAAGTACATACTTATAAGAAACACTTATTATAATTTTATCCCAAAGTTTTCACGGAAAATCTACCGCTCGGACCTTGACTGGGCCTTTCAGTTTTTTTTTGTTTCAAAAATGAACATATGTATATCGAATTGGATTTTTAATTGGTGCTTGTTTAAAGCTTGAAAAATTTTTCTGATATTTGTAATATGTTCGTTAAAACAGGTAGAAAATATTTAAATATCACCTTAATAAACTACACAAATTTTGTTTATAAATTCACGCTATACTTCGTTCATTAAAAGTTGAAACGTTGCCGGTTCATTTTTCAAACTGAAAGGCATTCGAATATATTCATATAAACCCCTAGGTGTCATGAAAGCGGTTTTATGAATATCTTTGGGGTGCATTCTAATCTGATGGTACTCTTTTGCCAAATCCTCTTTTATTATTTTTTTTAATTCTGTTTGTTCCTCCTGCTTGAAACGATCTCAATAAGTTTCCCGAGATTTGAATGATTGGAAACATTGATGAAATTATTCATTTTCGATTATAGGAAATACTACATTATTGTTCAAAGTAATTGATTTTTTATCTATATCAATCGATTTAAAAATATTTTTCAGATCCATCCCTAACAACAAATCATAATCCCTATCATCTAATTTTCGATTATACCATTTTATTTTATGATTTTGCGGCATTCTGGAACTGGCGTTGATATTCGTTCAACAAGTTGTTTGGTCTCACTTTTAATTGTTTTTGAGAGAAGCTTAACTTTTTCTACTAAAGGATATTCTTTCTTTATGTTTTTTGTATTTAATATACATATTGTTGATCCTGTATCAATAACAACTAATAATTTTTGACCATCTATAGTCAGTGTTACACAAATTTTATTACCGAGGCTCAGTTGAGAAAAACCTGGTTCTCTTAATTTTTATTCATTTCTACTTTCTCTATGGCACTAACATCCATTTGTTCTGCATGGCATTCCTGAATTGTCCCGATGGTTTGAGGTTTCTATGATTTCGGAACCAATTCGACGAATTATAATGACTAGGGGGGCGCCCCCTGCTCGCTACGCTCGCCAACCCCCGTCGTTCGCTATGCTCACTCTAATAGCTCGCACATGGCTTTCCATATACAGTAGCATTGTCAGTAAACAGGTGATTTAGTTCAGACTGCAGTAGCAATCATTTAAGCTCTTTCAGCACGTCAACGTAAAGCTTTATTGAATGAGGCCCCACCTACAACTATCAAAAACCTAGCGCATGCGGCTGCGAATTCAAAAAGATCTTAAGGTTCCTCTTAAACAACACTTTTTTAATAGTTTTTTGCTCGTAGCAGCTAATCAAAGCATTCTAGGAGGTTTATATATATGTCCATTCCCCATTATTTTGTCATTTCCCAATTTGTGGCCATACATCATATTTCTCTAAATTATGTTTTTAAATGTGGGTCCATAGAAAAATTAGGAAATACGATAAAATTCAGAATTTTGCTTGCTTTCCATAAATATTCGTGAAAGTTAAGTTCCCGTTTTCTAGAGATAACTTTAAAATTATGACTTTCTCTAATTTTTCATTTAAAATTTGCATATATTTTTATCAAATTAGCAAAAAATAATGGTATAAGCAAAGGATGGCTCTAAATTTATCTGTGGTAATGCATCCATATTATTGTCTGTGGCCATATGTTCATTGTTTTGGCTTTTGTCTGGAAGAATGCAATTTTATTAGCCAAAGATTGCCTTCTTCAAGGCAAAAGCTAAAGAATGAACATACGCCTATTTTCTGGGATATGGCTGCATTTGCTCCTCACCCCTCAATTATCATTTGGAAAGATAAAACGTTTGAGTGGAAAGAATACACGTATTTGTCATAAATGGTAGGCTATTCAGTCGAACGTGTGATCTATGCCAATGATAATATTAAATAATTATGTTCTATATTTTGATTTTTTCGTAGAGGAATGCAATTATATGTTAATTTTTTGGTTTGTGTCCCCAGTAGAAGATTGATCCATTTGGTTTGATTTTCAACTAATTTAGTACTTGCAATTTATTAGGGACACAAACCAAAAATCATCATATGGTTGCATACTTCCAGGCAAAACGCAAAACAATCACACGCATACATTCTTCCCAAGAGCATCATCTACGCTATGCGTGTGCTCAATTCACACATACTATCCCATTGAATTTTTGAATTTCAATTTAAAATTAAACTTATTTATAATTAAATTTAAGTAAAAAAATTAAGTGATGCACATAGAGGAAGAATTAATCTTTCGAATGGTATAATTTTTATCCAGTTACGTCCACCTGGTTTCCTGTAAAAGGGATAACAAAAAAACGTGTCGCCTATTTATATATAGATTAGAATTATTGTGTCAGTTATTTTGATGGAATGGGTCTCTATTATATTTAAACTGATTTTCTGGGAATTTGGGTTTTATATGGGGTTGAAAATTTTTCTAAAGTAATAACTTTTATTAAGATTTTCGTCAAACACGATATATGTATGCAAAATTGATTTAATTAAATGGATATCATATTCATTTCGCAAATCCCTAGCTAGACTTCCACAAATTAAATTTTTAATTTTAACTACGAGAGGTGAATATAAAGTATTTTTTAATTCGTTTGAATTTCTTTCGTACAAAACAAACCCGTTTATTTCACTTAAAATATTTTCTAATTCAATTCTAATATTGTATTTATCCTAAGATTCGAGATTTTTCTTCCAATGTCCTTGCTGTTGATGATCGGTCTGAAATTCTGCCTCGAGAGCTCCTTTGCATCGTCCCACGTTGTAATTGTGTTGTTCAAGAACAGCCCTTTTGCTCGTCCTACGATTTTCAAGTTTAAGATGGCTTCAAATGCTTCTGGTTATTGTTCTTCGGGCAATCTCGACAAAAATATTTCTACTTAGGAAAAGAAATGTGTCAACTGATGTGGCTCACCGCCATATTCTGGGCAAGGAAACCAATATTTCTAATGCTGTGGTTTATCTTTCTTCAACATTAAATCAAGAGTGTTAAGTACATATGCAAGTATGTGTACAAAGGGTTTGGTTGTGCGTCGTTGGAGTTTGGACTTGTGAATGGTGAGGTTAATGGCAGTATGCAGATAGATGAGATTCAATATTTTCTTAATGTAAATTTTGTTGGTTCCACTAAGGCTGCTAGGAAAATGGTTGAATATACATCGCACTTTCAATCCCATACGATTATACGTCTTGACTGTCAATTGCCAAATCTACAGAATGTCGTTTTCCAAGGAGGAACCCAGGACCAAGCAGTTGAGAAACCCTCAAGGACAAAATTATTAACATTTTTTAAATTGAATAGGAATAACCCATAGCTAATGATTTAGAATGTACTCAAATACCATTATATTATGTGGAGAATGACTCCGGGAAATGTTGTTCCAGGAGACAACGTGATGCGATAAAATCGTTACCAGATAACACGTTGTATCTCCAAAAACAGTGAATTGTTTTACTTACGTTTGCTTTTGACGTAAAAACGTCTTTCTTCTCGTTGAGTATGTACATTGGTAGCCAGTCTTACATTCTTGTGTTACAAAACACCGTCATTTTTCAATCGCTTATAACTACGAGACTAATAACGCGATAAGAAAGGTTGAGGTCACCGTGGATAGAACATCTTTATACATACATATGTATTGTTTGGCACGTGTTTTTCCGGTGACGTCATCGGGCTAGTACAAGCACCCACGCGTGATTGTTGTTATTTAGCGTTGTGTGAGGATATTTATGAGTGTAGCGTGAGAACCCGTTAAGCTACACATTGATTGGGATATCAATGGTAAGAGCATAAAAAGAGCTACCAGGGCCTATAGTGAAACAATATAATTATTCCGCGAACTATAGGAAAGAATTGAAGAATATGGAAGATATCGTCTCAAATGAGGCGTAAATATGCACCGAATTAAGAAAAACTCAAATCGGAGAAAACTTACATCAAAGCAAACATTGAAAACCAAAAATGTTCAGTGCTGAGCAAGTGTGAGAGCTACGGCGGCATCGAAGAAGAAATAAAAAAACGTCGGAAAATAATAAACTTGTGATTAATCTATTCTGTAACCGTACTATTCTCTATAACCATTGTAATTAATAGTTTGATAATTAAAGTACATATTAGTAAAAAAATTTGTTGTAATTTTTTTGACGTTAATTCGTCTTTACGCTCTCTAATTGCGCTGATAGCCAGTCAAACATAGCTACGGTAGCTACGAGGCTAAAAATGCGATAACAACGGTTGAAGTCACAATGGATTAAGAATTACTGTACGTATTTATCGTGCCGCAAAAGTTTTGCGCGTGACGTCATCGGGCTAGTTCACTTACGCATGATTGTTGTTAATAAGCGATGCGTTAAATTATAAATCAGTGTAGCGTGGGAACGCGATCATGTAGGACGTTATTTCGGGAGTCGCTGTAAGGAGTTTGACAAAAACTACTGGGACCCAAAGTTCAACAATAAAAATAAAAATAATAGCCGAAGTATAAGTGAAAATCGGTAATCAATTCAAAATTTAAAAAAAAAATTAAAGATATCTTCTCATATGAATCGTTAATATGGGCTGAATTACATAAAACGCAAATCAAAGAGAGCCTGCATCAAAACGAATTCAAAAAAACCTAAAGTGTCCAGTGCCGAGTAAATGCTAGAGCAGTAAAGAAAAAATTAAAAAAGCGCGAAAAAGTAAATTTGTGATTTATCTTCTCTATCATCGCATGACTCTATATGACCATTGTATAAGAGACATTGCTTTAAGAACATACTAACAAGAAACACTTGTTATAATTTTATCCCGAAGATTTCATGGAAAATCTGGAGATAACGGATATCCTTCTGAGACATAATCTTTAATGTCAACAACTGGGCCTACCTAACCCGACTCATATGTCTGATAATGCAGATTTAGAAAATTTCGATCCAGAGGAAGAAACATTCCTTCTTAATGAAATGTATGAGAAAGGCAACTGTGAACAACGCAATATAATGATAGTATTTTACGCGAAGTATTATGTCACGATACTGGTAGCAATGTTTTTTATTTGACGCGTCATGCGGGTGGTGAAAAAACGTGTGTCCAAACAGCAATCGTTCATATATTAAACTCATCAAATCTTCGATGTATGACTACCGCCATCACTTTGCATAATGTTTTTCGATTACCTATTCCGATCTTAGAACATTCAGTGACAAGTGTTACTGCTCACAGTGCTAAAGGCCATTACATTCGTTCATCTGCATTTATTCTTATTGATGAAGCATTTATGTGCCTTTATGGAATGAAATAGATTGAGAGGCTGTTGAGAGACTTGAGTGTAAATGCAAATAGGAATAAACTTATTAGAAGTAAGTTTAGAATAAACTATATTCATGCTAACTTTTAGCATTCCATCTGCTACCGTAACATGAATTAATTTTCGATTTTATTTATGCTCAAGAGTGAATAGATCCCATAACATCAGTAGTTAGGTTTGCACATGTTTCTAGAATGAATGGTAACGGTACCCATCGGATAAGGTTACCGTGAACTGGGCGATGGGCTTTTTGATCAATAACAAAAAGCAAATCTAAATGATCAACACCAAGTAGCTTGATGCTAGTCTTCAGCATGTTTCCTTTGGCTGTAACCATATTATGCATGTCTTCAATTAAAATTTTCGAAAAATTTTCCATGTGCTAGTTTGTTTGAAGGCGTCACAATATTCTATGTGTTTTATTTCACCATTTTCTGAAAAAAAAATTTGAAAAAACTGCAAGCCGAGAGTGATTCTTCTCTCAGGGAAATCGATTTACTATGCGACCAAATAAGTGAGTGTATTAAATTAAAGTAAATTTGAAATTATATTGATTTTTTTTTTTGTAATGGAAATGTGTGTTCTACAGACTGTGTCACCTGGGTGCAACGATATCGGACCAATTCAATCGCTATAAGTTATTTGAGAGTTTGAACTAGTAGGAAATTTGTTTATTCACTCAACTTTCTGAGCAGTAAGTTTTCTGCAATACAGTTTCTTTCTTAGAATGGCAAAAATATCTGCAGTCGATGTCAGTAGTTAATGGCGAACATAAAAAATCTTATTAGCTTTCTTTCAGAAATGTGTTTCATTGCACGATTAAGGTACAATATAATATTAGTTTTACACAATTTTTTATATTTTGCTGTTCTTCTATTTTCAATTCCAATTATTATAATAACTTTAATTAGATTCGTTTCAGACTTTTGCATGTCAGTTCATGTCTGTTTCTCTTGAAATCGCTATTTCGAAATTGCTATTTTCGATATCTCTATATTCAAGTAAACTTACGTCTTTTGATTTCTAGGGTATGCAGTCGATTTCCGACTGCCACGGGCATTCCCAGTTATTATATTAATACGCTTACATAAATATTGTGACCCCTTTTACGGGCAAACTACATTCCAGGTTTTAGTAAAAATGCACAATGTAAGAGATATTTTATCGAAGATGTGCAGAATATGCTTTTAAATGAAATTGGTCAAGTAGTTTACCCGTAATCAATTAAAATAATTTCACTGCATTTGTTGTTGCATTGATAAGAGCATGTTCAAAAGAGTATTGTCAAAGAGAGAAATCGAAAATTGTTTTTGCTCATGTTTTTATCAGAGCGTTTGTATTGTATATGCGTGAAGCTGGGCGATATGTAGATGTGCGTTTATATTCGGTACATCACCTTGACATCAAAAGTCTTACATTCGTTAAGCTTCAGACTTTAATTCGAGGTACAAAATATTAAGATACGAAGAAAAATATTTTTTTAGAATAATTTCGCCTATGCCATGAATTTTTTTAAAAGAAATTTTTTTTTTAAATAATGATGTTACATACTTCACTCCATAGAATATATCTTCCGAAAGAAAAAAAAATTTGTATATTTCTTTTACGTATCTAAGTTGTGGAAAAATTCGAAATTGAAATTTGGTTAATGTGAGTCTTAAATAAATCATATCCTTACACTTTACACTTGAATATATTAATAATTTTGAATCATAATGCAAATATTTCTACATAAATAGCGTAATTAGTCTACATTGATGTCATTTGAATTAGAAATCATTGTGATTTATTAGAATGTTATAGAAAGTTCCGCGATCAAATTGATTTTCGAAAATATTTATATTTTAATCGATATCTACTGGAATATTCGGTATGTCACCCTGAAATCAACAGTTTTAGATTTGTTTGTATTGAGGTTTTATGACTGTAACGTAAAAACGCATTAAGCTACGACATTGACCTGGGTATCATTGTAAAGAGCATGAAAAGTACAACCAGGACCTGAAGTGAAACTCCAAAATATCAGTAAAAATTGGTATTAATTTGAATATTGAAAAAAATTCAGGAAATCGTTTCATACGTGTCGTATATACGAACTGAACTGCAAAAAACTCGAACCAGAGGAAGTCCGCATTAAAATAATTTTAGTAAGCCTAAAATATCCAGTGCCGAGCGAATGTCAGAGCCACGGCAGCTTCGAAAAGAAAATGAAGAAACGGTGCGTAAGCAATAAGCTTGTGACTTATCTATTCTTTAACCGTACTACTATATATAAGCATTGAATTGAATAGATTGATAATTAGACTACATATAAGTAAGGAAAATTTGTTATAATTTTTTTGACGTAAAAATAGCGAGGCTTTTTTTCCGCCAATGACAACCAGGCCAATAATGCAATAAAATTTATTGAGGTCACAGCGGATAGACCAAACCTTTACGTATTTATTGTGGAGCGCTTGTTTTGCCCGCGACGTCCTCCAGCAGGTGAATGTGCCTACGCCTAATTGTTGTTAATTAGCGTTATGTAAAATTCTAAATTAGTGTAGAGTAAGAAATCGTTAAGCTTGGATATATTATTCAAGGAACTGCATCTCAATGTAATACAAATGGACCAGTGAGTGATTTCTTAATTTGAAAAACTAAGTTACAAATAACTGCTTTTTGGAATAACAGTGATAAACCTATAATGAAAGTTATATTATAATATTTTTCACAATTTCCTAATTAAAATTGAAACTAATGTAACAGATCCCTTTCCTATCGCAATCAAACTTACTACAAGCAGTATAAAAAGAGCTCAAAGTGAACCTGATAAAATTATGATTACAAACTACATTAAACTAAAGAATATCATCGCTCAAAAAAACCTAACTCATATCTATCTCAGTCAAGATGCAGATTTTTGTGCAAATCTTCTAACTAGAACTATTCAAGAAGCTATTACTGAAAGCCAAACAGAAAAAAAACTCAGTACCTGGAACAAATAACCTTGGATCACAACAAAAATAGTAAATTTAATACATAAAAGAGACAAACTCTACAAAAACGCACGAAAAACAAGAAATCCGTCTGATCTTGAAAATTTCAGAAAACTTAGAAATGAAATAACAGAAATAATCAAAAAGTCAAGATATGAATATTTCGATAAAAAACTTCAAAACAAAACAACATATCAAAATTTGGAACAGGAAAGTTTCCAAGAATATATAAGAGAGCCATATTAACGCTATCTACAAATCAGGCAAAAAAGATCACGTAGGAAACTATCGACCAATATCGCTAATATCTATTCTAGCAAAAATAATGGAAAAATGCCTCTACAGAAGCATTATACAATTTGTGAATGAACATAATTTATTAAATAAAAATCAGTTTGGTTTTAGACAAGGAAACTCAACAGAGGACGCGTTAACTGAATTTACAAAAAGAATATATGAAAATATTGACAAAAAAAAACCCACTCTTTCAGTCTTTGTCGACCTGGCAAAGGCCTTTGATACATTAGACCACAAAATATTACTTAGAAAACATGAGCTGATGGGCATTAGACGTCTACCTTTTCCACTTCTAAAAAGTTATTTCAGGGAACGAGAACAAAGTGTCAGAATAGAAAAATAAACAAGTAACTCTGAAATCATGGAATATGGTGTCCCTGAAGTTACAGTCTTAAGCCCACTCTTATTCATCCTCTAAATAAACGATCTGTATGACCTACCAATAACAGGATATATATTTTCATTTGCTGACGACACATCCATAATCTTCGAATCAACAACCTGGGACGATATAAAATAAAGAGTCATTAATGAAATGCCTCAAATATACCAATGGTTTTACAATAACTCATTAACAATAAATGTTGAAAAAACAGTGTTTGGATCTGAGTTCAGACTAGACTAAAATTTATCGATATAATTTAACAAGTTATGGTTTAACAATATTGAGCAACTGGATTAAATATTGTTGCCACATTGAAGTTATAATATTTATACTAATATCCATCTTGATTGGTATATCTTAACACTGCCCCATCAAAATCCTTCATTCTAAATGTGGTTGACAATGTTTCCTTGAATTTGCGGATCAAGTTTGCGTTGTTTGATGCAAATTATATGTCGTCAACGTATATAGTGATGTATAACACATTCATTCCGTCTTTTTTATAGAAAAAACATGGATCATGCGATGATGGTTTTAGTCCGAATCGTACCAAGTCATCATTAAGTCGTTTATACCACTGTACCCCTGATTGTTTCAGTCCATATAGAGCTTTTTTCAGAGCACATACTACATCCTGGTTCTTCTGTATTTCATTTAACCATTTTCTTGCAATCTTGAGGTGGTTTTCTTCTTTATCAATCTTTGACTTACTTCCAATGGGTTGTTTCGTAACCATCTTCTGAAGGACTTCCTTAAGTTGTTTGGGTGTTTCCATATAAATCACCTCGTTCAGGTCACCATTTAAGTATGCTGTAACTACGTCCAACTGATGTATAACTAAATTCTCTTCTACGGCTAAGGCTGCCAATATTCTTATAGATGTATTTTTGCAACGGGAGAATACGTTTCGTGATAGTCAATACCTGGGATTTGTGAAAAACCCTTTGCTACTAATCTGATTTTCTTCCTCTGAGTGTTGGCTTCATATTTCGTTTGGAAAACTAATTGATTCTCGATAATTTTCCTATCACGAGGTCGAGGTACGAGATCCCAAGTTTCATTGTGTATTAAAGATGTAAATGCGTCCTCTAGTGCCATTCTCCATGCTCCTTCTTCCCCAGTCGCTATTGCATCGTCCCAGGTTTTAAGTTCCATTAAAAATTTGCAAAAGCTTTTTCATCACTGCCATTTTCGATGGGGTTCACGATGTCTGGAATATCATCGTCACTAGTTTCTGTTGGTCTGGATCGAAGATTATATATTTTCCTGGGTCTACCCACTGATCCGTTGCGATTTAACATTGGTCGTCCTGGAGCGCGCTGTAAGCTATTCTGGGGGTCTTCGTATTCGTCATTTTGGTTGTTTCCTCTTGCTGCACTCGGTTTTGCTGTTATCTCCACAATATGTTCCTCTTCATCGACAGGATAATCATTGCTGCTAAAGTATGGAGAATTTAGAAAGATTACATCTCTACTCACTATTATTTTTCGTTTCTCTGGATCCCACAAATGGTATGCTTTTGAGTTATCTGAATATCCTACTAGAACACATTTGGTGCCTTTAGATTTATCTAACGCAATATTTCCCTTTTGAGTTTTATCTAACGCAAATGCTTGCCCTCCAAAGGTTTTGAAGTAATCGACCGCGGGTTTTTTCCCTTTGTACACCTCGTGTGGTGTCCGTCCATTTATGGATTTGCTTATACATCGGTTTCGAATGTAGCATGCCGTGTTGATAGCTTCAGCGCAAAATCTCTTAGGCATATTTGCATTTTTTAAGTGACACCTCGCCGTCTCTACTAAGGTTCTGTCTGTCCGTTCAGCTATCCCATTCTGTTCTGATGTATACGGTGCTGATAATCTACGTTGAATTCCTTCAGCGTCTTAGTAGTTGCTTAATTCCTTGCATAAAATTTCCTTTGCGTTGTCTGACTGTAGAAATTTCAGCTTCTTCCCTGTTTCTCTCTCTGCCCGGTTTTTGAATCTCTTGAAACATTCTGAGGATTCTGACTTTTCTCTGATGAACGCTACAGAACACCTCCTTGATTTGTCAACGAATACTATAAAATATCTGGCATTAGCATGGGATGGGGGTTGCATGGGTCCGCAAATATCAGTGTGTACTATTTCCAATATATCGTCAGTTCTTGACTCTTGGCTCCTTGGCATAGGTGTACGTGTTATTTTTTCACTGGCACAAATGTCGCAGCTATGAAGCTTGTAATTTGGATCAAAGTTGAATCCATGTACTGCATTTTTATTTAACATTTTCTGCAGATCTGCTTCATTTAGGTGTCCAAGTTTCTGATGCCACTTTAATATTGATTCTCTCGTTTTTCCTTTTTCTCTCGCACTCGATGCTATCATTTCTTCTTCCCTGAATTCTTCCGCGTAGTAAAGCTCACCTTTTCGCTTCGCTTTTAACATAATTTTTACACTTTCGTGTTTTATAATTGCTTCATCCTTGTTGAATGTCACCGTAAAGTTGGGATCAGTTATTTTCGAAACGGACAATAAATTCATACGTAGGTCTTTTACGTGATAGACATTGTTCAATGTTATTTTTTGTAGTAACTGATCTTTCTTGGTTATTCGGTTAACATCTCTTACGCCGATTATGTTTGTGGTATCATTGTTCGCTAAATTTAATGGCTTATCTATTTCATTGTAGGTGTTGAACGTATTTCGTGTGTTGATCAAATGCAATGAAGCTCCGCTATCTAAGCACCATATATTACTTGGTGTCGTGGTACGAAAAAATCGCATAAATATTAGCGAAAATCACGAAATGGCATCGAAACAAACAAACGTCACGACCGAATGAATTTAAAATTTTCATGTGAAGATCGAATCGCATGCCGATGCCCTTTTGATGACGATGTTGGCTGTTCCATTTTTATCACAGTTTTCATGCGAAGATCGAATCGCATGCCAATGCCCCTTTGATGACGATGTTGGCTGTTCCATGTTTATTACCCCACAAATGTTTACTATTTGATGCCTCAATACTCCAATGTCCCCGATGTTTACGTTACAATATTAGAATGTTCTGGTCTTCAATGCCCCGATGTCCCTTTCATGATCATTAAATCATACCCATGACCAATGCACTTCGAAGTTAATCATTGCGTGTGGTCCGCATAAATCACTGACGTTTCAATTTGATGATTTTCATCATAACGCGTAACCCGTGCGTTTGGAAATTTAATATTATGATTTATGATAAACAGAAGCTTAAAGACTATATGGATCAGATTGGAATGCTCCAAACGTAAGCATGAGGGCCCAAATTGCTGAAAAGTGAATAAACATTGCGCACAAAGACTGGGTCATCCAGAAAAAGATCGTTGGAAATTTAATAGCACAAAATGCTGACCTTTCGGAAAAGGGAACCATAGGAAAGAGCGATGAACAAAGAAAACTGATGCGTGATGCATGGTATGGGGATAATTGCCGAATAGGCAAAATTGTCCTATAAATGATGCTACGAAATGCACAGCGAGTCAGTTGTTGGGAGCCACCCCAGACTAGGAAGATCAAGAAGATTACCAGCCAAGAAGACTACCAGCCAGGAAGATTACCAGCCAAGAAGACTACCAGCCAGGAAGATTACCAGCCAGGAAGACTACCAGCCAAGAAGACTACCAGCCAAGAAGACCATCAATTAGGTAAAACAGAAAAAGTAAATCGGTGTATAGCTGATTACTGTAAGTCTTGACTAGGCTTGTTAGTTAAGCAGCCGTTAAAGTAAAGAGAGGAGTGAAGCAACTTGCAGATTGAGTCACGTCAAAAACTCCACCTCCACATAGCTCTGCAGAATCCAATTGTTGGACCCTGTTCTCTTACCGTTGAGGAATATCATAGACGTCAGGCAAAGAACCTCCCCAAGGAACCTCAGACAGCACAGCCAGTGAAAGAGAAGAAGATTAGGACCGGAGTAGAGGCTAAGTTTCTTCAACGTTTGCTAGAAGCTCAGAGGGAATTAGTTCTTGCTGGAGGCATAGAAGCTAGGAAACTAGCCAACCACAAAATCGTCAAGATAAAGGCTGAACGGCAGGTTTATCGACGAGAGAAACGAGCTGAAAAAGTAAAGCAGGGTACATCGAGAAGCCTAAGGCATGCAAACAAAATTAAGATTAAGTTAAGAGCTGGAAAATGTATTAGATTTAGGAACTTAAGAATTAGAGTTGATATATGAGATTTAGGAAGCTAAGATTTTATTTGGGAAATGTACTAGAAGTAGATTTTTGCAAGTTTATATGGTTTTTGGTTCTTAATAAATATATTGTTAAAATGTAAAGGAATATTTTTGGAATTTTGTATTTGCTAACGAGATGATGGTCCAAAACGCACAAACGGCATAAAAATCACTACATTGGTGATGATGCCCTTCTGCACTCTACCTTGAATGCAATTTCTTCGTCGGTTTCTGCATGGCTGACCATTTCATGCTTGTTTCTAGTATTGTTTTGTCTTGTTGATGATGATTTGGTACTTGGGTTCAATCGCACTGACCCTGAAAAACAATTTCGAGCTAAATGGCCGATTTTGTCGCATTTAAAACATCGAAGTTGTGGAAGTGACCCACCTGATTGAGCTCCTCCCATCTTTTGGTTCTGGACTGGAACACTTTTTGCATGATTCTTGGTCCGTTGTGACCATGTCCCTTGTTTATTTGCTGCGTACAAGACACTGGTATCGAGACACTCTTCCTCCTTCCCTTTTCTTGAAACATCCTTATACCATGCACTTTTTTATTCATATTTAAGTTACGGAATAATAGTTTGGGGAAGCGCAAATAAAAGCAATAGAAAACAAATTGAAATCATAGAAAAGAGGGTTCTAAAAGTCATATACAATAAACCATTAAGCTATCCGACCAAACTATTATTTACCGAAACTAAACAGCTGAACATTCAAGAAACGTTCGGACTCCAAGCAATAATCACGCTAGGGGAGGATTAGAAAGTGAAAAGCGACAACAAAGTATAAGAACTTCAAGACAGACAAATTTAAGACTTATAAGAATTCCCTTGAAGAAGAAAGCGATCGGCCAAAAAACGTATGAATTCATCGGCTTAAGACTAATAAACAATATGTCTACAGATGTAAGAATCAAATTATACAACTATCAAGACAGTAAAAAATAAGAATTGTGAATGAAATTGTGAAATGGATGAAGAGCGGGTGTATAGATGAAATACTAAAAATTGATCAGTGACAAATACATAGTGAATTTTAGATGAAAAAAAAAATATTACTTAAATTGTTAAAAAAAGTTTGTTATTGCTTCTTTTTATATTTTTTACTATATATATATTGTTATTTTTAAATATATTTTATATTGTATATTATATTATATATTTATTGATTCAGTTGCATACGAGGGTTTTTTCCCTTACGCAGGAAAATTGTACTACTAAATGTACACATTCTTACTGAATAAATTCAATTCAATTCAACAAAAATTTAGGTGTCCCTGTATAGAACTGGAAACGAACAACCAGAACCTTATGTGAAACAATAAAATTTTTCGCCGAAATGTAAGTAGAAATCGGTATTAAATTGGAAAATGAAAGATATCGTCACATATGAACGAGAGAAAGTTCGCATCAAAACGAATTTAAAAGCCCTCAACCGTCCAATGCCGAGCAAATGTCATAAATATGGCAGCATCGAAGAAAAAATTAAAAAAACCATTTCGTTGAACAGATTGATTTAAGTACATACGCATAAGAAACACTTACTTTAACAACCATTTTGCTGAACAGATTGATTTAAATATATACGAATTCCACTGAAAATCTACGGTGCAGACCTTGACTACGTATTTCGGTTTTGACGTGAAAACGTCCTTCTACTCGTTGCATACGTACAGTGGTAGCCAGTCTCACATTCTTGTGTTAAAAAACACCGTCATTTTTCAATCGCTAATAGCTACGAGACAAATAATGCGATAACAACAGTTGAGGACACAGTGGATGGTGGTTGTTTGTACGTTTTTACCGTGTATCGGTTGTTAAGCCAGTGACGTCATCGGGCTAGTGTAAGCGCCTACGCGTGATTGTTGTTTTCAGCGTTGCATCAAGTTAAATAAAATACAAATTAGTTATTAGTAAGAACGTCCTTCCGCTCGTTTAGTACACTGATAGCCAGTCAAACTTTCTTGCAGTACAAGATTACCGATTACCGTCAGATTTCAATCGCTAATAGTTGCGAGGCTAATAATGCGATAACAACGGTTGAGGTCACAATGGATAGGGCATTCCTGTACGTGTTTATCGTGCAGTACTTGTTTTCGCGTGGCCACATCGGGCTAGTGCATAGTAGGTACGCATGATTGTTGTTAATAAGCGTTATTTGAAATCATAAATTACTGTCCCATTGTAGGTAGTTTGAGAAGAATCACCAGGACCTAAAGGGAAGCAATAAAAATATTTGCCAAAATAGAAGTAAAAATCGAAACTAAATTGGAAAGTGAAAATAAATAAGGGATGTCGTCGCGTATGAGTCGTAAATATGCACCGAATTGAATAAAACACAATTCAGAAAAAGCTTGCATCAAAACGAATTTAAAAACACCTACAATATCCAGTGCCGAGTAAATTTCAGAGCTACGGCAGAATCAAAACAGGAAAGTAAAAAAACCGAAAGGTCCAGTCAAGGTCAACACCGTACATTTTTCGTGAAAACTTTGGAATATAATTAAAATAAGTGTTTCTTATTAGTATCTTAGTGTGAAATCAAGACTTAACGATTGAGGAGTTGGATTTAGAGGTTAAGAAATAGACACATGTTCATGCAGTGAAACAACTGTAATTAAAACGAACATATTTACATATTATCTCATAGCTAAGATCATATTTACAAAGATTTCATTGAATGAATCAATACAATTGTCATTAATAATCTTCAGTAGTAACTAGTTTATTAAAGCACATGTTTTTATCGATCCTTCCATTCACTCGCCTTGACGTCATCTCGTCTTCCATTCACTCGCCTTACCTTAGTGTCAGACGTTCAGGTTTCGCGCGAAGTACAAACTTACACTGTCACAAGTTTTTCCCTTCACTTGCCTTTACGTCATCTGTCGCAACGTCTTACCTTAGAGTCAGACGTTCAAGTTTGACGCGAAGTACAAACTTACACTTCCACAACGTCTCACCTTAGAGTCAGAAAACCAAGTTTGGCACGAAGTACAAACCTACATCCCCCACTCAACTGTCGCAGGATTAAATTCTTCTGCATGGGGAACCAACTTGCTGGTTCCATTCTTAAACCCATTAACGCGATGTTTCATTTTGATATTTTTCTTTTATTTTGAAGGGTCCTGTTCTGATCACCTCCTTTTTTTTTCCATTTTTGACATATACTAGATCTTGTTAAACTATAAATTTTTACCGTCGTAGGGCAAACCTTACAACATTATTATTATAAACTTTTTTTTCATTACTTATACTAATACAGCTCATTTGTCCCTGACTCGTGCTCGATATTTCTGGACCCCTTTCGCCGTTTCTCCTGCCAATAGCGAAGGCGTTCATTATGCAGTTTCTGCAGCTTTTGACTCCTTGACGCTCTTTGTTGGTGCCCCACAGCCAGCATTATGTTTCTTCTGGCTTCCTCTATCAGGCGACGAAACCTCGCTTCTACTCCCGGTGGGTTTTTCTTCACAGATGTCTCTGTTCCAACCTGGGGCTCCGATCTACCCTTTTCGCGATGGGCCGTTTGCCTAGACCGGTACTCTTCAAGAGTTATAAGTCGTGGTCGTGCTTTGGGATCTTTCTGTAGCACCTCTTGAAGCCGTGGATTACTCATTCCTTTTTCGCCGACTTAAATCAAGATTGTTTATTGCCCTTTGGGTTCTTTCGAACCATGTTTAGGACCTCAACGGTGAAGAGTTAGTTCATCCGTTATGTTTTTGTTTGGCTAATTGTTGATCTCCTAAAAAGCTCAGAGGTTCCCGTGACCAATACGATCTCCGAATTTTTGCGGAATGAGGAAAGTTGTGTCCTGTGGCGCTGCAGACGGTCACACCTATCTTCAGCTTGGATGTCCAATTACCTCTGATTTTCATTGCAGTTTTCCCCATATATTTATACTACATTATTGCTAACGTCTTGTTGATTTTTAAATTGATGATGGTTTCAGTTCCCATTAGGTTATTGGTTCTCAATTTCCTATAGTCATTTTGTAATATTACCAATATTTGCAATATTTCCAATATTGTCAATATTTCCAAATTGCCATATTTCTAAATTGCATTTTTCCCTTCGGTCGTTGGCTGCTCCCAATTCTTTTTGCCGAATTGCGGTATGTTGCACTTCTGTTGGTCTTCGTTCTTTCTTGATCCAATCCGCTGAATTGCAATCTGCATTGGTGTTTGTGTCTTTGCTGGTGCTCAATATATTTCGCCGAATTACATTTTGCATTTGCGCTGGCCATCTACCGGACACTAGTTTACTGCATGTGTCTCTTCACGTTGCTCCGCGTCGTGTTCAGACAGTCAGCCGGTCAACTTGAGTTGCATTTTGCAGGAGCGCAGTGAAGTTTTAGTAACGGTATACGAAACAAAACAAGTGAACAAAGCGAATACGTAACAAGTGAAAGGAAAATACATTCAAAGTGCCTAAAATGGCCACACCAGAAGTGGACATTCTGTCTACTTCGACACAAAAAGGAGCTGAAAACTGGACTTTAGTTAACGGCAAGCGCTCTAGACGTAATCTAGACACAATGAACATTAACAGTAAAAAGAGACAAACACAAATGAGTGAATACTGGCTTAGTGCACCTACCCAAAATAGCAACAAATTCGAACAAGAAGATAAAGATGTAACCAATACTACCGTAAATAGTGTCACAGCTACAGTGAATAACAAACCTCCACCCATTTTTATCAACAACGTGGAAAATATACGGCCACTTGAAGAACATTTGAATAGTATTGCTCAAAATAGTTACTCCATTAAAGTACACGGACAAAACAAAATTAAAGTTCAAATCAGTAGCTCGGAAATATACGCACTCTTAGTTAACGATTTCAAAGTAAGAAATACCCGATTTTACACTTACCAACGAAAAGAAGACAAAGGTCTTAAGGTAATACTAAGAAGCATGCACCCATCGGTCGACACGGAAGAGCTAAAACAGGCCATAGAAGAATACGGACACAAGGTAATAAAACTATTCAATATTAGTCATCGTATCACAAAAGTGCCCTTACCGTTATTTGCCATAGAAATTGAATCAAAAGCAAATAACTCTGAAATTTATAATGTTACCGGATTATTGAACTCCGTAGTCAAATTTGAGCCTCCAAACGCTAAAGGGAAAAAAAATTTTAAAAAATACGGGCATACCAAAAATTACTATTACAATGGACCAGCATGCGTAAAATGTGCAAAAAAACATCTAACCAAGGACTGTCCAATCAAAGAAAAGGTAACAAATACAGTCTGTGCTAACTGCCTTCGTAATCATACAGCGAGCTACAAAGGATGTCCCATACGTAAGCAATTATTACAAAAACTATATCCAAAACTACGGGAAAAGACGCTTATCCAGCAAAATCTAGTAAATCAGCCAAATAAAACAACAATCTAAAGCAAATATAATTAAAAGAGACATACCAACCACTTCATACTCACAAGCAATAGTAAACCCAGAGGACACAAGCTTACCACCTGTACCAAAACGAGTAAACACACAATCAGCATTGAGGGAAAGTAATAAGCTCGAGCGAATGATGGAACAGCTAGTGGTAAGAATGAACTCAATGCCGAGCTTACTGACTACAGTTGTAAACAACCTGCCAAAATAAACAGGCTGAAGATTGTAATTTGGAACGCAAATGGCCTCATGCAGCGACTTTTAGAATTAAAATCGTTCCTGTTTCACGAAGACATAGACATAATGCTTATTGTTGAAACACATTTTACAACTTAAAACTTTATTTCTACTCCAAACTACACAATATATAAAACAAATCACCCAAACAACAAAGCTCACTGTGGTACCGCTATCATATTAAAAACAAAAAAAGATCACAACGTCAATCCGAACATTAGTGAAAACAGTAACAGACACCCGCGGGCCAATATCTATCGCAGCAGTGTATTGCCCTCCAAGCCAAAAGTTGACGTGTAAGACTCTCTCTAATTTATTCAAACACTTAGGAAAAAGATTCATCGCCGGCGGCGATTTTAATGCAAAACATCCCTGGTGGGGATCAAGATCAGCAACTCCTTCTTCTAGAGGTAGGCTCATATATGAAACTATGCAAAACAACAACCGCATTCCTATTTCCACCGGCGAACCGACATATTGGCCAACAGATACAAGGAAGCTACCAGACCTAATTGATTTCGCGATCGTAAAGGGCATAAACAAAAAGTATTTCGAAGCATTTTCCTGTTAAGACTTAACGTCTGACCACTCACCAGTGGTAATAACGTTACACTCGCAAATCTGTACATGAACACAAATTGGAAAAAATTTAAGAGGTATATTCAAGAACGCTTGTCATGCAACATTCGTCTTAAATCTACCATCGACTTGGAAAACAGTGTCACAACACTCAACACTTTGCTAACTGAAGCCTTAACATACTCATCTAACACATTTATTAAACATAATAACAAAAAACACATTTCCCCCAGAAT
Source organism: Chrysops caecutiens (assembly GCA_963971475.1). Classification (NCBI taxonomy): domain Eukaryota; kingdom Metazoa; phylum Arthropoda; class Insecta; order Diptera; family Tabanidae; genus Chrysops; species Chrysops caecutiens. The sequence continues at coordinate 55,094,179 of OZ020567.1, read as the reverse complement.
AATCCAAAAAATTCAAGAAAAGAGAAAACTTAGGAAGAGATACCAAAAAACCAGATCAAATCAAGACAAATCCAAATTAAACAAACTAACTAAAGAACTAAAGAAAATGCTGTTTGACGACAAAAATACCCAAGTGCAGAACTTCTTAAGAGGTTTGACTCCGACGGAGGCATCAGATTACTCTCTATGGAAAGCCACTAAAAAATTAAAAAAAATTCAATAAGATTTACTCCTTCAATAAGGAAATCAAATGGAAAATGGTCTAAAACCAATGACAAAAAATCCGCAACCTTTGGAAACCATCTTTGCAAAGTATTTGAGTCGCACCCAAGGAAAATCACTATGCACGAGGAAAAGCAACTTCTTGAAACTAGCGATTGTCATGATCTATCACGCATCAAACCTGCAAAAATCACGGAAGTAATACAGATTGTTCAAAATATCAATTACAAAAAAGCCCCAGGATTCGATAAAATTACAGGAAAAATGTTTAAAGAATTACCACTGATAGCAATTAGAATTATAACTGTTATTAACAATGCATGTTCCCGCCTACGTCACTTTCCCGCACAGTGGAAAGTAGCAGAGATTATCCTAATTCCTAAATCCGGCAAAGCGGTTGAACTTGTTACGTCTTACAGGCCCATTAGCCTCTTAGATATCCAGTCAAAAATCTGCGAAAAATTAATCCTTAGTAGAATAAATTCATAAAAATCTAATTCCAAATCACCAGTTCCGCTTCAGGTGCAGTCACTCCAGTGTTTACCTACTCCATTGAGTAGGTAAACAGAATAGCCTCAGCTGTAAGAAAATCATTTGAAGAAAAACAGTACTCCTCTGCGGTATTTTTTGATGTCTCCCAGGCATTTGGCAAAGTGTGGCACGAAGGACATAAAATAATAAAATACTTCCCTCTCCACTACTACGAGCTGCTAAAATCATACATACAAGACAGAAGATTTCAAATTAAAATCAACAATCACATAACAAAATCATATCCAATTAAAGCAGGAATACCGCAAGGTAGCGTCTTAGGACCAACATTATATCTCTTATATACAGCCGACCTGCCAACACTTTCAGGCATCACGCTAGCAACATATGCAGACGACACAGCTATCTTAACATCACACAGGGAAGCAGTAACTGCATCAGAAATACTACAAAAATACTTAAACTCAATCCAAACATGGCTTAGAAACTGGAGAATTGTGGTAAACGAAACTAAATCCACACACGTAACTTTCACTCTAAGAAAAGACACCTGCCCATCGGTCACCCTAAACAACAAAAATATCCCTCAAAATACCAACGTGAAATACCTTGGCATGCATCTTGACCGGCGACTAACTCGGAGAGAACACATATTAGCAAAGCTCAGACAACTTGGGCTAAAAATTAGGAAAATGTACTGTCTGATTGGTAGAAAATCTGAGCTCTCAACCGAAAATAAGCTCCTGCTATACAAAACTATAATTAAACCAATTTGGACATATGGCATAAAACTGTGGGGTTCCACTTCCAAGTCAGACGTTGATATACTAGAAAAATTCCAATCGAAAGTACTTTGCAGTATAGTAAATGCTCCTTGGCTTGTAACTAACGAAATAATACGGAAGGATCTCCGAATCCCCACGGTCAACGAAGAAATAGTATCAACTCGCGAAAAGTACAGAGATAAACTAAAGCAACACCCAGATCCACTAATCAGGGACCTTATAAGTAGGTCATCTACGAACTGCAGATTAAAGAAATACAAAATCTTAAATCCCTAAGTCACAACTATCACTTGTAATTTAGAGTAAAATCTCTTTTGAATAACCAGTGGGTTACTTCAATGTATCTAGTGCTAATACTTTAATATGTAAATAAATTTACCTATTGTCTTTACAGACAGATTGTAAATAAACATTGGAAATAAAAAATAAAAAAAATACGTTGCTCCGCGTGTCGATCGCTATCAGATTGTTTGCTGTCAGATCGTGACGTGTTCGAGTGTCATCCACAAGTAAATGTATTTCGTTTACAATTGATCCTGTTTCCTTTTAGCGTTCACGCAGGATGTTGTATCTACTTTGGGGATATATTATCTACTTGGGGATATACTATGTGTAGGTATGTTTTGGTTTAGTAGTTATTCACCCAACTTTGATTTTGTGGTTTTAGGTTATGGTGCATGACAACCATTTTAAATTCAAAATCTGAATTTTATCAATTTTTCAATCTGTTGTATGCACACATTTAAAAACTTAATTTAGAGAAAAATTATGTATGAAAACGGATAGGAAATATAAAAATAATGGGTGTTGGTCCTAGATATGAACACTCTAGGACGCATCGTTCAGCCGTTACGGACAGAAAGCTGTAAAAAATTCAAAATCTGAATTTTATCACTTTTCCAATCATTTGTATGCACATCGTTAGAAACTCAATTTAGCGAAAAATAGTGTATAAAAAGGTAGAAAATGACAAAATAATGGGGGTCGGTCATACATACGAACCCCTTAGGACGCTGCGTCAAAAAACCCGGCAAAACCGTTGAAAATTCAAAATTTCACCGGAAAAGTACCCTGAAAACCTGAAGAAAATTTTCCAATCTCTGATTCCCGGAATCTTTCTTGTCCCACGATTCAAAATTCATAAATTAAAATACTATTTTTGAAGAACCTGTAAAAATCCACTTCCTACGGTTTAGTAAACCAAAATAAATTTTCCTTCAAAGTTTCCGATTCCCAACAGCGAATTGGCGAAAGCCCCTGAAACAATTTGGTGCCTGTGCTAAGATCTTTATGTAAAAGTTAATTCTGGTTCGGGCACGCGAAAACTAATTGCCTAAGATCAATACAATAGCTCCATTTATATACATAAGTAAACTAACGTTTGTTGTTAAAAGGACAGCGATTTTTTGTCAATATTGTATATCGTTTGCCGTATATTTTGGAATTCTTGAAAAAAAACGCAGTGATCGTGCTTAATACATAAAATCTAAATTTAGATTTCCATGACACAAACCTTTGTACTTATTTTGGTTCGTTCATCAGAAAAATTGTTAACTAAGAAGCCTACCTCTAGTGATTTTTTTCGCGAATTTAGTAACAAAAGAAGCAACCAAGTACGCGTCGGACACGCAAAAGCTCAGGGTTCCGTTTCACATCGAAAAAACACACTTTTAACGTTTTTAGAAGCTTATATTTCGCGAACGATTAGCTTAAACGCAACTTATTTCTGACAACATCATTGTCATTTTTAAAAACCTATCTCAAAATACCCCACACGGATATGTGCAACGAAAAAAAAAATCATGTCCGTCAGATACATGTATGGAGTGCCACCCTTAATAAAACTTTTATCGTTACTTTGTCTACTGCATTTTCTAGTGGTTTGTTCGAGACACCTTACTTCTAAGTTTCATTCGTTTAGTTTCAATAGTTTCTGAATAAAATGGCTGTGACTTGCGGCGGACTGGCAGACAGAAGGACGGACATGACGAAACTATAAGGGTTCAGTTTTTTCTTAAAATATATGTTAGCACTCACCTTCGAATATACCATTAGTATGTAAAATTTGAGATCGATTTATCAAACAGTCTAGGAGGAGTTGGGTTACAAACATTTCATATTTCAGCGAAGCATAAGAGCTTCGCTCGCTCAGCTTAATAACTAGGTAGCGTTCGCGACGCACACAAAATTGAGCTGAGCGGTCGAAACATAGACAGTCTGCTTCATTGTTACTGTTTTAATGTAACACTTGGTGGCAATTGGTCCAGATCGATACTATTTGTGTTTACTTGGTTTGAATGTATAACAATATGTGTGTTACAATTCTAGACTTAAACTCGGAGCTATTACCCATTTCTTGTTTCTTATTCCTTCTCCTCTGTACATGTTGTGAGGAAATTCAAGAGATATTTTCTATCTTAGTTCTAATCCGGTTGAGAGCCCTATTTAATTATAGTTGTTAACTTATTATATCCTCTACACTTATGTTATGTTAATAACCTATATTATTAAGTCGCAAAGAATTTTCAAATTTTATTTGTTAGTTTTGTTAGGCGGGCGATTCTTAATCCTAGTCCTTATGTATGTACCTATTTTGCCTGTTGTGTTCTGTTCTTATGATCTAGATAAGTATTTTCTTCATTTTTTTACTATCTGTAGCATTTTGTTAGTTATTTTATTTCCATTCTTTCCTTTTTTTGTTTCTTTTATTATTTTTGTCACTTTTTTTCAAGTATAAGCAATGTTAGTATAGTTGTTACTGTACTATGTTGAAGATTACGTATAAATAAGCAAGTTACTTTCTTTTATTTGTTTTGAACGGAAAAAGTTAGTTTATATTTAAGTTAGTTTTAATTTAAATTTTTTATTTTCTTAATGTCAACACAATTTTCTATTGTTGAAGCCATCAGCAATTTGTAGCGGTTCAATGTTGGAAAATTATAACGTCGGTGGTTTCTCTATTAAATTTAAAAGTTTTATCTACAAAACCCTGAGATGGTTATTGGTCAATGGTCTTATAGGTTTTTAAGTACGAAAAATTGGATAGGAATGGGCGTCACAGAAGCATAGCAACATTCGACGTTAATGAAAAGGTGAGCAGAATTGAGGAACTCTCAGAAAAGAAGAAAGTTAGAAGCGTGACTAAAGGTTACCAGCCAAAGCTAAACTTTTGCAAAGGCAAACATGGAAGAACACTCATAAAGGATAGACAGATTCTTGATCGATGGGCTGAATATTTTGAAGAAATATTAGATAAACATCAGATCAACGATGCGGAAGAGCTTGTAAAAAGGATCGGGCCGGAACAAAAAGAAGTAATTCCATCTATTAAAGAAGTGAGTAGAGCAATTGCTCGACTAAGGCATGGGAAAGCCCCAGGGGAAGATCAGATAAATGCAGAGCTGATTAAGAACGGGGGTGAAACATGAATTGCTTACATACACAATATAACATTCATAGTGTGGGAAGAAGAAGAGATGCCAAATGATTGGAAAGTTGGAATGATATGTCCCATCCATAAGAAGGGGGACAAAACAGTTTGCCAATTAAACTTAATCACCCAACCCAAAGTAAAGATGGGATGATCAGAAACGAGCTCCTAACCTACGGCAATTCACACAGTCAAAAAAAGAGCCAAACACTAGTCTAGATCTACATACCCTATACCCTACCGTCGCCAGCAACCGCCAGGGCGAAAATACAACAGGTACAACGCGACAATGAGCGACACCATCAGTGACCGGCGATTGACCACTAATCAAGTATAAGTGTCACATTCACAAAATTTTCCGATAAATACTAATAAATACTGATTTTCCGATAAAAATCCGGACGGGACACTGCCTGAGATGACTCTGGGAATGTCTGAAAGAAACAACGCTACTCGAGAAGACTCACTTAATATTTGGTGAAGACAACGTTACTCAAGAAGACTTCGGAATTATTTACTTAAGAAGAGTCTACTACTAATTGGTGAAGACAACGCTTATCAGGAAGGCTTTGGATATTTTAGGAGAAGAATATTAAATAGCTACTCTACTCAAAAGAAAATATTCTTAAGTAGCTACTAGAATATTTTTGGACATGCTCCAGTGCTGAAGACTATTTGAGTAAGTATAAGCGACTGACCTTCTAAACTGCGTACCGAACACGATTCTAAGGAACCTATCGGACCGGAACCTTTCTGACCAAACATGGTTTCACGGGCCCCAGCGACTTATACCTAATACACGGGAGTAATGACGGGTCGGGTTGATTGAAGATATTCCCCTGTCACTCGACAACCCTCAGTGGAAAAACTTCACAATAGTTATTATCACAAAGAGTACCTCTGACCACAATTTATGATTTGAAATCACTTTATTCCGATGAAATTCCGTCACTCCATTTTATTTACAGAAATTACATTGTAACCCTTACTCAACTAAAATCTACCGTTCTTCACGAGCAACATCCTTTCTTTCCGGATTGTACCGGCTCGATTTCTTCTTCTTACGGTATCTTTTCCTCTCGTTGTAAATCATCTGAATCTCCTGGTACACAATCACATGCTCCTGGCATCCCAGGGCCAACAGCAGCTTACATCGAGTCTTCTCAATGATGTTCCTGTAGCGGGCTTCGACTCTAGTCCGTTTCTTCTATACTACTTCCGTGGAGGGCTTTTCCGGTGTTTGTTTTGTCGGCTGCCCCTTTTCTTTCTTTTTGTATTCCTCGATGGTTATCGGCCGAATTCCCACGGTGAGTTCCTTAACTTTTCTTCAAGGCGTGTTTGGGAGCTCATCCCTGGGGAACACACGTCCTTAGAATTTATATTTTATTAAGCCTGATAGGTTCAAATGAATCGCTTTCAGGACCTTGGCGGAGAGGCTGTTGGTCTTATCCGCTTAAACGTTTGTCAGTTTATGTTGGGAAGTTGGCATACCAACTCGGTATGTTACTTGTGGAGAATAGCCTGGGTTCACGTGATGATGTAAGATTCTGAGGACTCTACGAGAGCAGATTCTGGAGACTATTCTGGGTTCGTCGTAGGTAAACTTTTTCTAAATTGCTCGGGTTAGACTGATTTGCCTACCCCTTGGCGGGCCAATTTATTCTATTTTCTTGCTTGGCGTAGCATATTTTTTTTCTGCTCCACTTTCATAACAATTCCAATTTTCTACTTGTTCTCGTTTTCCAATTTTCAAATTTTTGGTTTCCCGCGACTCGCCAAACTCCATTTCCGACAAAGGAAAAATTATTTAAAAATTTAATTAAAAAAATTTGAGAAAGCTATTTAAAGAGCGAAGAAGTGTTGTTTTGCTGAGTGAAAGAAAATTTGTTTTGAAATAAATAAAAATAAATATTTTCGTGAATTTGTGCAATTTTAATAAAGTAAACAGTAAAATTTTGAATAAAGCGGAAAATTAATGTCAACAAACTAACCAATCAAATTTCTGTGGCATCCATTTTCCGACATTTTGTCATTTCCATAGTAGTGACGTAGAAAATAGAAATATTTCATTTTGTGGAAATTGCGTTGTGTACCAAGTGGAATTACACAAAACTAATTGAAATAAATAACTTTTTTTTTCCATTTCAAGTGTGAATTTATTCAATTTAAATAAGAAAAATGCGTTTAAATGGTAAACGTAAACATAGCGTCATTATTTTTGCGTTGTTGTTTTGGTAGGAACTTGAATTAAAATTTTTCGATATAAAATTGAAAATAAAAACATCGACAAATTACAATAATTACCGTAAAATTTACCTTCAATTATTGTAAAGTGATGTGAAATTTTTAATCAATAATTTTTAGTCGCAGTGTTTGCAATAAACTGAATTTTTCATTTTGGAAAAAGTATAATTTATGAAATCAACAACCTTTGAATGTTGTTGACCTTTGTTGAATGTCAAGTTAATTTGTAACAAACACAAAGAATATTTCATATAAACTAATTTTATTAATATTAAATAATTAAATAAAATTGAAACATAAACAGAAAAAAATAAAGTGAAGTGAAATTGCTTTTATTTCGCGCGATGTTCTCATAAGTTTTCAGCTAAACAAATGTAATTTAGTGAAATTTAACTGACAGTGAAAGTAGAGTTGTGCAGTAAGCACAAGAACAAGTCAAACAAATTGTTATTACTCAACAATCAACAATCAATCACTCAGCAATCAACAATCAACATCTACTTACATCTCTCAGCAAGAATCTGCATCAATATCGAAGAGATAAGAAACTTCAAGGATTTTATTAAGCTAAAGATTTAAATTTTTTAATTTTAATTTTTGTTTTGTTCAAAATGTCGTTTTTAGAGATTTCCTCTTTCTTTCGCTCAAGTTGAAATTATGATTGTTCCTTTTCTTCTTATACCTTTTCGATATCTTCATAATGAAGGGAAAAGGTAACTTAGGTACGGGAGATGTCCTTGCTGGTGATGAACGGAATTTTTCTGGTCATTCAATTGAAGCGATCAATTTTTCTTTTCAATTGCCAACCGTTTGGTCAAATGCACCAGAAATTTGGTTCATACAGGTTGCACAAATTTTTGCCCTAAACAGAACTGCTTCGGATATATCCAAACATAGGCATGTTATCGCCGTTCTTCCCCAAGAAGCAATAACCAATGTTGTTGATTTGCTTAAAGATCCTCCTGAAGAAAACAAGTACTCAAAATTTAACGAAGCTTTAATATCTCGACATTCTTTAAGTGAGAACAAACGCTTGGAAGAACTTCTAAGTTCTTCAGAGATGGGCGACCATTCTCCGTCTACCCTTTTCCGAGATATGGAAAACAGATTTGGTTCTTCTTCTTCTGTAAATAGGGATTTGCTGAGACGTCTGTGGTTGAGGAAGTTACCGGAGGCTGTCAATGTTTCCGTAACCCCTTCTAACCTAGTAGATATTTCAGCAATTCTCTCTATGGCTGATAATGGCTATGGCTGATGATGGGAAGTTACCCAAACCAAAAAATTAATGCTGCTAGTTCGACACCGCCTACTGGTTCCACCTCTTGGCGAGGTGAGGGTGAATTATTAGAAACAATTAAGACTCTAACCTCTGAGGTTGTAGCACTTAAGTTAAATAATATAAGAGGAAGAACCAATTCACGATATTTCGGACGGAATCTTTCTCGGTCTCAATCACGAAGTTTTTCCAGAAACAACTATTGCTTGTACCATTTGAACTTCGGGAGTAGAGCCAGCAAGTATGTTCAACCTTGCAAATAAAATGAAAACAACCAATTGAGAAACGAATAAAGACTGGTGTCGCAGCGACTGACTCTGGTAGACTTACTTTCCGTCGCTTAATTATTTTTGACAATTTATCAATATTGAATTTTTTGATTGATGCCGGCGCCGAAATCTCTGTTTAGCCCAAAAAATTACTCCATTCTTTTAAACAAACAAATGACATAAAATGAACCGCGGCAAATGGTACCCCTATTCGAACGTTTGGTGAGAAGCTTCTTAAAGTTTCCCTAAATCTCCGGAGGGAGTACCTCTTCTGCTTTATTGTCGCGTCAGTTAACAGACCCATCATTGGAGCGGATTTTCTTTCCAAATACGGATTTCTTGTTGATCTTAAAAACAAGAAACTCATCGATTCCTTGACTTGTTGCCAAGTTTCTGGAATTTCCCAAATTTCTGGGACACCCACTCCAAAGATTTCTTTATTGTCCAATAGATTTTCAAACTTCTTGAGAAATTTTCCAGAACTATTAACTTACAACAATTTCACGGTGAACTTAAGCACTCTGTTACCCACCGCATATATACCACCGGTCCTTTACCGTTTTCCAAGGCAAGAAGATTGGATGTTAAACGTCACCATTAAGTTCTTCGGCTTCAAGGCAACTTCATATGGTTCCCAAACCTGATGGAGAATGGAGAACTTGTGGAGATTACAGGCGTCTAAACAATATTACACAACCGTATCAGTATCCTCTACCACATCTGCAGAATTTCAATCTGCCTTTACATGAATGTGCAATATTTACCAAAATCGATTTGTGCAGAGCATAAAATCAGATTCCTGTTGCTCCTGAAGACGTGCATAAAACGGCTATAATTACTCCTTTCGGAATGTTTGAGTTTCTGCGGATGCCTTCCGGTTTAAGAAACGCAGCTCAAACATTCCAACGTTTTATAAATAAAGTTTTAGGGGATCTCAACTTCGTTTTCGTCTACATTGATGACATCTTAATCGCTAGCAAAGATGACGAAGACACCTAGCACATTTAAATATGGTCTTTACAAGATTAAAGGACTTTGGTCTTAACATTAAACCTTCGAAATGCATTTTCCGAGTTTCAGAACTCACCTTTTTAGGACATCACATCTCTAACAAAGGTATTCTTCCCGCAAACGACCATGTGGCAGCTATCAATAATTACCCAACCTCTAAAATAGTCAAGGAATTACAGAGATTCAAAGGTATGACAAATTTTTATCACCGTTTTATCCCTCATTTGGCAGAATATTTAATCCCTTTACACGAATTGGTTGTTTCTAGTAAAAAACCAGCTTCTTTTGATTGAACTGATCGTCATACAAATTCGTTTCAACATGTCAAACAACTTCTTTGTGATGCAACTCTTTTGGTGCCTCCAGCTATTGATGACAATTTAAATATCACTTCAGATGCGTCAAAGGTTGGTATTGGTGCAGTTTGGCACAGATTGAACAAGGCTGGAGATAGGGTTCCTTTGGCATTCTTCTCCCGTAAGCTGAATTCAGCTCAGAAGAATTATTCGACTTTTGACATAAAACTTCTGGCTATCCATGACGTAATCAAACACTTTCGACATTGATCTGTGTTTACTGACCACAAACCGTTGGTCACTGCCTTAAGCACAAAAACTGAGCGTAGTCCAAGACAGATCCGTCAACTTGGATTTATTTCTCAATTTACAAATAATATTCAACACATTCGTGGCAATTCTAACATAGTTGCCGATGCTCTATCAAGAATGATTGATCAAATTGACGATCCAAATAAAATTAATTTTGATCTTAAATCCTTTTTTAACGCTCAGTCTATTGATAAAGAAATTAAAGCTCCTCTTTCTAGCAAAAATTCTTCTACGAAATACAAACTGGTAACATTTCCCTTTACCAACGATAAGGTTTGGTGTAATATTACCACTAATGCTATGCGCCCATTAATGCCTTTTTCCTTTCGTAAAGGACTTTTCAAGAGATTTCATTCTTTATCTCATCCTGGTATAAGAGCTACCAGAAAACTGGTTACTGACCGGTACTTTTGGCCAAAAATGAATTCAGACATCAACGAATAGACCAAAGAATGTATCGTTTGTCAGAGAAATAAAGTTTCAAGGCATACCAAGTCTGAAATAGGCACTTTTCGTCTTCCAAGGACATGTTTTGAGCATATTCACATGGATATTCTTGGGCCTCTACCAGCTTTCCGCACCTATAGATACATTTTATCTATAGTTGATAGATTTTCACGATGGTCAGGAGCATATCCTTTACACGACATAACTGCCGAAATGATTGCCGGAACCTTTGTCAAAGAATATGTTTCGAGGTTTGGAGTTCCTTTGACTCTAACAACAGATCAAGGCACAAACTTCGAATCGAAATTTTTTAATTCTTTAACGAAGCTTCATGGCATAAACAGAATACGAACGACGGCTTATCACCCACAAAGTAACGGAATGGTGAAGCGTTTCCACAGACAACTAAAGGCGGTTTTAAAGTCTGATACTACTAGTTATTGGACTGAGAAGCTCCCTTTGATTTTATTAGGATTCCGCACCGCCGTTAAAGATGATTTAAAATGTTCTTCTGCTGAATTGGTTTATGGACAAAATTTACTAATTCCAGGGGATCTTTCTTTTCATGAGGACGTTGGTTTGTCTGTCCACAGCCAATCCACACTGGAAAATTTACGAAAAATATTTGCCGGCACTATTCCCATAGCCCCAAAGTTATGGGTCAGTAATGACTGTTTCATCCCCTTTTCTCTTGAGACTTTTTCTCATGTTTTTGTCAGGTCAGAAAAAAAATTTAGTTTGTCCCCTTCGTATGTAGGTCCTTTTAAAGTTATCAACAGGACAAAAAAATTTATGTAACGTTATAATATTTTGGATAAGGTAATATAAAAAGTGTTTATAAGTAGGCTAGTATTTAGTTTTTTTGTACTAGTAGTAGGCCATTAAAATTGATGTTAGGAATTAAATGGTAGCTGCAAAAATAATTGTGGAAGCTAGTTAAGAATAAAATTTAAAGAAAATATAATATTATAAAATAATTATTAAATAATTACAAATGTTAAATATCATATATATTTAAATAAAATAAAAATTTAATAGTGTATTTAGCACCACCTTCTAAGTCTTCGGTATCGATAAAACTTCTTCTGTTTTTAAAAATATGTTCAAATTCTTTTTTGGATTTCGTTTGACTCCATTTTGAGTTAGAATATGTCCCAAGAACTGTGTTTCCTTTTTAAGAAGTTGCATTTGTAAACTTGAATTTTCGATCCAGCTTCTTTAAGGCTCTTGAGGACTTTTTTCAAATCAGTGATATTGTAACAAATTTTTGGCGTGGTGGTGCTGCTGGTACCTTCCTGGTGCTTCGAATTTGCCGAGCAGTAGATAAACTTCTTTTTGGCACCGGAATCTGATGGGGCTGAATCCACTTCGTTTACCGTTCTTAATTGTCTTCGTTTTCGTTTAATATACATTGAATTTATATTAGTGTAACAAATTTTTTGCGTGTTTTTTTTTCGTTCTTCCGTACTTCTGTTCTCTGTTTTGATTGACAGCTCTCCCCAAAAAGAAACCACTTTTCCACCCAGTAACTAACGATCGTTACTCGGTTTTCTCTTTACCAAACAGCTGTATTGCCATACACAAGTTTTCCCTTTTTGCGCGGGATCGACGAGATGGCGTGTTGTGTCAGTTTTCATGGCTCGTGCTTGGCAATGTCGCGTGACACTGCCCCCGTCTTTTAAAGGCCATAGTTCCGACTGATCCATTTCAAATTGGTGGTTAGGCTGTAGTTTTACGGCTCGTCCACTTCGGACACATACGGCATAAGCCGGTCTCGGTGGACGGTGATGATTTTCGTCCCGTTGCGTTTCTTTATCTGCTAGAGCAGGTCTCCTAGCTTTTTCATGACTTCATATGGGACATCCCAGTCCCGTTGTAATTGGGACACCTTCCTTTCTTCCTCTTGGGGGTGTACAGCCAGACCACGCTGCCCATCGGTAGCGTCGATGTATTTGCCTCTAAATCGTAGCGGTCTTTCGTTCTGCGGCTTGACGTCCGGAGTGCGAGGTGATTATGATCATGGATGATTTGCAGGCGGTCGGTTCTCTTAAGTACCGGCTAGTGGAGAACTGGGTTCTTGGGGGAGTAGCCGTAAGACAATCTAGTCATCCACGAATCTGATGTTCATCCACGAATTTCGATAGATATTTGAGGATGATCCGGTTGAAACGCTCTACCATGCCGTCGGACTGGGGGTGTAGCGGATTCGTACGTGTTTTGTCAAAGATACGCATCACTTCCAGGAAAACAGACGACTCAAAATTTCTACCCTGGTCGGAATGTAGTTGGAGGGGTGCTCCGAATCCAGTAAAGACCTCTTGAACAAGTGCCCCTGCTACTGTTTCTGCTGTCTGATTGGGAATCGCTACAGCTTCCGGCCATTTAGTGAAGTAATCCATCAGCACCATATCGATTACTTCTCTCCGTTGTTGGTAATGGGCCCAATACGTCGATGGCGACCCGCTCGAATGGTGCTTCTACGTCGTGCGTTTGGAGTCTTGATCGTTGCTTCTTCCTTGGTCCATTCCGTGCCTGGCAAGTAGTACAGCATTGGCAGTAGTTCTCGACGTCGCGAGTACAATCAACCCAGTAGAATTGCTGCTTCACCTTTTGTAGTGTTTTGAGCACCCCAAAGTGGCCACCGGTAGGACTGTTGTTGGCCAGCTCGATGACATCTTTGACACGCCCTCGTGGCACCAACAATTGATGATGGTCATCTAGCGTCTGGGATACGTGTTGGCACACCTTGCCGCTGCAGAGAAACAAAGTGGACCACATACTCCAGTAGGCTTTAAAAGGGGGAGCCAATCCGCAAACAGCTTCGCGGTCCGGTCGTTCGTTTCGTGCAAGCCATTGGTAAATTACTCCCAAAACAGGATTCGTTCGTTGTTCAACTGGGAAACTATCTTCAATGCCAACGAGACGTACGCGGATAGCGTCTTGTTCTTCTAGTCGACCACAGTAGCGGCATTCCGAAGAGCTTCAGGGCCTCCGTGAGAGCGCGTTCGCGGTAACATGTTTCGCGCCGGGACGGTGGGAGACATCAAAATCGTATTCCTGGAGTCGCTGTATCCACCTGGCTACCTGGCCTTCTGGTTCCCGAAAATTCATTAACCACTTTAGGGAGGCGTGGTCGGTGCGTAGCACGAAATGTTTGCCTAGCAGGTATGGTTGAAACTGTTTGACGGCCTTAACTACAGCAAGAAGCTCCCTCCAGGTGACGCAATAGTTCCGTTCCGCTTTACTGAACGTTTTTCTGACACGTTCTCCGTCTTCGGAGTTCTGAGACAGCACTGCTTCCATCGCATGTTGTCTGGCATCGGTATCTACAAGGAATGGCAGGTCCAAACGTGGTTGACACAAGATTGGGGCAGCTACCAGCTGACTTTTTAGTTTTTGGAAGGTATCATCGCAGTCTTCATTCCATAGGAACTTCCTGCCCTTCTCCGTGAGCTGATGGAGAGGTCGTGCGATACGAGAGAAGTCACAAATAAAGCGTCGGTAGTACCCACATAGTCCAATGAATGCTCGGACGTCGCGTTTATTCAGCGGTGTTGGCCATTCGCTTACTGCTTACTTAGACTCTGGTCGGGTCTGGTTCTATGCCAGCTGGGGATATCACGTGCCCAAGGTACTTGACGGATTTCTGTCAAAACTCACACTTCGCTGGATACAGTTTAAGACCGGCTGTCCGCAGTCTTTCGAAAACCAACGTAAGTCGGCTCAAAAGTTCTTCAAACGTTTACGCATGCACCAAAACGTCGTCCAAGTAAACAAGACTTCATAGGTGATGTCGTGTAGGACTCGTTCCATCAGCCGTCGGAACGTTGCTGGTGCATTGCATAGACCAAAGGGCATCACTGTGAACTCATAAAGCCCCCGTCCGAAACTGAATGCTGTCTTCTCCCGCGCAGTTTCTTCCTGCTCCACCTGCCAATAGCCGGAATGTAGATCGGGAGTAGCAAACCATTCGGAATCGCCTAACGCTTCCAAAATCAGGTCAATACGTGGAAGGGGGTATGAGTCTTTTTTGTGACCTCGTTAAGTTGTCGATATTCCACACAGAATCTTAATTTGCCGGTCTTCTTTCTCAGTAGGACGACTGCTGAGCACCAAGGGCTTTCGCAAGGTGTAACAACGCCCTGCTCCAACATCTCTCGTAATAGGTTGTCGGCCTCCTCTCAACGGGCGTACGGTAGTCTTCGCGGCGGCAATTTGATGGGTGTTGCGTCTCCAGTTTCGATCCGGTGTTAATGCCGAGACGTGCGGCCTAGATCGGTTTGCGATGACGAGAAAACATCCTCATTGGAAACGATAACTTCCAATAACTTCGCTTGCTGTTCCCCGGCCAAATTCTGCGCACTTCGTTGGGAGAGCTCTTTGACCTCCTTGTTGGTGAATTTCCCAGTTTTTCCGTTGGTCAGGCGGGTAGTTGCACATAATACGGCTCCTTGCTGCTGAGGTGATAAGTCGACGAAGTTGACCTCAGAACCCACTTTTAACACTCCTTTCGCAAAGTCGATGCAGCAGTGGTTTTTCTGTAAAATGTCCATACCAAGTAGGCAATTGTGGTCGATATTCGCGACGTACATGGCATTGTGTAAGGTCAGCTTTCGTAGGTGGATTGTGACCTTTAGTATGCCTACTACGGACGATAACTCTCCGGTCACACTGCGAATCATGGCCCCACTTGGTTGGATGGACTTTATTAACATCTTCTTGGGGAGGGCGTTCGGGTGGACGATTGAGTAAGGGGCTCCTGTGTCGACGAGTATGCGCGCTGGGACTCCGTTGAGTTTGCCCTGGACGCACAATTCGAGCGGTGCGGACTTCGTGAGGCGGATGAGGAAAGGGCAGTTGTCTTCCGTTGGCCCTGGCCCCGTGGAGTCAACGGGCAGCTGTTTTCCGACGAGTTTTTTCTTCTTGGAACGGCAACAGTCCATGGTCGTCCGATTCTTCGATTTGCGGGCAGGTGGGTGAATCAGTTACTTGTCGTTGAAATCGCTGGCGTCCACTGAGGTTCTTTCGTGGAGCGCGTATTTTTTGCCAGGGTTTTTTCGTCTTCCAGATCGTAGGTTTGCTGGCCGTTCATCCTTGTGGCCTCGCTGAGATGCGAGTCGGCTGCCGCGTAAACGTGTACCGTTTAGCCCAGTGACATTGACCGCCATTTTCTTCTGCCCATACGGCTTAATTTCAAACTCGACCTCCTCACCTGCACTAAGAGATGATATTTCGTGGTTCCAACTCCAGTTTCGTAGGGAGCTCTGGGGTACGTAGACAGCTTTTCCACCATTTGCCCTCTGTATGAATCCGTACTTGCGTGTAGTGTTATACCACACGACTCCTAAGCTGATAGAAAAGCGTTTCCCGACTGGCTGTTGTTTTGGGACGCTGCAGGTGTATTGGGCCATCTAAGTTGGGAATCTTCTGCATCTGTCGTGGCGACGGAAGTCCGCAATATCCTCTGAGGACTTCTCGTTGCTGCACGGTGGTCCAAATACATCTGGTCAAAGTAACAGGCTTCCGCGGTCGTCTTTGGTGTCGGGTGCGAATGGCTAGTTGTACTTCTCCATCAGCTATGCCGTCTTAGAACTACTCTAAGGCAAGGCGGTCGGTAATCGAGTCAGGCCAATCAGGGTAGGCCAAATGAGTCAGCCTCACTATCTCCCTGGCATATGCGTCCAACGACTCGCCGGTGCGGTGACTCCTTCGCCGTAACTCACTATACGCCGTCTGTTTATTCCTCTGCGTGCCAAACCGATTTCTTAATAGGTACGTGAGCTGCCGATAATTATTCCGAGTGTTTGGTCCTAAGGTGGCGACAAAACTGAGTGCTGGACCCCGCAACTTAGGGACCAGTTGCGCAGCAGTCATCTCTTCGCTCCATGTATTCAATAGGGACACAGATTCGAGGTGAGCTTGGAACTCCTGCCACGGGACACTGCCGTCGTACTCCATGAGTACTTCCTCCTTTGCGTTGCAAGGGACGAATGGCGGGGGGTTCGATGTCGTGGGTGGCAGGCGGGAGGGTCCAGCCATCAAAAGCGTCCTCGGTTGACGGTTCGTCGTAGTGCGCGGTACTCCAAAGAGTTCCGCATTCGAATGTGTTGTTGGTTGCTGGTGCGTTGTAATTGAATCCAACGTTGAAAGCGGAGGTGGTGGTTCGATCACTGATGGACTTCCAAGATGTGCCAAGTCATTCCTCAGGTTCCGCAGTATCTCGGTATGCCTGCCGTTGGCGACGGGATTTCTTTCCGCAAACAGGCCGGTTGGTCTGGTAGTCCTGAGTTCGCTCCAGTTGATCGTAGGTCTGTCACACTTTCCAAGGAATGTGCAGCTGTGGATATCGCAGGTCGTCCTTTTTGAGCCGTTATGGTTTCCGGTGGTGGTATCGTACAGGAATCTTCCCTTCCTGTCGGGGTCTGCAGCAAGGCTAGTGCTTCCAGGCGGCGTCGAAATACTTCCTCGTCACTTTGTTCCACGTTCGCCACTCGCTCGCTCAAACCATTCATGTCACTTCTCATCCCAGTCATTGATTTCGCTAGACCATTCACTGCCTGCTGTATTTGTTACAGGGTATCACGAATCATGTTAGGGGCCGCGAGGTCAGCCCCTTGCATGTTACGTGTTGAGTTCGGTGACGTTGCAATCACTTTCCAATGCACCCCACACCTGACACCAGTGTAACAAATTTTTGGCGTGGTGATCCTGCTGGTACCTTCCTGGTGCCTCGAATTTGCCGAGCGGTAGATAAACTTCTTTCTAGCACCGGAATCTGATGGGGCTGAGTCCACTTCGTTTGCCGTTCTTAATTGTCTTCGTTTTCGTTTAATTTGCACTGAATTTATATTAGTGTAACAAATTTTTTGCGTGTTTTTTTTCGTTCTTCCGTACTTCTGTTACCGTACTTCTTCGCGTTACAATATGTTCTTCCAAAAATGTGCTAAAGATCAGAAGTTCATCGAGGTAAACTACGCGAATTTTATTGATAAAATCTCGAAGTAATGAGTTTATTCGTCTTTAGAAAGTTGCTGGAGCATTCTTTAATCCGAAGGGCATTCGAACAAATTCGTAGTGTCCACAGGGTGTAGAAAATGCTGTTTTCTTTCTATCTTCGGGTTGTACGAAAATCTGGTGGAAACCCTTACAAAGATCTAAAGTTGTGAATTATTGGGCATTGCCCAATTTGCCTAGAATGGAATCGATATTCGGTTCCGATCCTTGCCAGTTTATCCGCCTGTAGATTCCCTTCCACAACACTGTGTGCGAGCGACCAACAGAGGCTGACTTTGTCTCGGATCCTGGATAGTGCTTCTCGGCAACTCATCACCGCCTTTGACTTGATTGTATTAGATTCCAGCGTTCCAAGAGTCGCCTGACTGGCGCTGTAGATTCTGACCTTCTGAATTTCTTCGTCGGTCAGCTGCTTTGGTCTTGCTGCTCTCTCTTTCGCTTTAATTTCCGCCTGCAATATACAACAGCCTTTGTTGGGTCTGTGTGACTCCTTGACTTCTAGTATCTCCGAGAATAATCCGACTCCAGTCCTCGTTTCAGTTATTGAGCCGTCTGTAAAGACGCTTACTTTGTCTTTTTGAAAAATGGAACCATTTTCCCATACCTCTCTGGTTGGGATTCTGATCTCCAACTCCTCCCCAAACCATTGCTTTGCCACCGCTGACAGAGCGCTGTCGTAGCACTCTGGTTTCCACGGTGCCTCCCATTTTTACTATCTCTTCCAGTACACTAGCATGCCCCTGGCCTTTGTGCCTCCACAGTTTCATTCTCTCCACAGTTTCGTTTCGTTTCTCAGGCCCTTTATAAATAGGTCTAACGGTTGCAAATTCAAGATCGCCTCCAGTGCCGCTGAGGTGTGCTCTTGATCACTCCCGTTAAACCTATCGCTGCTAGTCACTGCCCGTTTCCCAGCATCTGCTTGTTCGATTCCTTGTCCATGGCTTTCCACCACACAAGGGCTCCTCGGTCCACAGTGTATGATCCTTGGTTGCAAACCCCAGATCCTACCAAACATTTTCCTACATGTGTTGAAAGCGTTTATCACTTTTTTCGTCCTTCCCTCCACGTTACTCCTCCAAGTGAGTTAAGAGTCCAGGATGACTCCCAAGTACTTCGCCTTTCTAGAGAGGTCTAGTATCCGGCCTTTCACCTTTGGTAGTCTAACGTTTGGTATCTTAGATCTTCTGGTGAAGAGAACTGGCCTCGTCTTCGTCTATCCCTAGGCCATTTCTCTCCCTCCAGTTGCTCGTTTCTCTTAAAGCTTCACCCAGGTTGCCGCAGACCGTTTGTAGGTTTTTGCCTGTTGTCAGTATAACTACATCATCTGCGTAGGCGGTGACCCTTACTCTCCTTCCCCTGGGATCTCTTAGGATCAAGTTGATTACGATCAACCACAAAAATGGGGATATCACCCCTCCTTGTGGTGTATCCCTGGTCGCCAGTCTTCTAATTTTGTTTTCCCCCCTCTCTGTGCTGATAATTCTGCTACTTAGCATACTTATTATCCAGTGCGTTATGGTGGCCTCCGCGCTCAACTTCTCTAATGCCTCCCTAATTGCGTTGGTCTTTATATTGTCTCAGACTTTCTCTCTGTCCAGAAACGCCCCTAGGGCATATTCCTTTTGCTGGAGGGATATTTCAGTCGTTCGCGCCACTTCATGCGGCGCACTTTCCACCGATTTACCTTTGAGGTAGGCGCGCGTGCTAAACATTCCTCGTCTATTTTGGTCTTCTGCTTGATGTTAAGGTCCAAGAGCCTCTCCATTGTCTTTAACAGGAACGAGGAGAAACTTATTGGCCTAAAATCCTTTGGTGTAGTGTTGCTCGACTTCCCCGATTTGGGTATGAAGGCAACCCTTACCTCTCTCCATGTTTCAAGGATGTATTCTCATAACAAACAGCCCTGAAAAATGCTCGTCACTACCACTGCTATGCTACCTATCGAATTTTGCAGCATAGCTGGTATGATTCCATCCGGCCCCGCAGATTTGTATGGCTCGAATGTTTTCACCGGTACCAAAACACTGTGTGCTCTTTGTTTTCATTGCCTTCCCCACTTCGGTGGAAAATCTTTTCCAGTCCGTGTTCCTTGGATTCCTGGAGGGTTTTCCTACCTGAACCTTCTGATTAATGCCGTAAAGAACTCTCCCAAGATCCGAAAAGAAGTGCTTGGGAGAAATTCTCCAGTTTTCTTTGTTTAAGTTAATAGTGTTAGTGGCCAATGTAAGGTCTATTACCTCCTCCCTAATTTTGTTAGTAAAGGTGAGTGTGTCATCCCGATTACAAATTGTTAGGTTGGTAGCAATTATAAACTCTAAAATTGATTCACGCTTTCTGTTGATGTCGCTGATCCCCCATTGAACGTGATGACCGTTCGCGTCCCATTCTATCAACATATGCCCTCCTATCGCTCCAGCCACTTGTACCAGACCGTTGCTGGTGGGGGGGTCTCCTTCCCCGTACAGCATGTACGTTCAGACCAGGAGCATGTTAGTTTTGCCCCTCTCTTCTAGTACTGCCACCGCCGTGTCGTTTGTGCTGTGCTGTGAAAGTAAAGTGAGATTTAACGATCTCTTTGCTACTATACACGCTCTTGTCTTACCTGTTGTGCTTGAGTAAAGTAGACTATAATTTTTTGACCTAAGTCCTCGGATTTTGTCCCCTGAGAGCCACGGTTCCTGGACTAGGGCCACGTCTACTCCTTTTGCCTCCATATACAGCACCAAATCCTCGGTGGCCGCATCGGAGTGGTGCAAATTACTTTGCACTGCTTGTAGCCTCCTCGGTGATGCTCTTGGATTCATTGGCAAGCCTCGTTTTTGCTGCACTCAAGCCGAATTTGATGCTTTCCCTTGAATATATAAACTTGACGAAGGCCAAGTCGTCTACCGTCACGACAAGATCCTTGCAAACTCCGTTTGGACACTTGCTGGAGGATATAATTCTCCATTTGCTCATGTCCAGACCGTTCTGCCTGAAAATCAACTTCATTGTGGCTTCGTCCTCCACTAGTGGGGGAGGAATCCACAATAGCGCCAATTTCCGCAGTGGTAGCTCCGATTTCGGAATCTTCTCCAATTGGGCTCCTGGCCAAAGTTAGCCAAGCCTCTCGACTACACAGCTCTGAAAATCAACGGAGTTTCTCCCCGAGCAGCCAATTACCTTGACTCCCTTGTGCCAACTTGCTCCTTTGAAAGACAACTCCTCAACAGAACAACTCGGCTCACTCGCCATCGCATACAGAAGCCTCGTCTCGACCATTTCCCACTGTTATGAAAATAAATTTTCATCCACGAAAATTTAAAGGAAATTTAAATAAAAATGTAAAAATAAATTTCCTCATAACCACCCGGTATCATTTGCGCGTGGCAATACGGGATCTTAGGTTAGGTTAGCTTAGCAGGGTGGAGTGTTCACACCGATTGTGCGATCCACTCCCACTCGGTGGCCAGATGGCCCATTGTGATGCCCCTTATATTTCGCTATCCCCCGTCTCCTATTTCTTGATCCTCTTTTCCTCTGTCCTGAGGCATTTCCACCCCTTGGCAAAGTTCCTCAATAGTTGAACATCCATGACCCCTATTTCCTCCAACCCTGTGAAGGATTCGCTCCCCAGTATTTGCCTCCGACTATCGGCCAATGCTGGGCAGGAGCACAAAAGATGTTCCAATGTCTCCTCTTCCTCGTCACACTCCTTACAGAGACTGTCGCTTGCGAGCCCCCACCTCTGGAGGTCTCTCCAGACCGGACAGTGTCCTGTAATGACCATTGTGATGGTCCGGACTGAGGCCTTTTTTGCTCTTAACGAGCCCTTTTTTGCTCTTAACATTTTCCTACATGTGAAGAAAGCGTTCATTCCTTTTTTCATCCTTTCCTCCACGTTACTCCTCCAAGTGAGTTTAGAGTCCAGGATGACTCCCAAGTACTTCGCCTCTCTGGAGAGGTCTAGTACCCGTCCTTTCACCTTTGGTAGTCTAACCTTTGGTATCTTATACCTTCTGGTGAAGAGAACTAGCTTCGTCTTTTCCGGGTTTATCCCTTGGCCATTTCTCTCCGCCCAGTTGCTCATTTCTCTTAAAGCTTCACCCATGGTGTCGCAGATCGTTTGTAGGTCTTTGCCTGTTGTCAATATAACTACGTCATCTGCATAGGCGGTGACCCTAACTCTCGTTCCCCTGAGATCTTTTAGGATCGAGTTGATAACGATCAAACACAAGAGTGGGGATATCACCCCTCCTTGTGGTGTACCCTTGGTCGCCAATCTTCTGATCTTGTGTTCCTTCGTCTCTGTACTAATTATTCTGCTTTTTAGCATATTTATTATCCAGTACGTGATGGTGGACTCCACTTTCAGCTCCATTAATGCCTCCTTTATTGCATTGGTTGAACGTTGTTGAACGCTCCCTCTACGTCCAGAAACGCCCCTAGGGCATATTCCTTTTGCTGGAGGGATTTTTCAATCGTTCCAACCACTTCATGCAGCGCACTTTCCACCGATTTACCTTTGAGGTAGGCGTGCTGTGCTATACACTCCTCCTCTATTTTGGTCTACTGCTTAATGTTAAGGTCCAAAAGACTCTCCATTGTCTTTAATAGGAACGAGGAGAGGCTTATGGGCCTAAAGTCCTTAGGTGTAGTGTTGCTTGACTTCCCCGATTTGGGTATGAAGGCAACTCTTACCTCTCTCCATGTTTCAGGGATGTATCCTTATGATAAACAGCCCTGAAAGATGCTCGTCAGTACCTCTCCTATGCTGCCTATCGAATTTTGCAGCATGGCTGTTGTGATTCCATCCGGCCCCGCAGATTTGTATGGCTCGAATGTTTTCACCGCCCATATTACCTTCTCCTTGGTGATGGCGTCTCTTATAGTTACCTCCTTTGGACTAATCCTGATCGTTGGGCTCTCTTCCTCGCCCCATGTTGTCAGGCAGCCCGGGAAGTGAGTCTTCATCAGCATTTCTAGTGTCTCCTTGCTCGACTCCGTCCACGAACCATTTGGTCTCTTCAGGTTTCCCGTGACTATAATATCTTTGGAAAGAATTTTCCTGAACCTTGAGGCCTCGTTCACGTCCTCTATACAGTTAAAGAAGTCGACCAGGGAGTCCCATTTTGCCTTTCTTATCTTATTCTTATACTCATTAAAACTGCGCTTGTAATTAGCCCAGTCCGCCTCTTCTTTACTTTTCTTTGCTTTGTTATAAAGCCTTCTAGTAGCGTCCCTCTGATGCTTGAGCTGTTTGTTCCACCACTTATTGGTTTCCCTTCGAGCTCTGCTTATTGGGCAGGTTT
Source organism: Chrysops caecutiens (assembly GCA_963971475.1). Lineage (NCBI taxonomy): Eukaryota > Metazoa > Arthropoda > Insecta > Diptera > Tabanidae > Chrysops > Chrysops caecutiens. The sequence continues at coordinate 55,071,090 of OZ020567.1, read as the reverse complement.
TCTGAAAGGCTTTTAGCAAAGTCTCGCAAAGTTATTTTACGGACTTTTCCAGGTCCGCCACCGTGTGGAGATAGGTACCGAAGCACAGTGTGCTCTTTGTTTTCATTGCCTTCTCTACTACGGTGGAAAATCTATTCCAGTCCGTGTTCCTTGGATTCCTGTAGGGTTCTCCTACCTGAACCTTCCGGTTAATGTCGAAGAGAATTCTTCCATGATCCGAAAAGGAGTGCTCGGGAGAAGCTCTCCAGTTTTCTACGTTTAAATTAATAGTGTTAGTGGCCAATGTAAGGTCTATTACCTCCTCCCTAATTTTGTGAGTAAAGGTGGGTGTGTCACCCCGATTACAAATTTTTAGGTTGGTAGAAATTATAAACTCTACAATTGACTCACCCCTTCTGTTGGTGTCACTGCTTCCCCATTGGACGTGATGACCATTCGCTTCACATCCCATCACCATGTGCCATCTTCTAACTTCGGCCTCTTGAGGCCAGGAGCAGGTTAGTTTTGCCCCTCTCCTCTAGTACGGCCACCACCATGTCATTTGTGCTGTGCTGTGAAAGTAGAGTGAGGTTTAATGATCTCTTTGCTATTATACACGCTCTTTTTTTACCTGTTGTGCTTGAGTGAAGTAGACTATAATTTTTTGACCTAAGTCCTCGGATTTTGTCCCCTGAGAGCCACGGTTCCTGGACTAAGGCCACGTCTACTCCATTTGCCTCCATATACAGCATCAAATCCTCGGTGGCCGCTTCGCAGTGGTGCAAATTACTTTGCACTGCTTGCAGAGTCCGCGGTGCCGCTCTAGGATTCATTGGGAAGCCTCACTTTTGCTGCACTAAAGCCGAATTTGATGCTTCCCTTTGAATCCTTTAACTTGGCGAAGGACAAGTCGTCTACCGTTACGACAAGGGCCTTGCCAACTCAAGCTGAGATAATTCTCCATTTGCTAGTGTCCAGACCGTTCTGCCTGGAAATCAACTTCATTGTGGCTTCGTCCTCCACTAGTGGGGGAGGAATCCACAATAGCGCCAATTTTCGCAATGGTAGCTCCGATTTCGGAATCACCTCCAATTTGGCTCCTGGCCAAAGTTCGCCAAAGCCTTCGACTACACGGCTCAGAAAATCAACGGATTTTCTCCCCGAGCAGCCAATGACCTTGACTCCATGGTGCCAGCTTGCTTCATCGAAGGACAACTCCTCCATCGAGCAACTCTGTTCGCTCGCCATCGCCTCGTCGCCATCGCATACAGAAGCCTCGTCTCGACCATTTCCCACCTTTCGCCAGATATTTTGCCATCTAGATCTGATCGATCTATGATAGCCATCTGACAATCGGTGGGCGCTTGGTCTACCGACGAGGTTTTGGCCTTTTTTGCTGTTTTCTCCTCCTCCTCGTTGGATCGCTCCCTTTTAGCTTTCTTCTGGGAAGTCGGCTCTGGGGGTTTTCCTGAGGGTGAATAGGCAACGGCATTGGACCGCTGTAGTTTGGCGCTCTTACCACTAGCTCCGGTTTCGGACCTTGCCGGTCCTGGGAGCTCTTCAACGATTGTCCCCAATTTCCGCGAAGCGATATTCTTCCCGAAATCGGCGACAATCCTCCTGTTTCTTGCTAAGTAGCCCTTCTCCTTATCAGAGAGCTCCTCGGGCTTCCTTAGCAAGAGTTTCTTCAAGCTGGCCTTGGCACTTTTGTACCTCTTAAGGGACAGTTGCGCCTTGGTCGGCTTCCTCTTCTTCTTCTCAGAGGCCTTGGCTTCGGTAGTCTCGCCCAGCAATCTCTTTTCGGCCTCAGAGTCAATGGTTCCTGTACTGTTGACGGACATGCCGTCGTCAGTTTGAACCTTTGTCTCCAGGCTAAGGAGACAAGGTAGGTAGAGAGAGGCTAAACGACCCACCTGTGCCTTGTTTCCTCCCACTTCTAGCATCCACCGCAACGCTGGCCAAGTGTTCCACCGTCGTTGCTGCCACAGGCTTGAGTGTGCCGCCCCCAGGATCCGGATGGGTCACGGCCACCTCCGAAGAGGTGGATGGATTTGACGACTGAGTCGCCGCACCACCCGGGGTAATTTGTAATTTACTCAAACCCTCCATATTTAAAAGGGGGGTCCTCCCATTGTCCACGGCCGAGTATTGAGCTTCCCGAGTTCAACTTGTTCTCTTCTGCCTATTCTTCGACGATCCAAGAGAAATTTCCCCTGGACTTCCACTATCCGCAACCCGTGCACGCGCCCGTTGGCTAGGGAGGCGTCTAAAACCTCAAAGAGGCTTAGACTAGCCATTATTATTATAATACGGGATCTTGCTGGCAAAAAAAATATACGACCAGCGATCCCGTTCTTGCTTCGCATTTGATTCCCTGGGAACCATCGAACCATCTATTGTTCTCAGGGACATCCGCCCCATAAATGTACGAAGAATCAACTCTATAATTGATTTTAAAATCGAAATCAAAAGAGTTGATCCATTGCGCATTGTGTACCAACTCAATTGATTCCGTGGGAGTCAGTTGAGGCTGTACATTGTATTCTCTGATCCATGAAAGAGCAAGTAGAATGAAAAGAAATTGGTCTTTCATGGATCTGAGTCCGTTTCGGAACATTGTCCCAATGCAGATATAAACTGTAAGATTTTGGTTCGGAACACAGTCGATTTTGGAAGGGGACGTCGTGCTGTCCGGTAGAAGGATTCATAATTTTAAAGCAATGTAAAATAAATTGCTAAACTTAAAACATAATTCAAAAATTAGAACAAGGTTATTAAAATGAAGAATTTAGAAATAAATCCTAAGAATATGAAACTAGAATTAAAAATTTGAAGTGATGTAAAGTAAATTGTTAAACCTAAAACCTAATTCAAAAATCGGAACAAGATTATTAGTATGAAGAATTTGGAAATAAATCCTAAGACTATGAGACCAGAATTAAAAATTTGAAGCAATGTAAAATAAATTGTTAAACCTAAAACTTAATTCAAAAATTAGAACAAGATTATTAATATGAAGAATCTACAAATAAATCCTAAGACCGTGAAACTCAAATTAAAAATTTTAAGTGATGTAAATTAAATTGTTGAAACTAAAACCTAGTTTGAAAATTCGAAACAAGATTGTTAATTTGAATAAACGAGAAATAAATCTTAAGACTAAGAAACTAGATTTAAAAATTTTAAGTGATGTAAAATAAATTGTTAAACTTAAAACCTAGTTTAAAAATTCGAAACAAGATAACTAATTTGAATAAATGAGAAATAAATTTTAAGAATATGAAACTAGAATTAAAAATTTGAAGTGATGTAAAATAAATTGTTAAACCTTAAACTTAATTCAAAAAATTAGAACAAGATTATTAATATGAAGAATTTAGAAATAAATCCTAAGACTATAATACCAGAATTAAAATTTGAAGTGATGAAAAATAAATTGTTAAACCTAAAACCTAGTTTAAAAATTCGAACAAAATAATTAATTTTAAGAAAATTAGAAATGAATTCTAAGACTATGAAACTAGAATTAAAATTTTGAAGTGATGTGGATTAAATTGTTAAACCTGGAACCTAGTTTAAAAATTCGAAACAAGATAATTAATTTCAAGAAAATAGAAATAAATCTGAGGACTATGAAACCAGAATTAAAATTTTGAAATGATGTGAATTAAAATGTTAAACCTAAGACCTAGTTTAAAAATTCGAAACAAGATAATTAATTTGAAGGCAATGGAAAATTCGTCTAAAGATTTATCTAAATATATGTAGACCGAAAATTTTTATAAATAAATAAAGTAATAAAGTAAATGAACTAATTACTGTGACTAATTATTCTTTGAAGGGTCGAATGATCTTACACCAAGCACTCCTCGAGCCTTTGTTGTGAAATAAAAAAAAAAGATTGCGAAAATCACTACACCACCTTTCGCCAGATATTTTGCCATCTATATCTGATCGATCTATTATAGCCATCTGACAATCGATGGGCGCTTGGTCTACCGACGAGGTTTTGGCCTTTGTTGCTGTTTTCTCCTCCTCCTCGTTGGATCGGTCCCTTTTAGATTTCTTCTGGGAAGTCGGCTGTGGGGGTTTTCCTTGAGGGTGAGTAGGCAACAGCATTGCACCGCTGTAGTTTGGTGCTCTTACCACTAGCTCCAGGTTCGAACCTTGACGGTCCTGGGAGCTCCACAACGATTGTCCCGAAGTTCTGCGAAGCGATATTCTTTTCGAAATCAGCGACAATTCTCCTGTTTCTTGCTAAGTAGCCCTTCTCCTTATCAGAGAGCTCTTCGGGCTTCCTTAGCAAGAGTTTCTTCAAGCTGGCCTTGGCACTTTTGTACCTCTTAAGGGACAGTTGCGCCTTGGTCGGCTTCCTCTTCTTCGTCTCAGAGGTCTTTGCTTCGCTAGTCTCGCCCAGCAATCTCTTTTCGGCCTCAGAATCAATGGTTCCTGTACTGTTGACAGACATGCCGTCGTCAGTTTGGAACTTTGACTCCAGGCCTACAGAGAGGCTAAGCGACCCACCGATGCCTTGTTGCCTCCCACTTTTAGCATCCAACGCAACGCTGGCCAAGTTTTCCACCGTCGTTGCTGCCACAGGCTTGAGTGTGCCCCCTCAGAATCCGAATGGTACACGGCCACCTCCGAAGAGGTGGATGGATTTTACGTCTGAGTCGCCGCACCACCAAGGGTAATTTGTATTTTACTCAAACCCTCCATATTTAAAAGGGGGTCCTCCCGTTGTCCGCGGCCGAGTATTGAGCTTCCCGAGTTCAACTGGTACTCCTCTGTCTATTCCTCGACGATCCAAGAGAAATTTCCCCTGGCCTTCCACTATCCGCAACCTGTGGACGCTCCCGGTGGCTAGTGAGGCATCTTAAACCTCGAAAAGGCTTAGACTAGCCGTTATTTATATCCCGGTATTAGCATTTTAAGAACGTTAACTTTTTCTTCTCAATTCAGATGATCAAGATTTATTTGATCAATATTGATACTTTCAATATTACATACTTCATTTATAACAAAATAATGATCGTTGCCTTCCAAATTGATTTTATGGTTGTTAATTTCTAAGAATTTGTTACTCTGACCGAGTTTTGCTTTTAAAGGAGTTAGGAAGTTTTGACAAATTATTCCATCATATTTTCGACCTGATTAAATCATTATTTTCCATGACAAGGTTCCTGATATGTTAAATTCAACTGGGAGTGGAGAGATTAATTTGTGTGTTACTTCACAAATACCGTTAATGGTAGAATAATAGATAGGCTTTTCTATTTTTTGTTCGGAATAATTTTTGAAGATATTTGGTTTTATGATGCTTGTCTCAGATCCCGTATCGACAAGAAAATAAATTATTAACATTGACGATAGGTAGGGAAATCATGGGCAGGTTTCGTCCCGAGTCCCTTTTGAAAAATTTACGTCGCCATTGTGTTGTATAATGTCGATTTCCATTGGTTTTGGTCGGTTTGTGTTATTGTAAACTCTTGGTTTTTTCTTAGTCTAAATTGCCCTGAGTTATTGTTTTTTTGGTAGTTTGTATGAACTGTCCATTATTGCTGAAATAGTTCCGGTTATTAAATTGTCTTTGTCCTGAGTTACTTTTGTAATTGTGATAGTGATTGTGGTGGTATTTATTTGGATTGTCACCTCGATTATTATATTTTTTCTCACTATCGTTATATATAAAATACTTGCGAGTAGATTTCTGAAACCGCGAATCCTTATTGCCCTTTTTGTAATTGAAATGGATTGTGTCATGCTCATCTAATAGACAAATATAATCGAAAATATTAAAAACGTTTTCAAGTGACATCCCTTGCTTGACATAAACTCAATAACTGCCGCTTAACATGTCTTTTACTATATCTACTAAGTTCTTGTCATTATTATCTGGATTATAATTAGCAGGTTTATTATCGTCGAATTCATACAGTTCGTTTAATTGAAAATTTATGTTCCTTATACTTCTAAATATTTCTGTTAGATTATGAACCTTGAGACTACGACTCTCGTCCCTCATGTTGTGACACAAAAATATGCCCCTGACCGCGTATGCCTCTCACTCCCGGCCATTAACTCCATTCATATTTCAAAAGAAACGGTTATCGCCGATTCAGCAAAAATGCTAAATCAGCAAAAGGTTTTGCAATGCGCCACTTGCGCACCGGCACTCACGCCTGTTGATAAAAATTTTCTTGACACAGCAACTTGACCCCAAGCTCACGGTCACCGGTCAAGAAAGGAAATTTAACGCTGCAAAACACTAACAAAAACAAGGGGTTTTTCATGAATGGAAACAATTACGAGAAGTAAACAATGAATTGAATGAACGGAAATGCAAAAGATGAATGGATGGTCGCCGGTCGAATACTTATTAACGATGAATGAACAAAAGGTGAATGAATGGGGAAAAGCCTTTGACCTTAGCAATCAAACCTGAATCAGCGGTTCAGCAAAGGTAAATCAATCAATCGATAAAAGCAGATTCAGCAGGAAAAAACTGTATAAAACAGCATTGAAAATTAGCAGCAGACAGTTCAGTTCTGGTAGGGGCTTGAACAGCCAAACGGTCCAGACGTGGCGTCACGAGCCGAAGCCATCACTACCAAGTAGACCAGCCGAAGCCATCACCAGCAAGTAGTACAGCTGAGGCCATCAACACCGTGGTAGTGCAGAAGTCAAGTCGCTACTTCCAGCCGAGGGCGAGTCACAAAAAAGCAGAGCCGCATCCGAGTACCTGAGCCGGAGCCAACCAAAAGAAAGAACCTCCGGCCAGACGACAATCGAAGTGAAGGGAAGAAAATCATAAAAGTGGTTGCCAGGTTACCCACTTACTAAATAAAAAAAAAAACCCTTGTATTTCCAGTTCCTTCAATTTTACAGTTGCAATTATGTAAGAAGGAAAAGTAAAAAAGAACATTTTATCTGCTTTTATACTCTAACAATAAATCTATAAAAATCTTTAAATCTTAAGTGGTTTAGGTATTTGCCCTGGATGTACAACCCCCGGTTTTTCCAATCCAATTTGCTTATGATAGATTCCAGGATCGCGATGATAATTTTTGGGGATAAGGGGTCGCCTTGTCTGACTCCTCTCCTGATTCGGAAGCTTGGGCCTGTGGTTTCCAGCTTGACTCTACTTGAGCTATTTCTATATAAAAGTTTGATTGTTGTTATATATTTTCGGTCTACATTCTGGGCTTTTAAGGTGTGCCATATACTTTCGTGTGAGATGGTGTCGAACGCTTTTTGATAATCAATGAATGTGATATAGAGCGGTCTCTGTTTTTCTTAGTATTTTCCAATTATCAGCTTTAGTGTATGTGGTCTATTGTAGAAAATTTTTTTCTAAACACCGCTTGTTCAATAGGTTGACTTTTCTCGAGTGTTGAACTTATTCTTTGATTTAATATTATAGAGTATAGTTTATAAATACTTGGCAATAGGCTTATTGGTCGATACTTGCTAATGTCTTTCGGGTCTTCCTTCTTGTATTGCAAGATAATATTGGACTCTGACCATTGAGACGGTGTGGCCTCAGTTTCAAATACCAAGTTGAATAGTTTTGTTAGTGGAGCAGCTAATATGAAGCAGGCGGTTTTTATGGCATCGTTAGTAATGTTATCTGCTCCCGGGCTTTTCTGGTGTACTATATGGATTCTTGTAAAAATTTGTTGCGATGTTTATTATATCTTTTCGGTTATAAGCAGTTACTCATGACTCCTTTAACCCCTCGATCCATTTTTTGTTTGTTCTTACTTCTTTATACCCCTTTTCCAGACCTCCATTTTGTTCAAGGCGTTTTTGATTGATATTGATCCTATGGCTCCTTTAGTCTCTTTTTATATATTTTCTTGCCTGTTTGCATAGTGTCCTGAGTTCATTTTTAATTTCTCGTGTTTTATTTTTAGTTTTTTGTAGCTCGTGTCTTTGTTTCAGGAGTCTATCTGTGAATTCTGTGAGGACACTGCGAGGTTTTGTTGAATTTGAAGTTCGTGCGACTTGTAGACTGTCTATAATGCAGTTTTTTATATTATCGTGGTAATCTTGTACTGTCTCGCTAGGCCCTGTTTGGAATAGGGATATTTGAGTTTTCAAGTTTTCTTTATATTCTTATATATCATCTTCGTTTTTGAGTGTACTATTTTGCTTATTAACGAACTTGGTTCGTGTTTTTACTGGTTTGGTGAGTGATATTCTGGGTCTGAGCGGTCTATGGTCTGATGTAAAATTTATGTTTAGTGTCTCAACGTCTTGAAATAAATAAGGGCAGTGAGAGAGTATGAAATCAAATTTAAAGGTTTTTGTGTTGGCCATTCGGAGACTTCCATGTCCATTTTTTTTTCTTTCTTCTTGTAGAAGGTACTGATGATAGCTAGCTTGTTTTCCATGGCAGAGTCGATAAGTCTTTGACCTCGTGCGTTTCTCGTTCCATACCCATACTGTTTCATTACTAGGTACTCATTTTTATGTATTGGTAAGCCAATTCTGGCATTGAAATCCTCCATTACAATAAAATCTTCATATGCTTTTTCCATTGCCTCGTAGACGGTATCGTGAAAAATATTTACCTCTTCCTCGTCTGCTGCTTCTGTTGGAGCATATACTTGTATTATGGTGAATTTCTTACCTGGCATTTTTAGATTTAGCAAAGAGACGCGTTCAGAAATACCGACACAACTCTCCAAATATTGCTTCAGATATTTTTGTATTATAAAACCACCCCCATATTTGCCCTTTGTTTGTCCTGTACTGCAAAGAATAAATTCTCTTTATTCTCCAATGTTATTTCCGAGGTGTCGAACTTCTGGTAAACCTATAATGTCGTATTTTGAATGTGATAATGCTTTTTCCAACTCCACTACCCGTTCGTCTGACGACAGAGTTCTAACAATATATGCTAATACGTAGAGTTTGGTTTTCTTTTCTTCTAACATTTTTTTGTGGTCTCTTCGTGGTATCTTTGGAGGGTTATGGTCATAATCTTGCACGGTGACCAGCCGGTTTGGAAGATGGGTTTCGTTACTTGTTGATGACTTTTGTATGTGATTGATGCGAGAGGGGGGGCGGCAGTTGCTACATGTTTTCATGTTTCTTATCCTGATACTTCGACGCACTGTTTGGGTACTTGGTAGTAAGGAAATTGAGCAAACCTGGTTTTGAAGCTCCTTCTGACAAACTAGGTCTTCTTATTTGTATTACCTCGATTTTATTTTTCTTGTTGACTTCTTTACCCGTTTGTGCTGGACGGTTGTTTTCCGGGGATGTTGAGAGCGTTATTTTATTGTTGTTTGATGTATTTGTATTTTTACCTAGTATTATAATTTTCTGATACTTTATTATTGCCAAATTACCTCTCTCCCTCTCCATCTTTACTTGTTCTTGTAGCTCTTTCCTTTTCTCCAGTACATAGTGTGGGTAGTCCTCCTTCATATAATATGTGGTATTATTTAGTGCCTTTTTCTGTTTGAAAATGTCTATTTTAATGCCAAGTGATGAAAAGGTTACTGTTGTTGGGCGGGCATTTCTTGTATGCCTCTTCGCTCGAGTTCTAGAGGAAAGTATTTTTTTATAAATTCGATTAAGTTTCTTACCAAGTCCGAATAGGATGATTCTGTTTCTTCTATTCCGAAAAATACAACATTCCACTGTCTTACATGTTTCTCTAAATAGTAGAGTTTTTTCTCTTGGTTTTCCACTCTTTCTTTGAGTTTTTCATATTTTGCTTCCAAAGCTTTGAACTTTTCTTCCAACTTGTCGTTGATATTTTGAGTTACTTGCTCGGTCACCTTTTCACCACTTTGCTTAATCGTATTTTCTTGTTCCGTGATCTCATTTTTGATTTTTCGGAGCTCGTTCGTAATTTCCTCCATGTTTTTATAATTTATTAGACAGATCTATAGGTGTTTATTTTAGAACTGGTGGAGCTTCTTGAAGCTGTAGCTGTTTGGTTTGACTATCACAGATGATTTGGATAGCGTAGTCTTGTTATACACGTGGTTATTTTTCGCAGGTTCACATTGTTTTTTTTTCGTCTGTATATTTTATTATATTTTTTCGTCGACGTAATATTTCACTCGTATGCTAAGTCTATCTTTTTATTTCAGCCTGCTTCACTATGTTAAAAGCATAGGTCTATACACATATTTATGGCAACCTGACCAACTTCGCTTCTTTTTCATATAATTTATAATTATAATTTTACCCACAAACGAAACTTGTATTTCGCATTTACACGTTCCGAAGGGCTTTACTTCTAAGGTCTGTTACCAGTTACAGATTCGAACTACACCTTTTATAGCTGTGGCTGCTGGTACCGTTCAGAATAGCCTATTGCCACGAGATTCAACTTACTTAATCCCTAAGGAGTAACTTAAATAAACGCACGATTTTTCTTACCTTCACCACTTGTATTAAAGTATAGTTTTATAAAATAATTTATTGCAAACTGACCAACTTTATAATTTATTTCTCTTATTATTCTGATTTACTTTGTCTTTTATTTCTAGATTATACTAAAACGACAATTATATTGCACTTTTCAATGTTTCAAAGGTCTTTCCTTCTAAAGTCTGTTAGAATTTATTGATTTGAACTATAGTTTGTATAGCTGTAATTGCTGCTAGCGTTCATAGTTATCCCATTGTCATGCGATTTAACTTGTTTGAACAGTAAGGACAACTTAAATAAATGAGGGACTCTTAGACACGTCCACTCACTTTGACTGTTCGAACGAGACTCCACCCAGTCACCCACTTACTACCAAGACAAAATCCTTGAACTGTTCATAGGACTAGGTAGGTATCATTAAAAACCGACGGATGAATACTTCACTTAAGGACCGCCCTTAGGCCGGTCCTCGCCCGATCACATTGATTAGATTATCGTCAGAAAAACCAGCGTTGGCCAGCATAAGAATCACCCAGTTGAAGCAGGAACGACGGGCATACCAAAGAAAGAAGAAGGAGCAAAAGAGGGCCATGAAATCAGTAGCAGCCAAGTAAGCGAATAGGTTAAGAAAATACCACTGTAAGCCGAGAGAAACTAAGAAAGAATTAAAAACGTAGTTAAATGAAATTGAGTTAAATCTTCCATTTTGAATGGTGGCCCGCGAAGAAGAATAGATAGTGAGTATTATTAGTAACAGGAAAAGTTAAGATTATAGTAGACACTTTAGTAGGTCTAGATAGAGAATGTTGTCAAGTAACGTAATATTGTAGAAAGTTAATTGAGAACTAAAAAGGAAATGAAAAGAGGATAAAAGGGAGTCTATATATCTTGGAAACAAAAACAAAACCCAACATATAATTTGGCGCAGCCGCACCTACAAACCTACGTATGGGGAATCTGAAACAAATCAGAGAACAAGAAATATATGGCCCACTCGACCCCAAAAATACCACTGTCGAAAGCGTCCTCAAAATTCATGAGAAGAATAGATTCATTCTCAATTGATAAACTAGTGCCAGAGTTTCCTACCAGCAACGAAGAAAATCATACGGAAAAAGTATCGAGCACGAACGAGGAAAGCTAGGAAGAAACAAGCGGACAAGTGGAAGCAAGAAACGAAAATCAACAAATTGTGAAGACGAACGAGGAAAGCAGGGAGGAAACAAATGAACGAGTTGAAGAATGTCGCGAAAACCAACAAAAATGAATGCCGACTGGCAACCAGGAGAACAACCAGACAGAAGAACTAACCACCGAGGAGTTACCACAACAACGAATACAGCGAGAAACCGAAGAAGTGCATCTAGCGCAGGAACCTGTAAGAATAGAAATTGTTAACCTAAGGCACGGAAGACAATACTTAAGGACAAACTCGGATCCAACCGGAAGCAGATATATAAATAACAAGAAAACTGAAGTTAACAAAATACCCGAGCATGAAAAATCATTAGAAACAAAAAAAATGGCAAATGTAACATTAGTGAATAATGTATTGTATAATAATATACATTTATTAACAGGGGAAAACAGTCCAAGAAAACAAAATGAAATCAATGAATTCATAAATTGTGCCCGTTTAGGCTACGAAACTCTTACATAGCCACTAGATCATGCACTATTCGTCAAACTTCTACCGACAAAACTCAGAGGTAGAGCCCTGCAAGAAGTTCAAGCAGGGAGAAATGATACTCTAGAAGAAATATTTTCCACACTGAGAACAAACCTAGTACAATGTACATTATACCTCACACTAAATAGCCAATTAATGAACGTGCACCAATTACCCACAGAGACTCTACTAGGGTATTTCAATCGTGTAAAAAGTTTAATTAACGATTGCAAAAACGCCGCAGAGTTGAAATATACAAATAGCGTTGTCGGTTTAAGAACCGAGATAGAAGAAGTCGGACTTCATTGCTTTAAGCTAGGGATCAATAACTCCAACCACAAATTCTACCTACTTCAGGATGCTAACAATACATTAGAGGAATTAAACTCGAAAATACAAAAACTGCCACAGACGGAACAATGTATGCATCAGGAGACTCCTATGTAGTACATGCAAGAAAACAGCGTAAGACTGTTGGGACAAAATCTCGACGGAGGCCGATGCAGTTAACAAAGAACGGGTGATGAACAATATAACCAGAAAACTCGTTACGCCCCGAGATATCAACACCCAACATCCGAGGGGTACCCTCGTTATACCCCGAACGTGTCATATAACACACGCCAAAATCGACAATCAAATGGAAACACACAACGTAGTAGACCAGATCGACGGTAAGTACGGCGCAACTTTTGTAATAAGATGGGACACATAATGGCGGAATGTCGAACAATACAGATGCCTCCATTCTGCTTATCATGCAAAACATATGGACACACAAATCAAAATGGTCGGTCGAACAGGAACTATAATCAAGAGGCTTAACAAGACAGAAAAGTGCCTACACGGCGTCAAGTTAACCAGACAAAGGCAAGCAGGAACATCCAGAAATGTAATTTTTGTCTTGCTAAGGACCACACGGAAAATACTTGCTTCTCCATAAAGTCTTCTTCTTCTTCTTGCGGGTCATCCATAGAGTAAAATAATAGGTGCGACAAGATGCCGGCCCTACCAATTATAACGCTACCATTAGCATACATAGACATAGCAGAAGAACGAACCTCAAAATTTATAATCGATACAGGGTCAGAAATACAGTCAGAAATAAAGAGATTGAAACTCAAAGACATAAACAAAGAAGAAAGGGTTACATTGAATACAATTTCCGATGAAGTAACATCTGAAGGGACAATTCTAGGGCAACCCACAATACTACATCCCTAGAGATGCACATTTCATGTAGTAAAGACATTAAACCCCACAAACGTGATGTAAATCATTGGTAATGATTTCGTAGGGAAACTTTGTAACGTGGAAGGCCCAACAAGAAGACTAGTCTTCCCATATAACACACGCCAAAATCGACAATCAAATGGAAACACACAACGTAGTAGACCAGATCGACGGTAAGTACGGCGCAACTTTTGTAATAAGATGGGACACATAATGGTGGAATGTCGAACAATACAGATGCCTCCATTCTGCTTATCATGCAAAACATATGGACACACAAATCAAAATGGTCGGTCGAACAGGAACTATAATCAAGAGGCTTAACAAGACAGAAAAGTGCCTACACGGCGTCAAGTTAACCAGACAAAGGCAAGCAGGAACATCCAGAAATGTAATTTTTGTCTTGCTAAGGACCACACGGAAAATACTTGCTTCTCCATAAAGTCTTCTTCTTCTTCTTGCGGGTCATCCATAGAGTAAAATAATAGGTGCGACAAGATGCCGGCCCTACCAATTATAACGCTACCATTAGCATACATAGACATAGCAGAAGAACGAACCTCAAAATTTATAATCGATACAGGGTCAGAAATACAGTCAGAAATAAAGAGATTGAAACTCAAAGACATAAACAAAGAAGAAAGGGTTACATTGAATACAATTTCCGATGAAGTAACATCTGAAGGGACAATTCTAGGGCAACCCACAATACTACATCCCTAGAGATGCACATTTCATGTAGTAAAGACATTAAACCCCACAAACGTGATGTAAATCATTGGTAATGATTTTGTAGGGAAACTTTGTAACGTGGAAGGCCCAACAAGAAGACTAGTCTTCCCATTGCCAGAGAAAGGAGAAGAAATTGCTATAACATTCACGACCGAAGAAAGTCGAAAAGACACCGAGACTCGATTCGTTGACGTTATAGCAACAGACGAAAAAGCTCCCCAAGTTGAAATATTCATCGAAAAATTCACTTTTGGAAAAGTATGACGGACAGGAAAAAGTCCCGCTACAGCCAACGGAGGGCACAGCGAAGTATTGTTGGACTTAGAAACACTCGTCGACATAAAATTACGGCAAAGGCACCAAGGAGTCCTTACTGTGCAAACACGAAAGAGAAGTCCCAACGCTAAACATCACACGAGTCAATGCAATGATCACCTTAGCAGCCCGAACTCAAACGTTACGGTAGGTGAAGAGTTGGTAGTGGACCACTCTGGCGGAGAGATAAACCTGTTACAAAATGAAGAAGAACAGCTTAAAGTCATACGACGAGGAACCATTCATATATCCCCAAGGACGGTGAAGTTTATGGAAATTCCGACAGAAGTTGAAGGAGAATATATAACAATAGGAAAAGAAATCAAACAGGGCATAAATCTTTTCAACGCACTAGTTATACCATTGGATGGAAAAATAAGAGTTAGCATACTAAACTTAATGCATTAAAATCAAATTTTGTAATTCTTTTCTGGTGAAATGAATGAAATAAACGTAAATAATCATGAAGTTGAACTAAGTGATCTCAAAGTTAAATTAGACAAAAATATTGAAGACAATACAAAACTAGAAGAAAAAGATACACAAATAATCAAGGAAAATTATGGTATACAGAAATCACTATGGTATATTGTAGATCAGTTAGGGAATGCTTGTTACTTCAGGCAGAAGACCGCGATAAAACAGCATTCAGTACTCCTTATGGCCATTACGCATTTAAACGAATGCCATTCGGAATGAACGGCGCCACAGCTACGAGGGCTACAGTGTTTCGTTTATTTGGACGACATTGTCACGTACGGTAGGAATCTGCAGGACCACCAGAAAAAACTAAAGTCAATCCTACAAAGGATAAGAGAACATCACCTTAAACTAAACCCGAAGAAGTGCAACTTCCTCAAACGAGAGATTGTATACATGGGGCAACAATTGGGATACCGATGGAGTAGCACGCAACCCGAGCTTAAAAAAATCCGTCCAAGAATTCCCAACCCCAAGGACAGTTAGACAATTGCAGTCGTTTCTAGGATTAGCAAACTACTAAAGGAAGTTCATAGGGGGATTCTCCAAAATAGCGGCCCTCATAAACAAACTATTGAGAAAAGATGTGAAATTCAACTGGGATGACGGTTGGGAAAATGCGTTCAAAACACTAAATCATAAACTCACAAGCCCACCAATGTTGCGTTATCCAAACTTCGACGAAATGTTTAAATTATATACAGACGCAAGTGAAGAAGCCCTTGGAGCAGTCTTGGCACAACGAAGAGAGGCCAATCGCCTATGCCAGCCGAACCCTAAATTCGGAATTCATTAACAGACACCCTGCAGTATACCGTGAATTAAGTATATACAACGCCAGTATCAACAGGGCAGAACGCTTTCTACATATACGATCTACAGACAGCCTACTTTTTGAATACCAGCCGCTGACAACTTAACTTCGACATGAATAAACTATAGTTTCGATTTAAGTGTACTACAATAAATGACACATACTCCATATGATACCGGAACTAGCCCACCAAAATAAGACCCACAAAGGCGACATGCCTTGAGGAATTGTGCAAAGGACAAAATGGAAAAACCGACAATTGTTCATTCCGGTTTCTGAATCAAGCCCAACACGTGATTGTCCTCATGCATCAAGAGAATGCATGGTTGTACTGGATACACCAGCATACAAACCTCATAGCGCAATATGACAACACCGAATACACTAATATGCTTCAGGGACTGGGTAAAGTGTTACTTTAAGTAAAATGCACCTACCACCTATCCGGTTTTATACTTCCATATAAGTCAGACGAGCTCCACTCTTAACAGGTGAACCAACCCGAAACACAACCGCCACCAAAGATCGAGTTTCCCCACTACCAAAAGAAAAAAGATAACAATCGCACCGAGAAGGAGATAGAAATAATATAGCCCACATTTAACGACCGATTGAGAAAAAAGAGCGACACCATATAAGATTTGGAAGAAGAAATAACCAAAGAGGAAAAGACGAGGCACATGCACATACACCTGCATACAACCACAATAATGAGTGGATTCTTACTCACCATAATATTGGTAAAATCCTGGTAAAAACATTGAGAAAAGTTTCTAAATGGATAGGAAATAACCAAGATACCTATAATAGAAACAGGAAGGCGAAAAACGAAATGCACTACACCAGAAAAGATGTAAGATGTGGGAAAAGTTTCACTAAAGGAGGTACGAGTGTTGTCACACAAAAATATGATGCCACTAATCCCATTCATATATCAAAACAAACGCTTATCGCCGATTCCGCAAAAATGCTAAATCAGCAAACAGTTTTCACTCAGGTGAAAACACTTTGCCGAGTCAGCAAAAATTCTGACGTGGCAAATATAAAAAATGCAATCGGACACCACTCGCGCACGGGCACTCACGCCGGTTGATAAAAATTTGCTGACACAGCAACTTGATCCCAAGCGTCACAGTCACCGGTCAAGAAAGGAAATTGGACACTGCAAGACATTTATGAAGGGAAAAGTATTTCATGAATGGAAACAATTACGCACTAAACAATGAAGCGAATGAAAGGAAATGCAAAACGAGAATGGATGGTCAACGGTCGAAAAGGAAATTGGATACTGATTATAGATGAATGAACAAAAGGGGAATGAATGGGGAAATGCCTTTGACCTTAGCAATCAAACCTGGATCAGCGGTTCAGCAAAGGTAAATCAATCAATCGATAAAAGCAGATTCAGCAGGAAAAAACTGTATAAAGGAGCATGGCACATTATCAGCAGACAGTTCAATCCTGGCAGGGGGCGAGCACAACCAAACGGTCCAGAAGTCGAGTTACCACCACACAGTCCAGACGCCGAGTCACGAGCCGAAGCCATCACCACCAAGTAGACCGGCCGAAGCCACCACCACCAAGTAGTACAACCGAAGCCATCAACACCATGGTAGTGCAGAAGTCAAGTCGCTTCTATTCAGAACACCAGAAGCCGAGTCACTACAAGGTAGTTCAGAAGCCGAGTCGCCACCAGGCAGTCCAGCCGAAGGCGAGTCACCAGAAAGCAGTCCGTGCGAATCCGAGTAAGAAATGAATGTATGGTGCAAAACCATAAATTTGTGAATTATCTATTTTGTAACCGTATTTATCTATGTACATAACTGTTGTATTAATGATATTGATTTAAAAACACGCTAAAAGGAAACACTTATTATAAATTTATCCCGACGTTTTTATGGAAACGGGGCGGACCTTATCTACGAGGCAGAACTTGACTACGCCCTTAAATTTTTTTAAAGGCCGAACGGTTTAAAACTGAACCTTTATAGTTTCTTCATGTCCGTCTGTCCGTATGTCACAGCCATTTTATTCGGAGATGACAGCGACTTTATGAAAGAAATGTAGAAGTATGTGAACCGTTAAAGAAAGCAATAGTAAAAGTACCGTAAAAAGTCTTATTAAGAATGGCACTCCATACATGTATGTGAGGAATGAAATTTTTTGACGTGAAAACGTCCTTCTTCTCGTTGAGGATGTACATTCGTACCCAATCTAACATTCTTGTGTTACAAAACACCGTCAGTATTCAATCGCTAATAACTTCGAGACCAATAATGCGATAACAACGGTTAAGGTCACGGTGGATGAACAATATTTGTGTGTGTTTATTGTGTGGCGTTTGTTTTGCCAGTGACGTTATCGGGCTAGTGTAAGCCCCTACGCGTGATTGTTGTTTTTAGCGTTGCTTAAAGTTACTTTTGAGTGCTGCGTGAAAACACGTTTAGCTAGGACGTTGATTCTGGTATCATGGTAAAAACCATGAAAAAAGCTACCAGGACCTAGTTTCAAACAATTAAAATATTTTCCGAAATATAAGCAAAAATCGGTATAAAATTCAAAATGGAAAAAATGGACGATATGGTCTCATATTAGTCGTAAATATGCACCGAATTGTAAAAACTCAAATCGCAGAAAACACGCATCAAAACGAATATTCAAAACGAAAAATGTCTAGTGCCGACCAAGTGTGAGAGCTACGGTGGCATCGAAGAAGGAATAAAAAACGGCGCAAAACAATGAAATTGTGATTTATCTATTGTGTCCGTACTACTCTCCATAACCCTTGTAATGAATAGTAGGGTGTCCTTTATATGGGTGAAAAATATTGTTTTACGTATCGAAATGCATACTCCCTAATTCTTTTAAAACTATCCAGACTTACTTAAATACAAAATTTCATCTTTCTACGCCAACGTTAACCCGCGCCGACAGAACTCTCAAGATTTAGAAAATTGCTGTTTCAACCCTTTCCGTTATATGACTAAATCAATTGAAATATTTAAATTTTTATGAAATATTTATTGAAAGAAGATGAAATTACAGATCAGGCAGGATATTTTCCTTTGAGGGTCTCCCTTTTACAGTCTGGATACAGATTCTATGCTCCTGAACACAGCGTAGCAAAAAATGCTTTTGCTCTTCCTTTGCAGTGATCAAACCATGAAAATCTTGCATAAGTTTTACAGCTCTTCCAGCCGTATCATTAAAGCACTTTAATGATCAAAGAAGAGCACTTTCATTGTCGCCTCTGAATAGGCAACATCTTCATCCCATGTAGAAACGGGTCTCTAGAGGAAATTTTTATCAATTTTTAATCGAAAAAAAAATTTTGTGTTCTTGACAGACACAAAATCACTTAATGATTTTCCTGCAACAATAAATAAGGCAGTATTATTAACAATTTATTGAAAACAGTATAAAAAATATTACTTTTAATTGTATCCCTACTTACTATACAAATAATCAGACATATCTTCTTCAGATGAAATGTATCTCTTCCCAGAATCATACAAACTCTCTCTTTGGAAATTCACTACAATGTATGTTTTGGTTCGTTCATTAACTTCATCATCAAGGAGTGATAAAATGGCAATTTCTTCTGACAAGTACCAATGATGTTGACTAGATGTTGACTAAACTTGCTCAGGGCTGCTTTTTGGAGGTCAATTTGTCAACAGTTTCATATTCCTTAGGCCTCTTTAAGAAGCACAAATCTTGATCTGGTGCCTCCACCGTGGTTTTACATATAGAACCGCAATGAATAAACCGATGTCTTGAATTGTTCGCGTATCCTTGGCACTAATTTTGAACTGGGGTTCCAATATCCATATATTTAAAGAGTGAATCGCTCTAGCCATTCTTGCTTGATGCATCGCTCCAGGAGGTCTAATTTTAATTTTATATTCCTCCTAAGAAAAAAATAGATAGTTCAATCTGTTTCCGATAATCGTCAAGTCTGATGGTTTTTTTTTCAGTTCTTGATTATAAAATCTCAA
This sequence comes from Chrysops caecutiens, assembly GCA_963971475.1. Lineage (NCBI taxonomy): Eukaryota > Metazoa > Arthropoda > Insecta > Diptera > Tabanidae > Chrysops > Chrysops caecutiens. The sequence goes on along the minus strand of OZ020567.1, from coordinate 55,051,475 downwards.
GAAATCTTCTATTGTTGTATTAGAGAAATGTCGTGTGACGATATCGGTATATGTTTCAATGGCAACAGTACATTAATAGTTTTCCAGTTGTCTCTAAACTTTTTGAACAGTGGGATCTCAGGGTTACATGTGACATGGTGGATTTTTGTTTCGAACACACATTTAAAAACCAGTTCGTAAACGTGATGGCGGCAAGCAAAGAGAAGTAATTCCCTGTCTAATTTTTCTTTCAAAAGCAAACAAGCTCCTTGCAATCGCCCTGTATTAGACGCAGTTGTATCACAGCACATTATTTGTAGTTTGTCATCGAGGTTCCAGTCATAAAGTGCGTTCAACACAGCATTAGCTTGATCCTGGCCGGAAGAGCTCTTCAGTTTGGGTACAGCCAGAAGTTTTTCCTTTTCTCCAAATGAAATTAGAATTGGCAGGCGTTCTTCTTTAGAACTTCTCACGTCAAGTTCCGGTAGTAATTTCCCATCCCAGTGAACGGTCACCATTTAAGGCATATTATTCTGAAAATCTGATTTTATATATTCCGCTCTATCTTTTCGGCTCGGTGTGGGAATACGTTGAATAGTGGATTTGTTCATCGGAAAATCATCACAGCTAAGATTTAGTGCTTCAACTACAGCCTGAAGTATAAGGACAGAATCTCTTATGTTTAATTGACATCTATCTAAAGCTGCAACTAACTTAGGCGTGATAAAGTATTTCCTTCCACTTTTTGTAGTAGTTTCAGAACTTACCATTTGAGAGGTGGATGCTAAGGGTTCCGCAAGGCTTTCATTAGAGCTGGTAAGTTGATCGTGATGTCCTGGCGTTTGAATAGAATCTTGCGTAGTAACAGATGATGATAAACCTCCAAAACACATATGCTCACATCTTTTCTTCTAATCATTGAATTTCCTCTGTCTTGCCCTTTCTTCTGTCTCCGCTAACTTTTTGTCTACACCCACTAAACACCCTGGACGCCCTGGTTCTCTTTGCTTTTGTAAAAATATTTTATCTTCTTCACTTTACATCCGTTCCATAGCATCAGCCGGTGCTTAATCCAATAAATTCCAACTACGGAGTACTGCTATTCTTATGCCGAGCCATCAACCCTCTCCTCTATACTAGACTCCCGATTCACTTTAGAGGAACTCACGTCATCGTTAGCTTGCCTTAAGCGCAACAAAGCTCCAGGCCCGGACCGGATAACCTACGAATTCTACAAATATGCTCCTGAATCATTCATTGAGAGCCTCTTGGGCCTTTTTAACTCTATCTATGAGCACGGTTCCGTTCCTGTGTCCTTTGGAGAATCAATAATATTTCCAATATATAAAAAGGGTGATGCAAACGAGGTCAGTAATTACAGAGGAATCTCTTGCCTCAATACTCTGGCGAAAATTTTTACATCCCTGCTACTTTCAAGACTCAATCAATTTGTGCAGGAAAATGCGCTACTGAGTGAGTTCCAAGCTGGCTTCAGGCGAGGTTATTCTGTTCTGGATAATCTCTTCATTCTTACCAATTTAATTAATATTAGGCTATCTGAGCGGGGTAAGAAGACATACTGCTTCTTCATTGACCTCAAAGCAGCGTTCGACACTGTTGATCACTCAGCGCTCTTTCTTAAATTGTTCAACCTGGGTGTATCGTCGAAATTTATGGCAACACTTAAAAAGCTCTACTCCTTTGCAGCCGCGTCAGTCCGCTGTTGTGATGAAATCTCGGAATCTTTTCAGATTTCTTCTGGAGTGCGTCAAGGTTGTCTTTTGAGTCCAATTCTTTTCAGTTTGTTCATTGACGATCTGCCTCCACTCCTTGAAGGTGGGGTAATGATTGGTGGCAGGAAAGTCAATGCTCTAATGTACGCCGACGATATCGTGTTGATATCTGACAACCCTCTGACCCTCCAAAAGAATATAAAAATTCTTGAGCTATACTGTGAACAATGGAACCTGACAGTCAACGCAAGTAAATCCAAAATTATGGTCTTTCGCAAAGGAGGCCGACTCAAGTCATCAGAAAAGTGGTTTTACAAGGGCGATAGAATTGAAGTCGTCACAAGATACAAATACTTAGGGATTATCTTAACTCCTCGCCTTTCGTTTGTTCCTCATATTGAGGACAGAGTTGCGCAAGCCAAACTTGGCTTAAATAGAGTCTGGTCATCACTCATGAACAGTAGCGATGTGCCGCTAACTGCTAAATATAGGATTTTTGAAGGTACAGCGCGGGTACTGGTCTGCTATGGAGCTCAAATTTGGGGCTTTCAATCGTGTGACACACTTGAGAAATTTCAGAGGTACTTTATTAAAAAGTTATTTTCTCTGCCCTCTTCCTCCCCAAATTACATGCTGTACATAGAAACTGGCATGAAACCTCTTGAATTGTTCGCTCTCCATCTGCATATTAAATACTGCATTAAAACACTTGGTTTGCCTGATCATAGACTGGTGAAAAAAGTTGCAGCGGAGGTAGTTTCCAAAAAAATCCTTTGGTTTAAGCATTGGATAACTCTATGTCAGCAGCACTCATGTATGTTTAGCGCCGAGCTAGATGGCTTACCCAGCTGGTCCGGTCAGTTGTCACGTCTTATACCTGCAATAAACAAAACTCACATCAATCAGTGCTTAAGTCGGGCAATCGAGTCTGACAGATTTTTGCTTTACAAGGCCTTAATTGTTGAGTTCGAAGACCAGGTAACGGCTAATTTATCCCTTAATTTGAGCTTTGCTGAAACTCGCTGGATGTTGCGTTTGAGGTGCGAGCTACTGTTCCTTAACCACAGGCCTTGGCTTACCAGAAGCTCTGAAACTGAACTGTGCCCCCTGTGTAACTGGGGTGTCCCGGAGGATATCTTCCACTTCCTGGCTGTATGCCCTTTGTTAGCGGAGGTTCGCATGCTTCACCTCGGAAGAAGCACGCTGTCCAGGGAGGAAGTGAAGTCCTTCCTATCTGGGCACCAGGACCCACGGCCTTTGATTCAGTTTGCCCGCCACGCCTGGAGAGTTCGTTATGACTGGATCTCCGACTTCTAATCTGTCCATTCATCTCAATTTTACTCTATTTTTATTATGTTTCAATAAATGAGTGAGTCCTCCATTACAGGTGCTAAATTTTCTTTTTCTCTTCATTGTACCTATACTGAATGTTATACTTAGTTTATACTTAGTTTATTCTTAGTTTTGTCAATCTTTAATCTTTAATCTTCTCTCTGTAATCTCTAATCTTTATCTATTTATTTTTTTTTTTTTTTTTCTTTACTTTTTTTCTCTCTTTTTTGCATACTGAGCTAACTCCGGCAGACGGCTAAGGCCATTGCTGTTAAAATATTTCTAACCTTATTCATTGTAAATATCGTAAATTGAAAATAAAATATTATTATTATTATTATTATTATTATTATTATTATTATTAATCCAATAAATTATCTAAATACTTCTTGAAGTCCTCCACACGGCGCTTGTAAATATCTTGTATTTGCTTAGAATTTTTTTGTAGCCCCTTCCAAGCATGGTGAAGATCCACAAGTTTTTTTACACAGTAAAATATAGCTCCAGTAGGGATTCTAGCTTTTTCCCAAAATATAATAAACTCCCCAATGACGACATTAGCGCTTTCACTAACAGTCAATTTTACTTCTTGAATGTTAAAAAGAAGTACTGCAAGAACTTGACGATTAGACGGTAACTTTCAGCCTGTAATTTGATAATTTACGTCACCAACTAAGAAAACACATTTTTTATTGCTTCTTAATTCCACTGCCATCTTTTAAATGTAAAACAATACGTGTTATTCGCGAGAATAACTGAGAACAAGTGGGAAATGCCGTGAATACGCACCGCTACTGCCGTGCAACATGTATGAACATGATTCGATGCATGTCGGCACGGGTTATCGAACTCCAAATAAGGTAACAATTTATTTCCGGGTGTCTTAGAGGCAAATGAACAAAACTAAGACCTATGCGTTAGAAACTTAAGACTTTGAAAAATAAGGGACACCCTAATGAATAGTTTGATAATTAAAGTTCAAATAAGTACGAAAATCTTGATGTAAATTTTTTGACGTAAAAACTTTTTTTCGCTCGTTAAGTACACTGATAGCCAGTCAAACTTGCTTGGGGTACAATATACCATCAGATTTCAATCACCAATAGCTACGTGGCTAATAATGCTATAACAACTGTTGAGGTCACAATGGATAGAGAATTTCTGTACGTGTTTATCGTGTAGCATTGGTTTTGCGCGCGACGTCATCGGGTTGTGAACTACTTACGCATGATTGTTGTTAATAAGCTTGCGTACAATTATAGATCAGTGTAGCGTGAAAACGCGATCACGCAGAACGTTCGTCGGATGTCATGACGGAGAGCACGAGTCCTCATGAAAAACTGCCAGCGACTCTGAGATATTTAGCAAGTGGCATGAGTTACGCAGAACTCAAGTTTCCTACAGCTATATCTCCCCAACGCCTTGGAGTGATAATTCTGGAGACATGTAAAGCAATACTGTATGCTTTAAAAGATTATATTAAGGTGAGCTCAACTATTACTTTATTTACATAATTCCATATTACAAAATATAAGTTAGTTTACATTTCCAATAAATTTTGCGTAGATTCATTTGTTTGCGCTGGCGGTTGTAAATTAAATTCCGTTATAATTTGCGATGTCACATGTAAACTTTTAATTTCTGCAAGCAAAATGGCATCGTTTGTTAATTTTTGGAAAATTGGTTGCATATCAGTGCTCATGCTTCGAAGTTTTTCTGCAATGTGTTCTCCAAACGCATCAAACTTTTGTTTTTTGTTCGCAGGTCCAGCTATAGATTGGTTGTCGATCTGCTTCGATATCTTCTCAAGCACTTGATCTGCTTTAGACCTTGTTCTTTTAAATGTGACGCGGTCAGCGCCAGATATGGATGGTCGTGGTGATGAATTAGCAGTAGAGATGTCAAGGTCCGCAAGTTCTCCGTTGCCCTAGAAATAAAATGATACTATAATTTATATAAACTACAGATTTTTAATGAAATTTAAATTGAATGTGTATTGACTTTAAATATTATTTTTGTTATTTCAGTTGCCAGAGGGTATGAGCGATTGTCAAAAAATTGCAGAAGATTTTATAGAGAAATGGAATTTTCCAAATTGCCTAGGACCCATCGATGGAAAGCATGTGGGAATAGTTCCACCTCCAGGAAGAGGTTCTTTGTCCTTTAACTATAAAAAATTCAACAGCGTTGTTTTAATGGCTTGTACAAATGGAAATTATGAGTTCATCTGGTGTGAAGTCGGGACAAATGGAAGAATCTCAGATGGGGGCATTGTGAGAAACACAAAATTTTATGAACAACTCATCACTAGATCACTAAACATTCCTCCGGCGGAATATGCCCTACGTTTTGGTTGGAGATGATGCGTTTGCTCTCAGACCTGACTTCTTGAAACCATTCAGTCAGCAAACACTGAATGATGATCGACGAATTTTTAATTATCGACTCTCAATATGGAAAATGCTTTTGGAATTTTGTGCAACAGATTCCGCATTTTTCAGACTAGCATCAACTTACATCTTGTGTAACTTACATGATGTGTTCTTCATAACTTCTTTCGCAGGAATAGCACACATTATTTAACTGAAGAAGAAGCTGTAGAAGAAGAACCTAGCTTCGAGAGAATAATGACAGGATTAGAACAAATCCCTTGCAACGCAAATTTCTTACGCAAAGTTAGCGAGGAAAATTTTTGTCGACTTCTTAAACAGAGAAGGAGCTGTTTTTTAGCAAAATTAATGCATCTGATTTTTGAATAACTAATAAAACTCCAAGTATGTATAACTTAAACTTACCTCATCATATCCAAAAACAATGACGTCAAAGACACTGGCGATATTTGTCTACGCACGTGGTGTGTCCTGTTCCTCAAAAAATGCAAATCAAAGTACCACAGCTTCGGAACATACACATCTTCTATCCCCGCACCAGATTGTTCTGAAGACCTCATCTCTAGCTGTAATTGTAACGTGAAAATTTAATTAAAATATTTTTTTGAACTACTGATTAAAAGGCTTTGATTCCAAATCAAATGATGGATCACATACTTTATTGAGCTCTTTTCTCCTTGATCCCCGTAGTGAATTTATTTTTGAAGTGAAAACTTCTTTAGCAACGTTGTGATTTGAAACTCGATGAAACGAAAAAGCGACACTAAGAAGAGACGAAAATATACATTTATAAGACATCACCTGCGAGAGAATGAGAAAGAAAAGACATATACAGTGTATCCTTTTATCTTAATATAAAACATAAATAATAGTACATTTCTCTTCAAAATCGCGTAACTCAAGTAATAGGAGCGCAGAAAATCATGAATGAACATGACAAAAATCAACATTAAGTTGCGTGGGTCGAGTAATTGGAGCAATGAAAAATCGGATCGGATTAATTTTTATGATGTTCATGATTTTCTGCGCTCCTATTACTTGAGTAGGAGACAGAAAATTTAGTGCAAAAATTATTACTCGTGGGAACTTCAGAGGGGGTAGGATACTAGTGGATTAAAGAAAATCGATTCGTTTCGTTTCGTTCCATTTCGTTACGTTGTTCTTTAGGGTTGTTTAAAACAGAAATAAGGCATATTATATTAATACTAGCTGTACCCGCCCGCTTTGCTGGGCATTACATAATACTGCATATATTTGTATACTGTATATGTTGATACTATATATGTTTTGTTTTTCTTTAGTTATAGATTTTTGATTCTTAGCAGTTATCTGTTGATTGTAACATAAGTTCAAAAACTTTCAAAGAATCTTTGACTTTTTCAACAATGTTTTTATTAACGTTTGGCTAAAAATTTTCGCCGTAAAATGGATAACAAATTGAAATTATGAACAGTGCTTAATAAGAAAATGAGAAATAAACTTAAGACAACTATTCAAGCACTCTGGAATTTTGGAGAGGCAATTTTGGAATTATAACTAAACCTTACAGCACCTATCAATTTTAAAGTTACAAAAACATTGAAATATAGTAGTTATAAGAAATCGAAATTTATCCTTTGTTCGGTGACAACAATGAAACAAATAAGGATTTATAGATTGCCGATTGAAACTCAAACACAACTGGTTAACTTTTGACTTAAACTTCGATAAGTACCGAATGTAAATTTTTTATGGCGCAGTAATATTTGAGAGGTTAACCCGATCCGATCGGCCACATCAACAATACGCCCACGTTAACCGTGTAAATTTATTTTCGGCGAATTTGTTGAAAAATATTGCTCTCTTCTACTTACAAAAAAAGTTAAGGTTTAATCACAGACAAAATAATTTACCAGATGTCGCGATCCCATGTGACTCTCTACCCATTTTTTCCAACATCACACACGTAACAGACAAAAGATCCATGGGCCGTATGCGCCTTTGACCGTCTTTAACGTTTAAAGAACAGACAGTGCGCGAATTGATGTTGATGTTTGATTGTCAAATAGGGAATGAGTGATCACAATAATAGGAAAGGGGGCTGAAACAAAATTTCGCGGATGGAACAGAATGTACAAGTACACACAATGCACACAATTTTGATGTTCTGAAATTTGCACAAAACAAACACAAACAAAAATGTGTACCATTGGAGAGTCAAATTTACTCAAAAATTTCTGTTTTCTGTGTAATAGTATTTTCTATTGATTTAAAAAAAAAATATACAAATTGAGTTTCCAATATATAAAAAATTACAAAATTTTTCCGAAAAACGCGAGAGATTTTAATCTGAATTTTATCATATACCATAACTTTTGTTTGGACACACATTTAAAAACTCAATTCAGAGAAAAAAGATGTATTGAAAAATTTAGGAAATTTAAAAAAAATGGGGGTCGGTCACAAGTATCAATCTCGTAGAACGCTTCGTTTAACCGCTAGGAACAAAAAATGGTTAAAAATTCAAAATCTGAATTTTATCAATTTTCCGATCTTTTAAATGCATACCTTTAAAACCTTAATGTAGAGAAAAATGATGTATGAAAGGAAGGTAGGAAATGTCAAAACAGTGGGGGTTGGACATACATAGGCATCCCGTAGGACGCTTCGTTTAGCTGCTACGAGCAAAAAACCGTTAAAAATTCAAATTTTTACCGGAAAAGAATCCTTCAAACCGGATGAAAATTAGTCAACTTGGGATTCCCGGAAACTCTGATGTCCTACGATCTGAAACTCAAAGAAATATTTACCATTTTCCACCAATTTGAACAAATCTATCTGCTACGGGTTTAATGAACCAAAATTGTATTGAATAACCCGAGTAAAATTTGTAGAAAACAATTAAAACCGGCTCTACGGAACTACAGAGTGTCAAATCATAGAGAATTCTTGAGAGAGAGCTTTTGTTCCGATTTGTAAAAGCGAAAAGTAACGGTTCCCTAATACGCAAGTATAGGTTGACGTTTTCGTATTCGAGATGGGCATAAGAAGATCCAAAAATAAATCAATCCCCATTTCCTAATCGAAAACCACATGACATGAAGTCGCATCCATCTCTAGTATGAATCCATGGATGGATTTCATATCAAGAGAAAGTGTACTTCGCTTCTTAAGAAAAATAAATGAAGAGAGATCGTGCAATCAACAAAATACCGAAATGTTCTCTCGAATACGTCTCATATTTAAGAGAGAGGGAGTAACCGCTAACGATGCGATAATTGCACGATCTCTCTTCATTTATTGATCTTAAGCTTAAGCGCTAAAGTCGACTTTCTCTTGAAAAGTAAACCGTGAAAAATTTAAATCTTAAATATTTCCAAAAGTTTAGAACCAATTTTTTTTAAACTTTACATAAACACTCAACTACCGCACAGTAATCTTCATGCCAAATTTTGTTGAAATCGACTTGGCAGATTCCGAGTTTAGCCGCGACAAACATTTTCAAAAAGATATCTTTTTATATATTAAAGATTAATAAATAAAGAAAGAGTTGAATCAGTTTTATACATATTTACTGAAAATTTAGCTTTACAATTTCAATTTGTTTTAGTTTTTGAACTGGATCATCCCGTAGCGTTTTTTATTCGCAACTTGATCTGCTTCAGTAAATAAAACACTGTTATTGATAGAACTAAGAAGATTATGGAATGGAACATTGAGTTCGACTATGAGACGGGAATGAGTTTTATACATACTCACTGAAAATTTAGCTTTACAATTTTGATTTAAAATTTTAATTTGTTTTAGTTTTTGAACTGGATCATCTCGTAGCGTTTTTTATTCGCAACTTGATCTGCATCAGAAAAGAAAACAATGTTATTGATAAAACTAAGAAGATTATGGAATGGAACATTGAATTCTACTATGAGACGGGAATCAGTTTTATATATACTTACTCAAAATTTTGCTTTACAATTTTAATTTAAAATTTTAATTAGTTTTAGGTTTTGAACTGAATCATCTCCTAGCGTTTTTTATTCGCAACTTGATCCGAATCAGTAAAGAAAACACTGTTATTGGTAAAACTAAAAAGATTATGGAATGGAACATTGAGTTCGACTATGAGACGGGAATGAGTTTTATACATACTTACTGAAAATTTAGCTTTACAATTTTGATTTAAAATTTTAATTTGTTTTAGTTTTTGAACTGGATCATCTCGAAGCGTTTTTTATTCGCATCTTGATCCGCATCAGTAAAGAAAATACTGTTATTGATAAAACTAGGAAGATTATGGAATGGAACATTGAGTCGACTATGAGACGGAGAGTTCTAGGGCGATGAGACCTAGAGATAAGGGAAGGAACAAAATGAACATTAGAACGAAGTGGTAGGGACGTTTAAAATGATTTTGTCACTTTAGCTTCGAAACAAAAGTTACATCACGTGAAAAATTTTCTATCTCTAAATATATCTCGTATAATAAATCTAATACAAACAAAACCATTAATTTAATACTTATTTCAATAAATATTTTCCAAGGATGCCGAAAACAAATGATGAAAAGTGTCTTGAGTTTCGGCAGAAAAACAAACCAAATATCATTTAAAATGTTCCAAGAAGTTCAACGGAACAAGTACGTGAATTTCGTGCACGCCGAAGGGCATTATTAAACGTGCAACATACAGTAACATGTATGCATAATGAAACTTTCAATGTTCAAAATCGTGAAAATCATCACTGTAAGTGTTCGAATATTCTCTAATCAGCAAATTTGGTTCTCAATCGTTACTGCTCATAGATCACATTTAAAATCTCCAAATATTACTTGTTTATCCTTATTAAAGTGAAAACTTCTTTAGCACCGTTGTTATTCTCTCTTCAAATGATTCCTACGTGAATGTACATATTACGAGTAAATGTGAAATATGATGTCTCAGTTGGATATAATATGTAGTATTGAAAATAATGATTGTGAGATCCCTAATACTTTTGTACATATATAAACAATTTACTTTTTTAATAAATTGGTCCTAATAGCTCATCACATACAATAAATTGCTTTTCAGGTAGCCCCCAAGCGGATGTACAGTCTGAAATTCCGTACTTATTACTTCGTCAACATAAAGTTGCACATGAAGAATTTCGCAAAAAGTTTTTGAACAATATGTTCGGTTGAACGTGCTCCGTGTGTGATCGATTGTGGTTCCAAAAAGATTTAAAAGCACCACGCACAGAACATGAGGAACTTTTTCGTGTAATAAATTGAAAATTATAATACAAGTGATGGTATTTTACTGTGCAGCACGTGTTACCAAGAAATTGAGAAGAAAGTTATTCCAACAATGTCCAAATATAACGGCTTCAAATATCAAAAGATACCTGCGTCTTTACCACCACTGGATTTGATTTTCGAAAGACTTGTCTCTCCGCGAATTCCCTTCATGCAAATAATACGGTTGCGACACGTCCATGGGCAATACGGAATTTATGGACAAATTATTAATATACCAGTCGATGTAGACAATATAGTAAAACTTTTACCTCGCAATATTGATGATGATCACTGCATCAACATTCATATTAAAAAAAAGAAAATTCACAGATCAAGCTATTTAGTGGGACTGGTGAATAAAAGAACAATTCGTGCATGGCTTCAGTACCTGCTTGAAACTCCACTTTATGTTTTATATAATATCAAAATTGATGAAAGCCTTTCAAACGATCATAATATTGATGAAATTAATCGAAAAGAAATAAGTGAAGTTATACCGATAGAAGACAGTCTAACAGCACAACAACAGACTCTGATGTGGAATGATGACGAGTACTTACGGATTGCACCTGGACAGTATAATCTCCCAAAAACTATAATTTTTGATGAACATGCGGAAGAACTTTCCATCCCATCCATCTATTTGGGCCATTTCCGAACATTCAGAGATGGAATAAATGCGACACCTTTTACGATAGCGACTAGTGAATTACGGAGATCTGACCGACGTGGAGTTACTCCATATCACTTATTGTACGTTGCTATGAAAATAATGAGGTTAAGAGTTCGTAATTCACTCACTATTGCATTCAGGCATGTGGGAAAAAATACTAAGATTACACGGCAGCAAATTGAATCAGATGAATATATTAATAATTGCATCGAAAGTAATTTGGCTTTCCTGCGATCAATACCAAACTCTCTTTGGTATTGGCGCGAACGGAAAAGAGATCTTCTCGCGATGATTCGTCAGTTGGGAAAACCTACTATGTTCCTCACTTTAAGTGCAAATGAAATCGGATGGAACAATTTACTGCAATTACTGTACAAATTAGAAAATAGAGGGGCTGAAATTTCAACAGAAGCAGTTGCGTCATTGGATTACATATCAAAGGCTACACTTGTGAATGAAGATGCTGCGACTTGTGCAGTATATTTCAATAAAATAGTCAATATATTATTGACTATTCTCCAATCCAAGAAAAATAGCCCATTTGGAAATTACCATGTTGTCAACTATTTTAAACGCATTGAGTTCCAATATCGTGGTAGTCCTCATGCACACATTTTACTATGGCTGAATAATGCTCCATCAGAAGCGCTTAATGGAGACAAACTAAATGCTATAACGATGATTGATTAATTAATATCAGTTTCTTCAACAGAGGCTACTGGATATATTCGTCTGTAAACCCACAAACACACTTTCACTTGCTACAGGAAAATAAAGACCAATCAACCTCAGATATGACGATTTGATGCTCCATTCACGCCATGTAATTTCACCACGATATTAAAACCCATGGAGAAAAATCATCCAGGATATACAAGTTATGCTAACCGTTATAAACAATTGCAAGCCAATCTCGAGAACAATAATTATGAAAGTATTGAATCTTTTTATGAAGAAAATCGAATTTCTTCTGACGAAGACTATTTTCATATTCTTAAAGCTGGAATTATTAGACCTAAAGTATTTTTAAAACGACAACCACATGAAAAGTGGCCCAAACCTTACAATCATTTCATTCTCAATTTATTTAAATCAAATACAGATATACAGTTTATTATCGAGGAATACTCTTGTGCCGCGTATGTTGTCGAATACGTTAATAAAACGAATAGAAGTATAAGCAACTTACAGCGGCAAATTATTGACATAATGGATGAGCACCCAGAATTCGACATAGTTGAAGTAACAAGGAAAATAAGTGTTAATATGCTCAATACTGTCCAATTGATGAGTCAAGAAGCAGCGTGGTACCAACTTTGTGAACCTATGTCCAAAAGTTCAGTTTCCGTAGTTAATATCTCTACCGTATGGCCTATTGAAAGACAACGAATTAGACGAACACAAAAAGAATTGGATGAAATGAATACTGATGAGAATTCAACAAATGTTTGGAAGGAAAACTGGTTTGACAAGTACGAGCAGCGCCCAGAAGAAATGGAAGAATTGTCACTTGCACAATTCGTTGCTAATTATACTAAAAATTCACAAGGATTGTATTTTCGTCGAAAGCAACAACGCAACATTCGTTATAGGAATTATGACATATCCTCAGATTTCAATGAGTACAAAAGGAAATGGTAACTTTACACATCCCGTTTCGTAATGAAGAAATTGACATTCTTGAAGATATGAAATTTATTAGGATTAACGATGAAAATGAAAACCATATTTTGGAACGTCGTAAGGAGTTCCAATCAGATTTCGACATAAGCAAAACTATAGAGATTTGTCGAAAACTATGTTGTGAAGATGGACAAGCGGACGATGACGATGAGATCCATGATGTTGCCAGTAGATTTCCAGAAGCCATTTCAAATCCATTTCAAGCATTATATGACAATCCGAATTCGGACGTAAACAGTGATTGGCGCTTAGCCACACTTAATAAACTTGGTGCCATTGCCAAGCGGAAAGAAAATCTGATGCCTTATGATCAATTTTATGAACTGATGAAAATGGCAAACCAAAAACAAAAAGAACTTTCGCTGCATGTCATTTCCAACCTTCAGTTAGAAAATTCGCCTCCGTTGCAACTATTTCTTACGCCCCCAGCCGGATGCGGCAAACCATTTGTAATCAGACTATTGATGGAAATTTATAATCGATATAATGCAAAAAATGGATTTTGCAACGCTTATGTCACTTGCGCTTCAACTGGTAAGGCTGCTGTGGCTATTGAAGGGAAAACGATACACACTGCACTAAAGATAAGTCTCTCAAAGTTACTTCCTTTGTCAATGGAAGTAGCACAACAGTAAAGATCACTGTTTAAATACGTGCGCGTATTAATTATCGATGAAATCAGTATGACTGGAGCCGTGTTGTTGTCTAAAATGGATTCGAGATTGAAGCAAATCACCGGTAATTTTCAAGGAAATTTTGGAGGATTAGATTTAATTTTGATTGGCGATCTACGTCAACTACCGCCAGCTCGTGCTACTCTGATTTATAAACCATAAAGGCGACAAATAATAGGTCTAACACTATTGCGAGGTTTGAAATTCTTCGAACTAAGCGAAGTTATGCGACAAGCCAATCGAAACTTTTCAACAATTTTAACAAAAATTGGCTCACATCTCGTTTAAAAAAAAAATGATAGAAAATTTTATCATGGTCGGAGAGCAACAGCATCCACAATTGAATTGCGAGCTGAATTTCAAAGGCTGAACCTGAATCGAATTGAAACAATTGAAAAACTAGTATTTGATATTATAAATACAAGGAAAGGATTGCCACTGTTTACTTACAACTGCCAAAGTTTACGAGCTCATGTACAGGATCATCAATTAGACAGAGTAGCATCGTCGTCGAATTTTTTAATTCTTTCCGAGATGTTGATGAATAATGATACTATTTTAAACATTCCAAATTTTGATATTGCAGTTAATTATAAAAGACCACATACGAGGGCAGGCGGAGTTGCAATCTACCATAGTAAAAATGACGTATCTCGTGTTACTACTCCACAAACACATCTCAATGTACAAAAAGTGAAACCATTGTCTGCTCAGTTTTCTAAGGTTGGAGAAATATGTGCTTGTGAAAGTAGATTGCACAATAATAGGTCAGTTATACTGGTGGCAATTTACATTTCTCCCAACCAATCATTAAGTGCCATTATTGAATTCATCCATTAGAATTTAATAAAGTACACACCAGAATTATCGCTGATTCTTAACAATAATTACGATAAAATTCCAATGATTTTAAGTGGGGATTTTAATGTGAATTTTGCATTGGATTCAGCGCTCCCTTTGATCGAGTTCTTGAAAAACAAATTAAATTTAAAAATGTGCAACAGTCGCACTGAATCGACAACAAGATCAAAAACAGTAATTGACGCTGTCTTTCAACGACATATTGATGGAATGCAAACAAAAGCTTTTATTTCATCCTTTAGTTATCATAAGCCACTTGTGCCATTTGTTGAAAATGGAAACATGAATGGATAGTTCTGATATTAATTATCATTTATAATAAGTAAAATATGAGATGTATGTATGTCCGTGATTCGACATTTTCGAGATATCGCGAAAATTTAACTCTCGTGAATTTGCTGCTACGTGACCAGCAACTCTTTTTCTAATTCGTCAGTGTTAGATGAATCCGTAAAATCGAGAAATGATTTTCTGCAGGCATAAAATTTAGTAATTTTTCATCTTTCGTTAATGAACAGTTTGATGAGAGATGACAATCTTTCGAATTCTTGTAACTTGTAAATCTTTCGAACTCTTGTAAATAACTTTTAAACATTACTAATTGTATCAATGTACCAATTTTATAATACAATAAATGAACTATATATCCAATTATCGTCTCATTATCTCGCAGTTAAGGTTCTCTAAAGGTTTCACTTCTACCGCGAGTGAAGTGCACACATGATTTTTTACAACTATGACTTTAGTGGTATGCACATCCTTCGTTTGGAATAATTGCAAGATCTTTTCGGATGCTAAGTTTCTTTTAGTTTAAGAATGGTATTCAGGATCTGTTGTTTTCCACAGACAGGGATAATCCCTGTATAAGTCTATTATTTACACCATGAAGTCCTTATTTCCCACCATTATATTGTAATATTAAAACTTCTTTGTGTCAAAACTTTCATAGGGGTTGCGAAGTGAATAGGCCAACATGAGACGTTGGCCACACAAGACACAAAACATATGGAACATCAAAAATTCACTTCATTTCACCACCACAAGAAACACTTCATAAATGGAATGACATCGTTCCAAAAAGTCGCCGTGAATGGATAAACCGAATGGGGTGGAGTGTGTGGCGTGAAACGATCTCCACATTCACGATGACGCCATAATGTGGACCGAAGGAGTGGAATGATGGATTTCAAATCATTTGGATATACAAATCATCCAAACACTCCACTGAAGCTAGGGCTACCAATCCCGCAGCCTATCTTCAATCTCAGTATTTGCGGGATTGAAAATTTTCAACCCCGCGGGATTTCGGTATTTGCGGGATCTCGCACATTGAAATTGTTAGTTATCTTAGTATAAATGCACTTGTATTTAAATTTCAAAATTATTATTAAGTCAAATTATGTGTAATATAGAATTAAGATTAAGAAATTTTGTAACTCAGGTAACATTGGACAATCTAGATAACATATTTATAAGGGTCCAAACAAGTTATGTACAATAATAAACGATATCATTCAAAAACTAAGTTAGTTTCATCAGCACGTGATTGAAAATGTTTGTGAAGAAGACATAACGTGTCTAGAGTGTCATCCGCCAGACTACTGCGTATCTTCGAAGAAATATAGACAGCTGAAGAAAACGCCCTGTCAGCTTCCACACTTGTATTCCTTTTAACGCATTATACGTATATGTGAGATTTTTTCTCGTCGAACCTCCAGATTCATTAAGGGTCATTTCCTTTTTGATGATAAACTCCAGTGAATTAGCCTTACTTGAAGATTGTGAGGGGCGAACTGTATTAGATGTTTATGAGATAATTAAATCCAGTTTCCTCTCCAGTGTAAGGTCTGTCGGCGAAACCACTTCATTGCTCTTGTGCGTTCCAATTACAACAACTGCTCCAGCCAAAACAGAAAGAGCTACATCGTCTTCTTCATCATCATTGGAGGTTAAACACAGAATTGCATTCTCATGACAAAATCCTTTATTTTCTTACGAAGCAAATTTTTTTCCGGGAGAGAATATGTATCATCATCATATGATGCTTCGTAAGTGCAAGGATTTTGAAGATAAATGAAAAGTGCAGTGATACTTGTTTGTCGAGATTGTAATTGACAATTGTTTGCCGAGATTTTAATTGATGTAACGAGATTTGAATTTTGTCGACAAACAACATCAACGGCAAGATTTACCGGTTTAAAAATATTTTCTAAATTTATTAAAGCATAAAGTTCTTGCTCGGAAAAGCTGTACTCGATGCTTGTGGAATAGTCCTTGTCAATCAAAGCTCTTGCAAAACACAATTTCAATTCGTTGAAAGTTTCGATCATCATAGTTAGACTAATCCATCTTGTATTGCAATCTTTTGCTAGCTCTCTTTTCCTTCCAAATTCTTTCCTGACGTATTCTTGAAGCAAGTCATTTGGTTGGTTGGCGAACTTGGTCATTTGGTCATCTGGTTTGCGAACTTTTCAATATACCTACAACTTTTCGAACCTTTCTGATTAAGTTGTTAAAATCAGATATTAGTTCTCCTTCTGTTTCCGACTACACTTCTTCATTTACAAATCTATCGTCGTTAGTTTCATTAGACCTTTCTTCTTCATCATTTGTGTTTGTCTCGGTATTATCGAAGTTTACAATTTGCTTTTGTTGAGTAGACTGGTGCTCATTTTTTAGGGTTCCGTACGTAGAATACGGAACCCTATTAATATGACTTTTTTGTCCGTCCGTCTGTCACAGAGCTGTATCTCCTGAACAATAATAGCTAGACACTTCACATTTTCACAAAGTGTGTATTACTGTGGCCGCTATAACAACAAATCATAAAAAAAAAATTGAAAATAAACAGAAACAAGTCTAAAAAAAATCAAAAAAAATATTAAAAAAAAAAATAAAAAAAAATTTTTAAACAAAATCATACACGCGCTGATACGGAAAGCGCTACCAGCAACGTAGAGGATCATACGCATTATGATCTAATTCGCATTACGATCCAAAAACGAAGACGGCGATAAGAATGCTGTTACGATTCGACAGTATTCCTTATCGCCGTTTTATATTTTTCAATGACGTTGGAATTTTCATTCATGACAAGAATGGAAGATTATGGAATGGAACATTGAGTCGACTATGAGACGGAGAGTTCTAGGGCGATGAGACCTAGAGATAAGGGAAGGAACAAAATGAACATTAGAACGAAGTGGTAGGGACGTTTAAAATGATTTTGTCACTTTAGCTTCGAAACAAAAGTTACATCACGTGAAAAATTTTCTATCTCTAAATATATCTCGTATAATAAATCTAATACAAACAAAACCATTAATTTAATACTTATTTCAATAAATATTTTCCAAGGATGCCGAAAACAAATGATGAAAAGTGTCTTGAGTTTCGGCAGAAAAACAAACCAAATATCATTTAAAATGTTCCAAGAAGTTCAACGGAACAAGTACGTGAATTTCGTGCACGCCGAAGGGCATTATTAAACGTGCAACATACAGTAACATGTATGCATAATGAAACTTTCAATGTTCAAAATCGTGAAAATCATCACTGTAAGTGTTCGAATATTCTCTAATCAGCAAATTTGGTTCTCAATCGTTACTGCTCATAGATCACATTTAAAATCTCCAAATATTACTTGTTTATCCTTATTAAAGTGAAAACTTCTTTAGCACCGTTGTTATTCTCTCTTCAAATGATTCCTACGTGAATGTACATATTACGAGTAAATGTGAAATATGATGTCTCAGTTGGATATAATATGTAGTATTGAAAATAATGATTGTGAGATCCCTAATACTTTTGTACATATATAAACAATTTACTTTTTTAATAAATTGGTCCTAATAACTCATCACATACAATAAATTGCTTTTCAGGTAGCCCCCAAGCGGATGTACAGTCTGAAATTCCGTACTTATTACTTCGTCAACATAAAGTTGCACATGAAGAATTTCGCAAAAAGTTTTTGAACAATATGTTCGGTTGAACGTGCTCCGTGTGTGATCGATTGTGGTTCCAAAAAGATTTAAAAGCACCACGCACAGAACATGAGGAACTTTTTCGTGTAATAAATTGAAAATTATAATACAAGTGATGGTATTTTACTGTGCAGCACGTGTTACCAAGAAATTGAGAAGAAAGTTATTCCAACAATGTCCAAATATAACGGCTTCAAATATCAAAAGATACCTGCGTCTTTACCACCACTGGATTTGATTTTCGAAAGACTTGTCTCTCCGCGAATTCCCTTCATGCAAATAATACGGTTGCGACACGTCCATGGGCAATACGGAATTTATGGACAAATTATTAATATACCAGTCGATGTAGACAATATAGTAAAACTTTTACCTCGCAATATTGATGATGATCACTGCATCAACATTCATATTAAAAAAAAGAAAATTCACAGATCAAGCTATTTAGTGGGACTGGTGAATAAAAGAACAATTCGTGCATGGCTTCAGTACCTGCTTGAAACTCCACTTTATGTTTTATATAATATCAAAATTGATGAAAGCCTTTCAAACGATCATAATATTGATGAAATTAATCGAAAAGAAATAAGTGAAGTTATACCGATAGAAGACAGTCTAACAGCACAACAACAGACTCTGATGTGGAATGATGACGAGTACTTACGGATTGCACCTGGACAGTATAATCTCCCAAAAACTATAATTTTTGATGAACATGCGGAAGAACTTTCCATCCCATCCATCTATTTGGGCCATTTCCGAACATTCAGAGATGGAATAAATGCGACACCTTTTACGATAGCGACTAGTGAATTACGGAGATCTGACCGACGTGGAGTTACTCCATATCACTTATTGTACGTTGCTATGAAAATAATGAGGTTAAGAGTTCGTAATTCACTCACTATTGCATTCAGGCATGTGGGAAAAAATACTAAGATTACACGGCAGCAAATTGAATCAGATGAATATATTAATAATTGCATCGAAAGTAATTTGGCTTTCCTGCGATCAATACCAAACTCTCTTTGGTATTGGCGCGAACGGAAAAGAGATCTTCTCGCGATGATTCGTCAGTTGGGAAAACCTACTATGTTCCTCACTTTAAGTGCAAATGAAATCGGATGGAACAATTTACTGCAATTACTGTACAAATTAGAAAATAGAGGGGCTGAAATTTCAACAGAAGCAGTTGCGTCATTGGATTACATATCAAAGGCTACACTTGTGAATGAAGATGCTGCGACTTGTGCAGTATATTTCAATAAAATAGTCAATATATTATTGACTATTCTCCAATCCAAGAAAAATAGCCCATTTGGAAATTACCATGTTGTCAACTATTTTAAACGCATTGAGTTCCAATATCGTGGTAGTCCTCATGCACACATTTTACTATGGCTGAATAATGCTCCATCAGAAGCGCTTAATGGAGACAAACTAAATGCTATAACGATGATTGATTAATTAATATCAGTTTCTTCAACAGAGGCTACTGGATATATTCGTCTGTAAACCCACAAACACACTTTCACTTGCTACAGGAAAATAAAGACCAATCAACCTCAGATATGACGATTTGATGCTCCATTCACGCCATGTAATTTCACCACGATATTAAAACCCATGGAGAAAAATCATCCAGGATATACAAGTTATGCTAACCGTTATAAACAATTGCAAGCCAATCTCGAGAACAATAATTATGAAAGTATTGAATCTTTTTATGAAGAAAATCGAATTATGATCATTATGATCTAATTCGCATTACGATCCAAAAACGAAGACGGCGATAAGAATGCTGTTACGATTCGACAGTATTCCTTATCGCCGTTTTATATTTTTCAATGACGTTGGAATTTTCATTCATGACTCAAAATACAGTGTACGTGCACGAGCACTAGAATGATTGCTTGCTTGAATGATTAAAGTTGCTTCAAACAAAGTATGTATGTCCTAATTATTCCGCTGGATACGCCTTACCTTTTCTCAAATGAAACAATTTTGAAAGAGACTTTCAAGACAATGAATTTCAACGAGATTACTTACCAGCGTTCTTTGGTTCTTTTGTATGTCAAGGGATATTAGCAGCCTTTCGAATTTTTTTGTGGGCGTGTGACCTTCCTCCTTCCTTTGTTTTGGAAATATTTCCTTTATGGAAGATTTGAGCGATCTACGGTTTTTGGCACGAATTTAGAGCACGATTAAACTAGTGACGACATTGAAACCAGAGTGTTTAACTTGTAACGACGTTTCAACAAGTGTGAAATAGATTTTTTGCAAAAAAATATAATTTCAACATCGACGAACTTCCCAATCTTCCGATTTGATTCTAATAACTTTGTTTTAATGTTAAATATTGTAAGGTAGTACGAAACCCTTCGTGTGCGGATCCGACTCGCACTTGCCAGTTTAATTAATAAATAATGTCCAATATTTCAAGTTGTAAGCCATGGGCATAACAGAGTTGTTGAGATGGGTAAATCCACTAACCAACTTAAACCATAACCGATGCTCCGTAAGTTGTAACTGCAGCAATATCTTTGTCCAAATCAAGTTAAAATTCCTTCAACTTCACCCTCAAAAGTTCTACGCAAACTGTTGCTGGCATACTCCCATAAATACGTAAGTCCTAAATTCCATACCAAGACACGATCGTTTGCTTAAGTGTGGGCACTGATGTTAATATACCGCCTGTTACTAGACGACGTCCATCCGTCAAAAGTAAGCGAAAAACGATTGTCTTTTTCCTTTAATTCGTGCAATTCATGGACCACTTGCATACGAAGAGTTATTCCGTAATTCATGAAAATCATTCGAAAAGATGTTGCAGATCTAGGCAAAAAGTGTCCTTTTCCTTTAAATAATTCTTGCACATCTGAACAAGTTGCAAAAATGCTCAAAGGCAGTCCGTCTTTTGCAGTCATACGTGCCACTCTTTCTTCCATTGAAATTTCATTATTTTTAACCGAAAAGTGGTCCGTCATCTTCATTCGCTTTTTTGTCGAACTTGGAACAGGGCAGGAAGTTGCGGTGGAACTTGACGTCAACGACGAAATATCTGCCACCCTTTTGGTGAAATTTCAATACCGTGCTTTGACTTCAGATGAACATGTTAGCCTTTGGTTGATCAAGCCGTAGTTTTTGTAATGGACTTACACAATTTACTTTTTGCTGTTAAACCGTCTTCAAATTTCAAAAAATGCTTCCATACAATAGAATTGCTTGTAAAACTACTGTAACCACTGAATTAATAACTATAAGTTATAAGTTATAAATTTTAGTCATTAATTCAATGACTGTAGCGCATTTAACTTGACATTTTAACTTATAACTTCCTTATAGCACTTTATAATCAATGTTTTATTTAATATTGTAATTCACTCATTCCATTGTATTCACTCGCTGGCTTCTGATTGTTGACTAGGTCTAGTTAGTTCTGATTCTCATTGATTTTGTCTAAGATAAAACGAAGGCGCAGATGGCTTAATGGGATTTTAATGTGTCGTCTTGGTTCGACCATTAAAATGGTTGGGTTTAATGTTTTTTTACAGACTTGCGATTGGGAAATGGTGCGAGATCCCGGAATACCGAGATCCCGGAATGCCGGGATTGGAAGCCTTAACTGGAGCGATGTGCGATTACGCATTCACGGTCGCGATTTTGAACGATATCATTCCATTTGGCATGATGGATCGACCGTGAATGGGGCAAACAGAACTTATACCATAATAAAATGGCAATGTAAATGTTTTGAAAATGGACTTTTCGCATTCGAAGACTAATCTAATGAGGTATCGTCGTCCGTCCCACGTAACTATATGAATAATTATATTCTTAGAGTGAAACTTCTTTTTCGGTGAATTTCTTTACGTAAATGACTGTCCGTGCAGCAGTACAGTGCATACTCTGAGAGTAAAGTGAAGGGGTAGGCGGCGTCAACGGTGGGAGTGAGGTAAAACCAAAACCAAAGCTAACCCTCCCAAAGTTTCTCATCAACCCACTCTACAAGACAAAAGCAGTTTCTCTGATTTGCGTTTTATTCGGCGCATGAGTCCTTTATTCATATGAGACGACATCTTCAATTTTTTTCAACTCACTATTTAGATTCTTACGTATATTCTGGGAAATATGTTTTTTTGTTTCACTTGAGGTCCTGGTAGTCCTTCTCAAGCTCTTTAGAATGACATACAAATCAACGTCCTTTTTAAACGCGGATGATGACTACATACAAGGCTTAGGTTTAGGTTTTCAGGGTGGAGTGTTCACACTGATTGTACGACCCACTCCCACTCGGAGGCCAGATGGCCCATTGTGATGCCCTTTATTTTTGAAAAATCCCTTCCTCTCCTATCGCTTTTTCCTTTTGTCCTCTGCTCTGAGGCATTTCCACGTTTGAGCAAAGTTCCTTACTTGTTGGACATCCATGGCTCCTACATCCCCCATCCCTCTGAAGGACTCTCTTCCCAGTATGAGCCGCCAACTTTCGGCTAATGATGGGCAGGAGCATAAAAGGTGTTCCACTGTCTCCTCTTCCTCGTCGCACTCCTTACAGACACTGTCGACTGTGACTCCCCACCTTTGGAGGTTTTTCTCAACCAGACAGTGTCCTGTAGTGACCATTGTGATGGTCCGCACCGAGGTCTTTGTTGCTCCTAACAAGCCCGCCGTTCTTACCTCATCAATTCTGGGCCACAGTTGTCTTGAGTTGAAGCAGTCGTCTCTGTTGCTCCATCTCTTGCTGTGTTGTTCCCGAATTATCCGGTCTATGGTCTCTTTCTACAACCTCATCTGTGGCTTTGTGGAGTTAGCTTCTTCAGCACTGTGAATTTCGGTTCCGATCCTTGCCAGTTTATCCGCCCGTATGTTCCCTTCCACATAGCTGTGTGCGGGTACCCAACAGAGGCTGGCTTTTTATCGGATCCAGGACAGTGCTTCCCGGCAGCTCATCACTGCCTTTGACTTGATTGTCTTAGATTCCCGCGATCTAATAGCCGCTTGACTGTCGCAATAGATTGTGACTTTCCGAATTTCTTGGCTAGTCAGATGTTTTAGTCTTGCTGCTCTCTCTATTGCGTTGATTTCCGCTTGCAGTATACTACAGTCTTTATTGAGTCTATGTGACTTTTCGACTTGTAGTATCTCCGAGTATAGGCCGACTCCAGTCCCCGTTTCAGTGAGCCGTCCGTGAATACGCTTATTTCTCCTCTGTTCAGGATGTGACCTTTGCCCCACTCATCTCTGGTTGGGATTTTGATCTCTAACTCCTCCCCAAACCATTGCCTTGCCACCATATAGTCCGTGTGCTGTCGTAGCACTCCGGCTTCCACGGTGCCTCCCATTTTCAACATCTCTTCCAGTATACTAGCATGACCATGGTCTGTGTGCCTCCATTGTTTTGTTTCCCTCAACCTGAGGGCTGCTTTGGCTGCTTAACATCGCTTCTAGCGCCGCTTGAGGTGTGCTCTTTATAGCTCCCGTTGTGCTTATCGCTGCTAGTCGCTGTACCTTTCCCAATATCTGTTTATTAGTCTCCTTGTCCATGGCTTTCCACCATACAAGGGCTCCATACGTGATAATGGGTCTGACGATCATTGTGTAGATCCACTGTATGATCCGTGGCTGTACACCCCGTTTCCTACCAAACATCTTCCTACATGTGTGTTTATTCATTTTTTCATCCTTTCCTCCACATTTCTCCTCCAAGTGAGTTTAGAGTCCAGGATGACTCCTAAGTACTTTGCCTCTCTCGAGAGACCTAGTACTTGTCCTTTCACCTTTGGTAGTCTGACCTGCGGTGTCTTATATCTTCTGGTGAAGAGAACAAGCTTCATCTTTTCAGGATTTATCCCTAGCCCGTTCTCCTCTGCCCATTTATTTGTCTCCCCTAAGGCCTCACCCATGGTGTCACATATCGTTTGTAGGTCTTTGCCAGTTGTCAGTATGACAACGTCATCTGCGTAGGCGTTGACCCTTATTCTTCTACTCCTGAGGTCTTTTAAGATCGAGTTTATTACGATCAACCACAAAAGTGGGGACATTACCCCTCCTTGTGGCGTGCCTCTGGTCGCCCGCCTTCTGATCTTGTTATCTCCCACTTCTGTACTGATAATTCTGCTGTTTAGCATACTTATTATCCAGTGCGTTATGGTGGCCTCAACTTTCAACTTCTCTAATTCCTCCCTACTTGCATTGGTCTTTACATTGTTGAAGGCTCCCTCTATGTCCAGAAACGCTCCTAGGGCATATTCCTTTTGCTGGAGGGATTATTCAATCGTTCCAACCACTTCATGCAGCGCACTTTCCACCGATTTACCTTTGAGGTAGGCGTGCTGTGCTATACACTCCTCCTCTATTTTGGTCTTCTGCTTAATGTTAAGGTCCAAAATTCTCTCCATTGTCTTTAATAGGAACAAGGAGAGGCTTATTGGCCTAAATTCCTTTGGTGTAGTGTTGCTTGACTTCCCCGATTTGGGTATGAAGGCAACCCTTACCTCTCTCCATATATCAGGGATGTATCCTAATGATAAACAGCCCTGAAAGATGCTCGTCAGTACATCTGCTATGCTGCCTATCGAATTTTGCAGCATGGCTGGTGTGACTCCATCCAGCCCCGAAGATTTATATGGCTCGAATGTTTTCACCGCCCATATTACCTTCTCCTTGGTGATGGCGTCTTTTATAGTTACCTCCTTTGGACTAATCCTGATCGTTGGGCTCTCATCCTCGCCCCATGTTGTCAGGCAGCCCGGGAAGTGAGTCTCCATTTCTTGTTACCCCATTGTTAGTCTCGTAGTTATCAGCAATTATGACGGTATTTTGTAACGCAAGACAATTTTGTAACGCAGGACTACCTATCACTGTACTAAATGAGCTTAAGGATGTTTCCAGGTGTTAGCAAAATGGGTGTATAAAATGGAAGAAGATCAGCAAAAATTCGTCTTAATCTATATATTAATAGGCGACACGTTTTTTTGTTATCCCTTTTACAGAAAACCAGATGGACTTACCAGAATGAAAATTATACCATTCGAAAGATTCGTTTTTCTTCTATGTGCATCACATAACCTTTTTTCTTAAATTTAATTAAAAATTATTTTAACTTTAAATTGAAATTGAAAAATTCTATGGGATAGTATGTGTGAATTGAACACACGTATAGCGTAGATGATGCTTTTGGGAAGAATGTATGTGTGGTACTGTTTAGGTTTTCGCCTGCAAACATGCAATTACATGATTATTTTTGGTTTGTGTCCACAATATATAACATGTACTTAATAAGTAAAGAATCAAACCAAATGGATCAATCTTCTGCTGGGGACACAAACCGAAAGAATTAACATATAAATGCATTCCTCTACGAAAAAATCAAAATATAGAACATACTTATTTAACATTATCATTGCCATAGATCATACGTTCGACTGAAAAAACTACCATTTATGCCAAATACGTGCATTCTTTTCACTCAAACCTAATATCTATGCCAACGATATTGTGAGGGGCAAATGCAGCCATATCACAGACAATAGTCGTATGTTCATTCTTTTGCTTTTTGCGTAGAAGAAGGCAATCCTTGGCTAATAAAATTGCATTCTTCCAGACAAAAGCCAAAACTATGAACATATGGCCACAGACAATAATATGGATGCATTACCACAAACAAATTTAAAGCCATCGTTTACTTATACCATTATTTTTTGCTAATTTGTTTAAAATATATGCAAATTTTATTTTAAAAAATATGGAAAATCATATTTTACAGTTATCTCTAGATAACGCGAGGTTAACTATCACGAATAGTTATGGAAAGCGAGCGAAAGTCTGAATTTTATCATATTTCTTAACTTTTCTATGGACCAACTTCAAAAACATAATTTAGAGAAATATGATATATGGCCAAAATTTGGGAAATGCCAAAATAATGGGGGTTGTTGATACATATAAGACCCCTAGAATGCTTAATTTAGCTGCTACGAGCAAAAAAGTATTAAAATGCAAAATCTGAATTATATCATACATACAAACTTTCGACTGCACACATTCAACACCTCAATTTAGAGAAAAAAGAAAAGGTAGGGAATAAAAGTTTCTTTGTTTGGGTAGAAATTCCACATATAGTTCACTTACAATATATATTTCCCACAACTTCATAATATAGTTGTAAACCATATGATCCACGGTTCGTGTGGTTTATTTGAATCATATCCCCGTCTGTATGAGAGATGGTAAATGCAGCAAAAGCTTTTATAAGGACTTTAACAATACAACTCAAGCCAATGTTAGATCCGTCGTGTGAATGGTATAACAGTTGACTTTCGTGGCCACTTTGTTGACAACCGTTACTCTGTTCCTTAAAATCCATATCTTTTAGCGCAATTTGATTGCTACTTAAATGTGGAAGTTCTTGGCACAGTTAAGTGCCTAAAATATATGTACAAACATGTTTATAAGGAATATGACTGTGCCTCATTACAGTTTGGAAGAGTTTCAGGTGTTCAGGGCAAGGTTTATATAGATGAAATCGATAGCTTTTTGTCCGGTCACTATGTTGGATCTACGGAAGATAGTTGGCGCATAAATGAGTATCCAATGTATTACCAGTCACGTAATATATTATAGTTCGACTTGAATGTCACTTGCCTCACCGGCAAAAGGTAGTCTTTAGGGAAGGAAATGTTCAGTAAGTTCTTAAAAATCACAGAAGAACAGGATTGACTGCATTCTATGAAATCAATCGAATTAGTTCATCCGAGTTTCTATATACAGAGACGCCGATGCATTATATTTACGTAGATAAAGAAAAGAAATGGAAAAAATCTCAAAGAGGAAGTAGTAGAGCTATTGCTAGATTATTTTATGTTTTATGTTGAGCTGTTTCATTTGAGACTATTTTGCTTCATGTTCGAGGGCCCATCAGGATTTGGGTACTGTTGGGAACATTATTTACTGCACATTTTCAGCACATGCACGACGTATCGCATGAACTGATGGAGAGTGGCGTGAATATTTATTAGAAGTAAAAGAGTGTAACTTCTCTCAGCAGCTAAGAGAGTTATTTGCCATATCCTATTTGTGGTATGAACTTTCCTATAAATGCTTTAGATTTGTGGAATGAATTCAAAATGTTCATGTGTGAAGACTTTTTAAGAAATTCTTCAGAAAATGATTCATATAACCGTGCTTTATTAGCTATTTAGGAAATTTTGTTCAGTAATAATTTATCATGTGAACAGCAGCTATCCGCTATTGATTTAGTTTTACAGTAAATTTTAAATTATTACCAGTATTACGGTTGCAAAATTATTCGTCTTACAGCTCATGCTGGTTCTGGTAAGACTTTTTCCCAAACCGCAAATATTCATAAATTGAATTCTTTGGATCTTCAATTTATTGCGTGCGGTTTCAGTGGTATTGCATGCGCTCTTTGAAATCAAGGTCTAACTTTTCACAAAGTTTTCAAAATACCTATACCGATTTTAGAGAATTCCGTATCAAAGCTCTCTGTAAATAGTGGCCAAGCATAGTTCATAAGGTCTGCATCTATCACTGTCGCAGATGAAATTTCAATGTGCCCGCTTAATGTTCTCTAATCAATTTACCATTTTTCACACTATTCATTCGGTACTTCAACTAAACTTTTCGAAGCTAAAACTATTTTATTCTGTGGAGATTTTTGACGAATATTGCCAGTTATATCTCACGGTACACGCGTATCACTTATTAAGAACTGCCTTAATTCATGGTCCGAATTTTCAACATTCCACAAAATAACCTTACCTCATGAGATTGAATTGGTTGAATTTCCTAAATCTCTTGCTAATGGAACCTTACCCACATTTCCAGATTACAGGCCAAGGTGTTATTGAAATACCTTTCCATTTAGTTAGCGGTAACTACGTTATTACAGATACATATGGCAATGTATCTGAAACCATTCAGTCTAACGATATCCTCAATTCGGTTATATTAGCACCCAAATATGGAGACTACACTTTCGTCGATGCAGCAATTTTTAACAGTCTGTCCGGAGAGGAACGAATATTTTTGAGTTCCAATAACATCTTGTGTGATGATTGTAGAGAGCAAATTAATTTTCCAGTAGAATTTTTATACTTAGTTTATGTAAGTGGGTACTTTTACTTATTCGTCATTTGAGTACAGGACTTGACTTGCTTGGTCAATGGTACACCTATGCGTTTAGTTCGAATGCAAAAAAAATTGTTTGGATTATGAGATTTCAGCAGGAATTTTTCAAAACACAAGTATTTTGACACCACAAACACACCTTAATTATTCAAGAACACTTCTGTCTTTTTCCTTTAAAAAAACTCAATTTCCTGTCATTATGGCTTTTGCGATGACAATTATTAAATCCCAGGGGCAAACGTTTCAAAAAGTAGGAATCTTACTCAAAAAACCAGTATTTTCTCACCGTCAATTGTATGTTGTAGCCAGTAGAATTTGATCGTTTGATCGATTGCGTGTCTATTTATCTGAAACACAAGGCCATGGTCATTTGGCAGAAGATGAAAGATTTTTTACAAAAAGTATTTTGTATGAGAAAATTTTAAGATCTCTTACGATCCGCAACCGCACCCGCAAGGTTTTCGATAATTATAGATACGGCCTCATTCAGTATAGATGTACTTTGACTTGCAAAATTAGCTGAAATGAGTGCTACTATGGTCTGAACTAAATCACTTCCTTACTTACAATGCTACTGTATAGAAAGCACCATGCGCGAACCATTGGAGGAACGTAGCGAACGGCGGGGGTTGGCAAGCGTAGCGAGCAGGGGGCGCCCCCCTAGTAACAATAAAACTATGAACCTAAAACGAGCACATCTACCATTAGTTTCAAAATATAATTTACAAATATGATAAAAAACACTCGCAATTACTAGTAAACGTGGCTTTATCAGATATCACCAGTACTGTAGGATTATGGATTACAGCTGATGAAAGTGATTCTACATTTTATCCGCTGCTTACTGCTGTCGAAAAAAAATAAGTTTTCTTTTCCTTACTTGGTACAGAAATAATTTCCGGCCAACGAGAATAGGCACCAATTACCAACAAATAAACTTTACCTCTGGAATGACCTGAAAAACCGGAACGCGTAGTCTAGGCCCATGCCGTAGACTGTGCGAGAAAACGTCGGGATAATGGTTATCTAGAATAGTAGGTTTAAATAATAGATAAATCATTC
This sequence comes from Chrysops caecutiens, assembly GCA_963971475.1. Lineage (NCBI taxonomy): Eukaryota > Metazoa > Arthropoda > Insecta > Diptera > Tabanidae > Chrysops > Chrysops caecutiens. The sequence continues at coordinate 55,021,699 of OZ020567.1, read as the reverse complement.
GTTTATTGTTTTGTGCCGTTTTTCGATTTCTTCTTCGATGGCCCCGCAGCTCTGACATTTGCTCGGCACTTCACATCTTAGGTTTCTTAAGTTAATTCCGATGGCGCTTCTCTGATTTGCGGTTCATTCAATTCGACGCATATTTACGACTCATATGAGACGATATCCTTCGCTCCTTTTTAATTTTTAATAAAATACCAATTTTGTTTATATTTCACCGTATATATTTAGTGTTTCACTTTCTTTTGAAGCTCTGCACAATGATACCCAAATCGAAGTTGTAGCTAATCGCGTCCTCACGCTACACTTGTTTCTATGTTCACCCATCGCTAATTAGCAACAACCACGCGTAGGTACCTGCACTACTCCAACGACAAGGCCTGCAAAACAAACGCTGCATAATATATACGTAACAATATGCTCTATCCAGCGTGAACTCAATTGTTGTTATGGAATTATCAGTCTCGTGGTTATTAGCGATTGAAATATGACGGTATTTTGTGACACAAGAATGTGCGACTGGCTATTAACGTACATACTTAACGAGAGGAAAGACGCTTCCGTGTCAAAATAGCCGACGCATGATTAAATTCGATGACCGATAGCCATGAGGGAGAGTTTCTATAATGATATCAACGGTGGCCGCGAACGAGTGTTCCAGTACACGAATATTCCTGGCTGCGTATTTTGCTATGCCATATGGGTTGAATTGAAGTTGATTTGAAATTAATGGGACTTAACTACGATATAGTTTCAACACAATGAATGCGTTCCCGCGTCATCAACAACGAAAAACCCCATGAGCCTGGAATTTTTCGTTGGCACGATAAGAAGTTGCATTGTTGCGAACAACATTTGATCGACGAGACATGATTTTTGTTATGAACTTTTATTTTTATTTTGCCCGAATTATTTTATTTTAATGTTACCATATTTTTAAATGTTGAGTTTTGTTTTTGTTTCCAACATATATAAACTCCTTTTGATCTTCTTTCATTTCCTTTTTATTTTTCAATTAACTTTCTACAATATTTCGTTACTTGACAATATTCTCTATCTAGACCTACTAAAGTGTCTACTATAATCTTTACTTATCCTGTTACTAAAGCTACTCACTATCTATTCAACTCAATTCAATTTGTTTTAACTCAATTTTATTTAACTTAGTTTTGACGTGAAAACGTCTTTCTTCTCGTTGAGTATGTACATTGGTAGCCAGTCTAACATTCTTGTGTTACAAACCACCGTCAGTTTTCAATGCTAATAACTACGAGACTAATAACGCGATAACAACGGTCAAGGTCACAGTGGATAGATAATTCCTGTACGTATTTATCGTGCAGCATTCATTTTACGCGTGACGTCACCGGGCTGGTTTACTCACGCATGATTGTTTTTAATAAGCGTTGCGTAAAATTATAAATCAGTGTAGCGTAAGAAAGCAAATATGTAGGACGTTCGTTCGGGAGTTATTGTAAGGAAGTTGAGAAGAAATACCAGAATCTAAATTTAAACAATAAAAATATTTGCCAAAATATAATTATAAACCGGTAATAAATTGGAAATTGAAAAAAAATTTGTAATATCGTCTCATATGAGTCGTAAATATGGGCCGAATTGAATAAAAGGCAAATTAAATACAGCTTGCTTCAAGACGACTTCAAAAAACCTAAAGTGTTCAGTGCCGAGTACCATATACATATGTCAGGGCTACGACAGCATTGAAGAAGGAATGAAAGTAGGCGCGAAGAAAAAACGTCTGATTTATCTTTTCTGTCATCGTATTACTCTATATAACCATTGCATAAGGGATATCGATTTAAGTACATAATAGTAAGAAACACTTATCATAATTTTATCCCGAAGATTTCACGGAAAATCTACGGCGCGGACCTTGACTGAGCCTTTCGGTTTTTTTAGCGTTGTGTGAGGGTATTTATGAGTGTAGCGTTACAGCGCGTTGAGCTTAAACGTTGTTTTGGGTATCATTGTAAAAAGCAAAAAAAGCTACCAGGACGTGGACAGAAACAAAAATATTTTCCGAAATATAAGCAAAAATCGCTATGAATTTGAAAATCAAAAAAATATGGAAGATATTGTTTCAAATGAGGCGTAAATATGCACCGAATTGTAAAAAACTCAAATCGGAGAAAACCCGCACCAAAACGAATATTAAAATCCAAAAATGGCTATCCAAATCTAGTAGATTTCGTGAGATGATTTGATAAATCTCCTCGCCCGTTTACACCGCCAGTGAGGAGATTTGGTTTGACACTTCGACGTGCTTCGACATTTTTCATGTGAAAGTGTTATGATTTGTGGTTCTGTTTTGCTTCAAATCTGTTACAAAACTATGTTGGACAAAAGTCTATGCCTTCCCTTACCTCTTTTGATTTGTTTTTTATTAAATTAATTTAAAATTTTATATAAATTTCCAAAATCAAAAACCGCGCCACATAATGAAATTAAACATCGCGCACAACAATCAATTGAACTCACTTCGGATACGTCCAAAGAATACTAAATTGTGCTAAGGGACGTAAAATGGCAAAAATGATCACCACCAGATGGTGCCACTGAGGTGATTTAGTGTGGATTTCGAATTAATCTACTCCCGAGAAGATTTTGAAAATGTATGGTAAATCTTGGAGGTTTCAGCAAAATTTCGGGTTAAATCTTGTCAAGTTGCTTAATCTACCAGGCTTCGGTCGGTATAAACGCCATATAAAGCTCAAATGAATGCGAAAATCATGTTTTAGTTTCCTTGACGTAAGGACGTCTTTTCGCTCGTTAAGTACACTGATCGCCAGTCAAACTTTCTTGCGTTACAATATACCGTCGGATTTCAATCTCTAATAGTAACGAGGCTAGTAGTGCGATAACAACGGTTGAGGTCACAATGGGTAAAGCATACCTGTACGTCTTTATCGTGTGGCATTTGTTTTCCGCGTGACGTCATCGGGCTAGTGCATCGGAGGTACGCATGATTGATGTTTATAAGCATTGTGTAAAACTATAAACCAGTGTAGCGTGAAAACGCGGTCAGGAAGGACGTTCGCTCTAGTGCCATTTTAGGGAGTTTGATAAAACCGACCAGGACCTTAAGTGAAATAATAAAAATATTCGCCAAAATGTCAGTTAAAATCGGTATTAAATTGGAAAAAAAATTAAAGATATCGTCGCAAATATGTCGCCAATATGCGCCGAATTGAATAAAGCGCAAATCGGAAAAATCTTGCATAAAAACGAATTGAGTGAAACCTCAAATGTCCAGTGCCGAGTAAGTTTAGAGCTACGGCAGCATCAAAGAGAAAATGTAAAAAGGCGGAAAAAATAAACTTGTGATTTAACTTTTCTATCACCATATCACTCTATATAACCATTGTATATGAGGCAATGATTTATGTAAGTACATACTAATAAGAAACACTTATTATAATTCATTCCCTAAGTTTTCACGGAAAATCTACGGCGCGGACCTTGACTGGGCCTTTCGGTTTATTTTATTTCCTTCTTAGTCTATCGGTTTATAGTGGTAGTTTCTTAACCTATTCCCTTACTTGGCTGGTACTAATTTCGTGGCCTCTTTAGCACCTTCTTCCTTTTTCGGTGTGCCAACCGTTCCTGCTTCAACATTGTGATTGTTATGCTGGTCGGTATCCTCTCTTGCTTGGTTTGAGCTAGTACCCAAGCCTTTGTGGCCTCTTGAACCAATCGTCTATATCGAGCCTCGACACAGGTCTTCTCCTTCTTGGGCGTTGGTTGCACGATCGGTTTGTTGCGTGATGCGCTGGTTCCTCCGACGATACTCCTCCAAGGAAATTGGACAAGGAAGGCCTTCGGGTCTGACTATTTTATTTCCGACTGTTTGTCCCGGTGAGCACGACCTTTTATTTTCCTCACATTTGCCGCGTCAGCATTTGTGGTGAACCGGTGTTTAACTTTTTTGTTGACCAATGCATGGGGTTAATGGCCAGAGGTGAGGGGTAATTGGGGGTCAGGGCATTGGTTTTTGTGTCACAACATTTATTTAATAATTAAAATTTATAAATAAATTTAATCATCACTAGTACTATTATTATTATGTATAAAATCACGCGATGTTGGCGAGCCGTCTTCCATTAAAGAACATATAGCGATAGACACTGCCGGACTTCGGTTGTCGAATGAGAACCGCAAGCTCACGTGTTCATTTTTCAATTGTGAATCGAAATTATTCTATGTGAATTATATAAGTTAATAAATCATTTATTAAACTTTAATAAAAAAAACAAATTTTAAAATTTTAATTCATTTTATTTTACATCTGCACTCTAAAATGGTTTTACCCAGACTGAACACTAAGACCTAATTTACAATGCTATTTATTCTAACTTATCACGCGCTTTTCCCTAAAAATGCAAAAATTGCAATTCCCGTGGGAATTACTGTTTGCCTCCAACAAGCGCCGACTTTCCGATGAAATTTTTCAGTAAACGCCGGAAGACGTTTACTCGCGCCGTCTGCTTGTTGCCGGCATGTTGTTGTTGCCATATTGGATATTATTTGACCTGAAAAATGGTGGAACGAATTTTGGGGGGGCGTGTTTTTATAATTTTCGTTGTTTTTGGAGGATGCGTTGTTAACTCTTCCCCTCTTAAAAGTGAACGTCCTCGTTCGCTCTGGATGTTATTGGTCCATATTGATTCTTATTGTCTGCATATTGTTTTCTGATGTTTTATTTATAGGTAACTTCTTCTTCATGGTGCTCATTATTCGTAGGATCTTTTGATTTTTCCGTAAGCTTAAGAAGATGGTGATTATAAATAAAATGGTGAGCATCGAATAGGTGGAGCACTGATGAATAAACTTTTCTTTAGTAAGAATCTGCAGTTTCTTTGTGTTTTCGATGTTGATTTCTTCTGACATTGGTAGGGATAGTACTCGTTCAAATTGGTTTTCGTGTGGTGTTGGTTGAAGGATTGCCGGCATTATTTGGTGATTTATTTTCTCCTTTGAGATGAATGTTCTTCTACCGATGGTGAAGAATTCATTATGGAATTTGATTAAGAAAGTACCATTGAGAGTTTGCACATTATTGGTAACGCTAATGTTGCCGTTGAATTGATTAAGGAGTAGTAATCCTTCGGTGATCTCGTCGACGTCCGGAATGTGTTGGTAATTGCTTCTTTTGCATCTTGAAGGACGGCTTTGCAGAAGGTTGGGAAGGCACGTGGAGTTTACCATATCTACTAAGTTATTGGGCTTACATATTGACAATGTCTTATAATTATTACAATTTCTATTTATTCCATACAGTTCGTTTTCAAATTTTATTATGTTTTCAAATTCAATAAGGCTTACAAAATTATTTCTTTTCACAGGTTTTACAATAATTTTTTCAAATATTTTTTTTGTAGTTATAGGAATGTTTATAATATAAAGTAAGCATGATTCATTTGTTACAATTCTTACATCTGCAAAGTCTAATGCTTCTTCTATGGTCACATATGGTAGTTTTCCTTTTTCGATACTATCAACTGCTAGTTTTACCTCTACACTTGACAATATTAAACTGCTAACAATTCCTGCCTTTGCCCAATGAATGGCATATTCTATATTAATGAGTTCTTCCTTTATTATCTTTAATTTGTATTTCAAACTTAAAATGAAATTATTCTTTACAATGATGTCTTTCCTTTAACTATTTTTAATTTCATTTGTAATTCTTGTTAGGTTATTTATTCTCTCATTATAAATTTTATTTATTACAACTTGTTTGTCATTATTTTCTAATACATTGTTCATTTTTTGGTTAATTATTACAAAATCATCATGGTCGGGATTACCTGCGATCCACTTCCATGCACTGCCAATGAAATCAAGAGATCTTTTTGATCTGCGTGGTTTGATTCTGTTTAAGGGTTCTTGGATTTGGTTTATTTCGTATGTTATATAAGGATAGAAATGGTTTGATTCTGTTAGATGTTCTTGTATCAGTGTCAATGTCTCGTCAATAAATTTTTGAAATTTGGTCAATTCTATTACGTGTATGAGTTTAAAATTCCCTTCTTGTATTTTTGCTTTACCGTTGCTAATAGTAATGATTTGGGAATTAGTGTAGTCGAGTATCTGCACTTCGCCGAAAACGGCACCCAAGGTAAACCTGAAAAAGGGGTTTCAATTTCTTATATTACTTTTATGAACAACTCTCCCAGATTCCGTAATGACTATGGTGATTTTATTTTCTCTTACGATTTCGGGTTTATACCTAACGTTTAACTTAGAGCCTAGTCTTTTATTATGTTTGACATATATTGTTTGTCCTTCTTCATAGGTTTTGATAGGTTTTCGTTTTTTGTTGTGGGTTTTTATGTCTTTATTTTGTTTTTCTTTTAATTTTTTAATATTACTCTGTCGAATTGATTCTAACTGTTCGGGAGTTGCATTAGGGACTCTACCAAAATACAGTTCGACGGGTTTCTTCCCAGTGGTAGAGTGTATGGGGTGATTATATTCATTTACCGCCCTGTCTAAGAGATCTTCGAAGGTCCTTTCGACTTCATCTGCTTTTAGGCATCTCATTATTTCAGACAAAGTAGAGTGAAATCTTTCTACCTGACCATTTACCTCACTTTTATAAGGTGGTGTCTTATAAATTTTTATTTTCAAGTTGTCTTCCAACATTGACGTTATAGAAAGTGAGTTTAGGGATTTTTCGTTGTCAATTACGACAATCTCGGGGATGCTAAAGAAAGAAAGTATTTCTCTGAGTTTTTGCGAAAAACATTGATGGGTACCGTGACGGTAGGGATGAGGTCATGTGAAGAGCTTTCGTCACTGTGCTGAGTTATGCTCAATGTGTTAACTTGGTCCTGTTCGGGAATTCTTGAAAGGGCGTCTGCGACGATATTTGATTTTCCTGGCTTGTATTTGAGTTCGTAGTTGTACTCTTCCAGGATGGCTTTCATTTTGGCGTTTGTATTTTTATTACTGAGAGCGTAAGTGAGGGGTTGGTGATCAGTGAAGATTTTAATTTTTTTGGATCCGTAAAGGAAGTTTCTGAGAGCACTAAGTGCCCAAATTATTGCCAACATTTCTTTTTCGTTCGCCGCATAATTTTCTTCTGTTTTGTTCAAAGTTCTTGATATGAAAGTGATGGGTCTATTGTTTTGTGACAGCACAGCTCCAAGAGCAAAATTTGAAGCATCTGTGGTTAACTCGAAGTCTTTTGTAAAATCGGGGTAAGAAAGAAGAACGTCCTTTGAAAGAAGGGAGTTCTTTATTTTATTGAAGGCATCAATTTCGTTTTGATTGAGGTTGACTGGTTTCTTTTTGGATTGAGTTTTGGACACATGTCCATCTTCCCCTCTTAAGAGTGAAGTCAGAGGTTTTGCGAGTTTAGCGAAATCTCTGATGAAACGACGATAATAACCGGCCATCCCTAGGAAGGAGCGTAGATCTTTTATTGTTTTAGGGACTGGGTATTCTACGATGGCTTTAATTTTTTTAGGGTTTGCCTTTACTCCGTTTTTAGAGACTATGAAGCCAAGAAATTCGACCTCCTGTTGTAGAAATTCGCATTTGTCGAGTTGAATTTTCATATTGGCAGCTTCTAATGTTTTGAAAATGATTTCGAGATTTCTAAGATGTTCGTTTTCGGTTTTTCCGAAAATAATAATGTCATCTATGTAGACATAGCATCTTTTACCAATATGCTCCCTTAGAATATCGTCTAGTGTGCGTTGGAAGATGGAAGGGGCATTTTTCAGCCCAAAGGGTAAACGAGTGAATTCAGATTTCCCGTTATTCACTGCAAAAGCTGTTTTTTCAGTGTCTGATTCTTTCAAGAGAATTTGATGGAAACCACTTTTTAGGTCAATAACGGTAAATAGGTTATTGGCACCAAGATTTGCAAGAACGTCGTTGACATCTGGGATAGGGTATTTATCGGGAATGGTGATAGAATTCAATTTTCGGTAGTCGATTACTAATCTGTATTTTTTCTCTCCGGAGGCATCTTCCTTTTTGGGAACTATCCAAACTGGGGAATTGTGAGGGGATTTCGATGGTCTAATAATTTCGTCTTCTAGAAGTTTGTTTATTTGTTTGTCTACTTCGTCCTTCAAGCAGACAGGATATGGATATGCCCGTGAATATACTGGATCCGAGCTAGTTGTGCGAATTTCGCCTTTAACAGTGGTGGTATAAGTCAACTTTTCATCTGGTTCTGAGAAAAGATTAGGGGATCTTTTAACAATGTCGTCTAATTTTTGTTTTTGTTGTTGAGTAAGATGGGAGGTTCTTAAACTCAAAGTGTTCACAGAATCAGAAATACGTTGTTTAAGGGGAGTTTTTGTATTTGGGTAGATCATCATAAACCCTTCGTCGGTGTGTATTGTAGCTTTAAGTTGTTTGAGGCTATCGTTTCCTATGATACCATCAAACGACTTAAGACTTGGAAGAAGAAAGAATTTCAGTTTATTACCTAGATTAAACAGATCTATCAGACCATGGTGAGTAATCTCGATACTACCGGCGACAGAATTTGCAGTGAAAGGTTTTTCATTCAAAATTTGGTTTCTAATAAAGCGTGGTTGAACATAATTTTTGTGTGACCCTGTATCAATCAAAAATTTGAAAATTTTTCCGCTCTTCGCTTTATATTCAAAATAAGGGAGCTCTCTTATCTAAAAAATGGACGTCATCTACGGGTTCTTCATGATCGTCATAACAGGAATCGTTATGAGCTTCCGCATAAACTTCAGGTTCCACATTGTGTTGACTACTAGTGTATTCTACAAAAGTCTGACCGAAAGATTCTTCCTGATATTGTAGTTCTTCGTGGTCTTCTTCGTTTGGCGTGACGTGGTTAATTCTCTGGAGTTTCGTTGGTTGGTGAACTCGATTTGATCCAGGCCTTTTATACGATGGTTGTTGATATGAAGGTCTGTTCATGTAATTGACCTGTCTTGACCTAGTTGAAGTATCTACATCCATTGGTTCTGGTTTTGGTATATTGTTTTGGAAGGGCTGAGGATGTTGCTGGAGGAAGGGTCTCGGATTGTTTTGGTGGCGGTAAGGTGTTTGTGAGGGTCTTGGGTTATGTAGTAAATGAGGATAGAAATCTCTTTGTGGTGCGTGATCGTACCGCATTGGAGGAGTGTTTCTCCTAGGAGGGATCGGTGGGGGTGAGGATGCTTCCGAGGATTTAAAATTTCCGTGACTATGTTGCACTCTATAATTGATATTTTCAAGCTTCAAGCACAAGTTTAGAGCTTCAGGTAGATCATGTGGTCCACGCATGCTCAGAAGTCTTGGCAAATCTCCCTTGAGACCTCTGATAAATGTGTCTAAAGCTTTTTCGCGATACGACCGAGTCATCGCGTTCATTGCTTCAGAACTCATTTCCATCGATGAAAGTTTATTAAGGATCAGAGATAAATGATAATACACCTGTTGGTAAAATTCTGCGATTGTTTGATTTCTTTGGATGAGAGTGGTCATCTGGTATTCCAGAGTACCCAAATCTCTCCGCATAATGTAGGGTAAGGCAGCGAGAAATTTTTTCCCAATTTAAAGGAGTATTATAGGATTCTAGGGCTGTATCTGCATGCCCTCTAATTTTATTTCTAATAACACTCAATATACCATAATATTTTGGGGTACCTTTAAAATTCTATCAACGCTCTTTTTCCAGGAACCGAATTCTCCTAGCTGTCCCGAAAAATCTCTTAAACTTTTAACAACGTCTGGAATTTGGCCATTTCGTCAATGTTTCGTGCATGTTGTCCGTCTATTGTTTGATCAGTGTCTGTATGGTCTAGTTGGTTTGTTTGGTTGTTTTCGCTTCGTACTATTTCTAATATTATTCGTTTTAAGTCACTAAGATTGAAGGAACTAGAGGAGCTGGATTGACCCAGCGTTGATGGCTTCAGAATGGGATCGTTAGTCATTTTTTGCGATTTATTTTAACACAGAATCGAACCAAGTTAAGAATATCAAAATCAGAGAAAAATTTGGACGGTAGTTACGCAGTGCACAAATTTGGATTTAACAAAAAATTCACAATTTCAATAAAAATTATTGGTTCATTTTAACTTTTCACTTTAAATTCTTTTCCGATTTAAACTACTTAATCTAAGAATATTCTTTACGATTTTGATTCGTTGATTTTTTTTTAATTCGTTATTAGTTATTTTAATTCGTCACTGATTTATCTAATTCGTGATTAACTCTTTCAATTTTTATTTATTTATTTTTTAAGAGAATGAGAGAAGAAAAAAAAACTTACAGTAGAAGCAGACGGATGGTTGCCATCTGAAGACGTATTTAGATGTGCAGAGTTTCTGGTCCCCTTGGTGATTCTTCCTTGACGCGACTTAGGCGGCTGGTAACAACTACTTTTAGAAATCCAGTGGTCCTGCGATATTCCTCTAGATGCTAACTCCGTTTCTTCCTGTTTTACTATGGTGACTCCGGGGCCTCGTTTCCTAAGTACACAGCGTAAAGTTTTCCTCACAAAGAAATCGTAAACACACTTATTTGTAACTGTTCGTTTTTTACTCTCGAAACACCACTTTTGTATTTACTAATTTCAAAGGGTCCCTGCTCGGGCGCCAGTTAATAAATCATTTATTAAACTTTAATAAAAAAAACAAATTTTAAAATTTTAATTCATTTTATTTTACATCTGCACTCTAAAATGGTTTTACCCAGACTGAACACTAAGACCTATTTTACAATGCTATTTATTCTAACTTATCACGCGCTTTTCCCTAAAAATGCAAAAATTGCAATTCCCACGGGAATTGCTGTTTGCCTCCAACACGCGCCGACTTTCCTATGAAATTTTTCAGTAAACGCCGGAAGACGTTTACACGCGCCGTCTGCTTGTTGCCGGCATGTTGTTGTTGCCATATTGGATATTATTTGACCTGAAAAATGGTGGAACGGGTTTTGGGGGGGGGCGTGTTTTTATTATTTTCGTTATTTTTGGAGGATGCGTTGTTAACTTATATATTTGAAAAACTTCTTTTTCATTGGGCTCTTTCGCGCGAGAGCCTTATACATATGTGCTTCGTTACCAAGCAATGGCTTCTTTACTCGACTGAACCAAAAGAAGAGTAATATTTTTCGCGCGGGTTTATGTATGTATGTCTGTTCGCTTGTAACCTAAACGGCTTGACCAGCTTTCCAGAGTGAGGTGCCATTAGATGTGTACTCTTCTCTCAAGTGCAATAGGCTACGTGAATAACAAAAAAAAAAAAGTTAATTTAAAAAAAAGCCGACTAACTGTAAGAAGGACCTAAAGAGATTTAAACAAGACACTTTCATAATTAAATCAATAAATCAGTGATATTAAAATTCTACTTGTGTCGTTCTAGTTGTAAGCTGATAGTGAGTGCATATAAAGATATATTGTGTTGCTATCATGAGTACTGATGTACCTAGGTATGTCACTGGTAAATATATGTAATAAACAGAAAAATAATAAATTATTTTCAGTCGGAGGCTATGCATATTGCCATGAGAACCTCCCACTGTGAATGAAAACTCGTTTTAACATTTGATTTAGAAGGCTATTTATTCTCATTCTTACAAATCACAAATTACTTATGACAGCTTAACTGCTGCCTAGTTTCCAACTAACTCCTGTATTCATTTGCATGGATTTTTATACACTGATCATGGAAGTAAAGTTGCCAACTTCCATCTACTCTACTTCCGTGATGACCAAATTAATCATAAACAAATTATAAATAACAAAATTACCTAACCTACTTAAACCTACTTAAGCTTAATTAATTAATTGTATTATTCTAGGGCGCTGACACAACAATGAAGGTGTTTTTCGCTGCGCGTCACTCACTTATTGTGTCAGCGGAAACTTACCTGTAGATAGCTTCCTCCGTCAATGTGGGTTATTGATCTAGGTCATGACCCCATTACCCGGAAGAAATCAGTCACATGTTATTATATAAAATTTCCTCCCTTTTTTGGATAGTCGTTCCCTAATCTGACATCTTTATAGATTAAATCTTTATATTACAGCTATTACACGTATTCCTTATAACATCAAATTAGTCAATTAACAATTTTTCGTCAAGTTATTCTACAAGTAATTATGTTTTGAATAAGTTAATTACAATTTTTTTTTCTCCATACATTAATTTTAAATTGTTTTTATGTCGTATACAACTATTTTATGCCACTAAATTCAATTACCTTAATATAACATAGCGTGAAGAATTCTAAACTATTTGAGCCATCTGCAGCGGTTCTACAGATTTTTCGGGTTCTGGATTGCCTATCGGAGGGTTTTGTTCGGTCTCACTAATTGTCGGTATCGGTTGATTTAAACGCCGAATGGCAGACTTTCGCAGTTCTTTTATTTGCGGATTGGCCACCGTAGTTGAGGGTTGATTTATGGTTTTACGGTATCAAAGGACTGTGTATCGAATTATCATGAAGAGACAGGTGACAGTGAATACTGCGGAAATGGAGATGTTGATGGCTGGGTGTTGTAAGTAAGATACAGGGGATTCCGTCCTCGCAAATTTATTGTTTTATTTGTTGGGAAATGTTTTGGATGTCCCTTTGGCCTTTAGATATTTGATTACGGAAATGCTGATAGGAAACCACCTTAATTGGTATGGATTGTTTAGATTTAATTTGTGGGGACAGCGACGGTACGGGAAATAATTCGGGGATCTGTGGCTGGAGAAATTCTAACTCTTCATCATTCGTTTTTTCGTAGTGCATTTTTAAGTCATCCAGCTCAGCGTCGCACTGTGAAAATAGTTGAACGATCCCGAAACCTTGGATCTTCTGGGTGACGGTTTTTTCTGGACAAACGATGTGCAGTGAGTGTGACTGTTTTGCTTGGAAAAGCCAAGTGTACCTTGCTTCTCACTTTACCAGATCGTTCTGATAGGAAATGACGCTCTGGTGGCAATTTGCTACAGTTTGGAAAGGGTTGAAGAAAAGATTTATTATAAATTTTTTGAAATGATCCCTTCTATTTGTGGATTTCTTTGTCTGCAGACAGCGACTTGTGTACTCAATTCGGTGTGTATGGTGCAATAAGTAAGGTCCGCTTCATCTAGTTGGTAAAATAATTGCTTATTGACGCTTGACGCTAGATATTGTTTTTCAATGTCAATGATGGTGGTTTGTTCTGACTCCGTGGCTATTGGTAGCGAGTAAACTTTCTGTACCATGTATAGGACAGGAAAAACGATTCTAACGAGTAACTTGTTATCCCCGGTCATAAAATATGTGCTTGCTTATAATTCTAGTTGAGAGAAACTGTTCAATTCCAGATTTTTTCCTAACTGTGTCGCTCCTTGAGTGTAAGTGTTTGATAATTCTTCAGGTGATATTAGTAGAGGGTGAATTCTTCTCTGCAGGAAGGCTGCTGTGATGTCCATCATGTCTTGTAGGTAACTATTTATTGTCGTTAATTGAAAAATAATGCGCCCAAGTATTTGGTCTAATTGCATCTTCTGTTCTGTATTCATCTCTTTTTCTGTGATATTCCTCTGTTTTTCAGGTAAATCTTTCTGGTTCTCCAGGATGTCCGTCACGTATTTTTGAAGCATGTCAATTGAAAAATTTAGCACGGTAGTCTGGCGTCTTAGGAGTTCTTGTAACTTGTGGTTGTTGTTACTGAATTCTTGGAGCTTCGTGTAAATTTGGTTTCCGTCGTCGGTGTCTAGTACCCCGAATAGGGATTTTAGACCTTTCCCTATACCATCGAATAGCGATCGTCTACTTAGAATCTTGTGGAATATTCTTCGCAATATTTCGTTATGCCGTCTACTCGTCTCAGTTAACTCCTTGATTTTTTCCATAAGGAGAGAACAGGAGTTATCTCCGGTTTTATTTAGTAGTTTCTGAGAAGAAGTTTGTACTAGTTCTTTCGCTTTGGATAACGTTGCTAAATGAACTGATTCGTCTTGGAACCTAACCTTTGTTAAAATTTGCCATTCGTCGTGGTAAAAATATATTGGATTGCGTTTCTCAAAGAATATTCCACGGTACTCATTTTGTTATATATGGATGTCTGCGAGTTGAAACAAAGTATAAATGAATAAAGGCAGAAGAAGGGTTTTTATTGTTGGTAATGGAACTGATCGGAGGAAACTACTAAAAGATGTTTATTCCGTGTATATTATTAACCGATTGTTATTAACATGCTGTTTCTTTTTGCCCTTTTGAATGATGGTATTTACTTCGTTTACGACTTCAGTTGATTCGGATGGTCCTAACCAAGAAGCACTGAATTTTTTGGTTTTACTTTCATTTTTCAAAAGTACCTTGTCTCCAACGTGGAAAATTACGGGAGTTGATCTTTTGTCATAATACTCTTTTGACTTTTTTTTACTTTGATGAAGATGTTTCCGCGCAATCTCATAGGTTTTTGTAATTTGTTTCATAACTCGTAAAAGTAATTTTCATGGTTGTAGATTGGCATAGCTTTTTGTTTTAACGGAGATGGTAACTCTGCCGTGAAACCGAACAAACATTCGCTAGGAATTACCCAGGTGTGGTGTGTTGTTATGGATAAAAGAAGCTTGTCTTAACCAATTGTCCCATTCACTTGGGCTATTGTCACAGAACATCTCTAAATATTCTACCTACGGGCCATGATCCATTCGATTGTGGGTGAAATGCAGTGGTTTGAATTTTCTTAACTCTAAGTAATTTACAAACCTGTTGAAAAGTTCGCTTGTGAAGTTCGCACCTCTGTCAATTATGAGTCGCATCGGAATCTGTATCGACTGATGATCTCTTCGAAAAAGACTCTAGCAACTGTGGATGCCTCACAATTTGGTGGTGGGTAACAGTCCATGAATTTACTCAGGTCATCTTCGAAAGTTAGTATATAGTTATTCCCTCTGTGAGTGACCGGTAAAGGACCCACAATGTTCAGGTTAACCTTCTCAAAAGGCTTGAAGGCCGTATCAGTTATGACCATTGGCATAAGCGATGCTTTTCTCCTTTTTATCACCTGAAGTTTTGGGCATTTCTTAATGTACTGTTTGATGCCCTGGTACATATTCTTCCACTGGTTAAATTTGCGAAGTCTTAGATATGTTTTAAGTACACCCCGATGGCCACCTAAAGGTGAATCGTGATACGCTCTTATAATCTTTTGCTTATCGCATCCTCCGCTGACAGTTTGTTTTGTTACCTCAAGCTGGGCTTGGACCTCCTCGGGCAAGTCGCGCTCTTCTTCTTCTGCGTTGTCTGTTTCTTAGTTTTTTTTTCTGTCTCGGCATTGGTTACCGCTCGTTGCTCCTCAATCCTTTTCGCTCGAGGTCTTGTCATGGCAAATAACTTGTTAGTGGGTATACGACTAAGTGCGTCTGCGTTGGTATTACCCTTACCTGGTACATATTCAATAGTATTGTCGTATTCCGACAACTTTTGATGGAGTCGCGCCAGTCTAGAGGAGATATCTTGCATATTTAACATACCCTTAAGAGGTTTGTGGTCTGTGTAGACGGTGAAATGTCTCCCGAAAAGGTAACATGTAAAATTCTTCACCGCCCACACTATAGCCAACAGTTCTCTCTCGATAGTAGAGTAATTTCGCTCCGCTTTGTTTAACGTGCGACTTGCGTAGGCTATTGGTCTATCCTTACCATTTTCCCCTTGTGATAGATCGGCTCCTACGGCATCCATGCTCGCGGCTGTAGTGAAAAGGAAGGGTTTGGAAAAATCGGGCTAAACCAATAGCGGAAGTTATACTAGCGATTCTTTGAGTTGTTTAAACTGGTCATAAGCGTCGCTCCAAAGGAAGCCAACGTCCTTCCGTAGTAACCTTGTCATTGGGGCTGCGATCCGAGAGGAGTTAAGAATAAATTTTCTGTAATAATTCAGTAGACCAAGAAATTATTGCAGTTTTTTTCATTCTCCGGAACTTGAATCTCTTGAACACAGCTGGTTTTCTGTGGCTCAGGTAGAGCTCCGCCCTGAGTGCATTTGTGTCCTAAATAAATTATCCCTCGCCTGAGGAATTGACATTTCGCTGGTTGGAGTTTAAGTCGATATTCTCTTTGTCTACCAAAACCTTTTTCAACTTTATATTGTGGTCTAGCAAATTTTTCCCGTGGACTTCTATGCAATCCAGATAGACAGAGCAATCAATCCCATTTAATCCCGTAAGAATGTGATTCATGGCTCTCTGGAATGTTGCTGGGACTCCTGTTAATCCAAATGGCATTCTTTTATACTCAAAATGTCCATCCGGAGTACTGAAAGCCGTTGAAGCTTGATCTTTGGGATCGACGAGCAATTGATGGTAGCCACTTGCTAAATCTAACGTGGAGAAATATCGAGCATGACCTAGTTGATTCAGGATGTCCTCTCTTCGTGGCAGGAGGAAAGCGTCTCCTGTCGTAATTTTGTTCAATTTACGGTAACCTATTACTAATCTCCATTTCTTGGAGCCATCTGGTGCTGATTTTTTTGGTACTAGAAAGATTGGGGCGTTCCAGAGGCTTTTGCTTGGAACCACTATGTCTTTTGTAAGCATGTCGTTTACTTGATCTATTATTATCTACTTATGGGCATGCGGAAGCCTGTACATTCTTTGGCGTATGGGGGCAATTTCCGGCTTTACAGGAGTTTCATGTTTTATGACGTCTGAGAAAGTCAGTGCATCCCCATCCAAATAAAATATGTCATTATTATCTCGATAGAGGGTGGTTATGCTTTGCCTTCCTTCATTATTAAGTGAGGGATCTAGCAACATTTTTTTGTCTAGTAGCTCTAAACGATTATTAATTGAACGTACTGAAAAGATTTTATTTGTGGTTGTGTTAAAACTTTTTCCAGAAATTGAATTGTTGTTTATGTGGTAAAATTCTTCGAAGGGGGCGACTCTAGGCGTAAAATGTTTAAGTGTCACATCTCTTATCGTTGAGTTAATTATACTTGTTTTGATATATGTATTTTCTACTGAGCATAGTGAGTTAGCGAGACATACTCCAGGGCTTATTTCTTGCGAGAAACAGACTACATCATGAGCAGACGTATCAACAAACAACTTGACTATTACCTCTGTCCGAGCAGGTATTTTTATTTCGTTTTGAATATGGTCTTCATAAGGTTTTGTCTCGCGTGGAGCTTCTGTGCGAAGAGGCCCTATGCTGGACAAGGAAGTACACCTTTCCTCCTTTGTTGAGGTAGTTTCACCACATACTTGACGTTGTTGTTTTTGTTAAGGCTTTTCTTCCGTTGACGGAAGTTCGCCGTTTATGATTCTTTCTAAGATTTTTCCTTACGCCATCTGACAATGGGGATCGCTTGTTAGTTTTTTTTATTTGATTTATCTCTAAAAGTTATTTTGTTTTGGTCTTGTTTAGTGTTATTTTGGGTAGGGAGATTTGCTTCATTTTCGAATTATTATTTTTGAATTACGAATTATTAGAACCTTCCGATTCGATTTCCTGATATATTCCACTTAAAACATGTTTATTTTCCTTTTCTATTTTTATGGATGGTTTTCTAACATTTTGTTTTAAGAGGCTTACATCGCTCCTGTATCGAGCAAAAACGTTGTGTGGGGTTTCGTGGTTATGTTAGTCGGGAGTTTAACATGGCCATTAGTCATTTTTAGAGTGTGAATTTGTCTTTGCTCCTGTTTATAGTTACACCGTTCTTTCTTCTGGTCTCTAGTACGGTGTTTTATAGAGCTCGAAGCTAGTTTTCCGACGGGATCTGTTGGTTTTTACTTTCCCATCTTCGTTTCGTATAGCAATTTTTTATGTCATCTCCTACTCGTAGATAGAAATCACATTTTACTTAGTTCTTTTTATTTCGAAATAGTGGATGGTTGCTTTCGTTATTCCTTTAATTTTTATGGTTTATGTATCGTACGTTGTGAATAGGATTTCTATAAGTATAATCATTATTTTGTCTGCAAGTGTTATACTCGTGGCCATAGATTTTACATTTGGTGCAGAAAGGGGTGTTTTTCCTCGTTACACATATCGTTGGTGTGATTTGGTTTGTTGCAGAAACTACAGACAACTTTTCATCTGAAAGGTACTGGGGCCGAATATTGAGGTTGGCCGGTATGGCGTAGCATAGTGTCATAGCATCTTGTGGATGTGGATAGGGTCTTGGGGAGATGTGTGTGTGTGTAGAAGGTTTTAAAGATTCTAATGGACTAAAAGATTCAACCAACGATGCTGATGGTGTGGAGGACTGACAATTGGCATATGTTTCCATAACCTCGTATTTTACCACACTTTTTATAATTTCATTAAGTGATTTCTCATCACTACTGAGTAAGACTTGACGAAAATGCGGATTAGCAACTTCTGTTCTAAATGGAAATAAGGCTGCATTTTCTAAATCTTTTACGATTTCCGTATAACCCGTTGGATATTCGCTTTTAGCAAAAGCCTTGTACATGTATTAAGAAGTTGCTGGATTCTTACCCCGAATTCCCCTAGAGTTTCGCCGGGCCTTTGCTTGGCCTGACGCAACTCGTTTTTTTGTTGAATATATGGTTTTCGCGGCAGGTAATTATATTTCAAAATTGTTTCAAGCTCTTCAAAATTTGCAATATTGTGTGAGCTGACTAACGCGTACGCGTCCCCTCGGAAACGCGTCATAACCAATCTATTCAAAATACTCTGTTCATTTTCCGATAGACAATCAAGTACCCGTTCACAGCAACCCAAGAAATTTTGAGTTTCCTGGGTCACATTTCCACCTGATGTACCCGAAAAAGTAGGAACTAGGCTTGCCACCAAATTTGTTAATTTCGTAATATCCATCGCTATGTCAGTTTTGATAATCCTACTTTTAAATTCTTTTATACTATCTCTAATTGTATCCTCCGTGCAATAGCTTTGGAGAAATTCCTCAAAATCGCTTAAAGTCCTATGTAGGTTGTTACTAAAGCTTACGCGTTCTTCTCAGTGTTGGTGTGGCTGATGGTTGTTCTTGTCCTGATGGTGCTTCTGGTCACGATGTTTCTTCTATTTTTTGGTTGACCGGTGATTGGATTTGTTGTTGTTCTGTTGCTCGTGTTGATGGTGATGATGTTGACGCTGCTGCTTTTGACGTTGGTTGGTTTGGTCGTACACCTGCTGCTGGCGATGCTTCTGCTGCTGGGGATTGTGCTGTGCTAGATCTCAAGCGACCTCTCCAATACATTTGCGAATAACTTGCTCGACACTGTCACGTTATTTTTTTTATTTTTTCTTAACACTTTGATTTTGTTTTATTCTTTATACGTCTGTTTCATTATTTTTTCCACTGTTCTCTTTCTTTTTTTCCCCTTTTTTCTTCTATTTCTTTGAAATTCCTTTGTTATTTTTTCTTTCTCAAATTGTCACTTTGATGCACTTACTTCTTACAGGTATCTCCCTTACAGTAATGCGAGTCACTTAGCTATTCATAACAGTTAATAGTTTATTAACCGTTTCGATTATTTAAATTTCCAATTTTCCTCCTAGTTTATGTTAAACAGATCTTTACATTCATGTCACTTTTATGTTACTTTTTCAATTCACTTTTCATGTTTTTATTTTAATTTTTAGCCACTTTTATGCCACCAAACGATTGTTCACTACTTCGCGTATTACTGTTCTTAAACCCGGCTGCACCACTTTTATGTCACGAGAAACTCCCAATGTGAATAAAAACTCATTTTAACACTTGATAGCCTTCTAAGGCTACCTATTCTCATTCTTACAAATCACAAACTACTTATTACAGCCTAATTGATGCCTAGTTTCCAACTAACTCCTGTATTCATTTACATGGATTTTTACCTACTGATCAAGGAAGAAAAGGTTCCAACTTCCATTTACTTTACTTCCGTGATGACCAAATTAATCATAAGCAAATTATAAATCACGAAACAGCTTAACCTACTTAAACCTACTTAAGCTTAATTAATCTATTGTATTATTCTAGGGCGCTGACACAACAATTAAGGAAAACCACCTGCTGCGCGTAACTCAATCATTGTGTCGGCGGAAACTTACCTGTGGATAACTTTCTCCTTCAATGTGGGTTATTGATCTAGGTCATTACCCCATTACCCGGAAGAAATCATTGTCATTATATAACAACAGAGTCATGAATCGGCTCTCAGTAAAGAAGGTTCCATATTTTAGAAAGTTAGTTTTAGATATAAAAATTCGTAAATGAACAAGAGCCAGTGGCGGTTGTTAACATTCAAATTATTGTTCCTGATTTTTGGTGGAGTTTTATTCGCAGTGCTCAAAATCAATGACATATTTAATAGTTTAATTCAATTTCAATGCAAGTGCAAATACAAATTCCTAATTTAAAAATGCCAAGCTGTGGTACCTCTTTTAAAAAAATTCTTGCTTAAACAGTTGATTTAGCCTAAAATTACTGCGGAAATGAATTTCATGCATCCTGTCCTTAAATGAGAAAGCAGACATAAGAAGAAAAAGATTGCGTTTCGAATCAGATGTAACGGAAGGTGAGCTATCATTACAAAACTTAATGAAAAAATGAATGGAGGTTGTGGAGAATCAAAAACCACAGGACCGGAACTTCAACAAGTCGTATGAACTGCTCTATGACAAACTCATGGAGAACACTAAAGCAGTAAAAGAGTAAAATTCAACTATAGAAAACTGTATAAGAATCGTGGAATCTCTAAAATAGATAGATAGGTACCAGTACTCGTATATTGCATAATATAGTAAAAGCTAAACTGAAGTTTGCTGAAATATCCAGCACAGTTTACGGGACAATTTAAAAGTATATAAAGGTTCTAACTATTATAAAACTAACTTATCTTAAATGTAAATTCAAAAGCTCATTTATATTATATACATGGTAGTATCAAAAAAAAAATTAAGTGTAAAGTAAAACAATTAGGAAAAAGTTACGGTAATAACATGACAAGTACAAAAATTATTTAAAGAAATCACGAAGTAAAAAACGTTTTCAAAGTAATTAGAAGAAAGAAAGAAAAAACGGGAAATTAGAATGTAAATGTGAAATACGCCTTTGCCTCTGAAAAACCATCATCATCAGCGTTGCTTGAAGAGCCACAGCTCATAGTCCGTCAGCATGCCAGCGAGAGAGAAACCATGTCCTAACGAAATTGCTACGACAGATGGGGTTGGTCTGAATCTATAGAGAGAAAATGTGCATATAAGCGTTTCTTGAAAGTCCACTGTGTATCACAACTCCTTATCAGAGGCGGTAAGGAGTTCCACAGATACGAAGATGTTACGTAAAACGACTTTTGTAGGAACTCTATCCTGAACGGTGGTATGCATAGCGGTGGTTTGGGTCCTCGCGTAGGTCTTGCGCTTTCGTTAGATATATAGCGAGTAAAGAGATATGCTGGAGTTTTGGTTGGTACGATGTGATGTTGTGATGCGTCGCGTCACTTAAAAAGAAGGGAGATTAGAACATAACAAATAAACTATGCGAGTCACTATCCATACCCACAACACATATGAACCTAAAAAACATAATGCACCAGAAATTTAACATACTCACTCGAACATGTCACGCGAGAAGTCGATGTCGGTGTTGATGTTTACATAACATAGTCCACATAGCGAGCAACATAGTCCACACAGATAGTCCACACGGAGTATTTCATGGGGAATAAAACATAAAACATAAAACACCAGAAAACTGCCTAAAAAGCATAAAACACCAAAAGTTAAACATGCACTATACTTACCATCAATCGTAAACACAACACGGTTGAACAACGTAAATAAACCTACAAATATGTAAAATGTAAACAAACCTACTCTTTCATAACACTTACGTGAGCATTAAATCCCGGAAACCTATGTCAACAACATGAAATTCACTACCGAACATAAAACACGCGACATCACAACACGATCTTAACCTAGACTGAAACGTCAAAACGAAACATGGGGAAACGTGAACAACTCCATCAACTTACGTTGTTCTAAAAACCTCCGCCCGTCACCGGTAGATGGCGCCATGCAGAAGTTGAGAGCGTTTCGTAATTGACGGCAACCTCGCTCCAACGGTCAAAAATCCCGGTTTCTTGGAATTAAAAGCGGACAAAAATTGGGGATATCACCAGTAGTTGGGATCAACTTCATACCTTAAAAGTCAGGCAGACCTATTCAAGGGAGTAGACAAACAAGGAGAAGTAAGTGGTCCAAACCGAACAAGGTTCTAGAAGCCTATCGGTTCTCTGGGAGATTGAGTTTGCAAGTGGTCATAGTAACCCATCAAACTCAAGTTCGAATTTGTCAAACCGAACAAGGTTCTAGTGTCATGTTTATATTATTAGTAGAGACTTAAATGCTCACCATATTGAAGTGCTCGTGTGAAGCACCGACCAATAATGCGTGAACTGGTAAAGATAACGTAGAGCACCAATCAGTGCTCTGTGATTATCTAAATTAAACAACTCTCCTGTTCAATGTTAAGACAATAACTGGTTTATTCGATCATGCTTAGGCTATTTATAATGGTTTTTCTAAATTGAACTTAAGTTTAATAACCTCATGGGAATTAAGTTCCCATGAGAACCAAAATTGATGAAGAAATGATTACATTTAGTTCTTAGTATCGATTCTTCATATGTCCCCTATGTTGTGCAACTATGCTAGGTAAGTGCATCAGGTAAGTACATAATCTATATTTCTGTGCTAATACTTATGCTAGTGATTGTCTTTACTTATTTGTTATAATGTATGATCTGTGTGTCTTTACTAATTTGTTACAATTTATAATCTTTGTGTCTTCACTAATTTGTTATAATGTGTTATGCTAATGTGTTATAATGTATAATGTTATAATGTTTCTATGCTAAATTTGATCGTACTAAAGGGTCTTTGCTAAATTTTAACAGGGTGATTATTCCATTACTAAAAAGGGTGATCCTTACACTAGAAACCTATCGGTTCTCTGCGTTTGGAGCTCGAGCTTGAAAGTGGTCACAGTAACCCATCAATCTCGAGCTCGAAGCTGCAAAACCGAACAAGGTTCTCGAAACCTATCGGTGCAGTAAGGAACTTCGTGTTGAAAGTGGTCGCCAGAACCCATCAACCCAGTTCCAAGTACGACGTCATTGAAGTGGCTATTTCACAGTATCGGGGACGTCACGAACAACTTTAGAGGAGGCGTTGCGTGATTCCAGGGCCGGACCGAGGCCGATTACCCTGGAGGAACACCGAGCCAGGAATCGGGACAAGAAGCAGGTCGCCGCGCCACCGGTCGTAGAACCAGAGCGTCCCGTGAAATATAGAACTGGAGTGGAGGCCAACTTCAGGCGGGCCATAGAGGAGGTCCGTCGTCGTCTGCTGCTGGCAGTAGGAAAAGAGGTGCGGCTACGGATCAGGAAGGAGATCCAGCGGCTCCATAACGACCGGTTGAAGTACCGCCGTACCAAAAGGGGTAATAGTAAAATTAAGAAAGGAATTGTAAATTAGATTAAGGAATGAAATAAAAACTGAATAAAATTAGGATTAAAACACAAACTGGAAATTTAGAAACATGAATTGAGTCAAGAAAGTAAAGTAAATTTGAATCTGGCTGAGTAGTGAAATGAAAAAATAATTAGTAGATTAGTTTATGGAAGGAATGAAAGGGTCGCATGGACGTTTGATTTGTAAAAAATATTAGAAGATAATTAGTAGATTGGCCGCTTGGACGTTTGATTTGTATAAAGTATTAGGAAGATAACTAGTAGATTGGTAACATTAGCGTTTGATTTGTATAAAGTATTAGGAAGATAACTAGTAGATTGGTAACATTAGCGTTTGATTTGTATAAAATATTAGGAAGATAATTAGTAGATTGGTCGCTCGGACGTTTGATTTCTATAAAGCTTAAGGAAAATGAATGAAAATGTACACGAGAATTGTAATAAGTATATGCACAATAATAAATATTAAGCCAACTTAAATCTTGTGTCAAGCCTAACTTCAACATTGAATTGGTTAACATTGAAAATTGGAACCATAACAAAACGAATAAAAAATACATAACAAAACTGGCGCAGCCGCACTAAAGAACCTAAACACACAGAAAATAATATTGAGGAAAATTAATCAAATTAAATTTAAATAAGGCAAATGTTGAAGGTACGCTGTAGAATATAAGACATAAAAAAGGATTGTTTGTATAAGTTTTTTATTAAGGAATTTTTGTATTAAAATTGTTACAAGCTGAAAAAAGAAAAAACAAGGATATACGAAATTAAAGAAGGATACAATAAAAGAATAATACTATACACAAAAATACATAAAAACATAAAACAAAAAAAAAAAGATACAAAAAAAAAAATATATATATATATATAGTTACGTATCACTCCCCTACATCAGCCAGTAAAGAATTTACCTTTTCATAAACACCCTATATTGTGACGTCATACCTACACGTCATACTTACCCAAGTACAGCTGCGCTCAGTACATTGAACTTTGTTGCACCTTTGCACAAAATGACGAGCTATAAAATTACTAAGAAAAACTTGGAAGTAATAGACATAATATATTTTACAAACAACTGTGTCATAAATAGCCATCTCAAGGCTAAATGCAAAAATTGGGAGAGATATTTTTATTTAACTAAGTTCCAGGAAAACAACTTTCCCCAATTAGCAATTCCTCCATTCTAGGAGTAATTATTTAAGGTTATGAGAGTTTCCCACCTTAAATTATTATGCATTATTGAACATTTTATGTGCTTCACATTTACATATTGAATGTATGCACTTGAATTCTCTCTCATCGAGTGTAAATCAAATTTATTAACACTCAATTAAAATCCAATTACTCCTAATCGAGTAATAAGCTTAGACACTCCCTAATTTAGGTGCAGATGCACCTTTATGATTAAATCGCCCTTCCAAAAGAAGTTTGGCAGAACACTCTCATTACGAGAGTGGGCAAACCCAATTATAAAAGCAGCGATCATTTCGAATTAGGATTCTTTGGTTTTTTGGCTTTCGGGTATTCATTGTCTACAGTGTTGCGTAGTATAAGTTGTAAGACAGTGCCACTGTTCAATAGTTAAGGATTTTCGTATTATTTTGTATTACATTAATAAATAGCTTCAATAATTAAAATTAAAGTCAATTTAAATTAATCCTCCGTTTGAAGTTGTGAGTTAAAATACGAGAATCTTAAAGGAATAAAAACTTGGAATTCACTTGCATTTAAATAGTATCAAAAGTATACTGTGAGTAAACGGTGAGCAAACTGAGGTACTTTTTACCTTATTTGTGTTCGCAAAACGTAATTATATATATTAGAAAAAAGGAATATAAATAGGAAAAGAAATTAAAAATATTCAAGGAAAAATTATTTAGTTAGTAAAAATTAGTCATAACAAAATGATAAAACAAACGAAAAGCACAGTATATGGCCCAGTCAACCCCGAAACCATCTCTGAAATCGTCTAAAACTAGATTTTCGAGGTTTCTAGACTACTTCTCACTTGATAATCCGGAACCAGAATTCTCTACAAGCACTGAGGAAACCCACACAGGTGAAGAATCTAACGAGAAGAAGGACAACGAGGAAGGAACAAATAACAAAACTAACGTATTGATGTCAAGCAACCAGATCAAACTTATCAGATAACAGAACCGGGAATAGAAAATCAGATAGAAGGAAATACAGAAACAGGAGATTTTTTATTTATTTATTTATATCAACTTAATACAAGTTCAAATTATAAAAAGGTATCTAATAAAACAAAAAGCAAAAGAAAAAGAAAAAAAAACAATTAGCTTACGCTACTGCAGTGGAAAATCAATGATAAATTAATCCATCTATCTATTGACTAAAAAAACTACTGTAAAAAATAAGAGAAACGAAAATTTGCTGTGACAGAAATAAAAATTTAAAATTTTACTGTGACCATTCGGATCAGGGAGAGATTGTACGCAACTATTCATTCAATTGGCGCAAGAGTGTGCCAGAACAGTTCCGAATAGCCTTACCTATGCTCTCCGCATCCTGCAGGAAAGGGGCAGCACGATTATAAGTGCGTATCATGCGGGTGATAGGCTCCATTCTGCCAAACTCGGTGTGATGGAATCTATGAACGAAGGGATCACCCGATCTCCGACTAAGGGCATTGTGGCGGGGGACAACCTGATTACGGACGTAAGGAGAAAGGATATAACCCTGGATAATGCCGTGCATAAAAGAGAGGTCAGTCATAACACGGCGTTCAGCGAGAGATTGGAGATTAAGGAGGTGGAGACGGTCCACGTATGGGGGAAGATGAAAGGGATCGGACCAGGAAAGGTGGGAAAGGGCAATACGCAAGAACCGTTTTTGTACCGCCTCAACGCGTTCTATGTGAACTTGATGATACGGTGACCATACCTGAGAGGCATAATCCTGGATCGGACGAACCAGGGCAGTGTACAGGGTCAAAAAAGTATAAGGATCCTCAAGTTCTCTCGACCACCTAGAGATGAAGCCAAGCATGACTCGCGCTTTACTTACAACAAGATTTAGATGTTCCCGGAAGGAAAGCTTCGAATCAAGGAGGACGCCCAGATCCATAGTGGATTCTACAGACCTAACCACAATACCATTTATACAAAAGACATTAGGCACGTAGTTACGCTTCCGATGGAAAGAGATGTGTTCACATTTAGAGATATTAAGATAGAGATTGCTCTTAGAACACCATGTTGTGAGACGATCGAGGTCTTGTTGCAGCTCCAGGTAATCATTAGGAGAAGCTATGTTCTTAAAAAGTTTGGTGTCATCAGCATACGAAAGAATCTCTGAATTGTGAAAAACTTTGCAGACATCATTCGTAGCAACCACATAGAGAATCGGACCAAGGTGACTACCTTGGGGAACTCCGCTTGTTGCCGTAATGGAAGTGGAGAGGGTGGATCTAAAGCGAACACGATAATTACGGTTGGATAGGTTTGAGTTAATCCAACTGAGAACTGAGTCTGGGCATCCAGCTTATTTAAGTTTAAGAAGGATTAAAGGATGAGGAATGCTGTCAAAGGCTTTACTCATATCAGTGAAGATAGTTTCAACAGCTTCGCTCCGCTCGAGAGCATTGAGGGAGAAAGAGGTGAACTGGACAAGGTTTGTGATGGTGGATCTACCTTTAAGGAACCCATGCTGGTGTGGACCAACAAGGGATGAGAGGAAGGGGTATAGTTTATTGACGAGAATTTTTTCGAACGTTTTAGGGATCGTGGACAATTTGGCAATAGGTAGTTCGAAACAAGCGACTTCGATCCCTTTTTATGGACTGGGATCAGGAAACCAGTCTTCCAGACATCGGGAAAAATACCCGATTTGAGGAAAAGGTTGAAGAGGCAAGATAATGGGTAGGCAAGGATCGTTGCACATCTCTTGAGTAAAACAGGCGGGATACCGTCAGGGCCAGGAGAGTAATCATCTTTTAGACGTTGGAGTTCTAGAAGAACCTCGTCCTCAGTAATGTGGAGGATAGGGAATACGGAGGAGGGGGTAGGATTAAGGTCCGTAAAGTATTGAATATCAGGAACAAATTGACATTTAAGGAAGGTAGATGAGAAGAAAGATGCAAAGGAATTTGCAATAGATAGGGGATCATCGAGCTCTTCCTCAAGATAGGAAAGAGACTGAGGAAAGTCATCACCTTTGCGTTTCCTTTTGGAATTCACAAGGGAGAAAACCAGGCGAGGATTCGAGGAAAGGTTAGATTTCACGGAGGATAGGTAGTTATGATACGTCATGTCAACTAATCGGGCAAAGTCTCTACACAACACACTAAATTGAGCAAAGTCTTAAAGAGAACCGGAGCGAAGATATTTTGACCAATAGGAGTTTCTTTTATTCCTAAGAATCTTGACTTCTTTAGAATACCATATGGGAGAGGAGTCGAGAGGGGGTGGCTTAGATAAAGGTGTGGTGGAAAAGATAGAGTTACGCAGGAGGTCATAAAACTGGGATATGGAAACGTTATAGGGAACTATACATTCAAATTTATTGAGGTGGTCATTAAGAGTCGCCGAGAGGAGATGAAAGTTAGACTTACGAAAGTTAAGGATAGGTTGCAATTGGGAAAAATCAGAGTTTGTTGAGCATGAAATAAGAGCATGTCCAGACGTCCCTATACTAAGTTTACCCCTCAATATTACGAGAAGAAGCGGAAATAAGTTCATAGTGGACACAGGAGCCGAAATAAGTCTTATAAAGGAGGAAGAAATTAATGAATCAATGGAAAAAGACATAAACAGAGAAGAGATTATCACACTCAACACAATTTCAGGGGAAATTTCCTCAAAGGGAACCATCACAGGACACATAAATTTAGATACGATATATCCATGCACGTTCCATATTATCGAAACTTTCAACCAAGGTAGTATAACGGGCCTGCTGGGCAACGACTTTCTGTCCAGGCATTGCAGCATCGAGGGCCCCGCGAAGAAGCTCGTGTTCTTGTCCACAAGTAATGGGCAAAGAACGGTTATCAAATTCGAAGAAAACCAAAACCGATGTACAAACGACGTTCATTTTGTGGACGTCATAGCAGCTGGTAAAACACATCATGAGCGTAGTCATGCGAGGGAGGAAAACACCCGAGAATTCCAAAGTAGAACTATTATGGGGGGTGATACGAAACCTGCAATACTGGAAAAAGATTACGCCGAGCAGCCAGAGGAATCCCGACAAACGGAGAAACCAGGGAACATTACCAACGTCAGGCAAAGCTGTCCGAATACATGTGATTACATAGGGGAAATAATGCCTACAGCGGAAGTGTTGAAAGATCTTGGAAAACTCTTCGAGACAAGTACAACGCATGAAAACTACGAGAGTGGGATGCGTACCGGGGGGAGTAATTTAAAATGTTTTCCATTCCATACTCGCACGTATGGGGAGAACGAAGAAAGCTGCGAAGAAAGTAATTTTCGATGTTTTCCACTCCATACTCGCACGTATGGGGAAAACGAAGAAAGCTGCAAAAAAAGTTGCTCAAAGGAGGAATTTATAACCACAGAGCCCAGGAACATCATAATACCGGGTAGGACAGTGAAATGTGTGGAAATGATCACGGACAAAGAAGGACAGTATGTAACCGAAGGAGAGTAGATAAAACCGGGTGTATATATTAGTAACGCGCTCGTGAAGTCAACAAATGGGAAAATAAAACTGAGCGTGCTATATATAAACAATTATATAGTAGAAGTGAACAATGTGACAGTAAAATTGAGCAAATACGAAGAAACGACAGCACCAAACAACAATGATACTTATAACTCTGAGGAAAAACTAGTCAATTGTATTAGCACCGAGGAATGGAAACCAGGAAAAAGAGAAACTCAGATAAAAAAACTAATAAGCTTAGAAACCAATTTGAACATCGAAGAGAGGAGGGAAATGCATAAAATAATTGAAGAATTCCAAGACGTTTTTCATTTACCGGGAGAGAAACTGGGGCATACAGCAACAGTGCAGCATGAAACACGGATACAACCAGGGAAACAACCTATCAAGTGCAAGATGTACCGCCTGCCGGAGACGCAAAGAGAAATAATAACGGAAGAAATACAAAGATTACTCGAGGAAGACATAGTAGAACCAAGCTGGAGCGAATGGAACGCACCATTACTAGTAGTTCCAAAGAAACCGGGACCTGATGGACAGAAGCGATGGCGAATAATGGTCGATTACAGGAAACTAAATTAAGTAACCGAGGGGGATGCTTATTCACTACCCAGAATTGAAGATATCCTGGATCAGCTGGGAAATTCTCGGTTTTTCTCAGTACTCGATCTCGCCAGCGGATACCACCAAATCACAATGAAACCAGAAGATCGGGATAAGACTGCGTTCAGTACCCCTTACGGACACTACGCCTTTAAGCGTATGCCTTTTGGGTTAAAGGGAGCACCAACAACGTTCCAGCGTCTCATGAATCATGTGCTGACAGGACTACAGGGTCTACAGTGCTTCGTATACCTGGATGATAGAGTAATATACGGCAGAAATCTAACGGATAATCCAGCAAAACTACGAACCATATTACAACGATTGAGAAACCATAACTTGAAGTTCAACGTAGAGAAGTGCAATTTCCTCAAAATAGAAATTATATACCTTGGACACAAATGCACGACGCAAGGAGTAGAACCAGATCCGAGCTTGGTGGATAGCGTAAAAAATTTTCCGACGCCTAAAACTGTGCGCCAAGTACAGTCCTTCTTAGGACTAGCCAACTACTACAGGAAATTCATAACGGACTTCTCCAAAATAGCGGCTCCAATCAATCATCTCCTAAAGAAAGATGTGAGGTTCAAATGGGATGAAAGTTGTGTAAACGGTTTCAACACTCTCAAACAGAAAATGATAAGTCCACCAGTACTTAGATACCCGAACTTTAAAGAACCATTCAAGCTATACACGAATGCGGGCGGAGATACACTTGGCGCAGTACTAGCACAAGGTCAACCCAGCGAATAGGAACCCATAGCCTATGCTAGTAGGACATTGAACGCAGCAGAAAGAAATTATTCTACAATAGAACGGGAACTCTAGGCCATAGTATGGGCAGCTAAGAACTTTAGATGTTACCTGTATGGACGACCATTCAAAGTATTTACCGACCACAAACCACTAAGAGGAGCTATAAGAATCAAGGATCCCACAAGTAGGATTTTACGCTTATGGCACAAACTATCGGACTACACGTTCAAGATAGAATACAAAGAGGGACGCAAAAATAACAATGCAGACGCCTTAAGTAGGATCCCCTATGACGTGCTAGTAACCACGCGAAAACAAACGAGAGAACAAATTGAAAAATTGGGAGAAACAGAAGCAAAGGGTTCAACCACAAGTGAAAGTCCCGAGAATGCATCAGCAAGCGAAGTACCTGAACGAGAGAAAACACATATAAGAATTTTAACGGACCCTCAGGAGATAGAAACCATACTACGAGACTGTCATGATGCACCCCTAGGAGGCCATCAAGGAGTATTCAAAACATATCACCGCCTGAAGAGAGAGTTCTACTGGAAGGGAATGCTAAGAGATATCAAAAAAAATATACGAAAATGCAAGAAATGCCAGCTGAATAAGTTAAGCAGAGAACATAAGGAACCGATGATCATAACGGATACAGCTAAACAACCATTCGACAAGGTTTATATGGACATTGTGGGTCCACTTCCAGAAACACCACGCGGGAACAAGTATATCCTAAGTTTCGAAGACGATTTGACTCGCTTCATGGACGTAATACCACTCCAAAATATGGAGGCGAAAACTGTGGCACAGGCTTTTGTGGAGTAAATAATAAGTCGTTACAGAATACCAATAAAATTAATTACCGACCAAGGAGCCAACTTCACTTCCGAAATGTTCAGGGAAGTGTGCAAGGTATTTAAGATACGGAAGATCGAAACAACACCCTACCACCCCCAATCCAACGGAGCATTGGAAAGATCACATAGGCCTTTGATCGAGTATCTAAGAAATTTTGTGGACGACAACCAAACAAACTGGGATGAGCATCTGCGAGCAGCAATGTTCGTTAGGAATAATAGTATGCACACAACCACCAAATTAACGCCTATGGATTGCTTATACGGCTTCTCCGCCCCTCTTCCCAACAATTTGAAGAAAGCTCCCCAACCAGTATACGATCACGAGAACTATTTCCTGCAACTAAGAAACAAACTCCAGAGAGCATATCAAACCGCACGAAGAAATTTGGAAGAGAGTAAGATCCAGTCCAAAGATTACTACGACCAAAAGACTAACCCTTTAAAAATACACCTCGGGGACCAGGTATTGCTACGGAACGGGGCTCGAAAAAATAAATTGACACAGCATTGGGTAGGACCGTACAAAGTGGTAGCTATAAACAGTCCGGTAAATATCACCATAATGCTAGGCAGTCGCAAACGCCGCGTACATAACAACCGATTGAAGCTTTTTAATTAAAACTAAAACCTACGTCCCCGACACGATAGCCCCAACAGCACTCTATCCGACACGTATTAATAATAACCCTATGCCTAATCGCAGATCTACAATGGACCAGAACGTGGATAATTTGGGACTAACAAAAGCCGAGTGGGATAACATCCTGCAAGAAGCAGACCAGTTGTACCAACAAATTCAATTCGAATCCATCCTGAAGGAAGCAGATCAACTATTTCAACAACTTCAATTGGACAAACCGGAGATAGAAGAGCCGCCAGCCATGGAGAAGCTGGACAAATTCAGTAAACACCAAAAGGACCCGAGACGTAGGAGGCAGAAGGCAAAAAACAAAATCAACTAGAATTAAAACAAAGATTAAGTTAATGTAAATTGTAAGGAGGAATAAAGAAAAAATCAAGGAACACGAGAGCTACAACGCCGAGAATATAAGCTATAACTATCTTTATCATGAAAATAATACTTCCACTCAAATCTCGCGAACCCTCTAACCGGTTAATGTTCATAATCACAAACTAAGAGGATCATAGTGACCCACCTTTATCCCAGAAACTGCCACTCACCCTGGGGAGGACTTCTCAACGGGGGAGGAATGTTGTGATGCGTCGCGTCACCTAAAAAGAAGGGAGATTAGAACATAAGAAATAAACTATGCGAGTCACTAACCATACCCACAACACATATGAACCTAAAAAACATAATGCACCAGAAATTTAACATACTCACTCGAACATGTCACGCGAGAAGTCGATGTCGGTGTTGATGTTTACATAACATAGTCCACACAGATAGTCCACACCGAGTATTTCATGGGGAATAAAACATAAGGCATAAAACACCAGAAAACTGCCTAAAAAGCATAAAACACCAAAAGTTAAACATGCACTATACTTACCATCAAGCGTAAACACAACACGGTTGAACAACGTAAATAAACCTACAAATATGTAAAATGTAAACAAACCTACTATTTCATAACACTTACGTAAGCATTGGATTCCGGAAACCTATGTCAACAACATGAAATTCACTACCGAACATAAAACACGCGACATCACAACACGATCTTAACCTAGACTGAAACGTCAAAACGAAACATGGGAAAACGTAAACAACTACATCAACTTACGTTGTTCTAAAAACCTCCGCCCGTCACCGGTAGATGGCGCCATGCAGAAGTTAAGTGCGTTTCGTAATTGACGGCAACCTCGCTCCAACGGTCAAAAATCCCGGTTTCTTGGAATAAAAAGCGGACAAAAATTGGGGATATCACCAGTAGTTGGAATCAACTTCATACCTTCAAAGTCAGGCAGACCTATTCAAGGGAGTAGACAAACAAGGAGAAGTAAGTGGTCCAAACCGAACAAGGTTCTAGAAGCCTATCGGTTCTCTGGGAGCTTGAGTTTGAAAGTGGTCATAGTAACCCATCAAACTCAAGTTCGAAATTGTCAAACCGAACAAGGTTCTAGAAACCTATCGGTTCTCTGCGTTGGGAGCTCGAGCTTGAAATTAGTCACAGTAACCCATCAAACTCGAGCTCGAAGCTGCAAAACCGAACAAGGTTCTCGAAACCTATCGGTGCAGTAAGGAACTTCGTGTTGAAAGTTGTCGCCAGAACCCATCAACCCAGTTCCAAGTACGGCGTCATTGAAGTGGCTATTTCACAGTGTCGGGGACGTCACGAACAACTTTAGAGGAGGTAGAGGAGGCGGCCGGACCGAGGCCGATTACCCTGGAGGAATACCGAGCCAGGAATCGGGACAAGAAGCAGGTCGCCGCGCCACCGGTCGTAGAACCAGAGCGTCCCGTGAAATATAGAACTGGAGTGGAGGCCAACTTCAGGCGGGCCATAGAGGAGGTCCGTCGTCGTCTGCTGCTGGCAGTAGGAAAAGAGGAGCGGCTACGGATCAGCAAGGAGACCCAGCGGCTCCATAACGACCGGTTGAAGTACCGCCGTACCAAAAGGGGTAATAGTAAAATTAAGAAAGGAATTGTAAATTAGATTAAGGAATGAAATAAAAACTGAATAAAATTAGGATTAAAACACAAACTGGAAATTTAGAAACATGAATTTAGTCAAGAAAGTAAAGTAAATTTGAATCTGGCTGAGTAGTGAAATGAAAAAATAATTAGTAGATTAGTTTATGGAAGGAATGAAAGGGTCGCATGGACGTTTGATTTGTAAAAAATATTAGGAAGATAATTAGTAGATTGGCCGCTTGGACGTTTGATTTGTATAAAGTATTAGGAAGATAACTAGTAGATTGGTAACATAAGCGTTTGATTTGTATAAAGTATTCGGAAGATAACTAGTAGATTGGTAACATTAGCGTTTGATTTGTATAAAAAATTAGGAAGATAATTAGTAGATTGGTCGTATGGACGTTTGATTTGTATAAAATATTAGGAAGATAATTAGTAGATTGGTCGCTCGGACGTTAGATTTGTATAAAGCTTAAGGAAAATGAATGAAAATGTCCATGAGAATTGTAATAAGTATATGCACAATAATAAATATTAAGCCAACTTAATTCTTGTGTCAAGCCTACCTTCAACATTGAACTGGTTAACATTGAGAATTGGAACCATAACAAAACGAATAAAAAATACATAACAGTGATACAATAATGAGGCACTAAAGTAGTTCCGTCTCCTCTTCGTACTGAGCCATCCAAGGGATAAGCGTTATTTTGTTATATGATCTCGTTTCCTAATGCCATAGATATATCTGATACCCGAATTCATTATAATCTGGAGTTTGTCTTCCAGCTCTTGTGTAAGATCACACCATACCGAAGAGCAGTAGTCGATTATGGGAAAGAGCAGTGTTTCTACAAGGTATGTACGGAGCCTGAGTTCTGTACTTTTCCTTAAGTTATTCAGACGGTACAGCACTGCATAAGCTTTTCTGCACATGTTTCCCATCTGCTTTCTCCAGTTCAACTTTTCATCAATCGCAACCCCAAGGCTGTTTACAGAAGACTCAAACTTGATCCGCTCTTGATCTATGACTATTCCGCAGTCATCCATCGTCTCGAGCTGGTTGATGTAGTAATAAGAGCCTATTATTGTAGCCTTCGTTTTACATATGTTGAGTTTTAATTGATTTTGACTCGCCCAGTCAGCAATAAGCCGTGCATGGAAGTTCATTATGTCAACATAATACTGCAGTTTTTCAAGCGGGAAAGTGACATACATTTGCAGATCGTCTGCATATATAAAGTGTTGGAAACAGGAGTCAAAACCATAACTTATGTCAGTAACATATATTGAAAACAATAGTGGTCCGAGTACAGAGCCTTGAGGTACACCTTTGTTCAACAAGGCAAAGGCCCCATTGGAGCTCAGTACAGCCTGCTCACGCCCTGCAAGGTAAGAGACAATCCACTTGATAGCTGATGCACCTAACCCAATCGTTTTCAACTTACGGAGCAGGGTTGCATGACACACAGAGTCAAACGCTTTGCTGAAGTCGAAAAGCAGGAGCATTGTTACATGTTTGCGATCCATTCCCGATCTTACATCATCCGAAAGTTTCAACAGGGTGGTCTGCGTACTATGTCCAGCCCTGTATCCTGTTGGATGAGGATCAATCAAGCTGTTTGACTCGAGATAGTCGCTCAGTGGTTAATGCATCAGTCTCTCTAGCACTTTCGATAAAAAGTTTAGTAATGATATTGGTCTCATTTCGCTCGGTGTCTGCGGTGAGGCTAATTTGTTGAGAGCCAATCCAAGCGACTTCTTCCATGTCGATGGAAAATAGACTCTCGCACTGATTCGTTAAAAATAGTAACAATATAGGAGCCTATAGCAGGAAATGCTGCGCTAATTATACTTTTGGGTATATCATCATATCCCTCCCGCCTCAGAAGAGAAGTGTTTTATCGCCAAAGCCACCTCGCGAAAAGTAACTTCTGAAAATGAGAATAGCGGCGGCTGTTCTATATCAATGCATATTTGAGCTGTGAAGGTCTCAACTGATTCGGCCTGTGCATCGAAGGACATGCCACTGAAGTGCTAATTGAGTTCCTCAGCTGAAAAAATAGAGGGAGAAATCGTTTTATCCGAGCATACCCCAAGATTCCTCAACTCTTTCAAGATATGTTTGGGATCGCGAATATTCCTCAGCCTATCATAATAATACAGACGCTTTGCATACTCCATGGCCTGGTCTGCATCATCGCGCCCTGATCTGTAGCGCAGAAGATCTTCCCTGAGTCGGGTACGTTTATACCGTCTGTAACGCCTATCTCCCTCCGCGATGAGTGCCTTATGTTCCCTCGTGAGCCAAGGGTGATGAATTTTACCGGACTGTCTAAAAGTTTTGACAGGAATATGTTTTGCCAGAGCGGCTTGCATATTGCTATTGAGACAGTACACAAGAGCATCCAGAGATGTCACATCATCAAAAGGTGTCCAATTGCAAGTGCCGAGGTGTTCTAGTAAACCAGGTTTATCGAGAGCATTATAATCGCGATAAAAAACACAATGTAGAGGTGGCAGAACGATAGATGATTTTAATACAGCCATGATAAGATCAAGGCCATCCGCGAAAGGTACTTCCGTCTTCGAGAATTCTACTACAAGATCCTCAGAATCAACTATACACAAGTCAAGGGCAGTATCAGGTCCATCTCTGTGGCATGTTGCTCCATATGGTATTGAGCTCAAGGAGATATCAGCTATTAAATTTCTGATAAAGGTATTTCTGTCGCATGAGATAGTAGGCGTTGCTTCATTTTCAAATGACGAATTTCAGTTGCTAAAGCTTTATATATTGATTCCATATTTTGGAGACGTTCGTTTCCCTGGTCATTCAATGGTCGCTCATCCAGTTTCGCATTCAAACGATGTTCTAGTAGTATTTGCTTTTTGATATTAGTAATATTAGTTATATTTCAAGTTTTTGAGTCGCTGTCTCCGTATGCTGATTTAGGTCCTCCCTGACCTCATTCGCATCCAACTCTAAAGCCTCTAGTATATACCTCGATTGCCTGCCGTACCCATGCGTGTATATATCTCGTCGACTCGATTCTCAATAGTGATTAAGCGAAAACCGATGGAGTTCACCGTGGTGACTTTTCCCTAAACCTTCGCTTCAATGTTTTCTAATTTATCCAGTTTTTCGAGCTCGGACAGGACAGATGTTAATAAATCATTGTTAACATGAATGTTGACAGGAGGCACTGGTTGAGTTGAAGTTGGAGTAGTAGGCCGAGATGCAGAGCCACTAGAGCTGATTGAATTTAACCTGGTGTGAGCCGCCGTGGGGTTTGCTTTAGCTATGCAGGATTCACAGACCTTCATGATTCTATCTTTGTCCCTAACGTTCAAGAACTTGCTGCAGGTGCTGTGAAATTTGTTTAAGCATCGCTCACAAGCTTGGGGTTTTGATGAGGTTGTAAAAACACTTTCGCAGGCATCACACTTGTTGTCCATAATTCGTTTACGATTCGATATACTGATTATTATGTTTTGTTTTTAAAAAGATTTTTTTTTTTTTTTTGGCAGCACTTTTCGTTTTCACCGACGACTTTCGAATTTTCAAACAGTAACTGTTATCCGCTACCTTTCAAAGTATTTTGTTAAAGTTTTGTTGTCAAAAATGTTTCAATGTTTGGTTTTGTAGTGCATATTTTCAAAAACTTTTTGCGTAGTGCTTGATACCGTATCTATATTTCAAATTACACTTTTGACGTGAATACGTCTTTAAATTTGCTACCATACGGGGGCAATCCAAAAAAACTAATGATAAAATCGGGGGATACAGTTTGGCGTTGTAGCTTCGAATCTCGGCACTAAATCCGAAATTAAATTATACCACTGGATAGATAAAGGATCAAAGAAATCACTAGGATAAGCGAAATCAGTGGCGCATCGCGCGCGCCGGAGGGGGAAGCGCCGAAAAATGGGGTTCTTTTGTACTAAATTTTGCCGATTTTGAACTTCAAAATCGAATTCAAACAACCAGGCTGGCAGAATCGCCAGCAACACAAAAATTTCGCCAGTACATGTGATTGTGCAATCGAACGTCAACGATCGCTGCCACCCCACCGAGAGAGTGTGTGTGGCGCCCGCATGCGTTTGTTTCTCATCGAAATAAACACATGCGAGCGTCACACACCCTCCCTTTGTAGGGTGTCACCGTATGGTCAATGTTTTTTGCACAATTTTGTGCCGTGGCGAAATTTTTGTGTTGCTGGCAATTCTGCCAGCCTGGTTCATTGAGTTCGATTTTGAAATTCAAAATCGGGAAAATTTGGTGAAAAATCCCCATTTTTCGGTGCCTGGCTTTGATTTGACTTCATATTGTAAAACCGCTAAGAACAGACAAATTGCTACTACTTTATCGGTAGCGGTATCATCATCATCAAGTCAAAGCCAGTGGAGTCGCCATATATCGCAACATCAATAGCTTCACTGATTGTAATAGAGTTGGCATTGACATTTCGAACATTTGGAAATTAAGGACCCAAAAGCAGGTGATGTCTGTCTAGTAAACATATAGCCCGATGGCATCTTCAAATTCATACTCGGGTGTGTGTATATCCACCCGGGCACAGCGTTAGCAGATATTAAACTCTTAATGATACGATCGTTGTTAAAATATTCCAAAAACATCGCTAAAATTATACCCTGTTACGAGCCTGATCTTACTACACCAGTTATGATAGTTGGAGACTTTAATGTTGATGTCTCACAAAACTGTTCATTGCCTGACTTCATTTGTATTATATTGAAACTTCTCCAACAACGTTAGGTAATACCTGTATTGATTTAACGTTTACCAGAAATCTGGATGTATCTTGTATGCCATTTGTGTCGTACTTTTCGTATCACATACCTATAATTAAGAAAGTTATATTGTAACAAAATAATGATTTGTTTCCTTGCTTTTGTCCTAAATACATAAATAAAAATATTTTATTCAAGAAATATTACTCGTTACATAAACGTATTCACGTACAACACACGGCCGTGTCCATGACACAGCCACACTCCAGCTTTTTTATATAACTTGTGTATTAGAGATTTAGTGGAACATATTAAAACTATCGCAGAGCGAAATAAACGTTGTTTTTTGCTCAATTTTAAAAAAACGTGTGTTTTATCCAGGCAGCACTTTTCGTTTTCACCGACGACTTTCGAATATTCAAACAGTTAATGCTATCCGCTACCTTTCAAAATATTTTGTGATGTTTTGTTGTCAAAAAATGTTTCAATATTTGATTTTGTAATGCGTGAGTTCGTCATTTTCAAAAACTATTTGCGTAGTTCTTGATACCGTATCTTTATTTCGAATTACACTTTTTATATAACTTGTGTATGAGAGATTTAGTGGAACAAATTAAAATTATCACAGGGCGAAATAAACGTTGTTCTCGTAGTTAGAACCAAGAGAGTGAAGATCTAAGTGAAGCTAATGGAAAATTAAATAAACTTGTGGCTGAACTCGGGAAGCGTATTGGTTATATGGAACCGTACACGAGAGCGAATGCTGTTGAGATACATGGCATTCCTTTCCGGATTTATGAAAACGTTGTAAGTGTCGTCCAGGATGTAGGGAAAGCTCCGGATGTGGAGATAGCTGAATCAATGATCGACACTTGTCATCGGCTAGGACATAGAGTTTGGCATAAAAACTCTTTTTCAGGGATCTTTGTTAAATTTGTACGACAAAAAGGTAAGGAGGAGATCTTGAAGAAACGTCGTATCAAGGGAACTATTTCAACCAGAAACATGAAAAGAGAAATCGACCACCTTGTGTACGTGAACGAGGCTAGGACAGCAGCGAGCAGGCGGCTTTTAGGTAATGCGCGGCTCTTAAGAAGGGAAAAAAATTTCCGATACTTTTGGATTCCTAGTAGAAAAATGTTCCCCCAGAAAGAAGAAGGATCAATGGTAGTTCATATACGGTATCATTACATTAATACACTAACATAAATTTTGTGACACCTTTTACGGACAAACTAAGTTCCCGATTTTAATAGAAATGCACTATTTAAAAGATATTTTGTCAAAGATGTGCTGAATGTACTTTTAATTGAAATTGGTCAAGAAGTTAACCCATAATTAATAAATATTATTTCAGTGCATTTGTTGTATTGACCACGCACTGATAAGATCATGTTTAAAAGTGTATTGTCGGAGAGAGGAATCGACAATGTCTTTTGCTCATGCTTACATCAGAGCGTGAGCAATACATATGTGTTTTTCCACAATATTATTATACTCATGCTCTGATGAGAATTACACAGCTCAAAGCCATATCTCGTCACGCTCATCCATACGCATTGCTCACGCCCTGGTAAGGGTGTCTACATATGTAAAAGTGCAAAAGAATTACAAAGCCCAAAAGCATATCTGCACTACCGGTCAAAAGTTTTTGATCACTTTCTCGAAATTGTATTATGACGATATTTTATAGCGACCACGAAGAAACAAGACGATTTGTCATTAAAGTGCATGCAACAGAAGGTATTCATAGAGTCTGGTGTATGCATATCCTTTGTGTTTAGGTGCCCAGAACCAGCGATGACACTCCAAATGTAATATCGTCTTTACAAACCATTCGTATTGTTGTTTTGTTCGAGTGTTTTTTTTTCCTTTTTGACAGGAACGGAAATAAAATTGTTGCCAGTAAGTCAAGAGTAACTATTAGATTATCTGAGAGCCTGTTGGAGGCAAATCTCAGACCATTAACCAAAAAACATGGTGGCCTGAATGCATATTGTTAGCTCTGCCATTATTAAAGTCAAAGTAGGATACTTCTAAGAATAGAACATTATGAGCCATATCTCGTCAAACCTCGTCAATAAAAAATTAATTAGATATAAAGCTTGTCGAAACAGCAATCATTCATAAATTAAGTTCATTAAACCTTCGATGTACCGCTACCGCCTTCAGTGGTATAGCTTCTATTCAATGTATAATACTTTTAAGTTACCTATTCCGATCTAAGAAAATTCAATTTCAAGTGTTACTGCTAACAGTGCCACTACAATCATTCACCTGCTTTGATTCTTATTGACGAAGCATTTGTGCCCACTCCATGGAATGAAAATGATTGAGCGGCTGTTGTGAGACTTGAGTGTAAATTCAAATGGAAATAAATTATTGGGAAATAGAATAAATTAATAGAAATATTAAAAGGAATCCTTTCAGACGTTTTCAGAACATTGAAATTGGTTGCCGACGGATGTCTTTAAATAAACTCTTACGCATACCTTGCTTTTTCCTTTTTCTATATGTTCAAGTAAACTTGAGTCTCTAATTTGTAGAGCATGCAGTGAATTTCCGACATCCACGGGCATTCTTAGTAATTATAAATAGCCTTAATCCCAATCAAGTTTCTGTGATTTTCCTTTCGAGTATTAATATTTTATCTCAATTTAATTATTTTGTATTCATATAATTTTTCTTTTAAATTCCTTTTCCCAAACTCTTAATATATTAAAAACAGTTACAAAATAATAACTTGCAGGAAATAAAATTAGGCCAGATATAATCATTTTGTCTGAAATTTGGATAAATTTATCTGAGGCTAATTTTTACCAAAATAAAAATATAAAAAAAAAACCTTTATAGATCGTGCCTTTGCGAGAGTCTTTAGTAAGACCTAGATTATTATTGATGCATTTGTAATATACGCTGGTATTACTGACCAGTCAAAAACACAGCTGAATGTGCGTATTGTTGGAGAAGCAGGAGAAGCTGTTCGGCTTACGCCTCCTAGTCTTGCCTGGTATTGCGGGGACTATGGTAGACTAGAACAGCTATTGATGCTGACTGATCGGCTGTTTACTGTCAATTTGCTGCGTCTATAGCATTTAATGTTTTTTTTTAATTTGCTCCATAGTTTCGTCTTGGAATGTAGAGTCGAATTGTGTACAGTCAATAAATGCAGACAACTTAAATCTTGGATTAATGGTTATTGGCGATTTAACATATATATATCTTATTAAAATACTTAGTTCTGTTTAATCATTTAAATTTATTGTCAAAATCTCTTTAAATAGGTCTTGAGATTTTTAAAGCCTTATCTAGTCAATAAATTCAAAATTAATTATGCTCTGAAAGAAAATTTATGGGTTAACGGAAAAACTTGCCACTTGAAAAATGTTGAAATTTAAACGTAAAAATGCATAGTGAAAAGAAACACTTGCACTTAATTTTGTTTACAGTCCAACAAGCCTCCTGAAAATTGAATTCACCTCTTTTCAAACTCATTGATACAAAATAATTTCAATTTATTTTCACCAATAAAAAATGAGTACTTATTCAACGCAACATTTATTCAATTTAAAATATATATTTATTTATACAT
This sequence comes from Chrysops caecutiens, assembly GCA_963971475.1. Taxonomy (NCBI): domain Eukaryota; kingdom Metazoa; phylum Arthropoda; class Insecta; order Diptera; family Tabanidae; genus Chrysops; species Chrysops caecutiens. Next base: position 54,979,445 of record OZ020567.1, on the reverse strand, counting down.
AATATTTATTAGACATAATTTCCTCAATTCTTTCTTGGGCAAATGACATATTGTCCAACATTTGTTGCACAGGATTAGGAAAAACCCAGAAAAACCTAATCAAACCATTTCTATAATATCTAATTATTATGTTACAATCAAACTTATTATTAATTAAGGTTTATTCCTTTCCTGAATTACCAAAATTTGATTGCTGGCAACGGCTTTGACAGTATATCCGCTAGTTGGCTTCCTGTAAGAATATATATTAATTTTATTATATTTTCCTCTATTTGTTCCCTGGAAAATTGAAATTTAACGTCGATTTGTTGTGACCGTTTATAACTAGCTGGGTTGTTCGCAATACTAATAAAACCACTATTATCTTCGTAGATTACAAATGGTTTTTTTTTTTTGCTAATGAAATCAACCACAATGCTTCATTAACAGTCTCAAATAAAGCCATATATTCAGCTTCGGTTGGTGATGCTGTTACAGAAGTTTGTTTCTTCGTATTCCAACATACTATAAATCTTTCAAATAATTTTAATAGAAAACCAGTTGTACTTTCTCTATCACTTAAATCATTTCCTCCCCAGTCTGAGTCAACACACCCCTTTAACCAGCCATTAAAATCACCACTTGTATAAGATAATTTTAAATCTATAGAACTTATAAGATATCTATTGATACTAGGGGGACGACCCCTGCTTGCTACACTCGCCAACCCCCGCCGTTCGCTACGCTCATTCTAATAGCTCGCGCATGGCGCTATATATACAGTAGCATTGTAAGTAAAAAGGTTATTTAGTTCAGACTGTAGTGGCAATAATTTCAGCTCGTTTTGCACGTCAAAGTACATCTATATTGAATGAGGATCTATCTATAATTATCGAAAACCTTGCGGGTGCGGTTGCGGATCTAAAAAGATCTGAAAATTTTCTCATACAAAATACTTTTTGTAAGAATTCTTTCATCTTCCGCCAAATGACCTTCGCCTTGTGTTCCAGAAACACATATAGATACGCAATCGATCAAACGATCTAACTCTATTGGCCACAAGATACAATTGACGGTGAGAAAATACAGGTTGTTTGAGTAAGATTCCTTCTTTTTGAAACGTTTGGCATTTATGGGATTTATTAATTGTCATGGCAAAAGCCAGAATGACGGGAAATTGAGTTTTTTGAAAGAAAAAAGACAGAAGTGTGCCAGTGTAATTAAGGTGTATTTGTGGTGTCAAAATACGTGTGTTTCGAAAAACTCCTGCTAAAATCTCATTATCCAAACAATTTTTTTGCATTTGAACTAAACGAAAAGGTGTGCCATTGACCGAGCAACTCATGTCCTGTACTCAAATTACGAATAAGTAAAAGTACGCAATTTGGTTTTGAAAGTAAATTTGTGGGATCGGGAGCCCACTTATATCAACTGAGTTTAGAAATTCTACTGGAAAATTATTTTGCTCTCTATAGCCATCACTCAAGATGTAATCGGAACTCAAATATATTCGTTACTCTCCGGACAGACTGTTGGATGATAGTGCAGTCTTCATATTTGGGTGCTAATATAACCGAATTGAGAATATCGTTAGACTTTATGGTTTCAGATACATAGCCATAAGTATCTGAATTCACGAAGTTGCTAACTAAATGGGAAGGAATTTCAATAGCATCTTGGCTGTAATCTGGAAATGTGAGTAAAGTTCCATTACCAAGAGATGTAAGAAATTCAGCGAATTCAATCTCATGAGGTGAAGCTCTCATGTTTTGGGGAAAAGTTATTTTGTGGATTTTGAAAATTCGGACCATGAAGTAAGGCAATTCTCAAAAAGTGGTACACGTGTTCCGTGAGATATAGCTGGCAATATTCTTCAAAAATCTCCACAGAGTAAAATAGTCATACCTCCGAAAAGGTTAGTTGAAGTACCGAATGAATCGTTTACTGAACAAAATTTCCTCAATAGCTAATAAAGCACGGTTATATGAATCATTTTCTGAAGAATTTCTTAAAAATTCTTCACACATGAACATTTTGAATTCATTCCACAAATCTAAAGCATTTATAGGAAAGTTCATACCACAAATAGGATATGGCAAATAACTCTCTTAGCTGCTGAGAGAAGTTACACTCTTTTACTTCTAATAAATATTCACGCCACTCTCCATCAGTTCATGCGATACGTCGTGCATGTGCTGGAAATGTGCAGTAAATAATGTTCCCAACAGTACCCAAATCCTGATGGGACCTCGAACATGAAGCAAAATAGTCTCAAATGAAACAGCTCAACATAAAACATAAAATAATCTAGCAATAGCTCTACTACTTCCTCTTTGAGATTTTTTCCATTTCTTTTCTTAATCTACGTAAATATAATGCATCGGCGTCTCTGTATATAGAAACTCGGATGAACTAATTCATAGAATGCAGTCAATCCTGTTCTTCTGTGATTTTTAAGAACTTACTGAACATTTCCTTCCGTAAAGACTACCTTTTGCCGGTGAGGTAAGTGACATTCAAGTCGAACTATAATATATTACGTGACTGGTAATACATTGGATACTCATTTATGCGCCAACTATCTTCCGTAGATCCAACATAGTGACCGGACAAAAAGCTATCGATTTCATCTATATAAACCTTGCCCTGAACACCTGAAACTCTTCCAAACTGTAATGAGGCACAGTCGTATTCCTTATAAACATATTTGTACATATATTTTAGGCACTTAACTGTGCCAAGAACTTCCACATTTAAGTAGCAATCAAATTGCGCTAAAAGATATGGATTTTAAGGAACAGAAAAACGGTTGTCAACAAGGTGGCCACGAAAGTCAACTGTTATACCATTCACACGACGGATCTAACATTGGCTTGAGTTGTATTGTAAAAGTGCTTATAAAAGCTTTTGCTGCATTCACCATCTTTAATACAGACGGGGATACGATTCAATAAACCACGTGGACAGTGGATCATATGGTTTTTAAATAAATTATGAAGTTGTGGGAAATACATTGTATATTGTAAATAAAATATATCTGGAATTTCCGTACAAACGAACCAACTTTCATTTCCTACCTTTTTTTTTCTCTAAATTTAGGTTTTAAAGGTGAGCAGACAAAAGTTTGAAAATATGATATAATTTCAGATTTTCAATTTTAAACAGTTTTTTGCTCGTAGCGGCTAAATGAAGCATTCTAGGGGGTATAACCAACCCCCATAATTTTTTCATTTCCCAACTTTTGGCCACATATCATATTTCTCTAAATTATGTTTTTAAATGTGGGTCCATACAGAAGTTGGGAAATATGATAAAATTCAGACTTTCGCTCGCTTTCCATAACTATTCGTGAAAGTTAACCTCGCGTTTTCTATAAATAACTGTAAAATTGTGATTTTCCATATTTTTTAAAATAAAATTTGCATATATTTTTATCAAATTAGCAAAAAATAATAGTATAATTAAACGATGGCTTTAAATTTGTCTGTGGTAATGCATCCATATTATTGTCTGTGGCCATATGTTCATTGTTTCGGCTTTTGTCTGGAAGAATGCAATTTTATTGGGCACAGATTGCCTCCTTCCAGGCAAAAAGCAAAAGAATGAACATATGACTATTGTCTGTGATATGGCTGCATTTACCCCTCACATTATCATTGACATACATATTAGGTTTGAAAGAAAAGAATGCATGTATTTGGCATAAATGGTTGGTTATTCAGTCGAACGTTTGATCTATGCAAATGATAATGTTAAATAAGTATGTTCCATATTTTGATTTTTTCGTAGAGGAATGCAATCACATGCAATTATATGTTAATTCTTTTGGTTTGTGTCCCCAGTAGAAGATTGATCCATTGATTGGTTTGATTTTCGAATAATTTAGTACTTGTTATTTATCGGGGACTCAAACCAAAAATTCACATATGTTTTCATATTTCCAGGCAAAGAGCAAAAAATGCACACGCATACATTCTTCCCAAAAGCATCATCTACGCTTTACGTGTGCTCAATTCACACATACTATCCCATTGAATTTTTTAATTTCAATTTAAAATTAAACTACTTTATAATTAAATTTAAGAAAAAAAATCAGGTGATGCACATAGAGGAAAAACTAATTTTTCGAATTATATAATTTTTATGCTGGTAAGTCCGCCTGGTTTCCTGTAAAAGAGATAACAAAAAAACGTGTCGCCTATTTATATATAGATCTTTTTTAAATATTTCCAAAGTTCTTTGTTATTTTTATTAAATAATCTACTCAATATATTTACTGCAATACTTAAGTTAGGTCTTGTACATAGCATGACATTATACATCCAACAGGGTTTCTGCAAGGAGCTTCATACTTTTCACCTGAATTAAGAGCAATTTAATCTAAATTATTTTCAAGAACTGTTCTTATAGGTTTGGAATGATGCATACTAAATAAGTTAAAATTGTTTTCATAGAATTATTCTATTATCTCTTCAAATTCTAAAGCCCAAATTCAAATTCTAAAGAGTTTAATACCATTTAAATCTGTCATCCGAAATTTATTTTTTAAAATAATTTTTAAAATTATTCATTGTTTTTGAGTTCGCTATGACTAAATCGTCAACATAAAGAACGACATAAATATTTTTATAAACATCACCTGTATCTAACAAATATTCACATCTGTCAACTGCTGAATTTTTGAAACCTCTATTTATCAGAGCCTGATCATATGTTTGAAACGAACATCTTGCAATGTGTTTTAGTACGTATATAGCCTTATTTAATATGCAAACTTGATTATTTTTACAAACTACTCCCTCAGGAAATCGCATATAAATTTCTTCTGATAACTGGCTATTCAAAAATGTTGGTTTGACATTCAAAAATGCTAATGTAAATCTGAAACTTGAAATTCTTGCTACTGGGGCAAATGTCTCGTTGTAATCAACAGTATACTCTTAACTAAAACCTCGTGCGAAAAGACGAGCCTTATACTTTAGTGGTTTCCCAAATTCATCATTTTTGATTGGAAAAACCTATCTACAATCTACAGTGTTTTCCCGTTCTGGTTTTGATTCTAAAGATCAGGAATTATTAATTAAAAGCGTGTTCATTTCATCATCTTAAGCTTGTTTCCATAATAGTTTATCATTTCTACTTTGGATTTTTTGGAAATATTTCGGAATAGCCCAAAATAAAGATTGAGCATACATTAAGCCATCATTTAGTTCCTCATTCTTTTCATTATATTTAATAATTGGACGATTTTTAAATCTTTCACTACGTCTTCCTAGAGAATATATTTCGTTTACTCGAGTTACTGTTACTCTTTTGTGAATCTTCTGGCGTAGATTCTTTTATTTCTGTTGCAACTACAGATTTATTTGCATCACATAATTTTTGACAAGAAAACGTCATTCTTCTCGTTGACTATGTACATTGGCAGCTAATTGCCAGTCGGAGACGGAGTTGGTTAGTCTGCGTAGGTAGTCTCCGATTTTCAGTTAGTTATTCTTTGTCTGTTTATTACAAATAGTGACCAGTTAAATACTCGTACCTATGTACATCAGTACAGTATATTAGCAATACAATATACCTTTAGGTGCACTCTCTAGTAGCATACAACTAGAATGACACAAGTACAATTTTAATAGTCCTGATTTATAGACTTAATTATGAATGTGTATTGTTTACATCTTTTTAGTTCTTTCTTACAGTCGGTCGGGTTTCTTGGTTTTTTTAAATTAACTTTTTTTGTTAGATGAGAAATAAACTCATGGACGTGTCACCCATGCTCTTGGTGGGGTGACACCGTTTGTTGATTGTGGGTGGCACAATCTCGTGTACATAAATCGTGTTGCTGGCGATTCTGCCAGCCTGGTTGCCTAGATTGGATTTTCAAATTTTGACTTTATTTTAGGCCTCGCATGGAAAATCAAAATACGACTCGATATGAAATTCGAGAGAACGATTCGCTATCAACTCCGTACGGTACGGATGTAACAGCGTGCGCTGATAGAGAATCGTTCTCTCGTATACGTAAAGAAATGAGACGAAGCGAATCGATTCGATTATTTTTGTATGGAAATTTCTATGGAATATATTCGATTACGGAGTAACAAATATGGATGCGAATACATATTCGGTATGATTCGTTAGTTTCATTTATTTTGTGGAAAATATGGAAATTTCTATGGAAAATATTCGATTACGGAGTAAAGTAATGTTATTTCTCAAAATATGTAAATGAGTGGAAATGATAGGTTTGTTGCGGCAGCAACTAATTCCTGCGTAACCAGAACAATCCAGATGCAACATCTGGTCTGGTCTGGTCACCAACAATACAATTCGCATCAACTGCAAATCAACATCTGGTCTGGTCTGAATCCCATCAACTGCAACAATTTTAGTCCCTGAAACTACGATTTACCCAAAAATGAAAAACCAGAGAACGGTACCGCGTTAATAAATTTCAAAATTAATAACAATTAGTTCATCCACGAGTTTTAACCTTGTATTTTTTATGATAATTTACTTTAATCACAATTTTAGGATAATGTACTCAACAAAATAATCTACCGTTAGCATTGTATAAAGAGACAGGGAATTAGCCAAATAAAGTTAGTTATCGTTTAACCATCAAACCTAATTTTTCATTCCTTTCCTTACAGAGAATTAGTGTTACCTAATTCTCTTCCTAACTCAACATTTTCTGATACTCAGTAAGAACTAGTGCTACCTAGGATCTTTCTGTTGACACTCAACATTTTCTGATACTCAGTAAGAACTAGTGCTACCTAGGATCTTTCTGTTGACACGCAACATTTTCTGGTGACCCCGCCGTGATCACATTGGGTGATCATAAACGAAGACGCTGCCAGGAGTTACATCATCGGTTAATGTCGCTGAAGATCAAGTGACATCAACTTGGCGAAGCTAACTAAAGGGAGCAGACACAAGAATAAACACGGACAACTAGCAGCCGCGCTTAAGAACAAGTTGAACTCAATCAAATCCACAAATCAATACTGAAGGATGACGACATTAGAAGCATTAACAACACGACAGTATCAAATCGGGAAGGAAATTGAGATGCTGTCAAATTCCTTTTATTCGGATGCTGCTGAACGGAAAACGCTGGCATACTTAACGGACAAGCAATCGAGTCTGTTAGCACTATGGCGAGAATTCGAAGCAGAGGACCAGTTGATCCTAGAAAATTACGCGGAACATACACACCATCAATATTTCACGTCAACGTATTTCAAGAAGATAGAGATAGTCTACAACGAGATGTACGCAGAGGTGACGGCCTTACTAAAGATCCATGAAGAGAGCTTGTTCACATCCAAGAAGACAGGTCAAACCGTATCAAGAACGAAGACCCAAGAAGAATACAGACCGGATATTCAAAACCTAAAACGAAATCGTGAGCGGTTGCTTAAGATATTGACCACGATGACCGACAATTTAAATACAATAACTGGAATACAATCAGTACAGTATTATAAACTCAAGGCTCAGACAATTAGTCAATATTGGTCTGAACTTGAGGAAATTAATAAGGAGATTTGGGAACGCAGTGAGGATGTCACTGAGGAATTTGATATCGAAGAATTCATCAACATCCAAGAAAGATATCATGAGGTTATTATCAAACTCGCTGACAAACAGGATCAAACTGGCGGTCACGCTAATGAAACGGGAGGAACAGAGGAGTACTCAGTGATGAGGCTCCAAAAAATAGAATTACCAAAATTCAATGGAGATTATTTGAAATGGCAGCAGTTCTCAGACCTATTTGTACAGATGGTTCATAACAGATCAATAAGCAACGTGCAGAAGATGTTTTACCTGAAGGCCAATCTAGAAGGTGAAGCGGAGAGACTCATTCGTCATATACTAGTTTCTAATGGAAACTATCATTCAGCATGGGAAGTTCTGGTCAACAGATACTCTAACAAGCGGCTCTTGGTGAATGCGCTCTTAGAGAGACTTATCAACATACCAGTAATATCAGTGGAAACAGCGTCATCCATTAAGAAACTTCACGATATTACTCGAGAATGCATATTGGGGTTGGAAACTCAAGGACTGACTATCTATGATCATTGGGACCCAATATTATTATACATGCTGGTTAAGAAACTCGATAAAAATACCCATACTACATATGAGCAGTCGTTAAGTCATCCAAGGGAAATACAGTCATTAAAAGGGTTTCTTGACTTCCTTGAACTCCGATTCCAGGCATTGGAGGCATTAGGACCGAGGACTACAGCCCTAGACCGGAAATCTGCCTCAGCTCATGCAGCCACATCGAAGCGAGCAGTTTGTCCTTACTGCCATAAGGATCATCCCATTTATTATTGTGACAGCTTTATGAAGCTTTCCACACAAGGCAAACAAGCGTCGGTAAGGAAATTAAATCTGTGCTTCAACTGTTTACGGTTCGGACACCAAGTGAACCAATGTTCCTCAGCAGGATGTCGGAAGTGTCAACAGAAACATAACACTCTTCTACATCCATCGGACTTTAAGGAGCAACATTCTGATTCTCAAAACCCTTCAGTAACGGCACATTTAGGAGCAAACTCGTGCAGGGAGACCTGTAGTTATGTGTTCCTTGGGACAGCTACTGCATTCATCCTTAATGGTTCCGGAGAACGAGTAAAGTGTCGGGTTTTGGTAGACTCTGGTTCTCAAGTCAGTTTTATAACCGAGAGCTTGAGCCAGAGGCTTAAGCTAGAAAACATTCAGGACCATCTAAATGTGACAGGCATTGGTCAATCCAAAACGAAAGCGAGTCAGAAAATTAATGCTACGCTCCTCTCAGGAACAACAAATGCTAAAATCAATGTCGAGCTCCATTTGATAAGGACTATAACGTCATACCAGCCACAGCAATATATTCACACGCAGGACTGGAATATTCCAACTAATATATCGTTAGCTGATCCAGAGTTTAATAGACCAAGTAAGGTTGACGTCCTACTTGGAGCCGAATTGTACGGGGAACTCATGAGACATGGACAAGTTAGGCTAGGAGAGAACTTGCCAGTACTCCAGAATACCAGTCTGGGTTGGATAGTTCTGGGGAAGATGTCACGACCGAACCCAGTCTGTGGCATTACCAACGTCGAATTGGACAAACGCATGCAACTATTCTGGGAGCTAGAAGAATGTTCTCCAGAGAAATTGATCAGTCAAGCTGACCAAAGATGCGAGGAATTCTTTCAATCCACCACGATTAGAAATCCGAGCGGAAGATACACTGTGAATTTACCAATGTTTACGGACGCGTCTCTACTAGGAAACTCCCAATCGATGGCTTATAGACGGTTCGTTAATATCAAGAGGAAACTCCAGAGGCAACCAGAACTCTATCAGCAATACAACGATTTCTTAGAGGAATACTTACGCCTTGGCCATATGCAAGAAATCGAGGTATCGGACATACCAGCAGTAAACTATTTTCTACCTCACCATTTTATTATGAAGCCAAGTAGCACAACTACAAAACTACGAGTCGTATTCGATGCTTCAGCTAAAACTACATCCAATTTATCACTAAATGATTTAATGGTTACTGGACCACGAATACAAGATGACTTATTTGATATCATGCTGCGATTTAGACTGTACAAATATGTGTTTACGGCAGACATTGCGCAAATGTACCGGCAAATATTAATGCATCCTGACGATCAAAACCTACAAATGATAATGTGGAGAAATAATCCAGCAGACAAATTAAGATATTTAAAATTATGCACGGTTACTTATGGTACAAGAGCAGCACCATATTTAGCTACCAGATGTCTTAAACAATTAGCAGAAGACGAAGCAATTAGTTATCCGCTTGGTTCAAGTAAAATTCAAGACTTTTACGTGGATGATGTCCGTTGGAGGGCTTTGGGAAGCTGCCATGAAGTCGTTTAAGGAGCTTTTATACAAAACAGTAGCACCTGCGGCGCTCACCTTCGAAGAGCTTACAACTGTCGTCGCAGAAATTGAAGCCATTCTCAATTCGCGACCTCTAACTCCCATGTCAAGCAATCCTAATGACTTGACTGCATTAACTCCGGGGCATTTTTTAATTGGCGAACCACTGTTAGCGGCACCTGAGTCCAGTGAAACAGCCAAAATGACATCACTGTCACGCTGGAAGTTAGTAACATGTTTAACCAACGAATTTTGGAAACGGTGGCAAACAGAGTATCTTGCCGAACTACAGCAAAGGAAAAAGTGGACCAAAGAGAGTCATAATTTAAAAATCGGTGAGATGGTCATTTGGCCACTCGGAAGGATAGTAAGGCTACATCCAGGAAAAGACGACAAGGTGCGAGTAGTCGATGTGAGAACTGCCACAGGAACGTTTACAAGGGCCATACATAATTTGAGCCCTCTTCCAATCGAGGAGGAACACACGACATCGACTTCGGAGGATGAACCGACCACGTCTAAGAACCAGCAAGACGACCCCGACGATCAACCAAGTAAAAGACGACGCACTAATCTCGGAGTTAGTGGTGACTGCTCCCGTCGTCAACAATAACCACTCACAGTGACCAACATAGTATCCTAGCAACATTTAAGTACCAGACAGAAATCTACCTTAAAATGTCACTGACAATTAGATCACGATAGACTTCAATAGCCAGCTTAGAAACAAACGAGAATTCAACACTCCATCCGTCGATCCTTAATATTGAACTTGACGGTTCAAGGGGGCGAGGATGTTGCGGCAGCAACTAATTCCTGCGTAACCAGAACAATCCAAATGCAACATCTGGTCTGGTCTGGTCACCAACAATACAATTCACATCAACTGCAAATCAACATCTGGTCTGGTCTGAGTCCCATCAACTGCAACAATTTTAGTCCCTGAAACTACGATTTACCCAAAAGTGAAAAACCAGAGAACGGTACCGCGTTAATAAATTTCAAAATTAATAACAATTAGTTCATCCACGAGTTTTAACCTTGTATTTTTTAGGATAATTTACTTTAATCACAATTTTAGGATAATGTACTCAACAAAATAATCTACCGTTAGCATTGTATAAAGAGACAGGGAATTAGTCAAATAAAGTTAGTTATCGTTTAACCATCAAACCTAATTTTTCATTCCTCTCCTTACAGAGAATTAGTGTTACCTAATTCTCTTCCTAACTCAACATTTTCTGATACTCAGTAAGAACTAGTGCTACCTAGGATCTTTCTGTTGACACTCAACATTTTCTGATACTCAGTACGACCTAGTGCTACATAGGATCTTTCTGTTGACACGCAACAAGGTTCTCTGGAGATTTATTTGAAAATCTTCGCCTTCTCTTTGTGCTGTGCTTTGTAGCGGATTCTCAAAATTTAAATGAATTAGTAAATTCATAATTCTACCGCGTGTGAAATATTAGCAAGTAACGCCCGCCATTTTGATTTTTTGCTCGCGAAGCATAGCTTTTGACACGTGGAGGAATAATGTTAATCTAATGACACCCCTTTCCTCAAAATCGGTTCAGTCGTTTGAGGTACAGGAGGTAAATGTTAGCAGGAGAATATTAGCAGATAACGTCCGCCATATTGAGTTTTTGCTAACGTCGCATAGCCTATAATACTTGTGAGAAGAATATGAATCTAATGACAGCTCACTGTTGAAAATCGGTCAAGCCGTTGAGGCTACAGGTGGTTAGAAAGAAACAAACATACATACGAACGCGCGAAAAACATTACCCTCCTTTGGTCAGTCGGTTAAAAATATCGACTCATATGAGTCTTAAATATGGGCCGAATTGAATAAAACGCAAACCAAAGAGAGCTTGCCTCAAATCAAATTCAGAAGAACCTAAATTGTCCCGTGTCGAGCAAATGTTAATGCTACGGCAGCATTAAGGAAGATATGGAAAAAGACGTGAAAAAATAAACTTCTGATTTATCTGTTCTATCACCGTATTACTCTATATAACCATTGTATAAGAGACATCGATTTAAGTACATATAAATAAGAAATACTTATTATAGTTCTATCCCCAAGTTTTCACGGAAAATCTACGGCGCGGACCTTGACTGGGTCTTTCAGTTTTTTTGACACTTTCTTTACTCATTATTAATTCATCTGATTTACTACTATCAGATTTATTTATTCATTATCTCAACTAATGGCAAGTTCACAAGACGGAGATATCGAGCAAAAACTGTGTAATAATACAAATACATAAGGGAAAATCAAATACAGTGTGAGAATACAAATAAATATATAAAAGTGTCCAAACGAATCAGGGAAACCAGGGATGAGACTAACGCGAAGGGGCACTGTCGGCGCACCTCCGAAAGAAAGGCCGGGCACTAGTGGATCCCACTGCAGCCTGGAGAAGAGGCCGAGCCCCATTTTAAGCTCTGAGCATTCGAGTGGCGGGTTCCATCATTCCATCATGCCAAAGTCCGTGCAGTTGTAAGCAAGGGCAAAGGGTGCATTTGTACTTAAGTCTCCACCACAGGGTCTAAAAGCAATCTTTTTGCGGATGTCATGGGCGACAATATTCCCCTAGACAATACCGTGTATGAAAGAAAGATCAGCCAAGACGCGGCGCCCAGAAAGAGATTGTAAGTTAAGGAGTTTGAGGCAATCTGTGTAAGGGGGAAGGTGGACGGGATCGGACGGAGAGCGAACCTAAGGAAGCGTTTTTGAATGGCTTCAACTCGCCCAATATGAAGTTTGTGGTAAGGAGACCAGACTTGGGAAGCGTATTCCAATATAGGGCAGACAAGGGAGGTGAACAACCTTTTGTAAACGTGTGGGTCGGCGAATTCCCTAGACCATCTAGTGATAAACCCCAACGTTGCGCCAGCTCTCCGCAGCACGTAATTAAGATGATCAAGGAAAGAGAGTTTGGAGTCGAGGTAGACGCCCAGATACAGGACGAAATTTGTAGACCCAACCGCGGAGCCATTCAGAGAGAAAGTGTGGGGGATATGGATGCGTTTACGGAAGAAACATATGTGCTCACACTTTGATACATTCAAAATAAGGTTGATTTTAGAGCACCATTCAGAGAAGCGATTCAGATCAAGCTGCAGCTTAAGGTAGTCAGAGGGGTGAGTCATGTTTTTGTATATCTTGGTGTCATCAGAATACGAAAGTATGTTTGAGTGCAACACAAGCTTAGATAAGTCATTTGTGGCGGTTATGAATAATAGAGGGCCGATGTGACTACCCTGAGGAACACCGGAGTATGCAGTAAAACTGTAGGAGAGGGAGGATCTAAAACGAACACGGTATGGGCGGTTACATAGATAAGACCTGATCTTACTAAGGAAGGAAACAGGGCAACCAGCTAGTTTAGGCTTTAAAATGATGAGGCTGTGAGGAATGTTCATGTCTGTAAAAATGGCTTCAACAACTTCCCCACGCTCAAGCGCGTTTAAGGAGAAGGAGACAAACTGAACTAGGTTGGTAGTGGTCGACCTACCTTTAAGGAAACCGAGCTGGTGTAGAGATATAGTGGAAGCAAGGAAGGGATACAGTTTGTTAACAAGGGTTTTCTCAAAGATTTTAGGGATTGCTGAGATTTTAGCAATGGGACTATAGTTCGAAACCTCGTGCTTAGACCCCTTCTTTTGGACCGGAACCAAGAAACCAGCCTTCCAACAGTCAGGAAACAAGCCAGACTGAAGTGAAAGGTTAAAAAGTCCCGACAGGGGTCCAGCAAGGAGAGTCGCGCCATTTAAGTTGAACTGATTTTCTTACATCAGATTTATTGGACCCTACTGTTTGACACTGTGTCAGCTACATCACCTTTATCACTGGAGTTTTCACTATTAATTCCTTCAGTCTAAGCTGTAGGCCTAGTTTTCATAAAATTGGTCTCATCAACTACAACATCCCTCACAATCACATATTTTTAAGAATCCACGTCCCACACTCTAGAACTATTTGGTTCATATCCTTAGAAAATACCTTTCATATGTTGACGTGATAACGTCTTATAAATCGATGGCCGGCTGCACAAATGAAAATTCGTGACTCATTGTCACGTTCCGCCTAAGGTGAGCGGACGAATGAGAGATTCATACATTAGTTTGGACTCATGAGAGATTCTTGAATCCACACTAATGCGCGTATGAACGAATCTCTCATGAATCCCGCGCGTATAGTATTGTTTGGATTCATGAGAGATTCGTTCATACGCATAATAGTGTGGATTCAAGAATCTCTCATGAATCCAAACTAATACGCGTATGAGATTGGATTCATGAGAGAGTCGTTCATACGCGCATTAGTGTGGATTCACGAATCTCTCATGAATCCAAACTAATACGCGTATGAGATTGGATTCATGAGAGAGTCGTTCATACGCGCATTAGTGTGGATTCAAGAATCTCGCATGAATCCAAACTAATACGCGTATGAGATTGGATTCATGAGAGATTCGTTCATACGCATAATAGTGTGAATTCAAGAATATCTCATGAATCCAAACTAATACGCGTATGAGATTGGATTCATGAGAGAGTCGTTCATACGCGCATTAGTGTGGATTCAAAAATCTCTCATGAATCCAAACTAATACGCGTATTAGATTGGATTCATGAGAGGTTCGTTCATATGCATATTAGTGTGGATTCAAGAATCTCTCTTGAATCCAAACTAATACGCGTATGTACGAATAAATAAATTGTTAATACATAGCATATTGTTACTTATAATTAATCTGCATAATTTAAGTGAAAAAATTTATTGAAAAAATTTACATTTTCAATTAGCTCCTTCTTTGTATTATACAAAATAATGATAATTCAGTGTAAATAATTCAATTCAATTCATAAAAGAAGGCAATTTTTCATCAATGCTTTCTTATGACGTTATCACGTAAAATTATCGTCCGTAAACCGACTTTACAGACAACCAATGTTTTTCTTCAAACTTAGATACCCTTGTTTTATTATGATAATACACAGTAGAAACAAATACCTTCAAATATATTAGTTGTGGCTTCTTACCATGCCACATTTCATATGGTGTTTTACGTTGCCTCAAAGCTTTTGTTGGAGTTAAATTAACTAAGTAAGTAGAAGTAAGAATTGAATCACCCCAACAAGACTTTTCTAAACTAGCCCCTGAAATCATTGCCCTAGCCCTATTCCTGTTAACGTCTTATTCATTCGCTCAGATACACCAATTCATTGTGGGGTAAATGGAACTATTAAATGATAGTTAATGCATTTTTTCACACAGTAGTCTTTCATTTTATAAAAAAAATATTATCGTCCATTGCCACAATATAAATTTACAATCTGTAAATTCAAATGAGCCCCAGTTTTTGCTGCAAAGTCTTGAAACATAGAACATACATCTGACTTTGCTGCTATTACATAAGTAACTCAATAGTGAGTAAAATGATCAACAAAAATCACAAAATAATTTATTTTAATAATTTTGTTAAATTAGTTTTTTAAGTAGAAGGAGTGATTGGACCACATACATCAGTATGAACAATAAGTAGTGGTCGCTTAATTTTTGGAACGAAGTTCTTTATCGCGCGTGTGGCGACGGGGCTAGCCGAGAAATTGTGTCCCGTTAAATCTGAGCGTTAAATGCCTCCTCCCTAGCGCTCTGTGGTGCGTCATACGTACTGTAGTGCGCTGTGATATCAAACAACGCACAGGCATAAAGAACTTCGTTCCTTACGCGTGTTCGACTACACGTTTAGTTTTTACTTTTATTTTTGCTTTTATTAAAAGATATACTTGCTTGTTTACCGTTAAAACAAGCTTCACATAGATTCTCATTTGGTAATATTAATATTAATACATTAGTAGCCAGTCTAACATTCTTGTGTTACAAAACACCATCATTCTTCAATCCCTACTAACTACGAGGCTGATAACGCGATAACAACGATTGAGGTCACAGTGGATGGAACATATTTGCGCGTACTTATTGTGAGGCATCTGGTTTTCCCATGACGTTATCGGGCTAGTGCAAGCGCCCACGCGTGATTGTTGTTTCTCCGCGTTGTATGAGGATACTTATTAGTGTAGCGTGAGAACGCATTAAGCTAGGACGTTGATTAGGATACCATTGTAATGAACATGAAAAGATCTACCAGGACCTAAGGTGAAACATTAAACATATTCTCCGTAATATATGCAAAAATAGGTATGAATTTGAAAATATAAAAAAATGTGGAGGATACCGTTTCATATGAGACGCAAATATGCACCGAATTGTAAAAAGCTCAAATCGGAGAAAACCCGCATCAAGCCGAATATTAAAAACCAAAAATGTTCTGTGCCGAACAAGTGTGAGAGCTACGGTGGCATCGAAGAAGAAATAAGAAAACGGCAGAAAGATATTAACTGGCGATTTATCTATTCTGCAACCGTACTACTCTCCATAACCATCGTAATTAATGGTTTGATAATGAAATATATTATTACAAAAATTTTAATGTTATTTTTTTTACGTCAAAACGTCTTTTCGCTCGTTAAGTACACAGTTAGGTCAAACTTTCTTGCGGTACAATATACCGTCAGGTGTCAATCATCACTAGCTACGAGGCTAATAATGCGATAACAACTGTTGAGGTCACCACAATGGATACAGAATTTCTGTACGTGGTTATCGTGTGGCATAAGTTTTGCGCGTCACGTCATCGGGCCAGTTTACTTACGCATGATTGTTGTTAATAAGCGTTGCGTAAAATTATAGATTAGTGTAGCGTGGGAACGCGATCATGTAGGACGTTCGTGCGGGTGTCATTTTAAAGAGTTGGAGAAGAGCTACGAGGACCTGAAGTAAAACAATAAAAATAATCGCCGAAGTATAAGTAGAAATCTGTATTAAATTGAAAATTAAAAAAAAAAATTTAAAATACCGGCTCATATGATATGGGCTGAATTGAATGAAACGCAAAACAAAGAGAGCTTACATCAAAACGAGTTCAAAAAACCTAAAGTGTCCAGTGCAGAGTAAATGTCAGAGCTGCGGTAGCATTAAAAAGAAGGCGCGAAAATATAACTTGTGACTTATTTTTTCTGTCACTGTGTTACTCTATATAACAATTGTATAAGAAACAGTGATTTACGTAAATACTAATAAGAAACACTTATCATGTGTTTATGTTAGAGTTTTAACTGGATGAAATAAAAAAAAACTGTATCAATAACTAAATACTTTATTCAACAAAACTTTTCAATTCCAAGTCTGGCAGAAAGTGCTAGTCTAACCAACCAAAAAATTTTGCCAGCACAACATGCCTTATGACCAGAGGTGGATAAGCACAACATGCCTTATGACCAGCTTATGCCTTCTCTTTTAAAAAATGTAGTCTAATATCTATGTGTTTAGTTTTCGGCTTATAACAATCTGTAGACGCCAGTCTTAGTGCACTTTGGTTGTCGCTATAAATGAGAAGCGCATTGTCCAGGCCTAGGTCGAGCTCAGCTTACAGTCGTCGAAGCCACAAAGCCTCCAGGGTCGCCGACGCCATCGCCATATGTTCAGCCTTTGCTGTAGAAAGTGCCACAGTTTGTTGTTTACAGGAATTCCAAGATATGGAACCCTTCTGAAAAATGAAAGTGTATCCAGTGCATGATCTTCGATCCAACGGATCACTAGCCGAATCAGCATCACAGTATCCAATTATTTCTCTGGATTCTTCTTCGACGTAACATAGCTTTAAGTTCTTGGTTCCTGAAGGTATCTCATGACCCTTTTCACTCCAAGGCAATGTTGAATTCCTGGATCATTACAATATTGACTCAATTTATTGACTGCGTAGGTGATGTCTGGTCGTGTTACATGTGCTAGGTATATAAGACAGCCCACCGCTTCCCTGTATGGAAAATTGTTTTCTTCAGTCGCAGGTTTCTTATCAAATTTTGTGTTTGGTTCTATTGGAGTGCAGACTGGTTTCCACTCAGGCATGCCAAAGCGTTCTAGCACTTGATTAATATACTTCTCTTGGTCTATAATGATCATACCTGCCTCACGGTTCCTATTTATATTCATACCAATACGCTGTTTTATCTCTCCTAAATCTTTCATACAAAATTCCTCCTTTAATTTTTGTGTCATTTCAGTGGCTGTTTTCTTATCGTTTGTGAAAATCAAGAAGTCGTCCACCCACACTGCAATATATATAATTTTTGATTCATTCATTGAATAATAAATGCATGGATAAATTTTTTTTTATCTTTACAGTCCAATCTTGAGTAGAACGTTGTTTAATTTCAGGTTCCACTGTCAGCTAGCTTGCTTCAGACCGTAGATTGATTTATGTAACTGATATACCTGCGTACTATGGTCAAAGTTTTCCGGTTGTGACATGTTAATTTCAGTGTCTATATCACGTTGAAGAAAAGCGCTTATGGCATCCATCTGAATCATATCTAAGTCATCTTTAGCTGCTAAGGCAAGCAAGAATTGTACTGAGGTATATCTTACCACTGGAGCATAGACCTCTTCGTAGTCATTTCCTGTTCGTTGAGCACATCCTTTGATGAACAATCTAGCTTTGAAACGTACGATTTCTCCCTTCGCATTAGTTTTGGTTTTGAAGACCCATTTACATGGTAAGGCCTTTTTCTTAATGGCAAATCTACCAGTGACCAAGTCTTCTTATTAGGGAGTCATATTCTTCCCTCATGGCCTTGTTACACTTGTCATGTGGAGATGAAAGTGCTTCTTCAAGTATCTGAGGATCATTTAAATTAAGTATAGGGCAAAAGTAGCTCACATCTTCACATACATCTTCTTGGTCATCCGTCTGTGCATACTTGACAACTTTATGAGGACGTTAATTTATTTTATGTGCTGATGTCGGAAGATCAACTGATCGTTTCGGTATTTGTATTTGAGAAAAATCATCATTGTCGCCTGTAGGCAGATGATCATCACTTGCAAAATGATCTGAATCGTTTTTGAATTCTTCTTTGCAGGGTTCTTTGAGCAGCTCCATTTCAGTGTCACTATTATGTAGACAAGGAAAGTACGTATTTTGATTATGTTTTTGAATATTTTCCAAGAATACTACATCTCTACTCTTGATTATTTTATTAGAGTCTAGATCAAGTAGTCGATATCCCTTGCTAGGCTCACAGTACCCAACAAATATAAATTTTCTGGACTTAGAGTCCCATTTTTGACGTTTGTCCTTAGGTATTTGAGCCGTAGCTTCAGAGACAAAAATTTTTATATATGATAGGTTAGGTTTCTTACCTGACCACATCTCTATTGGAGTTTTTCCATCTATTGATTTTGTGGGTGATCTATTAATTTTATAGGCTGCTGTGGCTAGCGCTTCTCCCCA
Source organism: Chrysops caecutiens (assembly GCA_963971475.1). Taxonomy (NCBI): domain Eukaryota; kingdom Metazoa; phylum Arthropoda; class Insecta; order Diptera; family Tabanidae; genus Chrysops; species Chrysops caecutiens. Next base: position 54,960,171 of record OZ020567.1, on the reverse strand, counting down.
AAATTGCTTTGACAAATGTGCATCGAACAACATACACTTGGCCCTTTCCACTAGTGTTCTGTTCATTCTTTCTTCTAGTCCGTTCTGTTGATGTGTGTATGGGGTACTAGTTTGATGTTCAATTCCATGCCTTCTTAGGAAACCGTCAAATTTTTTTTTGAGTATTCTTTACCATTGTCTGACCGAACAATTTTTATCTTACTTCCAAGCTCATTCTCCACTTTGCTTTTAAAATCTTTGAATACCTCAAGTATACCTAATTTGTCTTTTAGAAAATAAACATGAACTTTCCTAGTGAAATCATCTATAAAGGTAATAATATACTTCATACCTCCTAGTGATATTTGCTCCATTGGTCCACATAAATCTGTGAGGATAAGCTCCAGTGGAAAATGTGCAGCTCATGAACCAATACTCTTAAAAGGTAGTCGGCCCTGTTTACCTTGGAGGCAGGTTGTGCATGAGATGAAGTCTCTACTTTTGTTGGGAAATGGATTGACTCCTTCTGTACACTCCGGTAATTTGTTTACATCTAAAAAATTGAGATGTCCCATGCGTCTGTGCCATCAGATAAGTTCTTGTAAATCATTTGAGCAAGATGTAAGATGTGAAAAAACTTCTCTGTGTGTATTTAACTGGTACAGAATACCTATTAGTGTGGCTGAACACAAGAATTTTCCCTTTTTATCATAAATGTCACAGCATTTGTCTCTAAAATTTACTTTGAAGCCATTTTTAACCATGGCACTCACTGATAATAGATTGGCCGCAAGTTTGAGTATGTAAAGAACTTCTCTCACCTGTATCTTCATTTGCTCATTACCATTTATCAGCAAATTAATCTTTCCCATACTTTCTACGGATAGCGATGTCTTGCTTGCAACTGATATGGTGGGTATCGGTGGACTTGTCACATCATACATCCAGTCATGTCTATTAGTCATGTGCATGGAGGCTCCTGAGTCCACATACCAAAGGTCTGGATTCATTGTATTTGCAGATGCTGTAAAAGCTGCAACAAAACTTTTATTGACGTGAAAACGTCTTTCCTCTCGTTGAGTATGTACATTGGTAGCCAGTCTAACATTCTTGTGTTACAAAACACCGTCATTTTTCAATCACTAATAACTACAAAGCTGATAACGCGATAACAACGGTTGAGGTCACAGTGGATCGAACATATTTGCACGTATTTATTCTGTGGCACTTGTTTTTCCCATGATGCCGTCGGGCTAGTGCAAGCGCCCACGTGTGATTGTTGTTTTTTAGCGTTGTGTGAGGATATTTATGTGTAGCCTGAGAACGCATTAAGCTAGGACGTTGTTTAGAGTATCATTGTTAAAATGAAAAGAGCTACCAGGACCTGAAGCGAAACGTTAAAAATATTCTCCGAAATATATGCAAAAATAGGTATGAATTTGAAAATATAAAAAAATGTGGAGGATACCGTTTCATATGAGACGCAAATATGCACCGAATTGTAAAAAGCTCAAATCGGAGAAAACCCGCATCAAGCCGAATATTAAAAACCAAAAATGTTCTGTGCCGAACAAGTGTGAAAGCTACGGTGGCATCGAAGAAGAAATAAGAAAACGGCAGAAAGATATTAACTGGCGATTTATCTATTCTGCAACCGTACTACTCTCCATAACCATCGTAATTAATGGTTTGATAATGAAATATATTATTACAAAAATTTTAATGTTATTTTTTTTACGTCAAAACGTCTTTCCGCTCGTTAAGTACACAGTGAGGTCAAACTTTCTTGCGGTACAATATACCGTCAGGTTTCAATCATCACTAGCTACGAGGCTAATAATGCGATAACAACTGTTGAGGTCACCACAATGGATACAGAATTTCTGTACGTGGTTATCGTGTGGCATAAGTTTTGCGCGTCACGTCATCGGGCCAGTTTACTTACGCATGATTGTTGTTAATAAGCGTTGCGTAAAATTATAGATTAGTGTAGCGTGGGAACGCGATCATGTAGGACGATCGTGCGGGTGTCATTTTAAAGAGTTGGAGAAGAGCTACGAGGACCTGAAGTAAAACAATAAAAATAATCGCCGAAGTATAAGTAGAAATCTGTATTAAATTGAAAATTAAAAAAAAAAATTTAAAATACCGGCTCATATGATATGGGCTGAATTGAATGAAACGCAAAACAAAGAGAGCTTACATCAAAACGAGTTCAAAAAACCTAAAGTGTCCAGTGCAGAGTAAATGTCAGAGCTACGGCAGCATTAAAAAGAAGGCGCGAAAATATAACTTGTGACTTATTTTTTCTGTCACTGTGTTACTCTATATAACAATTGTATAAGAAACAGTGATTTAAGTAAATACTAATAAGAAACACTTATCATGTGTTTATGTTAGAGTTTTAACTGGATGAAATAAAAAAAAACTGTATCAATAACTAAATACTTTATTCAACAAAACTTTTCAATTCCAAGTCTGGCAGAAAGTGCTAGTCTAACCAACCAAAAAATGTTGCCAGCACAACATGCCTTATGACCAGAGGTGGATAAGCACAACATGCCTTATGACCAGCTTATGCCTTCTCTTTTAAAAAATGTAGTCTAATATCTATGTGTTTAGTTTTCGGCTTATAACAATCTGTAGACGCCAGTCTTAGTGCACTTTGGTTGTCGCTATAAATGAGAAGCATAAATGTCACAGCATTTGTCTCTAAAATTTACTTTGAAGCCATTTTTAACCATGGCACTCACTGATAAAAGATTGGCCGCAAGTTTGAGTATGTAAAGAACTTCTCTCACCTGTATCTTCATTTGCTCATTACCATTTATCAGCAAATTAATCTTTCCCATACTTTCTACGGATAGCGATGTCTTGCTTGCAACTGATATGGTGGGTATCGGTGGACTTGTCACATCATACATCCAGTCATGTCTATTACTCATGTGCATGGAGGCTCCTGAGTCCACATTCCAAAGGTCTGGATTCATTGTATTTGCAGATGCTGAAAAAGCTGCAACAAAACTTTTATTGACGTGAAAACGTCTTTCCTCTCGTTGAGTATGTACATTGGTAGCCAGTCTAACATTCTTGTGTTACAAAACACCGTCATTTTTCAATCACTAATAACTACAAAGCTGATAACGCGATAACAACGGTTGAGGTCACAGTGGATCGAACATATTTGCACGTATTTATTCTGTGGCACTTGTTTTTCACATGATGCCGTCGGGCTAGTGCAAGTGCACACGTGTTATTGTTGTTTTTTTAGCGTTGTGTGAGGATATTTATGTGTAGCCTGAGAACGCATTAAGCTAGGACGTTGTTTAGAGTATCATTGTTAAAATGAAAAGAGCTACCAGGAGCTGAAGCGAAACGTTAAAAATATTCTCCGAAATATATGCAAAAATCGGTAAGAATTTGAAAATGTAAAAAATGTGGAAGATATCGTTTCATATGAGGCGTAAATATGCACCGAAGTGTAAAAAACTCAAATCGGGAAAAACCCGCATTAAGCCGAATATTTAATACCAAAAATGTTCTGTGCCGAGCAAGTGTGAGACCTACGGTGGCATCGAAGAAGAAATAAAAAAACGGGGGAAAAAATTAACTTGTGATTTATCTATTCTGTAACCGTACAGCTCTCCATAATCATTGTAATTAATGGTTTGATAAGGAAAGTGCATACTATTACGAAAATTTTTTGACGTTGAAACGTCTTTTCGCTCGTTAAGTACACTGATAGCCAGTCAGACTTTCTTGCGGTACAATTTACTGTCATGTTTCAATCGTCCATAGCTATGAGGCTAATAATGCGATAACAACTGTTGAGGTCACAATGGATACAGAATTTTTGTACGTGATTATCGTGTGGCATAAATGTTGCGCGTGTCGTCATCAGGCTACTTCACTTACGCATGATTGTTGTTAATAAGCGTTGGGTAAACTTATAAATAAGTGTAGCGTGAGAAGCGCGATCATGTAGGACATTCATTCGGCTGTCATTGTAAGAAGTTTGAGAAGAGCTACAAGGACCTGAAGTAAAACAATAAAAAAAGTCGTTGAAATATTAGTAAAAACGTTTCGTTTACGTTTCTACGTTTCGAGAACTGTCTAATGTAGTTGTGATGAGATCCTTCAGCAGGGCTACTCTCCTATACAAACCGCTGCATCAAACGCCTGTTGATCGGGTCTAGGAGTAAAATGAGTTTAGATTTGGCCGTTGCTTCCTTCTATGCGTCTTGATTGGATCCATCAACACAACTCCACAATTCTTCAAGCTTGAAATAGGCTTCTACTGCGAATTTCTAACTCGCACAATTTTCTCTTCCGACGAGTCTATCGATGTGAAACGGATTTTGGTTTGTACTCGATATTTTTCACGCCGCTCCAAGTAAGGTTAATTATACTTGAATATATACTCCGATCGTGTTTTTTTTTTACTTCGTTTTGCGTTTTTTTTTAATTTTTTTTATTTTAATCTCTTGCACAACCACGCTCTGCTACCATGTAGGAGTTTTTACTGGATTCAATAAAAACTGTATCAATAACTTTTATACTTTATTCAACAAAACTCCTCCATAAGAAGTCTGGCAGGAAGTGTTAATCTAACCAACCAAAAAATGTGATCAGCACAACATGCCCAATGACCAGAGCTAAATTGGGTTGCGTTTAATCTCCAACAGTTTATCATAATTTTATCTTGAAGTTTTCACGGAAAATCTACGGCGCGGACGTTGACTGGCCCTTTCGGTTTCATTTTTGTTCAACATGAGTATAATTTATTATATTAGTCAATATAATTAATTCATGCAGAGAATGCCTATTTAATGTTAAATCTTTAAAAACAAAATTTTATTAGATTTATATAAATAAACAGCTATAAAAAATATAAGTATAAATATTATTCAATTAAATAAGTGACTGGATGCTTAAATATAATACAGGGTGTCCCAAAAAGTAGTGCAAAGCTGAAGCCCAGATATAGAACAGCCCAAGACACACCCGAATATTCCCTATGTATGTTCTACGATTTTTCGTCGTTTGGGAGTTACGACTGTTTTAATTTTTTTTAACAGTTTCTGACCTTCAAAACATTTTTGTGCACAGTAATATGGATAGCATAGATGCAGGGTTGATTTTTTTCTAACTTAGTTGGATACATGACTAGACAAACACAATCATCACCTTTGTCCTCAGATGTAAACACAGAGCAAAAGATAAAACGAAATCCCTCGAAGCGAAGAAGAAAAGATTATCAAAAATCTTTGAAGACTCTTTAAGAAAAAAAGTCACATTATATATTTTTTTCGATCTTATTTTAAAAACATGTCTGTTTCATCATCTATCTACCCTGATAATTTCACCGAGCTGTCTCTTCAATTTCAAAATTAAAATTTGATTCAAAATATGGTACACCTAAAAATCTTTGGATTTTAATGGCACAGGCTAATTGAATAAAACACAGTTATTAATGATTTACGATTTTTCTATTTCATTTCTACAAGAAGCTTTCAAAATGGCGGCCTTCGCGTTCTACACATAAACCACATCTTCTAAAAAAGTTTTGCTGAAGTCGAATGAATGCCATATTGTTGCTTTTTAATTTTTGCTCTGCACTGCGCAGTTCTGTTCGCAGTTCTGAAAGGTTTCTTATTTTCTTAGTATAAACTCATTCTTTGAAGTAGCCCCAGACGAAGAAATCTATTGGGTTTAAGTCTGGAGATCGCGGCGGCCATGCAAGTGGTCCACCGCGACCAATCCATCTGTTGGGAAACCGTTGGTTTAAATGTTGCCTGACGATCGATGCGTAGTGGCAAGGTGCTCCGTCATTTTGAAACATGATGTTGTTTCGGGTCATTAAATCAATGTCTTCCAATAAATCGTCGCGATTTTCTTCCAAGAAGTGTAGATAGGATTGGCTATTTAACCGATCAGGTAGTTCAAATGGGCCAATCAACTGCTCATTCAAGATTCCGCACCATAAATTTACACTGAACTGTTGTTGGAAGTTTCAAGGCACGTGACAACCGTGGGTGTTCAATACTCCATGAGTGATAGTTATGGATATTGAAAATCCCACATCATTTAAAGTGCGATTCGTCAGTCCACAGAATTCTTTTAAAAAAGTGCGGATTTTCACGTTGATTCTGCAGCATTTCTTAGCAGAAAGCTAGCCTTCTTGAGTAATCTTCCGGTTTCAACTGTTGGACCCTTTGAATATGGTACGGATGAAAATTTTCACGCTGAAGTATGCGATGCGCCTGAGACTTCGGAATCCCGGTACGGCGTTCTAAGGTTCTGACACTTATTGTTGAATCTCGGTTCACTCCTTCGAGGACTTCATCGACCATGTCTTCATTATGATCGCGAGGACGTCCAGACCTTGTCCCAGGTATGCGACCTTCCATGTAAGCGTCATGAACTCTTTGTATCATGCGACCACTTGGGAACCTCTCCGGTTGAGGCCCACCTCTACGGACAACATGATGCCAATACAATCTAGCCGCCCGAGTGGCGACTCCCCCAGCTAATCCATAATAATAATGCATTTCTGCATAATCACGTGGTGAGAAAGGCATTTTCCGTCAGTCTGTAAGGAGCCCGTATAACTGTTAGAAAAAATCACAAAAAAGAGAGCTTGAGCTATTATACGCGTATGAAGGATCTAATCTTACCCATCTGCATGAACTTTTTCGACACACTAAAGAACACGAGTGTTCTGATCGGTCAGCAAAATGAAAATTGATATTGCCTGGGACCGAGGACAAAATTTTATCGACACCAGACAATATTTAACGAGTTGATAAGCAGTGCCACCCACGATGAGACGCGTAATATATCGGTTCAATTTATAAAAGAATGATCGCGTTCCAAAAAATAGTGTATTTATCCTAACATACGTTAATCACATATTCTTTGAAAAGTTAAATTTTATTTTTCTCAAAATATTAATATATATTAATTTTTCCTTATTCAGGTAAAAGTTATATATATGTCGGTCTGAAAAAAAATATCGTTTTTTCATACCTTTTCGATAGTAAGAATTTTATATCGATATATCGATATATCGAAAAATTATATATCGCTTAAAAATATCGATATATCGAACAAATAATATCGATATTTCGATATATCGATATATTTTCGACATCCCTTGTACGCAACATGGTGGCCTTTAATGAAACATTGTAGCCTTGCCCAAATATGCAACATTGTTGCAACTTCCCGCGTGCCACAATCGAAGTCCGAAATCGGAGTCGAAATGATTTTTAGTTGTATTTACTTTTAGTTGAATCAAATTTTAATTTTGAAATTGAAGAGGCAGCTCGATGAAATTATCAGGGTAGATAGATGATGAAACAGACATGTTTTTAAAATAAGATCGAAAAAAATATATTATGTGACTTTTTTTCTTAGAGTCTTCAAAGATTTTTGAAAATCTTTTCTTCTTCGCTTCGAGGGATTACTTTTTATCTTTTGCTCTGTGTTTACATCTGAGGACAAAGGTGATGATTGTGTTTGTCTAGTCATGTATCCAACTAAGTTAGAAAAAAAATCAACCCTGCATCTATGCTATCCATATCACTGTGCACAAAAATGTTTTGAAGGTCAGAAACTATTAAAAAAAATTAAAACAGTCGTAACTCCCAAACTACGAAAAATCGTAGAACATACATAGGGAATATTTGGGTGTGTCTTGGGCTGTTCTATCTTTGGCCTTCAGCTTTGCACTACTTTTTGGGACACCCTGTATATATTATTTTATTTTTGTCAGGGATTAAAAAAACTGTATTACGCAGCGATTGAAGGGGTGGAGGAGTAAGATGAAAAATGTTCTGTTTGGTGTTGCATAGGGAGGGTAAGAGGGCAAAATTCGGATAAAATAACACTCATTTGAAATTATACATATATAAAATAAACATTTGAAAAATTTTAATTAAGTTAAACTCGCGGATAAAACAACAAACTCGATCAATACTCCTCCCCGTACTTCGAAATACGTTCTATTGAGATAGTCAGCCTAGTTTCAGACGTAGACAAAATCTGCTTCATGGCTTGTCAATACATTTGGTTTTGGATTTGATTTAGCAATACATATAATCAGAAATGGTTATGATACTAGCCCCACAACGGCTCCGTTCAAAAAATATGAAACGCTAAATTTTCCGAATTGTGACCTCCCACCCTCCCTATGCAACGCCCACACAACGTATTTCATCTTACCTTTTCACCCCTTCAATCGTTGCGCAACACTTCCGCAGAACGAACTTTGAACTTCTATTTGCTAGCTTAGTGAGTCCTTCAGTGTGTTGCAATTCACGGAGCACTGCCCCCTTGTCGTCTCGGCCAATATCTATGATGCTCTGCGTCACTCCATCTGCTCCTCGACACCCTTCGCTTCGCCTCCTCCTCTTGATTCTTCCCCCAGTTGGTACTCTTCAGAATTGAAGACTCTAAGGAATAGACGTAACTCCCTCTGGGAAAAATATCTTCACTCTGGTTCTCGTTCATGCGACGATTTTGCCTCCCTTGTCGACTCCCACTACAAGGCATACCTTACCACTGTTAAATGTAATATTACCTCCAACCCTCGTATATTCTTTTCCTTTGTGAATTCAAAACGGAAGCGCAAAGGGGATAACTATCTGCCGTTCATCTCGTTCCTCGGTAAGACGAGTGATGATCCGCAAACCATTTCTAACCTCCTTGCAAACCTCTTCTCGTCTACCTTCAGGGATGGCCTCTTCGTACCAGACGCTGATTACTTTTCCTCCCTGAACCCTGGTCCGTCCTCACTGCCCTGCCCTCCACCTTCCCTGATCACCATACTTCGGAGGGCGATGTCCTCTCAAAGCTCCAGCGTTTCAAGGGTAACTGCACTCCCGGGCCAGACGGTATACCTCCAGTAGTTCTGAAAAGATGCGCGACTGTTCTTGCTGGACCTCTGTCGGGACTTTTTAACCTCTCCCTTCGGTTTGGCATATTTCCTGACTGTTGGAAGGTTGGACTCCTAGTTCCAGTCTACAAGAAGGGATCAAAGCACGAGGCGTCGAACTATAGGCCAATTACTAAACTCCCCGCAATCCCCAAGATCTGTGAGAAAATCCTCGTTAATAAAATGTATCCCTTCCTCGCATCCTCTATTTCTCCACACCAGCACGGTTTCCTTAAAGGTAGGTCCACCACTACCAACCTAATCCAGTTTGTCTCCTTCTCCTTAAATGCTCTTGAGCGTTGCGAAGTTGTCGAAGCCATTTTCACGGACATGAGTAAGGCCTTTGACAGCATTCCTCACAGCCTCATTGTTCTAAAGCTTAAACTAGCTGGCTGCCCCGATTCCTTCCTTAGGTGGATCAGCTCCTGTTTATGTAACCGCCCATATCGTATTTGTTTTAGATCTTCCCTGTCCTATAATTTTGTTGCATCCTCCGGTGTTCCTCAGGGCAGTCATATTGGCCCACAGCTATTTAAAGCCGCCACAAATGACTTATCCAGGGTTGCTTTGCACTCCAAGATACACTCGTATGCTGACATTTTTAAATTTGTATTTTATATGAAAATGTATTTTGCTTTTTTTATTCTGTATCTGTTTACTACCCTGTTTTTTTTTCTATCTTTATATCTATATAAGTGAACTTGTTCTAATTTGTGATTAAATAAATAAACACAGTTTTTCTTAATCCCTAGTGTAGACATTAATTTTCATATAGCATTCCTACTTCCAATTGTGAATTCTTCTTATAATCGACTTTATTCTCATATATTGTACCAAATTTGACAGCAAAACAATTAACGTGTTACTCGAACAGCAGCTTGTTTGAAATTAAAACAAAGACCGAAGTGACGTGCTGATCAGAAAGCGTCACCTAATGATCGCCAAGGAATAGTCACATGCCAGAGATGGACGGAGTCCATTGAGTGCGACAATGTTACCTTACACTTTCATACCAAACGAATACAAGTGTTACAAAATGCTTCACTAATAAAAATAATATCTTATATGTATAACTTAAAAAGGATGTTGGTATATTTGTTTGTCATTAATAGACTTCGAGACCGTTTGACCGATCACCATGAAATTTGGTACACATATGTAGTTTTTGATGGGGAGGGCCGACTTATATTCTCATATGACCGACTTATATTCTCATGTCCTTTCTAACTTTTCCCAGTGCATCATACTTGTCTACGGTGCGTTCTTAAGATGCCACCCAAACAAAACCCCTACAAATATTCTGTGTTTGAGTGTTCTTTGATAGACCTCAACACCATTTGACCGATCACCAAAAAAATTGGTACATATATGTAATTTTCCATCGAGAAGGATCTTGTACTTTACGCTTTGTTGTAATATTTTCTTTACCTTTTATTTCCTGTTTTACCAAAACGACGTGTTTTGTTGTTGAGGTGCTTACCCCATTTTCTTTCCCAATTTGGGGTATTTTATTTTTCTTATCTCTTTGAAAGAAAACTGTTTTCCGTAATGATTGATAAAGACAACATGGCAACCCTATTTGAAAGTCATCAAGAGAGTTATCATCACCTGTCACGTCTACGTAAACATTCAGTATCTCCTTTGCTCTTCAAAGGCAAATGAGCCAGAAAGAGACGGTATGTTTACAAATGTGTAGCACGCACACTTTGATGCGTTCTTTGAATAATTACTGCAACACCCCAAGAGTGAGATGTACGACGTGAAGCTAAACGCTCACGACAGAGTCGATCATACAACTCATGCTTTCAAATGACATGCTTTGGAGCGACGAATATTGTGAGGTATGGTAATTTCATGTTCACATTCAAAGTGTAAGCTTGCCCAACGTATTTCCCGTGGGAAATGAGTTCCCGCCGTCTGCCGAAATCCGATGCTTTTCGCGTGGAGTTGGTTTTTTGTTGGATTGAGTAAATTCCATGGGAACGGTTGTTGCCGGGACAAGTCACGTTGCAACAGCACATGTCCAATTTTTTATTGGGGAACATTCCAGAATATAACGTTAAGTCTTCCCCTCTTAAATTCAGATGTCCTCATCTGAAGCGGCTGTTATTGGTCCATATTTATTTGAATGACGTTTGGTAGTTGAGGTTCCATTGCGTTGATTGATGCTGGCCTACGTTCGATAAAGTCGGAAAGTTTTCGGCACCTTTGCAGGAAAACTGCGACGAGAATTAATATGAGGACAGTAAGTGTGGAAAATGTTGAAAACTGGTAGACCACTCGTTCTGCTTGTAAAAGTTCTATCCTCTTGGTGTTATTTATATGGATTTCCTCTAACATCGGTAGGGACATTATTCGTTCGAAATGACTTTCGTTTGGTGTGAACTGAAGAATCGGTGGTAGGATGTGGTGTGCTGCTTTCTCTATTGATTGGTAGGTTTTCCCTTTGATGGCTATGGATACATTGTGGAACTTGACGAGATATGTCCCGTTGAGGCGGTGTGTTTCGTTAGCAATGGTTATGTCGTCGTTGATTTGATTCAGGAGAAGTAAACCATCGGATATTTGTTCCACGGTAGGGATGTGCTGATTGTTACTTTTTTACATTGAGATGGACGGCTTTGCAGCAGATTTGGGAGGCAAGTGTCATGTATAATATTGACTAAATCTATTCTTTTACAAATTGTTAAGTTCTTAATTATCTTACAATTTCCTTTTATTCCGTACATTTTGTCTTGCAATCTTATTACATTTTTAAATTCTATAAGGTTAACAACAATTTTTCGTATGATTCAATTGTCGTCATTGGGATGCTTACAATGTACAGTAAACAAGAATTATTTGTTACAATTTTAATATCTGAATAATCTAAAACTTCATCTACAGTAGAAAATGGTAATTTTTAACTGGTCTAATTAACAATTTTTCGTATGATTCAATTGTCGCCATTGGGATGCTTACAATGTACAGTAAACAAGAAATATTTGTTACAATTTTAATATCTGAATAATCTCAAACTTCATCTGCAGTAGAAAATGGTAATTTTTCTTTCTCAATTGTGTCAATAGCTAGTTTTACCTCTGCGTTCGACAAAATTAGACTGTTAATTATTCCTGATTTCGCCCAATGAATGGCGTAATCAATATTAACTAATTCTTCTTTTATTATTTTTAATTTATATTGTAAGCTTAAAATATATTGGTTTTTAATAATGTCATCTCTTTTTACTTCATTTATTATATCATTTGCTATTTTAGTTAAATTGATCATTCTTTCATTATAAAGTCGGTTTATAATTCTTTGTTTATTATTATTTTCTAGCAAATTATTCATTTTATTAATTACAATCTGAAAATCATCATGGTCCGGATTACCGGCAATCCACTTCCATGCACTACCAATAAAATTGAGTGATCGTTTATTTCTTAATGGTTTAATCCTATTCAGAGATTCTTCGATTTGAGATAGTTCATGTGTTAGGTGAGGATATAAAGGACTTGTGTTTGTTACAAATCTGTCTAGTATTGTTCGTGTCTCGTCTATAAATTGTTGGAATCTGTCTAGTTCTATTATGTGGATCAATTTGAAGTTTCCAGCCTGGATGATGGCCTTGCCATCGTTTATAGTTACAATTTGTGAGTTAGAATAATCAAGAATTTGTATTTCGGCGAGTGTAATGCCGATGAGGTACCTATAATAAAAATTTATTTAATTTCTTATATTGCTTTTGTGAACAATTTTGCCTGACTCTGTTACAACGGTAGTACGTCTATTTTCTTTAACAATTTCTGCAGTATACCTAACAGATAATTTCGAACCTAATCTTTTATTGTGTTTGACGTAAATCGTTTGACCTTCTTCGTACGTTTTTATTGATTTTCGTTTTTTATTATGATAATTAATGTCTTTTTTTTTGTTTCATTTGTAGTCTTTGAATGTTATTTTGGCGAAATTGTTCCAATTGTTCTGGTGAAGGATTTGGAATCCTTCCAATGCATAATTCAACTGGTTTTTTTCCAGTTCTCTTTCAAAGGTTCTTCGAAAGTCCTTTCAATGCCATCTGCTTTCAGGCATCTCATGATTTCTGATAGGGTTGAATGGAATCGTTTTATCTGTCCATTTACTTCACTTTTGTATGGTGGGGTTTTGAAAATTTTTATTTTTAGACAGTCTTCTAACATAGAAGTTATTGATGCATAATTTAGAGACTTTTCATTGTCAATTACTATCATTTCGGGTACGCTAAAAAATACATGATCTCTCTAAGTTTTTCTTTGATATCTTCAACGGAATTTGATTTAATAATAAAACACTTTGCGAGTTTGGCGAATTTATCAATGGCTGTTAGGACCAATTTACCTTCTGTAGAGTAAATATCTATGTGAATGATATGTCCTGGGTATTTTGGAATTGGGGTAGGACAAAGTTCCTGTTTGTTAGGATGCCTATCGTACTTGTTTTCTTTACAAATAGTACAGCGTTTGACTAAGAAAGTTATTTTTTTCGCCATTTTTGGGAAATAATATTTATCGAGAATTTGTTCCCTATTTTCCTGCGCGTTACGGTGAGCCCGTTTGTGAACAGTAAGGATTTTTTCATCTTGATCGTTCTCGTTTGGAATATCTTGCACTTGTTTTTGAGTGAAACGAATTTTATAATTTTTAAAGTGGATCGGATAAATTTCCTGAATTTTTCCCATTATATGCTCTTCCGTTTTTAACCCGTTTAGGGTTGAAGGATTGAGATACCGTTTGAAAATTTCTATGAGATCTTCCTCAGAATAATCAGATTTAGTATGGATATGTCTCACGTAATTAGGGAAAGGTTGTATTAATTGGTAACTAGTTTCGTCACCAATCTGAAGGATGAGTTGGTTACGGAATACGTTTATTGGCACTTCAACTGTGGGGATAAGATTGTGAGAGGAGCTATCATCGCTATGTTGTGTTACACTACTTAGTGCATTGATTTGATTTCGTTCAGGGATTCTTGACAGGGCATCTGCGACAATGTTGGATTTTCCGGGTTTGTATTTAAGTTCATAATTATATTCTTCAAGAATGGCCTTCCAACGCTTCATTTTGGCATTAGTGTTCTTGTTGCTAAGGGCATAAGTGAGAGGTTGGTGATCAGTAAAAATCTTTACTTTCCTTGACCCGTAAAGGAAGTTTCTTAGAGTACTTAGAGCCCAAATTATCGCAAGCATTTCCTTCTCATTGGCTGCATAGTTTTCTTCTGTTTTATTGAGTGTTCTTGAAATAAAGGAAATTGGCTTGTCGTTTTGTGAAAGTACAGCCCCTAGGGCGAAATTAGATGCATCCGTCGTGAGCTCGAATTCTTTCGTAAAATCAGGGTAGGAGAGAAGGACTTCGCTGGAAAGGAGTGAATTCTTTATTTTGTTGAACGCTTCGACTCCACTCTGGTCGATATTTATGATTCGCTTTTTAGATTCATGTTTGGACACATGTCCATCTTCCCCTCTTAAGAGCGACGTCAAAGGTTTTGCGAGGTTAGCATAGCCTTTGATGAAGCGACGATAATAACTTGACATACCTAGAAAGGAGCGTAATTCTTTAACTGTTGTTGGCAGGGGATAATTAACAATTGCTTTGACTTTCTTTGGGTTTGCTCTAACGCCATTCTTTGGTATAAAGAAGCCCAAAAATTCAACTTTATCTTGTAAAAATTCGCATTTATCCAATTGTACTTTCATATTTGCTGTTTCTAAGGTTTTAAGAACTATTTCTAGATTTCGTAAATGTTCCAATTCGGTTTTGCCAAAGATAATGATGTCGTCTATATAGGCATAACATCTTTTACCTATGTGCTCTCTCAAAATGTCATCAAGTGTACGTTGGAAAATGGAAGGAGCATTCTTTAAGCCAAATGGCAAACGAGTGAATTCATATTTTCCATTATTTACTGAAAAAGCGGTCTTCTCGATATCTGATTCCCTTAGGGGTATCTGATGAAAACCGCTCTTCAGGTCAACGACGGTGAACACTTTATTCTCACCAAGATTTGCAAGTACATCGTTAATGTCAGGGATGGGATATCTGTCGGCAATTGTGACAGAGTTAAGTTTACGGAAATTGATGACCAGTCTATACTTCTTTTCTCCTGATGCGTCTTCTTTTTTTGGAACAATCCAAACGGGAGAATTGTAAGGCGACTCGACTATGGTTAATCCTCTGATACTTTACAGGTTGATGGATCTGATTAGATCCTGGTCTCTTCTGTGTGTAGCCTTGATGAGGTGGTCTGTTCATGTAGTTCACTTGTCTGGATCTTGTTGACTGATCTACATCCATTGGTTCAGGTTTTTGAAAATTATTTTGGAAATATGTCGGTTTTTGTGGGACGAATGGTCGGAAGTTTTCTTGGCGACGGAACGGAGTTTGTGGTGGCCTTGGATCATGAAGAAGATGAGGATGGAAATTTTGTGGCGGAATATGGTTTCGCTGTGGTGGGACATGTGGTTTTTTTGGTGGAATCGGAGGTGGTAGGGAATGTTGCGATGATCTAAAGTTACCATGACTATGTTGAATTCGATAGTTAACGTTTTCGAGTTTGAGGCACAAATGAAGTGCTTCTGGTAAATCGCACGGGCCACGCATACTTAAAAGTCTAGGTAAGTCACCTTTTAAGCCACGAATGAAAGCATCCAAAGCTTTGTCACGATATGACCGTGTCATTGCATTTAAAGCGTCTTGGCTCATTTCCATTGAAGACAATTTGTTTAGTATAAGAGATAAATGGTAATAAACTTGTTGATAAAACTCTTGAATAGTTTGATTGCGTTGAATAAGGGTAGTCATCTGCTATTCTAGAGTACCTATGTCTCTTTTATCGGCATAATGCAAGGACAAACAACGAGAAATTTTATCCCAATTTAAAGGGGTATTATAAGATTCGAGGGCGGTATCTGCTTGCCCTGTTATCTTATTTCTCACAACACTAAGTACGCCGTAGTATTTAGGGGCGCCTTTGATAGATTCGTAAATCTTTAAAATTCTTTCGACACTTTTCTTCCAGGACCCGAATTCTCCTGGTTGCCCTGAAAAATCGCGTAAACTTTTTACGACGTCGGGAATTTTGTCCATTTCACTAATATTTTGCGCATACCGCGAGTCTATCGTCTGGTCTAAGTTTGTGTCAGAAGTATTGATTTCGGATGCGTTTGAATTCGAGAATGGATTTTACAATATTAATGACAATGGGTTTTTTGATACACTATTGTTCAAGTTTATTGTTCAAGTTTTAAATCACTTTCCGTAAAAAAAAATTTTCATCGATTCTTAGACACTAATTCTCTGTCTTTAGATAACTGATTTTCTACTTTTATTTATTTCACTTTTATATTTTCTCGAAAAAAAAATTTTTTTAGGAACAAGTTTACTTACAATACTAGCAGATGTATGGTTGCCATCTGGAGTTGTATTCGGTCGCGCAATTGACTTGGTTTGGGATCCTTTGGTTTATCTTTGTCCACGGCTTAGGCGGCTGTTGCCAAATATTTCCTGGGTGATAAAGTTGTCCTAAATCGCCTTCTATTTGGGAACTCCGTTTTCTCCTTTCGGTGTACTCCGGGGCCTCGTTTCCTATGCACTTAATCTTGGACACAAAGTCAAATTTTAACACTGACTTTCATACTTTTCCGTTTCTTTAAAAGTATTTTATTCACTTTATAGTTTTAATTATTAATTTTTAAAGAAATGTTTGTTTAATTCACTATGAACTTTATCGCGTCTGATTGATTTGTATTTTATTATTTTATTTCAATTATTCACGATTTGTTCAAATTTTACTTAATATTTTCTTTTACCAAGGGTTCCTGCTCGGGCGCCAGTTAATAAATTTTTATTTATTATTTTATAAAAAAAAACAAATTTTTAATTTTGCTTTTACGTCTTTATTCAAAGGCTTCCAAATAACAACTAAACTTAACTTAGAACTTAAATCTACTTATCACCTAGTTATGTTAGATTTTACCTGAGCTTGCCCAACCTATTTCCCGTGGGAAATGAGTTCCCGCCGTCTGCCGAAATCCGATGCTTTTCGCGTGGAGTTGGTTTTTTGTTGGATTGAGTAAATTCCATGGGAACGGTTGTTGCCGGGACAAGTCACGTTGCAGCAGCACATGTCCAATTTTTTATTGGGGAACATTCCAGAATATAACGTTAAGTTATATTGATAAATATCTCTACACAAGTGTATTCGTTTTCTAAAATAACATCATTCATTGTGTAAATAAAAAAGTGATTTCTAATATAAAATATGTGAGGTGTGATGGTTGTACAAGTTTCAAATTAGCGAAGAAGATTGCGATATTAATAAGTATTTTAAAAATTCCATTGCAAGATGCAAAGAGGCAAAGTACTCACTCGTGGAGATGCACGTTTGTGAGGTTGAATTAATCCAAACAAGTGTATCGCTTGACCTTAGATCAATCACTGATTTATTCGAAACATATCACTGGCTTATATCTACAATTTGGTTCTTTGCATTCGAAGAAATTCAAATTTCGTTATTGTTTAATTAAGCTATTTCTTTGTCGCAACTTAAAGTTTCAAAAATGAAGTAATATTCCTATCATAAGCTATTTCTTTGATTCGGCTGAAATTTTCCAAAAATGGAGCAGTTCAACGAACGCTCCAAAATATGCTTGTTTGGTAAGTGTTTAGTATAACTCCTAATTATATGCAATATTGATTATAATACTTTGATTTAGATATAACACTTTAATTTTAGAATAGTTTAAGCACAGACAATCCAGATTTTTCGGCCCCATACATCACGTCGGCACCAAGAAATTCAAACTAGCACACACCAACCAGCAGACAAAGAGCTTTTGGTGAATGCATATTTTATGGGCTCTGAGAGCGAAATTCGCCTGCTAGTTGATGTCAACTAGTTTGATATTAATATGGGGAAGCAGCCGCAGAAATAAGAGGAATGAGGTGTAAACTAAAATCTCGGCGATGGGATACAATTTTCATTTTCTGAAATTTTCGTCTTCCTCACACAAACAGAAATTGTTTGCGTGTGTATATTCGTGAGTACAATTTGGTCATGTACGCGACATTCAAAAATTTCTATTGTTTGTGTTGAAAATGGAAATGTTTGTATATATTGTTAATTTTGATTAATTTTTATTTATACATTCTGGCAAAATATTTAGTTATTCAAGACACTTTCTACCAGAAATAGTACATAATACATTATTTCATATATAAATATATTTTTTTTGTAAAATTGTGATTGATCACGTTTCCATAGAGATTAACTTGCAACATATAAATTAAGGGAATTGTGTGTATTGAAAAAACAATTCTTATTCATAAATTTTTCTGCAAAAATCCAAAAATTTTAATTTAGTTGATTCCTATTACTTTAATTGTCATTTTTAAATGAATTATTACTTTTTGTTATCATGTGATTCCTAGTATTATGTTTGTTATATTATTTACGAATTAACATAATTATTTATGATGATAACGAGTATATATATTGCAGTTATTCAACAATTTTGAATTAGTCACTCAATTTATTCATTATTAGTATGAGATTTTATTCCGAAAATCTGAATTTTGTTATATATCCTAACTTGTGTAGGAATACTTTTCACAATAGCGAAACGTGATGTATAGAAAAAAGTTAGGAAAAGGCCAAATAATGGGTGTCGGTCATACATATGAACTCTTCAGGATGCTTAGTTTATCTTCTAGGATCAAAAAACTGTTACAAATACAAAAATTCAATTTAGAGAAGATTAATGAAGGTAAAAAGGTAAAATAGAAAAACAATGGGGGTCGGTCGTAGATATGAACCCTCTTGGACACTTATTTAAGCCGTTACAAGCTAAAGTTATTAAAAATTCAAAATCAGAATTTTTTTATATGTATTTATTATATATCGTATACATTTTTATAAACGCAATCTAGAAAAAATTATATACGGACAAAAGATAGAAAATGTTAAAATAATATGGGTTGTTCATACACATGAATCCTCGAGGATACTTAGTTAAGCAATTTAGGGGGGGGGGGAACTATTAAAAATTCAAAATCTGAATTTTATCATATTTTCAACCTTTTGTCTCCAAATTTTTGAAAAGTTAATTTAGACAAAAATAATGTATTAAAAAGGGTTAGCAAAAAGAAAAATAATGGGGATCGGTGATACATCTGAACCCTCTAGCACGCTTAGTGTAGCTGCTACGGACAAAAAACCGCTGAAAATTCAAATCTTTTTCGGGAAAAACCGGAAAAAATATATTCATTTATGGTTCCCGGAAACTATAATATGCTGTTATCTGTAATTCATAACTCAAATTACCGGTTTACATAATCCTGTTAAAATCCACCTGGTACTGGTTGAATGAACCAAAGGACTTTTAACCCGAGGAGAGGGATTGTTGTTGTTGTTGGGAAACCAAATTCGATTCAAATTTCTAAAAAATTCGCTACCATATTTATGTACGGACACACTGCCAACAATCCCCTTGGTAGTGTGTGTAGCTACGAACATAAATAACCGGTTTTGGATTTATTTCATAGAACATTTCGATCTATGAAATAAAATCAAAACCGGTTTTCACCCTAAGCACAAATGACATTTTAAAGAGAAAAAGCTCTTCAAAGTTTCACATTCTCACCAACGAGTTGGCTCATGAAAAGAGATTTCAAAATCGGGTGCCAACTCGTTGTATGGGAATGAGAACTCTAGAGTGTCTGTGGTTTAAGTATAATATATGCATAACAGTTTTCATATGCATATCCATTATTAATTTTTATACATTAAGGTAAAAAATTATTGGTTACTTACGGTGGTTTTCAAAACTCTTGCGATGAAAATATAATTTTTCATATGAAATTTCATATTGTTCGGTACTGCAATCAGCATACTTTGCCCTATAAGTCTCGTAGACAGAAAGTCTGCTTCATTCAAAAATATAATATTATAAGAACCAAAAATAGAAGAGTAAGAGTAATATATATTTAACTCACTTCTGAATGAATTAAAAACTCTGAACAGTAAACGAAGTATAAAAAATAAGCTCCAAACCAGCATACAATTAAATTATAGAAAAATGTTGTCTATATGCACCTATGTAAGCTTTTTTCATAAAATTTTAGACAATAAGAGCTTAGAAACTTGTTTAGTTGTATGCTTAGTAGATCTAAGCTATGCGAAACATCGAAAAAGGAAGCAATTACCTCTAAGGTGTTGGTTAATAGTATTCATATTATGTAATTTACAGTATTGTTTGAATAAATATGTGTGATGTCAATTAGCATTTTGTCTGCGGCTTAATAAGCAATAACAACACTTAGTTATTCTCTCAACTGTTCCGCATTAATTTTCAGTTTCCCTGAACTCCACCCGGTGTTGTGACTGAGCCTAGACCCAGTCACACATGCTCTTCCCTCTTCTCTTCAGTAGCCGCCGCCTGCCGTAAGCAATTTTCATTGGAACCCGTTCGTTCCCACCTAAGCATTTTGGGTCCCATGCGCGACAAACTTCCGGCCGCGATAAAATTTTATCACTCCGATAAATTTTGATCGCCGCAAAATTTGATTTCAGCACCGCGACGAACTCTCGCGATCAAATTTCATCACCATGCGCGACATGCTGAAAATGCGCATCAGCAATTTTAGTCCCTAATTAAAATGACGCGCATTTTCCGTCGCGCTTCGGCCGGTGCCTGAAAGGCCGCCACATCAATTTTCTCTTCTTTTGTTTGTTTCTCCCTTCTACGCGGAGAGTCACCGGACAGACACGGGCTCGTTCGAAAGTTTAAATTGAAGGGCGAACTTTAAAATTCTTGTGAAAGTTAAAATTCTAGTTAAATTGAAATTCTTATGAAAATTTAAGTTTATAAAAACATTTAAAAATCCAAACTAACGATCGAACTTTAAAGTCAAATTAGTATTCACGTGAAAGTTCAATTTATAAAAACGTTTAAAATTTAAATTAGAGAACGAACATGAAAAACGAACTTTAAAGTTAAATTAAAATTCTTGTGAAGGTTTAGGTATATAAAAACATTTACAAATTTAAATCATAGAGCGAACTTTTAGGACGAACTTTAAAGAAAAATTAAAATTCGTGTGAAAGTTTAAATTAATAAAAAACATTTAAAGTTTTAATTAAAGAACGAACTTTAAAGGAAAATCAAAATTCTTCCGAAAGTTTCATTTCTGAAAAGAAAAGGCTTGGAATCCTACAGATAACATTGTTAACAAATAAAATAGAAAAGTTAAAATTATAAGGATAAGAACTCTGTAAATGTATATTGTCTTTAATAAAAGCGGAAAATAAGGAAGAAAGTATTTAAAAAAAGGAGGGGAACCAGGGTGCTGGTGAACTTCTCCTTCCGGAAGTTACTCCCTGTTGCCTTCCCAAAAACAAAATCAGTGGAATGAAACATTTGGTGGCAGCGGTGGGATGCTGATTGGCTCCCAAACACGAAAATAATAAACAATAATAATAAAAAAAAAAAAACACGAAAAAAATTATAAAGTCATAAAATAATAAGACAAAAATAATACCAAAATATAAAACCAAAATAATAATAATCACATAATATAAAATTTTTTAAACAAAAAGTGGAACTGAAGTGCAGTGGAAAGCGTTTGTGAGCTCCAGGCGAGCACAAATTAAACCCCAACGAAAATTTTCTCGGGGCTCCAACCCTGCCCGCACCTTTAGGGACCCGCGAGTCCACACCATCAAAAATGATCAACAGCCAGCCGGGAAGCTAGGACAAACTACCCCCAACCTAAGGATGTTACTGTAAGTTAGAAATAATTTTTAAGTTTAAACGTACTTAAATTGTAAACCCCTTGAGAGTCCTTGTAGTTTCTTTTTTCACAAATCATGAAAATAAAAAAAAAAAATCCGCGCGCCTAGTAGAGATTTCCCCCACCCAAGGTAAGAGTCTTGGACAGTCTGCAAGGCAAGGGAATTGTCTCGCTGCCATTCCAGATACTGTCATGACTCTGTCGAAACTACCCCACACCATCACCAAATATAGCTCTAAACAAGGAAGGATATCATGAAGTCTACAAAACTCACAAATACACCGGAAACCGGCCAGATCACCACCGAATAAACGGCTACATAAAGAAATGACGTCATGACCTTGAAGGACCGACAAAACGCGGTCCAAATCCACCGAAAAACCCCGAAAATATACAAAACACATATCCAAAACAAACGCGTGACGTCACGAGGGAATCTCCGTGACCTTCTCCACGTAACAAACCAGCCGGTTATCAAATGAAATTTGATCCGGCTCGAGAAATTCCAGCGTAGAACACCATTCACGCCGAGTCAGCAAAAACTGCTGACTCAGCACAAACGCCAAACAATTAAAAACCATTCGCGCCAATCGGTACGGCTTGAGTTAACGACCGCTGGTACAGCTAACACATAGAGAATAATGTACTTTTGAACTGGTTGGGAGGAGCCTATGAATAAATTAATGGCCGCAAGCTAGTACAAATACATATGAAGGGCCATAACGGTAATTAAAGCAGCTGGTGACCGGAAATAAATGGGAGGAGGATTCCAAAAGGGAGAATGGCCACTGGAGAAACGGAAATCAAACCAACAACAATTGGCAATAGTTACGTTGACGAAAACAATTAATGAAGACAGTGACCTGTTCGTGGGAACGGAAACTGTCTGGATCAAAATAACCTCATGATTCACTACACAGTGGGAACCAAAAATCAATGGGAATCATTCGATTAGGCAGTACAGAAAAATCGTTGAATAAGGGATAATAGTCCTATAAAAGGACCCCAAAAATCAATGGGAGGCAGTCAGGAATCCAGCGCGCCCAGGAAGAGACCCAGCCGTGACGAGAAGAAGCTCCAGCCTCCAAGACGAGAAGAGACTCCAGCCCTCCAAGACGAGAAGAGACTCCAGCCTTCCAAGACGAGAAGAAACTCCAGCCTTCCAGGACGAGAAGAGACTCCAGCCTTCCAAGATGAGAAGAAACTCCAGCCTTTCCAAGACAGACGAAAACCAGCTCCGGCTTTAGAACCCAGCAAAGTAAGTAACCATCACTCTCCAAGCCAAAGTCGGAACACGGTTCTAGTACCCTATCGGACCTCGGTGGACCCATCTGAAAACGGTTTGCATAACCTATCGGATTGGGCCAGTACGCGCAGTTTTGATAGTATTTACGCCGGTAGATGTCGGGAACGTCCGCGACTACTCTGCAAGAGGCCTTGAGGAATCCGACCGTGGGATTTAGACAAATAAGTCTAGAGGAATACAGGGCGAGGCAAAAGGGGAGACCTCAGGTGAAGACTCCCTCACTGATAGAAGCACCGACTCCTAAGTATCGGACTGGGGTCGAGGCCAAGTACAGGAGAACCATAGAGGAGGTCAGGCGTCCACTTCTGATTGCGATGGGCCAGAGAGATCGTTTGCGGTTGAGTCACGAGTTGCAGCGGCTTCATAACGAGCGGCAGAGATATAGGAAAGAGAACAGATCCCAGTCTGGCAGCGACAGGGCCAACAACAGATTAAGTTATATAGATTAAGTTATAGCCTGTATGTGACTCTGTATGTAATAAGGTATAGTTTGTATCAGATTCTGTATGTAATAGGAAATAAATTATCCAACCTAAATGGACAAATTGTATTTTGGTCTGGACTCTTGTGAACCAAAAGTGTGATCCTGTAGTGTACCATCGGCATTCAACAGTATGCATGGTTTAACACCACAAAAGAAAAAGTGTTAAACACGTGCATAACAACACCTTCTTCTTCGTCAGTTCCGTTAACGGCACTTTCATCAGCCAATCGTCCTTGGCAAAACGTTAAACCGCAACCAATGATCTCTCCTCCGTCGTTTTCATCACCTTCGCCCTTCCCCCTTTTGTTGGGTCCTTCGACTGCGTCCACTTCTTCTCCGTCGTTCTTGTTAGTAAACCGTCCTGGGCAAGACGTTAAACTGCAACAAATAATATCCTTCTCCACTTCTTTATCTCCGACAGTCTCCTCCTCGTTTTCATCAGTCATATCATCGGCACCGTCAACATCACCTCCGTGAGTTAATCGTCCTGGGCAAGACGTTAAACGGCGCCCCTAAATTTCTCCTTCCACATCTACTTCTTTGTCAGTTTCGGGTCTTGGGCAAGACGTTAAACTACAACCGGTAACATCTTCTTCTTCAAAGGGCATTCGTCCTGGCCACGAAAGTAAACTGCAACCATATTCCAACCCAAATACCTCAAGCTCGAGCAGAAACAATTCACCTAATACCCAATACGGATTCCACAGAAACGGTAATCTCGGGTAAGGAAACAATTCCCGGTGTGTATGTAGGCAATTCTATTGCTATACCTGTAAATGGAATGGTAAAATTCTTAATCCTCAATACTACAGAATAAGTCGTTAGTGTACCCTGCCATGGTCTGGACTTAGAGTATCTAAATGCGAAGAATTTCGGCATGATAACTCCAAACATCGACCAAGATCCAATTAAGGGCAGAATAAAAAAATTGCAGAACCTTCCAAAATTGGAGCATTGTAATGAAGAAGAGTAGATATCAATTCGAGATATCTGTAGAACCTTCAATGATATATTCTATCTAGAAAGAGATATATTGTCCTACACGGATGCGACTACCGATAAAATTCAGGCAGAAGCAAATCGTCCCCCTTTTTACACTAAACCATATAGATTACCAGAGGCCAATCGTGCGGAAGTGGAAAACCAAGTCCAGGAGATGCTAAAATCATGCATGGTCAGACCTTCCTATAATCCCTGGAACTCTCCTCTGCTCCTCGCTCCTAAAAAAACATTGGTTGTCTGTAAAGTCGGTTTACGGACGATAATTTTACGTGATTACGTCATAAGAAAGCATTGATGAAAAATTGCCTACTTTTATGAATTAAATTGAATTATTTTCACGGAATTATCATTATTTTGTATAATACAAAGAAGGAGCTAATTGAAAATGTGAATGAAATTTTTTCAATAAATTTTTTTACTTAAATTATGCAGATTAATTATAAGTAACAATATGCTATGTGTTAACAATTTGTTTATTCGCACATACGCATATTAGTTTGGATTCACGAGAGATTCTTGAATCCACACTAATGCGCGTATGAACGAATCTCTCATGAATCCAATCTCATACGCGTATTAGTTTGGATTCATGAGAGATTCGTTCATACGCGTATTAGTGTGGATTCAAGAATCTCTCATTAGTCCAAACTAATGTACGAATCTCTCATTCGTCCCCTCAGTTCTAGCGGAACGTGACAATGAGTCACGATTTTTCATTTGTGCAGCCGGCCATCGATTTATAAGACGTTACGACGTCAAAAACCAGATGAACAAGGGAATTAGAGTTGGCGAGTAGTGGTAAGTTTCCGGCGCCTTAAGGAGATGATTACGGTAGGAAACGCGTTCCCTCTACCAAATATAACAGACATACTGGACCAACTAGGAAAACCAAAGTATTTTCCGACGCTCGACTTGGCCAGTGGGTTCCACCAGATAAGAATTTACGACAGGGATCGAAAAAAAAACAGCCTTCAGTACGCCTTATGGTCATTACGAATACAATCGAGTGCCATTCGGTCTGAAAGGAGCTCCCGCTACATTTCAAAGAACCATGAATAATATCTTGTTTGGATTACAAGGAATTCATTGTTTCATTGAGATGGATGACATAGTCATCCATGCCTACAATCAATCTCAACACAACAACAGGCCCATTGCTGTATTCCAAGTCGCGTAATACTTCAAACTAAAGTTGCAGGCAGAAAAATGCCATTTTCTTCGGAAAGAGATTATGTATCTGAAACACTTGATTACGGAAAACGGTGCCAAAGCAGATCCAGGGAAGATAACAGCAGTCAAAACATATCCGACACCAAAAAGGTAAGGGATATCAGAGCCTCTCTCGGAATCATTGATGTACCCTTCCAATTTGATGCCCATTGCGACGAAGCCTTCAAGAATCTAGAACCTCCCACATCCTGGCATATACCAAATTTTCGCGACAATTTTACGTCACGGCCGATGCCAGTGATCTAGCTCTGGCAGCTGTCTTCTCGCAGCAGGCCAAAGATGGAGATCACTCCATTGCATACGCGAGTTGCGCTCGGAACGTTGCCGGAACAAAGAACTCGACAATAGAGTAAGAGTGACTTGCTATCGTGTACGCCGTTGAACAATTTCGACCATACGCATATGGAAGAAAGTTCTGTATTATAACTGACCGCAAGCCTCTAGTTTGCCTCATGAATCTAAAGGACCACTCGTCACGGTTGATGAGATGAAGAATCCACTAAGAAGAATACGATCATGCAATAACCCACAAGGCACGGAAACTTAATCCAAACGCCGACGCCTTAATACGGAATAACCACGGAATCACAAGAAAACACCCCAGAGATCGATTACACTGAGAAACGAACTGAATCTTAAAATACTTCCTCCTTGTATGCAATAAAAAGAAGCCAGGTCAAAGTTACTGAAAACCTGGACAACAATGTACAAGAGAAAGCTAAAAATAACCAAATCGAATATCTACCACCTTCCCTTATCGAAACTGACGACTCTCTATTTCTAAATTCTTTATCTTGTCGTCGAGGGATACTTATCCTGAACGACGCTTAGCCTCCAAATTGAGTATCGATTTGAGCGAAATCGATTTTTGCCACGAAACCAAAATATTTACTCTCAAAAAAATCCGATATTATTGTCAAAAAAGTCATTCTTCCCCTTCGTTCTCCTCAGGACGAGGACGATCTTAACACAACCCTCTCTAAATTTGTATTCCTGGCCGCAGAAAGAAATCTGAAGACCATACACATAAATATTTCGAAACTGGAACTACAGACCCTAATGACGCATAAGGACAGACTCCGTAACGCGGTTAGAATCAACCCCATAGTCCATATCGAAAAAATGAGGTACTAAGACGATACTTAGGAAAGAGAGCAAATAATTAAAGATTTCCATTTGCTACCAACGGGGGGGTCATCAAAGTGTATCTCGGACCTTAAAGAGGATCAAAAACAGTTTTATTGGAAAACAATGACCTAAGCTGTAGTAACGTTTATCAGAAACTGTAAACAGTGCCAGATAAATAAAGTATCGCGAAATCCTAAGATCCCTATGAAAGTAACTTCAATGAGTTCCAAACCTTTCGAAAGAGTTTATTTAAATGTCCTGGGACCACTATCCGCTTCATACCTTTGAAACAAATACCTCCTCACTTTCCAGGACGATTTGACAAAATTTTCGGAGGCAATCCCTATTCCTTATGCCGAATCAAGCACCCTCGCCGATGCGTTTACTACTACGATTATATGTATGTAATCACGGAATACTTGAGAGCGTCTTGACTGATCAAGGTGCTCACCTAATCGCAGGAATGTTCCAAGAAGTCTCAAAACTCCAAAGGATCAAGAAGCTGAAAACAACTCCTTACCACCTTCAGTCTAACGGAACCCTAGAAAGAAGTCATCGAACTCTAGCGGAACACCTCCATTCTAGGTTCCTTACACTATGTTCGTGTACAACACTACTCCCCACTCAAGTACCAATTATTCTTTACACGAACTCCCTTAGGGTTTTCCCGCCGAAGTTCCTAACCATCTAAACTCCTCCCCCTAAATTGGGTACAATTACGACAATTATGCCCATCAACTCAAAACATGACTCCGGCACTGTCATGGAATCGCTAAACAAATTGGGTTAGAAATAAAGGGCGGTCTTAACAATACTACGACAAGGTAACGCAACAAAAATCCTTTGAAGTTGGAGATCCGGTCATTTTAAAAGCAAGGACAAGGGACAACAAGTTCTCACCCTTATGGCAAGTCCCCTACGTCCTAGCTCAATTGAATACTCCTGGGAGTTCTACACTAAAAATTAAAAGCAGGAAAAAGCGCGTACATATTAACGACCTTAAAAAATTCATTCATAAATGATTCCTCAACCGAGTTCTCTCCCAAACTAAATACTCATCCGTTCGTTCCCAGGGAAAGGGTTTATCTGCTAGCGGTCCTGTACGTTACCGCCTCAGCCTTCTCTCATGAGGAACTGGGAATCCAAATTACTCCTCTCAACTCCATGGTCGGCATTTATTTCGAAGAAATGGGAAGGACGAGACTGTTCACCAGCGAATGGAAAATAATAAGCTACTGCAGGAAGAATACTTTACAATATTAAGAATTACGAGTAAGCTTCAGCTTAAATATGCAACCACAAAACCCCTGAAACACTCTTAAAATCAATCTGTCTCTCCTCTATCGCGAGCGAATACGAACCCTTCAACAGAATAATCTTCACTTACATTCGCCACTGAAAAATCTGACCTCTATCTTGGACGCGACCCTTAACCTAACTAATGAAACACGGGAGAACATTTGGAAAGATCGTGCGTGATTTTCACCAAAATAACCACCCTCGATTCCAAGGTCTACAAAGTTAAAAATCAAGTACATGTCATTGAATGGGAAACCGAAATAAACCCTCTTTTCTAGGTAGTCCTTATAATTATAAGCTAATACCAATCCACTTAATCCGACCTGATAGATCTCTTAGCAGGTGTTAAACACGTCAGACTTCACCCTACGCTCATAGCTCCCATTCGACCCTCTTCCCAATATGATTTGGCAAATTTATTAGCTCTCCACTATGTCCGCCATAATAATTAATTCCAAATTAATCATCGAATTAAAATTACCCGTATCTTTCAGAGATGTATATATACCAAACCTTCAGGATTCTTCTTCTACAACAACTCTCTATGTTATACTCAAACTTCTTCCGAAGTCCTTTTGGTCGATCTTAACCGGGAACATTTTTATGAAATGAGCGACTTTCACGACTGCCCATCCTCAGACGCCTCTCGGTACTTCTGTCGAGCGAAATTCCCTACTTTTAATGCTCTTTTAAAATATACAGTCAGAATTCAATCGCTTATAACTACGACGCTCATAATGCGATAACAACGATCGAGAAAGTTATGCATAGAGCATGTATGTGTTTACCAGGCAGTGTTTGTTTTGCCCGTGAAGTTATCGGGCTAGTGTAAGCGCCTACGCGTGATTCTTGTAGATTAACGATGGGTAAAACTGTAAATGAGGGCAGCGTGAGAACGCGTTAGGACGTAGATTTGGTTGCCATTGCAGAGAGTTTTAAAAAAGCTAGTAGGCAATAAACATATTTGCCGTAATATAAGTAAAAAGAAGTATCAAATTGAAAACTGAGAAAAACTTAAAATATCTTTTTGTACGTGTCATAAATATGCGCGGAATTTAATAAAACGCAAATCAGAGAAAGCTTGCATCAAAACGAATTTTAGAAACTGACGATTCCCAGTGCCGATGAAGTGTCAGGGGTACGGCAGCACCGAAGAAGCAATGAAAAAACGGCGTTACATAGTAAACTTGTGATTTATCTATTCTGTCACCGTACCGCTCTATATAACCATTGTATAAGAGACATTGATTTAAGAACATACTAATAGGAAACACATATTATAATTTTATCCCGAAGTTTTCACGGAAAATCTACGGCGTGGACCTTGACTACGCCTTTCGGTTTTTTTTAGTGGTTAACAGAAGACAACTTACTTCTAAATCTCATTTATATAGTTTCAATATTTTCCGAATAAAATGGCTGTGGCATACGGACAGACGGACAGACAGACAGACCGACATGACGAAACTATAAGAGTTCCGTTTTTTTCCATTCGGCTACGGAATCCTAAAAATAGAAGAATGGAAAACGGTTCCGGTTTCACATACAATTTTCAATAAATTTTCGAACTCTTCCAAATTCACGTTTCAACCCCTGACCACAACAACAAAAATTTCCCCGGAAATCAGATTTCATCACCGTCGTGATCACCGCTGATTGCGCGCATTTTTCGTCGCCATGCGCGGCATGCTGATCAGCAATTTTGCTCCCTACCTAAGGGCCCCAAAATGACGCGCAGTTTCAGTCGCCCTTTGGCCGGTGACTGGGGGGTCGCCTCATCCATTTTCTCTTTTTTGGTTCGTTACTCCCTTCTATCTGGATCTAATTAGAGATCGAACCTTAACATTTTTGAGAAAGTTAAAATTCTTGTGAAAGTTTAAGTTTATAAAAACGTTTAAAAATTTAAATTAAAGATCGAACTTTAAAGTCAAATTAAAATTCATGTGAAAGTTCAATTTATAAAAACATTTAAAATTTAAATTAAAGAACGAGAGTCGAGTCAGTTGAGTCTAGAGATCGGCAGTCACCAGTCAGACCGAAAAGTTGTATATCCAACAAATGCTTATTAAAAGTACGCGAAAAATTCCCAAAGTACATATTTTTCAACACGTGCGCTAGTAAAAGCAAGTGTAGTTTTACAATTGGTAAAACGTGGTTACCAACTTACAAGAGCACCTAGTGTAAATTTTTCACTTGAATTCTGTGAAAAACGTGCTCTGTCGTGCTTACGGCAGCAGTGACTACCTTGTGCACAGTTAGAATTCAATAATTTAAAATATCTCGTTTTGCACATGTGACTGACCCAAATAATTTTTGACTTGGGTATTTTTGCAAATTCATACGTTTCGTGTGGATCGAAGACAAAGAAAACAACACGTGTTTCGATAACAAACAGCGAAACTCACAAGGCTGGAAAGCAGACACGAGGAGTTTACGTCATCACTTACGGGAACATCTACTGACAGCCAGGTCAAGGGAAACATCAACCGACTAATATCAACATCTGGAAGTGCCTGCAGATGAGGGTGACGCAATATTTCTTTCTTTCTTTAATTTTTGAGCTACGGTTATTCTGTTCTTCACTTTTAATATTTGACCAGAAATTGTTATTTTGATGTGATTTGGTAGATAACATTCAGCTGTGGTGCATGTGGGGTTCTTACCGTCACCGTAGTGAAGAATTAGCTGATAATAGGATATTGACCTTACTTAATTTGTTTTTTGAATACTATTTTACATGGATTAGAATGTCATTATTTAATTTTTCTTATAGTAACGTGACTCGAATATAAATCTTAATGATTGGTTGTTTTTAGTATTAACCTATTAATTTGACTTTAAATCTATACTGGAATATTTACATCCCGCTTTTGCTTATAATTATGCATTTTTCTTATCTTTTACTTAGTGAGTAACGTAGTTATTGATATTTTTCCTTTCTTTACGCTTCTTTTTTCCATTTCATTGCTTTATTCCTTTTTTCTTTTTTATATATACGTATAAACTTACGTAACCGATTTTTTTAGTCAACATTTCGCAAGCTAATCTGTGCTGTACCCAGAGGTGGCATATAGTGGCAATATGCCCAAATCTCAAAAGAAAAAGAAAACCAAAATACCCAGTACTAGCAGGGAATCCGTACACTCCATACCCACTTTATCCCCACACCCTACTTCCCGCCCTACATCTGCAGAGTTCACTGGTTAGGAGGTTGCAGAAGCATCACAAGAGATGCTCCCAAGTCTGTCACTCTTAAAAATAACAAGGCATAGTACCCCCACGTCGACAAGAATGGGTAAACAACTAAAATGGTTCCTGGTACAAGTTGACCAGGCAACAAATCTAAAAGAACTTACAGCGACTAGGTACATACTAATTCAAAGTATTTCGTGGGAAAACATTCAAAATCGCCCAATCACCCAATGCAAAAGATGCCAGAGGTTTGGACACATCTCTCAAAACTGCAACCTTGCTTACAGATGCGTGAAATGCCATAACAATCATTTACCAGGCAACTGCACTAGGGCCGACCGTAATGAGGGGGAACCATACTGCGTATTGTGCACAGTATGGACACCCTGCTAATTACACGCAATGCCCAAATTACAATGAGTTCCTTGAGGGTATAGAGGCCAGAAAAGCAACCCATAAAACGACTGACAGAAACATACAGGACATAGCGCGTAGCCATAGACAAAACGACATCTCCTTCACATCGGTGTTTAGAACGGGTAATATACAACCACCACCTATTGTACCCAAACCGACAACAACCAAAAGTGTCACTTTTACCACCTCATCAACAACAGACAAAAATGACAAAATATTGATTGATTGATTGATTGATTTGCGATTTTTATCAACAATGTAGTTAATTTTCTCAAGTGCAACCCAAAACCGACAGAAGCTAAGCCGACACTATTCAACTTCGCCTACGAACTAGCACCATACGTGGACCAACTAAAATAAGCACTTGCAAACGTAAAATTCAAATTCAAACGCTGAACTGTAATTCACTTAGAACACTAACGAGACAACATGAACAAGCCTTATTACTACATAATAATAATATCAATATTGCGTTACTCACTGAGACTAAACTAGACGACAAAACTAAAATAAAAAAACCGAAAGGCCCAGTCAAGGTCCGCGCCGTAGATTTTCCGTGGAAACTTTGGGATTAGAGTATAATAAGTGTTTCTTATTAGTATGTACTTAAATCAATGTCTCTTATACAATGACTATATAGAGTAAAACGGTGGCAGAAAACATAAATCACATACTTAATTTTTCAAGCTTTTTTCATTTCTCATTTTAATGCTGCCGTTGCTCTGACATTTACTCGGAACTGGACACTTTAGGATTTTTTGAATACGATTTGATGCAACCTCTCTTTGCTTTGGGTTTTATTCAATTCGGCCCATATTAACGACTGACATGAGCTGATATTTTTAATTGTTTTTCCAATTTTCAAATTAATACCGATTATTACTAATTTTTCAGGGATTATTTTTATTGTTTTACTTCAGGTCATCGTAACTCTTCTCAAACTCTTAACAATGACACACGAACGAACGTCCTACATGATTGCGCTGTCACGCTACACTAATCTATAATTTTACGCAACGCTCATTAGCAACAATCATGCGTAAGTGAATTAGCCCGATGACGTGACGCGCAAAACTAATGCCACACGATAATCACGTACAGAAATTCTGTATCCATTGTGACCTTAACAGTTGTTATCGCATTATTAGCCCCGTAGCTATTGATGATTGAAACCTGACGGTAAATTGTACCGCAAGAAAGTTTGACCTGACTGTGTACTTAACGAGCGAAAAGACGTTTTGACGTAAGAAGAAATAACAACAAAATTTTTGTAATAATATATTTCATTATCAAACCATTAATTACAATGGTTATGGAGAGTAGTACGGTTGCACAATAGATAATTCACCAGTTAATATCTTTCTGCCATTTTCTCATTTCTTCTTCGATGCCACCGTAGCTCTCACACTTGTTCGGCACAGAACATTTTTGGATTTTAATATTCGGGTTGATGCGGATTTTCTCCGATTTGAGTTTTGTACAATTCGGTGCATACTTACGCCTCATATGAAACGATATGCTCCACATTTTTTATATTTTCAAATTCATACCGATTTTTGCATACATTTTGGAGAATATTTTTGATGTTTCACGTTAGGTCCTGGTAGCCCTTTTCATGGTGATTACAATGATACCCTAATCAATGTCCTAGCTTAATGCGTTCTCACGCTACACTCATAAATATCCTCACACAACGCGGAGAAACAACAATCACGCGTGCGCGCGTGGAAAACCAGGTGCCTCACAATAAATACGTGCAAATATGTTCCATCCACTGTGTCCTCAACCGTTGTTATCGCGTTATCAGCCTCGTAGCTATTAGCGATTGAAAAATGACGGTGTTTTGTAACGCAAGAATGTTAGACTGGCTACCAATGTACATACCCAACGAGAAGAAAGACGTATAAAACATTTAAAATTTAAATTAAAGAACGAACCTTATAAACGAACTTTAAATTAAAATCAAAATTCTTGCGAAAGTTTAAGTTTATAAAAACAATTAAAAACTTGAACAAATAACGAATTTTAAAATCGATCTTTATGGTAAAATTAAAAGTCAAAAAAGGATAATTATTGTGAAAGTTTAGATATATTAAAACAGTTAACAACAGACCGAATTTTGTTAGAAGGAAAGCCTTAGAATCCTAAGGAAAACATTGTCAACAAATAAAATAGATTAGTTAAAATTATAAGGATAAAAACGCTGTAAATGCATATTGTTGTTAATAAGAGCGAAAAATAAGGAAGAAAGTTTTTAAAGAAAGGGAGAGGAAACCAGGGTGCAGGTGAACTTCTCCTTCTGGAAAGTACTCCCTGTTCCATTCCCAAAAACCAAATCATTGGGCGTTTTTTCCTATTTATTTATTTGCAATTTGTTTTCTCCGTGGCAAAACCCCCTATATTGAGAAGGCATGAAGCAGATTTTGTCTAAGGGTACCTACAGATGATCATATTTCTATAATGTTTCATCATATATATGACGAAAATTTATGATGAAGGTCTACACAGATTATGATGAAAAAATATGATATATTTCTATGATGGAACATCATATATATGACATATATATATGTCACTTTTTTTCCATTTTCGATGGAAAAGAAACCTATGATGAAAAGTGGCGACCTATGATCTATGATTTTTATGCAGCACGTAACTTCTTTGTCAATAAAAAGGAACGCGGTAATGAGGGGAATAAATTATAATTTTTATATATATTTTAAAATTGTCAAACATACTTTTATTTTCATCACTAACTTTATTTTCAATTCGCTAACTTATATTTTTGGTGAAATACAATCTGTGTGGCAACTTCGAACAACACATGACTTTAGAAGTATATGTCATATTAAATTGTGTCGTGTGAACAGTAAAAAGCGCTTTGTCTTATATTTTTATAATAGAAAATTAACATTATATTTTACGTCATATTTTCAAAAACGTGCGTGTACAGTTCATCACATAATATGTCAAAGATATGATAGGATACAAATATGTCATATTATATGATGTATTTTTCTATGATCGTCTGTAGGCGGCTTAAGAGAAGGCCGACTACTCTCAATAGAACGTGTTTCGAGAGTGAACGGGGAGTGAACAAGTTCGCGTTTGTTCTTTTATCTGCGAATTTAACGGAATTAAAGTGTTTAAAATGCATAGAATCGAATTTAGTCGGCGGTATTGATTTTGAGGTTTGTCGTTTGGCGGGAAATAAACGCAATTATTTGTGATAGTTAGTGTTTGTGATTCTGAAATAGTGAACTTATATTATTATTAATAATAACATGATAATAAATAATAGAATAACAACTTATATTGATGTTATTAGACAAAACAAATTATAGCAATATGAAATTACTAATAAGAAATTTATAACCTAGTTTTGTTATTAAATTTTTGTTTAAATGAATTCATTTTTCAATATGTTAATATATATTGATACTTATTTTCATTCATTTTCTTAAATAATATCATTTATCAAATAAATAAAAAGAGATTTTTAGTGGAAAATATTTGAGTTTTTCGAAACTCCTGCCAAGAAAATTCCATTTTCGAAATGAAATTTTATATTGTTCGGTATGGCCATCGGTATACTTTGCCCTATTAATGTGGTAGTATCTGCTTCATGGCTTGTACTATCACAAAAGAACCGCAATTATTGAGAACATATAATATTTGCTTAGCTGTCGCCGTTTTCACTTAATGTCCATCTTCCAACTCTTCTTATTCGTGCAAACTTGTAGTGGCAGGACGAATATCGCTTGCGATTCTTTCCATTACGATATCATCTTATCACTCCAGTATTGGCAGTACAGTGTTGATCATCAGAGCGTGCGGTGGATAATATCGAGACATAACCTCCGCATAATTTTTACTAAAATCAAAGGATTGTATTTTTTGCTTGCTAAAGTCAATCATCGCGTGTTTTATTGTGGTTGGTGTTATTTGCGGTCAAGCAGTACCCCGGAAGCGCGAAAATTTTTTGGTGCCGAAACCCGGGATATCCCAAGGAGGAACATAAAATCAGGTCATAATCCAGCTATTGTGGGAACACGTGCTCAGCATTAACCTATGCAGTACGCAATTTCATGTGTGGTGTGTTAATAAATTGGTCTAGGGGCACGTGCATCAGCTGAAAACTCAGAAACAACACCCGAGCAATTCTTGAGCAAGCAGGTCGCCAGTGACACTCGGATGGAGAAATTCATCTCGAATACAGAGAAATTGGGGCTGAAAAATATCACCTACGACATAGTGAACACACGCCTTGATCTCCTGGACAAAACTTCATTCCCACTCGACAGAGCTTGCGGACGACGAATATTTTACAGCTGACAAGCTCTCAGATGATGATACTGCACGCCGCCTATCCAAGGACTAAAACTCGCGGATCCAAACTTTCCAGAGCCATATTCAATTGATAGCATTCTGGGGGTAGACGTATATCCGCTAATCATATTACCGGTTTAAGAGCTGGTATTCCTAGCTCACCAGTTTACAACAAACTACACTGGGATAGATACTTACAGGTCCGGCTACAACGCCAATAGGAATAACTACAATCAACTCGTTTACAACGATGGTGTCGAGAGAGACGGATGTATCTGAACAACTGCGACGCTTTTGGGATATAGAGGTTGTAACTCCTACCAAAACAATACTCACAGACGATGAAAAGGCATACGAGGAACATATCTGTAATACACATTGCAGAGATACTACCGGGCGTTATGTAGTGCGACTGCCGTTTAAGGAAAAACAACCTTGACAGGATCTAGACAAATAGCGGTGCGCAGATTGACACAAATGGAACGTCGTTTTCAGAAGGACGTTCAGCTTCAGCAAGCGTATAGCATTATTATGAACAAATATGAAGAGCTTCGACATTTGAGAAAAATTTCATACGACCAAGTGCTTACACCCGACATAAGCTACATTCCACTTCATGCCGTTGTACGTCCAGATATTAACAAAATTCGCGTTGTGTTTGATGCTGCACAGATAGCAGGAGGACGCTGCCTTAATGATTACTTTTATGCTGGTCCGAAACTTCAAACTGATATTACTACGATATTAATTCGTTGGAGAATTTTTCGCTACGTACATATTCATTCCAGACATTGTGAAGATGTTCAAGCAGATTCGTCTACAGCCCAATGATGTCACCTGGTCACGAATTATTTGGAGACCCACATTAGAGGATGCTATCACCGATTATGAGCTATTGACAGTAACGTATGGCACTGCTTGCGCTCTTTATCTAGCGAATCGAGTTCGGCGACAACTACCTCTTAATGAAGGTGTACGTTTTCCTATCGGTGCAAAAACGTTGACGATATTCGCGGAGGTGCGCACAGCGAGGAAGATGCGTGTGACTCGCAACGACAACTCATAAGTATACTTTTAAGCGCCGGCATGCAACAAACTTTCCACTTACAGTCAATAGAACAATTGAGGCACTTAATCAAGACCATCACATCGACCGTCAGGACATTGTCTCTATATAAGGCCTACGCTGGATGTCTAAAAAAGATGCGTTTGGGTACAAGGTTCAACAACTTACCATATCAGGGACAACAACTAAACGAGGTATCTTATCAAATATTGCTAATCTGTACGATCCTTTAGGCTGGCTTGCCCCTCTTATAATACGAACGCAGATCTTACTTCAACAGCTGTGGATCACCGGAATGAATTGGGATGCGTCCGTGGATTCAATTACGCATTCTTCTCATGGACAGATTTTTGCAAATATTTGCCAACGTTACAGAAACTATCCATTCCACGATGGCTGGGGACCAAGTCAAGATCAAAACTAACATTACACGACTTTTCTGATTCATCTGAGTGGGGGTATGCAGCAACAATATACGCAGTAGCACGAGACGCCATGACAGCGAGAGCAAGCTTGTTAGCCGCCAAAAGTAAAGTGGCACCAATCAAGACCATCAGTCTGCCTTGACTTGAGTTTTGTGGGGCACTACTGTTGGCCCGATTACTCTGTCAACATACCAAGGAAATGGATTGTTTCGATATCTCTGCGATATGTTGGTCGGACTCTAAAGTAGTAGTCCTAGCTTGGTTGATCGATCATCCGAGCACCTGGAATACTTTTGTTGCAAAAACGACGAGCGAAATTCTTACCTTACTACCCAATGTTCGATCGAAACATGTTGCGTCAAGGAAAACCCTATGGACCTGGCTACAAGAGGTCTCTCGGTCTCACAATTTATTGACAACGAATTATGGCGGCATGGACCGCGTTGGCTGCTGCACGAGGCAGATAATCAACCTTCAAAGTCAAATCCACAATCACTAATGGAAAAGCGTACGCAATCAATAAATACACTACACGCGCAGACAGATGGGGACAAGAATATCGCTGAATATTTTTCTTCGTGAACGCGTATGCTACGGGTTATCACTTATATGTGGCGATGGAAACGACTCGTCAACTCAAAAGGGCAAGACAGACGGAAGCGTCACAGAATAATGACTGACAAAAGCGGCCATCATTAATGTTGTGCAACACGAGATATACAGCAGCGAGATATCAAGGTTGACATCGAGTGTCAAGTCATTTCATGGGAAGTTGGAACCATTCATTAGGAAGGAAATTAGGAAGTTGAAACCATTCATTGATGATAATGGTACTTTACGCGTGGGAGGCAGGTTAAAGTTACCCTATGAGGAAAAACATCCAGCAATACTCCCAGGGAAACATCACGTTACAGAGTTGTTAATTCAATATGGACATGCACTCACGTTGCATAGAGGTCCACAGCTGACTCAGAGTTTTCTACGTAGGCCATTCTGTATAACGAGCGCACAGATTTAAATAAAATCAGTAATTCGGAAGTGCGTACGATGCACAAGGTTTCAAAGTCGCCCTCTCTCACTGGCCCCGTTACCGACAGTAAGAGTCACACCATCACGACCATTTGCGTTCTCTGGCGTAGACTACACAGGACCATTCCCACTGCGTTCTACAAAGGGACGAGGCTACAAATCAACTAAGGGATACGTAGCAGTATTTATTTGTATGGTCTTATTAAAACATTTTTAGCAGCCTTTTATCGCTTCGTTGCCCGAAGTGGTTTGTGTCACACTGTGTACTCGGATAATGGGACTAATTTTCGTGGCGCCGATGCCGAGCTCCAAAGGTTATTTCGTGAAGCCTCAAAATTTAGCACGAAAGTCGCAGCAGCAGTCGCAAATCATGGGATTCAATGGTCCTATAATTTTCCGAAGGCTCCACACTTCGGAGGATTATGGGAGGCCGTAGTAAAGCACTTCAAGCCCCTTTTCAAGCGAGTATTTGGTGACGCAACTGTTACCTTTGAGGAGTTTTCCACGCTGACTACACGCATCAAAGCATGTTTGAACTCCGAACCATTGTCAGCAATCACCACTGATCCAACGGACAACACGGCATTGACTCCTGGACACTTCATTATAAGAGGGGCCCTGAAAGCACCCCCTGTGGCGCCATCTCCGCAAGAACCGTGCGGTCTTAGGCGGTTGGAAATTGTACTGCGCATGCGTAACCATTTCCGGCAGCGATGGCACAAAGAAGTGATTCACGAGCTACAGCAGAGTGCCAAATGGCTTGAAAGCAACGCATCGGTGGAAATAGATAATCTCGTACTCATCACTGACGAGCAGTTAGTGCTCCGCAGCAAAGGCTTCTTGCTCGTGTGCAGGAAATTCATGCGGGTCTTGATGGACTAAACGTGTTCATTGAAGACTGCATCCTCATTGCTGAAGCGGCCTATACATCGAGTGGTATCATTACCACTTAATGAAGCGGCAAATCACGCAGTGTCAAACATGAAGGATGTTATCATGGCGGGCGGCACGAAATCTTAATTTTAGAAGAAACTCTAACAACAACATCACGTACGTAGCACTCGCCTGTTTACCACCGTCAGACTCAATTTCCAGCAAAACACCCAGACATCATCATTGTTAACAATCATGCTTATACGCAATTAGGCGGGTGGAATGTTCGTGCAAACTTGTAGTCGCAGGACGAATATCATTTGCGATGCTTTTCTCTACGATATCGGCTTGTCACTCCGGTATTGGCAGTACGGTGTCAATCATCAGAGCGTGCGGTGGATAATATCGAGACATAATTCCTCATAATTTTTACTAAAATCAAACGATTGTATTTTTTGCAATAAATACTTGAAGTCAATCATCGCGTGTTTTATTGAGGTCAAGCAGTATCCTGGAAGCGCGAACACTTTTTGAATCCAACTTCCTACATCATCAAAACCTCAGTTTGGGTTACCATACTTAAATTCTCAATACGCTATACTAATTTATGTAAACAACACTTCCATGTTATTACAGGAATTTTCCTTTAGCCACTAAAAATCTTCAACACATTGCAAAAATTTTAGACGATAGGTAAGGTTAGGTTTCCAGGGTGAAGTGACCACACCGACTGTACGACCCACTCCCACTCGCAGGGCAGATGGCCCATTGTGATGCCCTTTATGTGTTTAAAACCCCTTCCTCTCCTATCGCTTTTGTAGACGATTGTAAAATGTCATGGTAAAACATACAAAATATGAAAAGAATTATGATTTCAATTGATAATTTTCTTTCATTCTTTCCAGTTGTAATAGCAAACCAACAAATGAGATCTACTACAAATATACTTATATTAAATTTGGCAACATCTGACATTCTATTCGTGATATTCTGTGTGCCCTTCACTGCAACTGAATATATTCTTCCAACATGGCTGTTTGGGGACAGTTGGTGCAAATTTGTGCAGTATATGATCGTGGTCACCTGTCACTGTGGAGTTTACACTCTTGTTTTTATGTCTTTTGACAGATTCCTGGCGGTGGTGCACCCTGTTGCAAGTATTGCTATACGGACGGAAAAAAATGCTATTTTGTAAGAAATTGTTCTTCACATATACGTAAATATTGTAGTACACTTAGCATTTGCAGTGCCATCCTATTTCTATGGGTCACATGCTTTGGAGTTGGAATACCTGTCGCGATGACGCACGGTGTTACACTTTATCCATATCGTGGTTTGCACTATGATGCTTGCGTTTTTTTAAAGGAGAGTAAATTGTGGAGTCTCGCTGGTTATCAGGTACATATAAAGCTGTAGCTTCAAATATTGATTACTAATACGGGTAAAACAAGAAAATGTTAAATACACTTGTATAAATTGAAGACAAGGGTGAAAATTTTCATCCCTATATTAAATAGTATAAAAAAGTTAGTTTAATATTGA
Source organism: Chrysops caecutiens (assembly GCA_963971475.1). Classification (NCBI taxonomy): domain Eukaryota; kingdom Metazoa; phylum Arthropoda; class Insecta; order Diptera; family Tabanidae; genus Chrysops; species Chrysops caecutiens. The sequence continues at coordinate 54,919,126 of OZ020567.1, read as the reverse complement.
TAATTCAATGAATTTTTTACCAGATAAATTAATAATAGTGCTATCAACTCACTTTAAGTTACTTCATACGCTTCATGGGTCGCAACTGAAACGCTGAGGCCCCGTTCATCTGGAAATGTTGGAAACTGTATATATACGTTACTGACTGGATACACGGTCCGAATCGTTACTCTCAAAAAAGTATTGTTGCTCGTTGCATTTGGACGTCGCATACACAAAAACATTCGGCTCAAAACACGCGTGGATTTCAAAATGAATCTTTCTTTCAATGAATATTTGTGTATTATGTGATCATCATTTCCACTCTGCTCTTCGTTAAACATGAATGAAATTTTCGAAAAATTTCAGTGCCTGAAGAGTTTGAATAGCAATCTAAAAAAAAAAAAAACCGAAAGGCCCAAGGTCTGCAACGTGGATTTTCCGTGAAAAGTTGGTGATAAAACTTTAATAAATGTTTCTTATTAGTATGTACTTATATCAATGTCGCTTATGAAATGGTTATATAGAGTAATACAGTTACAGAACAGATAAATCACAAGTTTATTTCTTCGCACATATTTTCATTTCTTCTTTAATGCTGCCGTAGCCCTGACATTTGCTCGACACTGGACAGTTTAGGTTTTTTGAAGTCATTTTGATGCAAGCTCTCTTTGGTTTGCGTTTCATTCAATTCAGCCCATACTTACGACTCATATGAGCCGATATTTTTAGTGTGTCGCTTGCCCTAGCCACCGTGACCTCAATCGTTTTTATGGCATTGTTAATCTCGCAGTTATTAGCGATTGAAAAATGACGGTGTTTTGTAACACAAGAATGTTAGACTGTCTTCGAATTTCTGCACGTGTTTACCCTACAGCATTCGTTTTGCGCGTGACGCAAAATAATAAACTCGGGACTTATCTTGCAGCATTCGTTTTTGGCGGCTAGGTCACTTACGCATGATTGTTGTTAATAAGCGTTGCGTAAAATTATAAATCAGTAAATCATTCTAGCGTGAGAACGCGATCATCTAGGACGTTCGTTCGTGTGTCATTGTAAGGAGTTTGAGCAAATTGTAACGTTAGAAATATTCGCCGAATTGTTAGTAGAAATCGGTATTAAATTGAAAATTGAAAAAAAAATATTAAAAATATCGTCACATATGAGCTGTAAATATACGTCAAATTGAATAAAACGCAAGTCAGAGAAGGCTTGAATCAAAGCGGATTTAAAAAAAACCTCACATGTCCAGTGCCGAATAAACGTCAGAGCTACGGCAGCATTAAAGAAGAAATGAAAAAAGGCGCAAATATATAAACTTTTGACTTATCTTTTCTGTCACTGTATTACTCTATATAACCATTGTATAAGAAACATTGATTTAAGTACATACTAATAAAAGACACTAATCATGTGTTTATCATAATTTTATCCCGAAGTTTTCACGACAAATTTACGGCGCGGACCTTGACTGGGCCTTTCGGCTTTTTCTTCTCGTTGAATATGTACATTGATAGCCAGTCGAACTTTCTTGCGTTACAAAAAACATATCATATATCAATCGCTCATATTTTCGAGACTAATAATGCGATAACAGCGGTTGAGATTACACTGGATAGAGCATATTTGCACGTATTTATTCTGCAAAGATCATATTGCCTGTGACGTCATCAGGCTAGTATAGGCGCCTACGCGTGTTTGTTGTTCATTATTGTTGTGTAAAGGTATTTACGAGTTTAGAGTGAGAACGCTTTTAGCTAAGACGTTGATTTGTGTGTTATTGTAAAGAGCTTGAGAAGAACTACCAGGACCTAAAGTGAAGCAATATAAATATTCGCCAAAATATAAGTGAAAATCGGTATGAATTTCAAAATTAAAAAAGAGTTAGATATCGTTTCATATGACTCGTAAAAATTCACCGAATTGTGCAAAACTCAAATCGGAGAAAACTCGCACAAAAACAAATTTAAAAAACTAAAAATGTTTAGTGCCGAGCAGGTTTCAGAGTTACCGCGGCATTGAAGATGAAATGAAAAAATGGCGCAAAACTATGAACTTGTGATTTGTCTATTCTGTAACCGTACTACTCTATACAATGGTTGTATTTAAGAGATTGATAATTTAAGTATATATAAATACGAAACACTTGTTATAATTTTTTTTACGTGAAAATGTCTTTTCGCCAGGTGTGTACACTTTCTGGCGGTACAATATATAGTACGAAGCTTATAATGCGATAACAAAGGTTGAAGACACAATGGATAGAGCCTGCCTGTGCGTGTTTATCGTGCAGCGTTTGTTTCACCCGTGAGGTCATTAGGAAAACATTGTTTGTTGTTAATTAGCCTTGTGTAAAATTCTACATTAGTGTAGCGTGAGAACGCGTTCAGGTAAGCGCCTACGCGAATTAGATTTTTATTATTTTTGGAAAATTTAAAATAAACTCAAAAGCTTTATTTTCCGATAAAATATACTTTATTTGATAAAGTTTTATGAATTTTACAAATTGGACGACTCTTGGGAGTAACGTCTGAACAACTTAAATTCGGTCTTAAGACTCAATTCTATATTTTCCTTACTTGATAATCTAAACTGTGGAATCCGTTAAAAGATAAAACTATGGGAAAGTATAACTATGGGAAAGAATTTTTTAAGATTGATAAGCGGTCGTGGGACCGTGACAATTTTCTTATCAAAACTTAAATTTCAGAATCCAGCGAAATTCTCTGGGAACATTATGGTTACTTTATACTTATGTAGTCATTTTGTATAACTCTTCTGTATGGGTTTTACTAGTATGGCATTCCCGTATAAATGTTACTCGTATAACATTTATACGGAAGTGTGGCAATTTATCCAACCCTAAAAGTAACGCATCGTTATCAGATCGTGGATGGAAGTCGCCTGATGTTTTGCCTTCGACGGTTGAACAATAAGTTAGTTGAATAAAGTACGACTACAAGATCAGAAGTGGGATCTGCTTGGCGCGCCGAAAATTGTAACGAAAATTGCGACGTAATTTGAATTCATTTGGTGAAAAACCTGCTGTAAATAAATATGGTTAAACCGACAAAAGATGATATGCTAGCGGCCCTTCAGGCGAAGGGAGTGCAGGTGCCCAGTAATGCTACCCTGACGCAAATTAAGATGCTGTATAATACGAACGTGCTGGATGAGGCAAAAGAGGATTATTTATCAACGTCTGATACCAGTGTCCAATTCGACGACAATGAAGGAAGAAGTTTCAATGGAGCCGCTGCCCTCACTGTTGATGCAGGCATCACCGACGCTGAGACGGATGCTCTGCTAACCCAGTTGAGGAAAAAGAAAGAAATCCTACTTCTTCAGCAAGAAATCCGTAATTTACAACTATGTCGACAAGTCAATGCGGCTACCCCCATCCACATGGACATCAGTACAATCGAGGCCATGGTTCAGCCCTTCACAGGAGATAATACTTATGATGTGTTGAAATGGATTGACGATTTGGAAGACGCGTTCAACATATTACAGATGACGAACGAGCCAAATTCGTTGGTATGAGACGGCTATTAAATGGTACAGCAAAGATATATGCGCGGACGATCGCTTTTCACTCATATAGTGAATTAAGAGCTGCTTTAATCGATGAATTTGGTCAACAATACACCACAAGCGAAGTCTATAATCAACTACGGTGCCGACGTTTAAGATCTGGAGAAAGTGTACATCGTTATGTGCTTGAAATGCAAGAAATTAGTGCGAGAGGTTACATCCCTGAGACTGAGGTGGTTGACATGATCATTGAGGGGATCGGCGATACATCGTTTGAAGCAACTATCCTCTATAATGCCAACACTATTAAAGAACTGAAGACTTTGATAAAAAGGTATGAGCGCAAACTTGCTTGCCGCTCTTCTGACGTACGCACAACCAGAAGATCTTCCTTCCCCACTCCGCCACAGCTTTACCTTCCACCTGCCAGGAAAATGACAATCAACGCCAACCCGGGAAATAAACCTACTCCGATGCCTTCCACTAGCAAACAAGATGATGACGCCATCCGATGTTTTAATTGCTCAAGGTTTGGGCATTACCAAAGCCAGTGCCCTAAGCCCAGACGCCCTGAGGGTTCTTGCTTCAAGTGTGGATCGATGGAACATGTGTATAAGAACTGCCCTAACCGTTCGACGAAGATTGCTGCTTGTGCTACCCGACAACCTGAAGTTGACGACACTGACGAATCTTCCGGAAGTTCCGACTTGTGTAGGAAAATTGGGACATTAAACTCGGTAAGTGTTGCCATTGGTTCATCAAATAAAATGCATTCACATGTGGTTTCTCTTTTTGATTCCGGTAGCCCAAAGAGCTTTATTGTAGAATCACTTGTGCCTTCCACACATAGAAGTAAAATGAAACCTTCTAAATACCGCGGCCTGGGAAACCAGATTATTATGACTTCCGGAAAGATTTGCTGTTCATTGAAATTTCAAAATGTTAGAACTAAGCATCATTTTATAATTTTGCCTAAAGGTTCTTCTTCCTATCCGATGATTATAGGAAGGGACCTTCTATTTAAATTGCATATCCACCTTTGTCACATTTTTTACAAATATACTAAAAATGAATTACTAGGTTTAAGTCAAAATAAAAATGAAATAAAACCACATGTGTCTGCTATTGTTAATAAGTTAAATTTGGCAAGGGGTAGTGTTGTTGGAAACGAGCAATCGTCAAAAACCTTCTGTCCCCAACCGGACAATCCTAAATTAGATCTTGTGAATCGTGATAAGTTGCTGATTGATTCCAGTGATTCGGCCTTCGAACAAATGTGCGCTATTGGTCTTCCTTCAGAGTCGGTTATAGATATAAACCCTCGGCTCTCACTAAGCCAAACTGAGACTTTCCTTAGTGCAATTAACCAATACAATAAAGAGCCTTTGGATCAAACTATTCATAATGACTTTACGATGAAAATTAGCCTTTTGCATGACACACCTATTTACTGCCGTCCCCGCCGTTTGTCACACTTTGAACGAGGTGAAGTTCAGAAAATAGTAGATGACTTACTTAAGAGAAACATTATTCGACCAAGTAATTCTCCTTATGCTTCGGCCCTTGTATTAGTCCGCAAAAAGAACGGAGAAATTCGTAAGTGCGTAGACTATCGCCCATTAAATAAAATTACTATTAGGGACAACTTTCCGCTTCCATTAATAGATGACTGCCTTGAACATTTGGGGGGAAAAAACTTCTTCACTTTGATTGATCTTAAGAGTGGATTTCATCAAATAAGGATGCATGGGGACTCGATTAAATACACTTCTTTCGTCACACCTGATGGTCAATATGAGTATTTGAGGATGCCATTTGGACTTAAGAATGCTCCTTCCGAATTCCAACGTTATATTAGTAACGTCTTTAGGAAACTGATTAGAAACAAGATGCTAGTAGTATACTTGGATGATATATTGATTGCTTCCGAAGATTTTGACACTCATATAGAAACTGTGATTGAAGTCTTAGGTCTTCTGAAACAATATGGGTTGGAATTGCAACTTAAGAAATGTAAATTCGCTTATGATGAACTTGATTACTTAGGATATCGCGCTAATGCTAAAGGAATCCGACCAAGTGACACGCACTTGCTGGCCATTAAAAATTATCCTATGCCCCAGGATAGAAAACAATTAGAACGTTGCTTAGGACTCTTTTCGTACTTCCGACGGTTTGTTAGCTCATTCTCTGTCCTGGCTAAACCAATGACCCAACTACTGCGAAAAGATGTCCCTTATGATTTTGGTACTGCTTGTGTTGAGGCCTTTAGAACCCTTCAGCAAACTCTCCTTAAGTCACCAGTACTCTCAATATATAAACCTGATGCAGAGACTGAATTACACTGTGATGCTAGCGCAACTGGGTTTGGCGCCGTATTACTTCAGAAACAAAGTGATAAAAAACTTCATCCTGTTGCTTACTTCTCTAAAACCACTTCTGCTAGTGAGTCTAGATTACATAGTTATGAGTTGGAAGCGTTATCGATTATCTATGCTCTTAAGAGATTCCACACTTATTTAGAGGGTTTACCGTTTAAAATAATAACTGATTGCAATTCATTAGCCGAAACTCTGAAAAACCGTACGCACTCTGCCAAAATAAGTCGTTGGTCCTTATTTTTAGAGAATTATAACTACACAATCCAACATCGCACAGGTACTGCGATGCGTCATGTTGATGCCTTAAGTAGAATAGAAGTGGATGCCATCTATGATGAATTTGATTTGGACTTCCAGTTACAACTGACACAGTGTCGTGACCCCGAAATAATGAAACTTAAGTCTGAATTAGTAAATGGATTAGTGGAAGGCTTTGAATTAAAAGATGGGTTAGTCTTCCGTATGTCCCCTTCTAATAACTTGCAGCTTTATGTCCCGAGAGAAATGATCAATAATGTCATCCGTCTGATTCACGAGAAAATTGGTCACTTAAGTGTGGACAAAACGTGTGATCAAATAAAGAAGCACTATTGGTTTTCTCAGATGAGGAATAGGGTTCAAAACTTCATCCAAAATTGCCTTAAATGCATTATTTATTCTGCCCCAGCTAAAAGTAGGCAACGGAATTTACATAACATAGCTAAGGCATCAGTTCCCTTTGATACAGTGCATATAGATCACTTAGGCCCACTCCCGTCATTACAATCAAAAAAAAAATACGTTTTGGTAATAATTGATGCCTTCACCAAGTTTGTCAAACTATACCCAGCTTCCTCCACAAGCTCTAGAGAGGTTTGCTGTGCCCTCGGTCAATATTTCGAGTATTATAGCCGACCGAAGAGACTTATAAGCGATCGAGGTACTTGTTTTACTTCGAATGAATTCCGCACCTTCTTGGAAAACAGAAATATAACACACATATTAAATGCCACTGCTTCTCCTCAGGCTAATGGACAAGTAGAGAGAGTTAACCGTGTCCTCCGTCCCATATTGAGTAAAACTTCCGAACCCCTTGATCATTCTGATTGGTCTTGTCAATTGACTGCTGCTGAATACGCCCTTAACAATACTGTCCATACGTCAACTAAGTTCACACCTTCCGTTCTACTATTTGGAATAGAGCAACGCGGCAAGGAAGTTGACGAACTGACTGAGTTTTTAGAAACCAAAATCCCTGACAAGGTTCGTGATCTAAATGCCCTCCGTCAAGAGGCTTCCGAGAACATCCTGAGGTCACAAGAAAATAATTTACGACGCTTCCGTGAAACCCATTCCCCTGCCGTTGAATTTGATGAAGGAGAATTTGTGGTAATTAGAAATATTGACAATACTGTAGGTATAAACAAAAAGCTGGTGCCCCTGTTCAAGGGACCTTACATAATATATAAAAAACTGCCAAATGATAGATATATTGTAAGAGATATTGATGGGTGTCAAATAACCCAAATCCCTTACAATGGAGTACTTGAAGCCAATAAACTTAGGAAATGGATTGCTCCCTCAACTAACACTGTCCCTGATGCTGCTGAAAGTAATAATACCTTTGATGAGCCTGAGACGACACTTATCGGTCTAGAAATAGAACGACTCATGTAATTATATTTAGTCATGTACATATGTCAATAGGTTAAATGATACAAAAACCTCTGTAAACATTGAGGGCAATGCAATGCAGGATGGACGAACTGTAGTCATTTTGTATAACTCTTCTGTATGGGTTTTACTAGTATGGCATTCCCGTATAAATGTTACTCGTATAACATTTATACGGAAGTGTGGCAATTTATCCAACCCTAAAAGTAACGCATCGTTATCAGATCGTGGATGGAAGTCGCCTGATGTTTTGCCTTCGACGGTTGAACAATAAGTTAGTTGAATAAAGTACGACTACACTTACTTTAATGTTTCCCATATCCAGAGAGTTTCGCTGGGGCTGTATCGAATTTTCAGCCTCGTGACCGGATGTAACTCCTCCCCCGCTAAAATTAGGATTCTCCTGAATCCTTATGGATGTTTTGTTCTTAGACTTTCTTTTTACAACAAGGAGAAGTACTATAACTAGAATTACAGCTATCCATATTATCGAGAAAGATCCTAAACCAATCGTAACATATTTGTGAAACTTTAGTTCTTCAATTTGTTTAATGTTTTGTTCCTGTTTAAACACAATATCGTCAAAAGTTAATTGGTTTCTTTTTGGCTGCAATGTTTCGTCGAATGGAATGGAAAATTTGCTTAAAAATTTATTGACTATGTTACTGTAAATTTTTTCATTAATTTGGATAGTGCAATTTTGAAAATTTATGAGATAATTTCCATTTAAAGTGAAAGATCTTTCATCACATGAGCTATTCATTTTTCTGTTCTTAATATTATTTAAGACTAACAAATCGTTGTCAATTTCAATGAACTCTTCTTCGGCATTTGTTACATATTTACATTTGTTTTTAAAAATACAATGTTTACTTATTCTAAGTTCTTTTAATGCCTTTTCTGGTTCGTACATGTATGATTTGTTCCTATATTCTATTACAAATTCCATTTCCTGATCTACTTGTTTAAAATTCGAATTTACAATTGGTATCAAAAGTTTTTTATGAAATTTTTGAAATGATTTCGGTATTTTAATTGCAAAAATAATCGATTCGTTATAATAGCTGGCTACTCCCAGCCGAATATGTGTTAGTTTTTTGAAGTCGATGTCATAAGTCATGAGTTCGTCTCTAGTCAGTATGCTTGGATGTACTATACCCAGTCTTGCTGATGCGATATTGTCTTGTATATAGTCGACTTGTCTTTTAACATAGTCAAGTTTAATTAACAGTTCCAAAAACATGCTTTCCGAATATGTTCGTTTTTCGATTTCGTTTAACTGGTTAATGACTTTAATTCGGTCGTCTTCGATTGAGTTTTTGATCAAAGTAAAAGATTGATTAAAGTTGTTATTAATTTTGACCTGTTGGTTGATAGCTTGAATAATTTGTCTATTGTTTTGATCGACCGTATTCAAATGTCCTTCTACATCTTTTCTGTCGTCTTCGTCTAGTGTACCAAAGGCCCATTTCAAGACCTTTCCCCCTAAATTAATTAGACCTCTTCTAAATCCGTGTGGGATAAGTGTATTTACCTGTGTCCTAATGCTTTCTATTTGGTGAATTACGAGGTTTTTCTTATTTCCAATTTTTATTGAATTTATTGTTTGCTCCAATGTTTCAATTATTTCCAGGATCTCCTTTGGATTTATAATGTGCAAAACTATGTCGAATTGGCTAGCTACTTCTATTTCCTCGAGTTGTATTTTTGCATAACCCGTTTCTGAAGATAGTTTTTCAACCAGTAATGTTTGGTTCGTGAGAGGTGCCATCAGGATTAAAATCCCCAATACCAGTGTTAGCTAAGAATTTAAAATGTCTCTTAATATTGTTCTCATGAATACCTTGTAGTTTATGTTTTCTAAATTTAGGTTGCTCCTTATGCCTAACTGACTTATAATTTTTAATAAATCCTTCTTCTCTATTTTCAGTATAATCTTCCCTATCCCTATTTCTTTTATTTATTATCTTGGCTTTCACATTTTCTAATCTTTCGCGAATAATCTCGTGGTTTATCTTGTGCTCCTGTACTTCTAAAGGTGTTGCCCTAATTGTTGAGTGGAAGGTGTTATTGTAAAACATAACAGCCCTCAACATTTGTGTCTTGATTGGTAATTTTTCTTCGATATTAAGAGTCCTAATTCGTTCTGTGATTGTATTATTAAAACGTTCTACATCGGAGTTCCCGGTATGATTATTTGGTTTCGTTATATGGTACTCAATGTTTTCTTGTTTGCAAAATTGTGCTATATTTTTGGTGTTAAATTTTTTTATTTTTCCTTTTATTGCCAAATATTTTCTAAGGTTTTCAATTATTGTTTGACTATTACGGTCTTCAAGATAAAAGCTAATTACGTGTTTTGAGAATTTATCGAGAAAATTTATGAAGTAGTGTTTACTATTTACGTAAGTGTCGATGTGAATTATTTCGTTAGTAGTAGAAGGAGTCTCTGTTAAATTGAATTTCTTCTTTATTGGATTACGATCGTACTTTCCTGCTGCACAAATTTCACAATTATTAATTATTTCGTGAACCGTAGTTTTGAGGGTTGGATTGTAAATCTTGTTTTTCATCCCCTCATACGTTGCTACAATCCCGGAGTGTCCTGACTCATTTTTATGGTAGAGTGATATGTTACGTTTAAGCTTGGCCTCGTCTTCAATATCCATAGCGAAGTAACTACATCGCACAAATTTTACGTTTTCTTTTTTTGAGAATAAATTGGTGATTATCTGCTGCAATTTATTGTATTCGTGATCATCAAGCTCCGAAAAAATGCCCACTTTTCCTTTTGAAATATATCTTCTTAGTATGTCTTTGGCGTTTAGATTGACTACGTCTTGTTGGTCTATAAAAATTCTTTTATTTTGGAAAATGGTCTCGAATTCTTTTTCTTTTGATGCTTTTAGTATAATCTGTGTCTTAAACCTATTGACAACTGTTTCCAAAATTGGAATATGATCGTCCAGATTTTCTTCCTGGGAGTGAATGGTTTGATTGCTTTCTTCCTCAATGTTATTTTGCAGGGAGGTATTTGTACTTCCTTCCGATTCTTCTGTATTTTCATTTCTATTTTCTTCCAATGCATACTCTTCGAAATTTTCCGTGTCTTCAGCTACGGCGTTTTCTTCCATTGTATAAATCGTCCTCAAATTTTCGGCTTCGTTGGATTCTTCATGACTGGAACTCAAATTTTCAGTCCCGGGTAAATATATTTCGTTTATGTTATTTAATGAATTTATTTCATTAGTTTCTGCATTTAATCTGCTCAGAAAATCGGCTATTTTGTTGTCCTTCCCCTTAATGTAGTCAATTTTAATATTGTACTCTCCCAAAGAAATAAGCCAACGTTGCAATCTGGGATTGATATCTTTTCCAGAGTATTTTGCATGGAGCCATTTTATTGGTTCATGGTCTGTTTGCAAATCAAATTCCTTTCCAAAAAGGTAGGGTCTAAAATATTTGGTACCCCAAACAATAGCTAATAACTCTTTCTCTATGGTAGAGTAATTTTTTTCGTTGTCGTTTAGGGTTCTAGATGCATAACTAATTGGATGGCCATCTTATGTTAACACAGCGCCTAAGGCGAAACTGCTAGCATCTGTGACTGATTTGAATTTTTTCTTAAAATCTGGGTATTTAAGTATTGGATAGTTAGTGATTATCTCCTTTAATTTTTCGAAGGCGCTGATGTAGTTAGGGTCATTTTTATTTATTGTCATTCCTTTCTTTAAGTATCTTGTCATTGGATAGGCCACCTTGGAGTAATCTTTAATAAATTTCCTATAAAAACCAGTCATCCCTAAAAAAGCCTTGATTTGTTTCTGAGTAGTCGGGAGTTTTATATCTTGTATGATTTTTATTTTACGAGGGTTAGGTTTAGCACCTTCTTGGGTCAATATATGCCCTAAATATTCTGTCTCTTTTTTGAGAAAATTGCATTTATCAATTTGAATTTTAAGGCCTGCTTCTCGCAATCTATTGAATACCTCTCTGAGACTGTTAATATGTTCTTTTAGAGAGGTGCTGAAGATTAGTATATCGTCTAAATATACTACACAGACTTTATTGATCAGATCTCGTAGGACTGAATTCATCAGTCTCTGGAAAGTTGCCGGGGCGTTTTTAAGCCCGAAAGGCATCCTCAGGTATTCGTAGTGCCCAAATGGTGTTGAGAATGCTGTTTTCTTCCTATCCTCTGGTCTTACTAATATTTGGTGGAATCCCTTGGCTAAATCAAGTGTGGTAAAATATTGTGCCCTTCCTAGCTTATCAAGGATACTTTCAATGTTGGGAATCGGAAATTTATCGCTGACGGTAACTTCATTTAATTTCCTATAATCAATTACTATCCTCCATTTTTGCACACCTGAATTATCTAGCTTTTTTGGCACAATCCACAAAGGGCTATTGTAGGGTGAGTTACTGGGTCTTATTATATTTTGTTCCAACATCTCTTTTATTTGTGTTTCTATCTCCTGTTCATGGACATGGGGATATCGATAGATTTTTGAGTATATTGGATTGTTTGTATTAGTTATAATTTCGTGCATCACCTCATGAGTTAAGGTCAACTTGTCTCCTTCTTTATAAAATAACTCTCCGTACTGTTTTAAAATCTTATTAATGTTACATTTTTCCTCGGAATTAAGGTGATCGAGATTCAATTTATCGGGGTGGCTTCCTTCGAGATTACAAATTTCGCTTATAATGAAGTACCGATCTTTATTTTTGAAATATATTTCATAACCGTTTATTTGAATATATTCGCGTTCTAAGTCTATTTTAGCTTTAAAAGGGGTCAGAAAATTTTGGCCAATTATAGCGTCGTATTTACGACTAGGCAACTCCATTACTTTCCACGATAACGTACCTGGGACACCAATTTCATCTGGGATGGGAGTGACGATTTTTGTTTCTATTTTTGTCACTCCATTAAGGGTAGAGAAATAAAGGGGTTTTTCCAATTTTTCAACGGAATAATTTGGTAGTATGTTTGGGTTTAAAATACTAGTCTCAGAACCAGTATCAATCAAGCAATCTATCTTGACGTTGTCAATAGTGAATGATACTATTGGTAGTGGTCGTTCCGAGGCTTGTTGGTAAAATTTACGTCGCTGTGTTGAATATTATCCACTTCCATGGGTTCTACACTACTTGAATTATGATTATTTCTAAAACCTTGCCTACTTTGTCCTGACCTGTTATTCCCTGAATTAAAATTTCTTTGATGTCTAAAATTTTGCGAATATGTCTCATTTCGTCTGTACTGTTCGGATCTGTTATTGTCAAAAGTATTTCTTTCGCGTTCAAAGTTTTCGTTTCTTCTAAATTGTCCCGAAGATTGTCCGAAGTTATTTCTTTTGGGGGCCAGATTTCGATTTTGATTTGAATATGAATTGTTATACGAATTTTCTTTGTGTCCCTGATGTCGAAAGTCTCTATTAAATTTTCTATAATCAGGGTGGATTACATCCATTTCATCTAGTAGACTTAAATCGTCAAAAGAATTGTAAACTTCGTTTAGAGACATGTTAATTCTAATATTTATACGATAACTTCCAGTTATCATATCCTTAACTATATCTACTAAATTTTTATCATTGTTTTCTGGGCTATAGTTGGTTGGCTTATTACTATCAAATTCATAGATTTCATTAAGGTCGTTATTTATTCTTCTTATAACATTGAATAGTTCTCTTAATGTCTTTACCTTTATGTTGCGGCACTCATCCATTAACTTTTTGTAACTTTTTCTTGGCCTGAACTGCGTCGTCAATTCTCGTTTCACTTCCTCCCAAGTCAAATTTTGTCCGAGTCGTTGAACGCACCTTTTAGCATCCCCTTGAATTTTCTCCGTGAAAATGATTTGGAGGCCATGACGTAGAAGTTCTGGATTATTTCTGCATAATAGTCCTACGTTCTCGACTGCACTGATGAACTCTTGAAGACTGAAGTCCTCTTTGCCGCGAAATGTTTTCACATGTTGGAACTTCGTTATTATTTGGTCAGGTGATAAATCGATGGCTCTTACAGGTTGATCAATACGTTGTCTTAGTGCCTCAATTTCCTGTTGGTGTTGATCCCTCAATTGTTGCAGCATTTCTTGCAACTGTTGTACTGTTGGCTCTACCATGTTTGTTTGATTGTCCTGAATTCGACGATTTCTATCAAATATTTTTTATCTAATTTTGTTCATAAATTTCGCTATCGGAAAAAAAAAAATTATTTATTTAACGCTTTTTTTTTCTTTTTTTTTTTTTTTTTAAAACAAAAATTGTTTACTATGATACACAACTATTAAACTTTTAGTTCGAAGCACGGTTTTTCACCCTCATATGTTATTATTTCACTGAATTATTTGTATTTTGGTTCATTTATGGGAAAAAAAAATTTTGATAAATTTTTGGTTTTTTTTTTTTTGAATCACAGTTACTTTTAATTTATCATTTTTGTTACACTTTTTTGTATATTTCTGTTTACTTCTGGAAACACTTGAAATTTTCAATAAGGTCAATTCTTTCTCACTTTTTTGTATTTGATTTATGTTTTTTTGTTTTCTTTCACAATTGTTTAAATTATTTTCATTCACGAAGAATAACCCAATGCCAGCCTCAGCATCAGAAAAGGGATTAAGGCTTTTCCCGTTATTCCGAATGAAAATTCGCGAGAGCTAAGTGCTCGTTTCACTAGATTGCCAATCTTTAGATAGCAATCCTACCGACTGCGCCAATTAGATTTTTATTATTTTTGGAAAATTTAAAATAAACTCAAAAGCTTTATTTTCCGATAAAATATACTTTATTTGATAAAGTTTTATGAATTTTACAAATTGGACGACTCTTGGGAGTAACGTCTGAACAACTTAAATTCGGTCTTCAGACTCAATTCTATATTTTCCTTACTTGATAATCTAAACTGTGGAATCCGTTAAAAGATAAAACTATGGGAAAGTATAACTATGGGAAAGAATTTTTTTAAATTGATAAGCGGTCGTGGGACCGTGACAATTTTCTTATCAAAACTTAAATTTCAGAATCCAGCGAAATTCTCTGGGAACATTATGGTTACTTGATACTTACTTTAATGTTTCCCATATCCAGAGAGTTTCGCTGGGGCTGTATCGAATTTTCAGCCTCGTGACCGGATGTAACTCGCGTGATTGTTGTTAATTCGCCTTGTGTTAAATTCTAAATTAGTGTAGCGTGAGAACGCGTGAGAACGGACGTTCATTCGGGTGTCTTTGTGAAGACCTTGAGGCGGCTTACTAAGCCTTCAATTGAAACAGTAAGAAAAATAAGACAGCTTCTGCCCGGGACAGTCGGTTGAAGAGAAGCTTCGGGTGGGATAACTTTGTTTTCTGTTTTTTCCTTTCTTTACCCACTGCCTTTCCCCTCACTATAGTTGCACTGTATGCACTGTACTACTGCACGGGCAGGCTCTCGCGTGAAAGAGCCCGCTTGAGAGGAAGTTTCACTCTATAAAATAATAACTCATATAGAACAATTACGATTCACAATTAAAAGTAAAATGAATGCACGAGCTTGCGGTTCTCGTTCGATCCGCGAAGCCAAGCAGTGTCTATTAGAGATGTAAGAAATGAGTAGTATTCGTTGCCGAGTACCAGATACTCACTATGATTTCGAGTATCCAATGAGTACTCGCGAATACTACTCGTTAACGACTACTTTCTCTCTCTTACAAGAAAGAGAGATGAGTGACGGTACGTATTCGAGTGAGCGATTCGCTATCAGTGTGCGTTGATAGCAAATCACTCTCTCAAACACGTCTAGGAATGATTGGGAATGAATGTACATTCACGAACGAGGGTTTCGTGTGCGAAAGAATGTGTGAATGGGAATGTGAGAATGGGAATGGGAGAATGCGAATGTGAGAATGTGAGAGGGACAGGAACGGGTCGAAATCAAACGAGTACTCGCGGATACTCGTGGATACTTTTATATGGGAATTTCCATACACAGATTCGACTGCTCTGGTAACGAATAGTGATCTGGATACTCATAATAGTATTAGTTTTTTTGGGTATTTTTGGATTTTTGTATGGAAAATATATAAAAGGAAGCGGGCATTTTTAAATAAAGAATTTTTTAATAAAATTATGACAATGGACTTATATTCCCCCTCTTCGTAAGACACAATATTTGTTTAAATTGAAATTTATAGAGACATGAAATGGTTTCATATTGGAAAATGAAATTCATATTGGAAAATTGGTTTTTTTTTTTTTGCTTGCTTTGTATAGCCCAAGGAATTAGTAACGATGACGCGGATACAACGAATACTCGGTCATCAAGTAACGAATACATTCGATTACTCATTTTTGAGTAGTTTTTAGACCTCTAATGTCTATCGCTGTTAGTTCTTTGATGGGGGACGGCACGAAAACATCGCGTGATTTTATATATAATAATTATAGTACTTATGGTACAAATTTCAATAATTTAAATAATAAAAAACATGCGGACATTAAAATAAAATAATTTTGGCAAAAAGATATATATAACCCATAATAATCAAATGATCAAATCATATTTGCAACAATTAAATGTCTTGCGGCGTCGACGGGATAAGAAATTCAAGTTTTTATACATCTGAAACTGTAACTTTTCATAGGTTCAACCAAGTGACCGGTCGACGCGACGAGAAATTCAAGGCTCAAGTGGTTTTTCGTTGCTGATGATGTGGGAACAAATTCAGTGTGTCGGAAATGTATCAAAGCAGGGTGACCAGATTTAGCAGAAATCTGCTATTTTGACAGAATTTAGCCACCAATTTAGGGCTTAGCATAATCCCTAGCAGAATTGAAAAATTTGGCAGACTTTAGCATAATCAAATCAAACGTCACCAGGATTCACCCTTTACTAACTTTCTGGATTTTATTTTGAACATCGCGTTTACCTGTTAGTCTCGATCCGTAAAATGTTGTTTAATGTTTTAAAAGTTCCCAATTTGGTACATGTGCCTGACATACAAACAATTGACACCGAATAAAGGGAGCTAAAATTGGACAGAGCAGTGAGCGATCTAGAGGAAATTCTACTATCGCGAGGAAATTCTGATAGCTTTGCAATGGACATAGAAACCATCTGGAGCCACATTTCCCAAATGACCAAGCAGGTGGAACTAAAAAGTTTCCACGTTTGGTTAATTTTACAAAGACCATGATGATTTTGCCTATGTCGAATGAGGCTTGTCAACGAATATTCTCCCAAATGAATAATATAAAAACGGATCTGAGGAACGAGAATCAGCACTTGTATATAAAAATATGCACACACCAGATGAAGATAATGTTTAAAATAAAGCTTAAAATTTAGAAAAAGTTTGAAAACTACTGTCAGCCAGTATCCAAACAACTTTCAGAGTTTAGCAGAATTCAGCAGAATTTACCCAAACATCTAGCAGAATGTTGAATCAAAATCTGGTCACACTGTATCAAAGTCAAGTCGCATGATCCGACTCGCATAAATTTCAAATCAATTTCAATTCAAGTCTAATGGCATGGCAAAATACGCAGTCAAGAACATTCTTCTACAGAAACTCTCTCTCGTGGCCATCGTTCATATTATAGTTATTTAAATATATAATTTTATTTTATTTTATTTAATGTTATATAATTTTCTATTATTTAAAATGTCACCGACTCCTTTAGTTCAATTCAATTTTCTGATAAACAATTACAAAATTTTTCTGAACTTCAAAGAATGTGTCACGTGCAAAAAAATTCACTTGCGACATAGGCCTCCGATCCCCTCGGAGGTTGGGTGACTCACCCGGCCTTTCGCCCGCGAAGAAGTTCGTGGGTGGGCGCCACTCGTTTTACGACAAGTCACCTGGCCTCAATCGTGGTTAAAACGAGAATAACCACGCCGGGCCGGCCAAAAGAAAGGAAAATACGGGGAAACAAAGAGGAAGAAACAGTGACGAAAGTGGAGATGTGACGTGAATGTGAAAGAGTGATTCCAGCGGCGGTGAAGAAACCCACGTGTTTATGCCTTAGTTCCTTTAATCGAATGCCGATCCTTAGTAGTATTTTGTTTTTTCTATACTAGTGTTTATACTATACAAGAATTTTGAGTCCAATGGTGAGTCAAGTGGGTTGTACGGGTAGTCCATTTTATTTACATGACTTCTTACAATTGCTATATAAGTGTCACATTTAATCTTATAACCAACTTCATGGTCAGTAGCTCTCTTTACTTTTGATAGAATTGAATCCGATGCAGTTGCAACAGCTCACTTGTTGGTAACTAGTGCATTCCTTATTCATGTGATTGCCAGCGCATGTTCCGCAAACAAGCGTAGCCTTACAATTTGTACTAATGTGTCCATACTTTGAACAATTAAAACAAGTGTTGACATGAATATTGTCATATAATTTACACCTTTTTAATCCAACATACAGTTTTTTCCCTACCATAATTTTTTCGTATATATTACCTTTAACTTCCAAAATGTGACCAGGATGTATTATTAATTGCATACTTGTGTATTACAGAGAAATGGAAATCCTTTCCTTTATCAAAATTATTTCTTGTTAAAATATCTTGTAGTATGTTGCTATTGTCCATACAGCCAAAATCATTGTCAACGTCAACTATTTTCACTCTTGGCTTTAGTTTTTTATCTAGAGAAACATTCGCTTCACTTTTATCTAGTTTCAGCAATATTTAGTGAGGTTTTGCGATATCAGCATTGTTAATTATTTTTTCTTTAACTTTCATAATTTTATTCAGCTGTACATTTTTATTATCGCTTAACATCTTTTTAGTTTTCTTCAGTAAATTATCAGTATTTTTGTGATTTACACTTTTAACTACAATAGTCGGAACGGTGACAGTGGCCTTATTCATTTGCATTTGTTGTGTCGCTTGGGCAAATGTCAACATTCCACCACGTTTTTCTAATGCTTTTATTTTATCATTTAATAAATTATTATTATCTTTTAGAATCGTTCAAATTTTTTCATAAATTAAATAAATTTTTCATTGCCACAGTGACTATGAAGCAGAGTGTCTACATTTCTACCGCTCCGCTCAATTTTGTGTGCGACTTCGCGAACGCCACCTAGTTATAAATGCCTGGATTGACATCCTCGAAGGGCACCTCAATAATCGTAACTCGTACTCTACGAAGTGTATCATACATTCGAAATTGGAATGCCACAAAGGGCACAAATCAGATTAATTAAAGTTAACAGACAAATTATTTATTTATTTATTTCAATTTAAGACAAGTACAGGCGAAGGAATAAATCAAACGAATAAGTAGTAGTGAAAAAAAACAAGGCTAATTCTAGGTCCGCGGCGTAGATTTTCCGTGAAGTAATCGGGATAAAATCATCATTAGTATTTACTTAAATCGATTTCTTTAATACCATGATTATATAGAGTTAATAAGTTATAATGGTTAGAGAATAGATAAATAACAAGTTTGTTGTTTTGCACCATCGCTTACCGCTGACATTTGCTCAGCACTATCCGTTTGAAGTTTTTTAAATGCGGTTTGATGCAAGCTTTCTCTAATTTGCGTATTATTCAATTTGGGTTACTCTTACGACACATATGATACGATATCTTTCAGTTTTTCAGTTTCCAATTTAATACCAATTTTTACTTATACTTTATCTCAGCGAATATTTTAATTGTTTCATATTAGATCCTGGTAGTTATTTTCCAGCTCTTTACTGTGCGACCCAAATCGACGCCTTAGCTAGACTCGTTCTCACTCTACACTAATTTAGAGTTTTATCCAACGCTAATTAACAACAGCCACGCATAGGCGCTCACACTAGCTCGATGACGTCACGGTTAAAAACGCTCACAATAAAAACGTACAAACATAGTCTATCCACTGTGGCCTCAATGGTTATTCAATTGTTAGCTTCATAGTTATTAGCGGTTGAAGTCTGACGGTAGTTTTTAACGCGAAAAAATTGGACTGGCTATCAGTGTACCTCACGAGCGAAAAGACGTTTTCACGTCAAAAAAATTTTAACTCAAGTGTTTTGTGTTCATATGTTTTTTAATAATGAATCCCTTAAACACAATTGTTATAGAGAGTGTAACGGTTACAGAATAGATATATCACAAGTATATTGTTTCGCGTACAAAAACGAAAAAGAACTACTTTCGACTTTAATTTCTACAGCCACTTTCTCATAATTCGTTCAGCAATATTACTGTTATTTCTACAACTAATTCCTAACAGTTTGTCCAACAATATCACTTTCTTATAACTGTTCATCACCGATACTTAAATTTCTACAACCAATTTCTTGTGCTTTATCCATCAATGTAACTTTAATTACTACAACCATTTTCTCATCATTCATTCAATGAAGTTTCATTTATTTTTACAACCACTTCCCTATAATTTGTCCTTCAATATTACTTCAATTTCTACAACCTTATTAGTCTACAAACTTATTTCTTTCTTCTAATAGTTTTTCTTCGACACGAAAAAGTTGAGACGATAGATACTCTCGCTTTTTCGCCCTCGCCAGAAGAAAAACAAGAAATACCTTCAAAATTGCGTTCACCAAACTCTCGACAACTCTCTCGAGGATTTGAGCCATCCTCAAAACCAAGAAAAAGAACTAAGAAAAAGAAAAAGTACGTACAAATTTTCTCGTCGTTATCGCATTATTAGCGATTGAAATATGACGGTTTTTTATAACCCAAGACTGTAAGATTGGCTACTTAAGTACATTCTCAACGAGAAGAAAGACGTTTTCACTTCAAAATTTATGTAGAAAAAATTCACACTACAAAATACTAATACAATAATTCACCGGCTCTGCTGTGTACTGTAGGATAATGGAAGCCGACATTGGGAAATGAAAAACATTTCGAGGGAAATTCCATCAGCGCAAACTCGAAAAGCCATACAGGCATTATTTATGCCTTGCACGTCCTGCAGGACGAGAACAGTGCGATTTTAGACCATAAGCATGCGTGTGATAAGTTCCAGCCTACTAAAATCTGTGCAATGGAAGCTAAGGACATAAGAGGCAACTCTTATTGCCTGATTTAAGGTTCTTGCAATTACGGCGAAGAGTAATCTGATCGCGGATGTACGGAGCCAAAATTTGATCAAGTATGATACCATGCATGAAGCAGAGATCAACCATTTCTCGACGTCTCGATAGAGATAAGATGTTATTAAGTTGAAGACGATTTACATAGGCAGGTAAGTGTAAGGAATCCAAACGGAGGAATCGTTCTTGGACGGCCTCGATGCGGACGTTATGGACCTTGTGGTAAGGAGACCATACTTGAGAGGCATACTCCATTATAGGACGGACGATGAAGGTGTCATGGTTTTTGAGGGCGGTCAGGTAGTCCCCTAGACCACCTGGTAATGAAACCTAACGTGACTGTCACCCTCTTTACCACAGTACTAACATAGTCATGAATGGAGAGCTTCAAATCTAGGAGAACATCTAAATCAAGGACGGAATCTGCTGACCTAACTGCGGAACCATCAACGGAAAAAGTGTATCCGAAAGAAGCAAATATGTTCATTCTTCGAAATATTATGTTTCATGTTGCCTTTAGCGCACCATAATGTGAGCCGATTAACGTCTTCTTGCAGCTCTAGGTAGTCAGATGGACGAACAATATTTTTAAAGAGCTTGGTGTCATCAGCGTAGGAAAGGTGAGAGGAATCGATAATAATGCAGACGTGCATGCCTGACTACTGAATTTTCTATGGTCACTTTTATTAAATGGGTTAGCTGGCTGTAACCAGCTTGTTTCCAACTTCAGCATCCATTTTGTATGAATTCTTTGACAGTAAAACCCGATTTAGTCTGTCAAGCTAAGCTGGTTCAACCGCATAAACTTTCAGATCTTAAAAGGTCTGAAAATTTTCTTATACAAAATACTTTTTGTAAGAATTCTTTCATCTTCTACCAAATGACCTTGGCTTTGTGTTTCAGAAATACATATAGACACGCAATCGATCAAACGATCTAACTCTACTGGCTACAACATATAATTAACGGTGAGAAAATATAGGTAGTTTGAGTAAGATTCCTCCTTTTTGAAACATTTGGAATTTATGGGATTTATTAATTGTCATCGCAAAAGCCAGAATAACGGGAAATTGAGTTTTTTGGAAGGAAAAAGACAAAAGTGTTCTTGTATAATCAAGGTTTATTTGTGGTGTCAAAATACGTGTGTTTCGGAAAACTCCTCCTAAAATCTCACAATCCAAATAATTTTCATTTGCATTTGAACTAAACGAAAGGGTGTACCATCGACCAAGCAAGTCATGTCCTGTACTCAAATTACGAATAAATAAAAGTATGCAATTTGGATTTGAAATTAAATTTGTGGAATCGGGAGCCCACTTACATCAACTGAGTTTAAAAATTCGACTGAAAAATTATTTTGCTCTCTACAGTCATCACTCAAGATGTAATCGGAACTCAAATATATTCGTTCCTCTCCGGACAGACTGTTAAAGATTGCTGCATCGATGAAAGTGCAGTTTTCATATTTGGGTGCTAATATAAGCAATTGAGAATATCGTTAGACTTTATGGTTTCAGATACATTGCCATAAGTATCTGCAATCACGAAGTTGCTAGCTAAATGGGAAGGAATTCCAATAACATCTTGGCTGTAGTCTGGAAATGTGGGTAAAGTTCAATTACCAAGAGATTTAAGAAATTCAAAGAATTCAATCTCATGAGGTGAAGCTCTCATGTTTTGAGTAAAAGTTATTTTGTGGAATTTTGAAAATTCGGACCATGAAGTTAAGCAAATCTCAATAAGTGGTACACATGTACCGTGAGATATAGCTGGCAATATTCGTCAAAAATCTCCACGGAGTAAAATAGTCTTACCTCCGAAAAGTTTAGGTGAAGTACCGAAGGAGTCGTTTACTGAACAAAATTTCCTCAATAGCTAATAAAGCACAGTTATATGAATCATTTTCTGAAGAATTTCTTAAAAATTCTTCACACATGAAAATTTTGAACTCATTCTACAAATCTAAAGCATTTAGAGGAAAGTTCATACCACAAATACGTCGTGCATGTGCTGAAAATGTGCTGTAAATAATGTTCCCAACAGTGCCCAAATCCTGACGGGACCTCGAACATGAAGCAAAATAATCTCAAATGGAACAACTCAACATACAACATAAAATAATCTAGCAATAGCTCTACTACTTTTTCTTTGAGGTTTTTTCCATTTCTTTTCTTTATCCACCTAAATATAATGCATCGGCGTCTCTGTATATAGAAACTCGGACGAACTAATTCGATTGATTTCAAAAAATGCAGTCAATTTTGTTCTTCTGCGATTTTTAAGAGATTGCTGAACATTTCCTTCCCTAGAGACTACATTTTGCCGGTGAGGCAAGTAACATTCAAGTCGAACTATAATTTATTACGTGACTGGTAATGCATTGGATACTCATTTTCCGTAGATCCAACATAGTGGACAAAAAGCCATCGATTTCATCTATATAAACTTTGCCCTCAACTCCACCTCAAACACTTCCAAACTGTAATGAGGCACAGTCGTATCCCTTATAAACGTATTTGTACATATAATGTAGGCTCTTAACTGTGCCAAGAACTTCCACGTATAAGTAGCAATCAAATTTCGCTAAAGGATATGGATTTTAAGGAACAGTATAACGGTTGCCAACAGAGTGGCCACGAAAGTCAACTGTTATACCATTTACACGACGCATCTAACATTGGCTTGAGTTGTATTGTAAAAGTCCTTAGAAAAGCTTTTGCTGCATTAAGCATCTCTCATACAAACGGGGATACGATTCAATAAACCACATGGACCGTGGATCATATAGTTTTTAACTAAATTATGAAGTTGTGGGAAATACATCTACATATATTGTAAATAAAATATATCTGGAATTTCCGTACAAACGAACCAACTTTCATTTCCTACCTTTTCTTTTTTCTCTAAATTGCAGTTTTAAAGGCGTGCAGACAAAAGTTTAGAAATATGATATAATTTCAGATTTTAAAATTTTAACAGTTTTTTGCTCGTAGCGGCTAAATCAAGCATTCTAGGGGGTGTGTCTAACCCGCATTATTTTTTTATTTCCCAACTTTTGGCCATATATCCTATTTCTCTAAATTTTGTTTTTAAATGTCTAAACAAAAGTTCAAAAAATACAAAAGTTGGGAAATATGATAAAATTCAGACTTTCGCTCGCTTTCCATAAACATTCGGGAAAGCTAACCTCGCGTTTTCTAGAAATAACTGTAAAATTGGGATTTTCCATATTTTTTAAAGTAAAATTTGCATATATTTTTATCAAATAAGCAAAACACAATGGTATAAGTAAACGATGGCTTTGAATTTGTCTGTGGTAATGCATCCATATTATTGTCTGTGGCCATATGTTCATTGTTTTGGCTTTTGTGAAAAAACAAAAGAATGAACATGTGAATATTGTCTGTAACATGGCTGCATTTGCCCCTCACATTATCATTGGCATAGATATTAGGTTTGAGTGAAAAGAATGCACGTTTTTCGCATAAATGGTTGTTTATTCAGTCGAACGTATGATCTATGCAAATGATAATGTTAAATAAGTATGTTCTATATTTTAATTTTTTCGTAGAGGAATGCAATTATATGTTAATTCTTTTGGTTTGTGTCACCAGTAGAAGATTGATCCATTTGGTTTGATTTTCGACTTATTTAGTACTTGTTATGTATCGGGGACACAAACCAAAAATTCACATATGGTTGCATACTTCCAGGCAAAAAGTAAAACATTCACACGCACACATTCCTCCCAAACGCATCATCTACACTATACGTGTGCTCAATTCACACATACTATCCCATTGAATTTTTTAATTTCAATTTAAAATTAAACGTATTTATAATTAAATTTAAGAAAAAAAAAATAATTGCTGCAGGTAGAGGAAGATAGAAACTTTCGACTGATATAATTTTTATCCTGGTAAGTCGATTTGGTTTCTCATAAAAGGGATAACACAAAAACGTGTCGCCTATTTATATATAGATTTGCGACTCATATGCGACAATATCTTTAATTCTTTTTTTAATTTATAAATTAATACCGATTTCCACTTATATTTTGGCGAATAATTTTATTGTGACACTTTAGATCCTGGTAGTTCTTCTCAAAATCCATACAATGACACCTGAACGAACGTCTTATCTGAACGCGTTCTCACGCTACACTGATTTATAATTTTACAAAACGCTTATTAACAACAATCATGCGTACCTACGATGCACTAGCCCGATGACGTAACGTGTAAAACAAATGTCGCACGATAAATACGTACAGGCATGATCTATTCATTGTGGCATCAACCGTTGTTATCGCATTATTAGCCTCATAGCTATTAGCGAATGAATTCTGACGGTATATTGTAACGCATGAAAGTTTGACTGGCTATCAGTGTACTGAACGAGCGAAAAGACGTTTTTACGTCAAAAAAATTAGAACAATATTTTCAAACTAATTTGTACTCTAATTATCAAACTATGTATTCCAAGGATTATGGAGAGTAGTACGGTAGCAGAATAGATAAATCACAAGCTCATTATTTTGCGCCGTTTTTTTATTTGTTCTTCGATGCCGCCGTAGCTCTCACACTTGCTCGGCACTAGACATTTTTGGTTTTTAAAGTCGTTTTCACGTCAAAAAGAAACTAATAAGGTGTAAACAAGACATATTCATAATCAAATTCATAAATCAGTACTATTTAAATTGTACTTGGGTCATTCTAGTTGTATTCTGATAGGGAATGCACCTAGAATTATATTGCAATGCTACCATAAGGACTGATGTACCTAGGTATCTTATTGGTCAATATTTGTAACAAAAAGACAAGGAATACCTTTTTAAAAAAAAATTTTTATTTTTAGATTGTTAATATAATATGAAGTCGCAGAGTCAGTAGTTATCAAATAGGCATGTTTATAACGTTGCAAGGTGTTTTGTGTTGACGTCATATTAGCTATGGACACTCTGGGGAAGCAGGTTTACGTCCGCCATATTGTGTTTTGGCTCATGTCACATAGCATATGCAACTCGGAGGAAGAATACGAATCTAGTGACACCTCACTCCTCAAAATCCGTCAAGTCTTTTGAGCTACAGGAGGTAATTATAAGCTATGCTCACTCTGGGGATGAAGGTTAACTGCAGCCATGTTGATTTTTTGCCGACATCTCAAGGTCTATGACGCTCGGGGGAAAAATACGAATCTAATGATTGACACCTCACTTTTCAAAATCGGTCAAGCTGTTTGTGCTACAAGAGGCCAATATTAGCAGATAAATATTAGCTTTGCACACTGCAGTGATGACGGCTCACGTCCGCTATATTAATTTTGGTGACGCCACATAGCCTATGAAAAAATACGACTCTCATGACACTTCACACTTCTAAATCGGTCAAGCCGTTTAGGGTACAGGAGGTTACAAAGAAACAGGCATACAATATACTTATATATTTAATTATATTCGAATAATGAAACCAAGCACCAGTTTGACTTTAAATAAATTTTACTTTATTATAGTCAAAAATCAAATAAAACAAAATAAATTCTTTGTTAATACAACTTGAATTATTTAATCTAATTGAATGATGTTAACTAATAAGTTAATTTATGAAGTTTAATTTAATTAATTTGATTTAATAATTTAACACTGGTTAATGTTGAAAGTGAACCTTCAGGTTCAGCCGCTAAACTCGGACTGGGGAATGCGAATTTCTTCTCAATTAACGACAAATAGAGTTTTTGAAATCGAGGTGACTCTGCATTTCCGTTCAGTCCATATTTGCCATTTCCGTTCAGTACAAATTTTCTCATCGGTGTTGGTTACATGGTATGTATCTTCACTCTCCCTAATTTTAGGATTCTGCTGCATCCTATTTTGTATATTAATTGTGTTGTTTTTCCTCTTATTACATATAAATAGGATAAGAAATATGTATATAATTAAAGTAAAAATAGGATATAAACTATTATTTACAATTTTGTGATATCTTTGTTCCTTAATTCATTGGAAGTTAGTCTCGTTTCCTAACATTATTTGTTTTAAATTCTATTGGTTTTAAATTCAAGGTTTTATTTTAAAATTTGGGAACTAAAAAATTTTGAGTGAATTTTTATGTTCTCTATTGCTTATCCTTTTAGTACAATTTCTCAAATTTATAAGATAATTTCCATTAAGTGATATAATTCTCTGATCGCAAGTACTTTTGAGTTGAGTAATTCTTGTGTTATTAATAATAATTATAAGCTCTCCAATTGCTCTTCAAGTTTTTTCCTCAATAAATTTGCAGTTTCCCAAACTAACGCAATGTTTGCTTTTTGGCAATTATTTTAAAGGCTTTGACGGAATATGTGTAAGCATTTGGTTTTCATGACGAATGGAATATTCTTTACTGGAATCAATTTGCGTGTTTTCAGAATTCACAACCGGGATGAGCAAAATTTTATTCGTGAACTAGCTGGCAAGCTGCGATACTGTATAATTGTTCATATTTCTTCTGTTATAAATTTTTAATTGTTAGTAGGTATCATCTTTTGTTAGAAATTTTTAGTTACTGTAAAAGTGTTTTTACTCACTGTTTGTTGCAAATTTTCGCCATAATATCAAAAGTACTCATAAAGAGAATGAGAATAAATTCGTTGCTAAATCGCGTTATCAAGCAAAAGAGGAGCGTATTTATATACAACTTCAGTTTAATATATTCAAATTCATGAATTAAAAAGACATTTCTCTTGCACAATTCGCTTCTTACTTGAATTATCATCACGATAACTTACTATGTTGAAATAAATGTAGCCTGATTGAAAGTGATTTTTCAACTAGTTTTCCATTCTGGCTTCTGCTATGGTTCCAACTAAAGAATAAGTACTACATCTCTACAGGGAAAACGAAAACCTGAAAAAACCTTGGCGAGCTGTGTGAAAAAATTACATAAAATCTCTAATGAAGTTATAAAGTTCTTTATTATATTGTAATAATTAATACTGAATTAGTTAATATTATAAAATAAAAAATTTATAGCTCTTATATCCTTTAACAACATACTCAATGAAATAAAATAAAAAATCACTCCCTGCTTTGAGTACTTCAGTAAGGGAACAGGAAACCTCTCTCTGCTTTAAGAATTGGAGCTGATTTCACCTTTATCATTCTCGAAAAAATAGGTATTATTTCTTCTGAAAATGAAACAAACACGTAAACTCCGATAAAGGGAGATTTTTTGGGAAAAGAAATAAAAAAATAATGATAAATAGGCTGTAAACTTCCCTGTATAAATTACGTACTTAGCTTTTTTCATCTGGTTAGAAAATAGGCCGAAATATTTATAATATTTCCTGATCTTGTCGAGTTGCCATGGTCATATCAATTAGTCGTACCCGTCCGCTTCGCTGGGATATCTATTCTACCAAACATTTATTTTTTGTTAGCAAATCTGGAATTATAATAAAAATATCTAATGCTCGGTATGCGTTGCTGTACCTTCGTCAATTTATCTGCAATTGTCGTAAAACAAGAATGTTTATTCTAATGCTTTGGGGTATACAATATGTTTGGTTCTTCTATCTTTTGCATAAACAAATAAATTTGTCGGTTGCCCCATTCTAGAGCAAGCGACATATAATTAACCATGAGAAAAACATAGATTTTCTGAATTAAAACCACACACTTGGAGCGACTAACCTTGTGCTTTGTTGATGTTCATTGAAAATGCTACGCGAACGAGGAACTGTAATCGTTTAGAATCAAAAAGCATATCGGTAGGAATGATTAGAAAACGTGGAATCATCACATGCAACCCTTGTGACTTGCCATTTAAAATTGTCGCTTCAATTACATTTGGCATCAGTTTTTTTACAGCAAGCCTGGTTCCATTGCACAACCGGGTAAATGTTGCGCAGAAGAATTATTGGTACACCGATTTTGAGTAAAAATCACCAGGAGGATCTAACGAATTCAAAAACTCGATTGGATAATTTATAATCTCGTCCGCATTCATGACGCTGTCGATCGATTTATAAGTTACAATTTTTAATAATTTATAGTATATTGCGTAATTTACTGCGTTGACGTCAGTGTTTTTGCTGCCAAATTAGCACACTCACAAAGCCATTGGTGATTTTTGTAATTCGTGGAAATTTGTGGAAAATAATTCTGAATTAAAAGACCGGCCGAGGGAACAATGACACAAAAGTTTGATGGAAATTAAATATATTGCCTGCTGTCATCAACTGGTACTTCTCCATTAACAATATTTTATAGCTGTTTGGGAAACATGTCAGATGAACGCGCATATTGGTTTTTCATGTAAGATTCTGCACATGGCTCCAAAGATGCGATGCTTTAGGCATGCGTTGAATTCATCCGCTGCTGTTGATTTTGATATAACAGGTAGAGTCTGTCGAAACTCACCGGCTAGTAATATAAGTGCTCCGCCGAATGAATGTTCATTTCCTCCCTAACCTCGAAGAGTCCAATCAAGTGCTTCATGTGATTTTTTATGTACCATGGTGATTTTTTATGTACAATCAGTTTGAAAGTTTGCAGAAGGTTTGAGGCTCAACTAAATTAATGTTTAATGACAATTTGAGCGTTGAATGCGCTGTTCTTAAAGCATCCAATAATGTAGCTGCAATACCTGATGACGCAAGTGCCAAAGCAATTCCATTTTGAGAGCGAATATCAGCTAGTAGCAAACTGATAAGGAACGTTTTTCCAGTACCGCCGAGGGCATCGCCTCGCCTCTATCATTTGTCGACATATATACATATAATTTAATCGGAGGCTAATTTTTGGTCTGGCCAAAACCCCCTGTATGTAGTGGTCTTGACAAGCCATGAAGCAGATGTTGCCTATGTGTGTGTAAGGGCCCTCGTCTCTCGATATTCCGCGTAGTGAAGTACGAGAAATTCTTCGCGTTTGTTATTATGTCCGCGAATTTAACGTAATTAAAGTGTTTGAAATGTTTATTTTATATAAAATTTATGATGAATGTTCTTATTAAAGTATTTTTAATTTATATAAAACAAATTCTAAATCGGAAAATCCGCCAAACGCGCACAAAATCGGATTTGGTCGGCGATATGAATTTTGACGTTTGTTGTTTTGTCGGTCAACAAACGCAAATATTTATTAAACTTAGTGTTTGTGATTCTAAAATAGTGAAATAATATTTTTATTAATAATGACATAATAAAATAACAATTTATTGTGATGGTTTGAATATAAAGTAAATTATAGCAATATATAAATTGCTACAAAAAAATTATTTTTATACATATGCTGAACTTGTGAAAATATGTAACAATTTAAATAAAACGTTTATAAATGTAACATGTTAAAAATGATTTATGTAAATTTCCATTTTTTATAATAAAGGAAACTTGAAATATAATAAAAAGTGTTTTTTCATTTAATTTTTCAGGTACAAAAATTGTGAACATTTTATATATATATTTTATAATTTTCATTTTTTTATTATTTTTTGTTGATTTCCCTTGTTATTGTTTACATATCGTATATTTGGTTGTTGTTTTGTTAATTTGTAAATAACGCAATTTTCTCATTCAAATTTTATATATGTGAAATTTTTTTCCTATATAATTTAATTTTATTCCACTTTTCTGTATATAAATATATATTAATACTTATATCTATATAATTGTATTCATTTTTGTATATAAAAAATATCATAAAATGAATAACAAAGTGATTTTAGTATAAAATATTTGCGTTTTTCAAAACTCCCGCAATGAAAATTTCATTTCTCGTATGAAATTTCATATTCTTCGATGCGGCAACCGGCCCTTTGATGCTAAGGGTGTGGTAGTAGAAAAGTCTGGTTCATGGGTTGTATTACTACCACATCCAGGGGGTTTTGGGTCTGGCACTAAGCGTTGTAGATTTTCTTGGATAAATGGAGGCAAGTCATCAGCATTGAATTGTCGTTCTCTCAATAAATCTCGATCATAAACGTCATATGCCGAACGTTGTGGTGTTACCATGCCAAGTTGAATGAGTGTTTTATTGTTGATTGTTAAACATAAGTATGTCTTCGATCTCCATTAGATCTTCATTGGAATAGTTAAATAGTGGCGAAAAGTACGAATACGATGTAAAATGTCTTCACCCAACCTGTTTGAATTTATCCCACAGATATTTTGGGTTCGATGGTAAACATGTAGTCAAAATAGGCGAATAATGTTCGTATTTAAAAATCCGTGGATGACAGGTGGCAGAGACTTCCATCAATGTTATTTCCCAATGTTGATAATTTTCAAGTTAATTAAGTTTTTGGCAAGCTTCTCTATAAGTTTGACAATCAATGCCATCGATCGTTTGCAAATTCACGAATGAAGTTGGGCCTATGACATTAAACAGTAGCATTCGGCATTATTTGGATGCACTGTGCAAATACGACCTAATGCGTCAGACGAACACAGATTTTGATAGCCTTCAACTCGGGTGCCTTGTTTGCGTCGTTGAAATTTCTTCGATCTAAAATTCCATGTGTAATACTTCGGTACTTCTGCATACAACAATGTCTTAGCAAATACATCTTCTACGCACAGCAGAAAAAATGCTGAAAGGGTTGTGTGCGCTGGTGCTGCAGCAACATTTCTTGCATTCTCCTCCGTGAAATATACTCTTTGCCCATATTCAAGATGAACACTAAGATTAGCAACATCAGGGTATCGACTGTGAATTGGGAAACCAAGAATGCACTATACAGCTTATTCGTACTGATGTATCTGCCTGTTGGAAATTGGGTAACTTCATCCGTCCGCTCATTAGAATTATCAACACTGAATAATGCCATGTTGTTGCTCTTTTTGACATCTATATATAAATAGGCGACTCGTTTTCTTGGTATCCCTTTTACAGGAAACCAGGTAAACTCACCAGGATACAAATTATACCATTCGAAAGATTAGTTCTTCCTCTATGTGCACCACCTAATTTTTTTTCTTAAATTTGATTATAAATTAGTTTAATTTTAAATTGAAGTTAAAAAAGTCAATCGGATAGTATGTGTGAATTGAGCACACGTATAGTGTAGATGATGCTTTTGGGAAGAATGTATGCATGTGATTGTTTTGCTTTTTGCCTGGAAATATGCAACCATATGTGATTTTTTGGTTTGTGTCCCCGATAAATGGCAAGTACTAAATTAGTCGAAAATCAAACCAAATGGATCAATCTTCTACTGGGGACACAAACCAAAAGAATTAACATAGAATAGCATTTCTCTCCGTGCCTCTACGAAAAAATCAAAATATAGAACAAACTTATTTAACATTATCATTTGCATAGATCATACGTTCGCCTGAATTACCAACCATTTATGCCAAATACATGCATTCTTTTCACTCAAACCTAATATCTATATCAATGATAATGTGAGCGGCAAATGCAGCCATATCACAGACAATATGCATATGTTCATTCATTTGCTTTTTGTCTGGAAGGAGGCAATCTTTGGCTAATAAAATTGCATTCTTCCAGACAAAAGCCGAAACAATGAACATATGGCCACAGACAATAATATGGATGCATTACCACAGACAAATTTAAAGCCATCGTTTACTTATACCATTGTTTTTTGCTAATTTGATAAAAATATATGCAAATTTTATTTTAAGAAATATGGAAAATCACAATTTTACAGTTATTTCTAGAAAAAGCGAGGTTAACTTTCACGAATATTTATGAAAAGCGAGCGAAAGTCTGAATTTTATCATATTTCCCAACTCTTGTATGGACCCACATTAGGGTGTCCCAGGCTTACATGGCGGAATTTTTTTTTTGAATGGAGATACGCATACCATACCATTGCGATCGGATGATAGTAACCCGTGCCGACATGATGTCAAAGTCTAACCATAGAAATTAGTATGGAGCAATGGAGGGAATTGCAGAAATTATTTATTTATGAAAAAAACATCTGGTATTGGACTTTATTATTACATTAATCGTTAATAGTAAGTATATTACCTAGTAAATTTTCTTTTTAAAGTTTGTTTTTTACAATCAGGATACATTTGACGATGTTCTTCTACGCAACGTAATAAAAATTGCGTTGGCTCCTCTTGAACAGTTAGCAGGCCGTGGAAATCTTGCATCAACTTGACAGCTTTTCAGCAGTGTCATTAACTGCTTTCAGTTTTAGTAGCTTGCTTTTAGCATGTTGATATGAAACATTTTTAAACCACAAAAAAGGGCACTCGTTGAGAAAAGCATTATCAATTTTCAATCGACTAAATAATGGTTTGCTTTTGACTGAAACAAAGTCATCGACATTTTTTTCTGAAAATAAAAAAGAGAGTGCTATTTATATAATTCTACTTTGACAATATTACTAAAAAACTTATTAAAAAACAAACTAAATTTTCAGACTTACTATAAAGTGTGCCACAAAGTTCTTCTTTCGATGGGATGTAGCGTTTACTGTGAGCAGATTAAGTGTCTTTGGTTACGTTAGCAACCAATTTGACTTTCGTTTCTTGGTCTACATCATCGTCAAATAGAGACAAGGTAGAGACTTCGTCTGTCAAATACCACAAATGCAGGCAGAACTTCTGTAAAGCTGCTTTTGAGATGCTTTTGTCGATTGTTTCATAAGCTTTCATAGTTTTCAGAAAGCACAAATCCTGGTAAGATGCTTTTACTGCTAAATTGCATTGAATCCAAGGCTTAACGTATGATGTCACAATGAACCGGCAGACGTCTAACAGTGCTGCTTTATCTTTGTTAGGAATTCTCAATTGATCGCTAAGTAACGATATTTTTAATGAATAAATTGCTCTCGTCATCCATCGAGCTTGATGCATGGCACCTGGAGGCCAGATCTTAATTTTTTTTTCTGTATCGCCGCCAAGAAATATTATTGAAAGCTCGATTAACTCCGGATTGTCATCCCTAGCTATTTCCTTAGTTAATTCAATTTGGTAAAATTCGATAAGTCTATCAGTCTGTGAAACATTCAGCCACGATAGCTTTTCGCTACAGCTCTGCATTCTCTCGGGATCCACATTCTTCCAGTTTTCTCGATATTTTTTAAACATTGGAATGTCTGGGCTTGTAGTAACTTGGCAGATTTCCTCCTCAAAACGGCTTTTAATACTAATTCGTAGACGTGATGGCGGCAGGCAAAAATAATCATTTCCCTATCCAGTTTCTGTCCGAGAAGTACACAAGCACCATTATTTCGACCAATGTTTGAAGCATTCGTATCACAAGAGAGAATCTGCACTTTATTCTCAAGATTCCAGTCAATAATAGCATTCCAAAGTGCCTGGGCCTGTTCGACTCCTGTAGAGTTATCCAACTTTGGCACAGCGATATGTTGTTCTTTATCGTCATACGTAATAACTATCGGCAGACGTTCTTCTTAATATTTTCGTGAATCTAAAGCCGGTAACAGTTTACCATCCCAGTGGGGTGTTACAGTATCCTGAACCTGGTTTTGAAAATCAACTTTCATGGCTTCAGCGCGCTCTTTTCGCTTTTCCGTACGAACCCTTTGAATGGTTGACTTGCTTATAGGAAATTCGTCTGTGTTTTGTCCCAGAGCCTCAATAGTTGCCTCAATAATAAACAGAGCATCTCTCATTCTTAACTGACACCGATCTAATACTGCCACTAATTTTGGAGTGATAAAATTTTTCCTCATAACAGTTCTATTTTTATTGGACCGTGTCTCGGTTATGTTTGGCAAATTTTCTCGTAAATCCATTGATTCAAAATCAGACGACATACTTTGTTGTTAGGGGTCATAAGATGATGACGAAGGAGCTAAGGATTAAACGTATTTAGCACGTCGTTTTGGCTCCTCAACATTTCTGAGGTGCGCCTCTTCTTCTATTTTTTGTGTTTGTTTTTTGTCAATTCGGCTAAATGGCCAGGTCGGCCTGGTTCTCTTTGGCGCTGCAAGAAAATCCTATCTTCATCAATCTTTATTAACTGAAGAGCATCCGCGTGTGCCATATCAAACAAATTGTCTAAGTTTTTAACAAACTCCTGTCGACGCTGCTCAAACACGTCTTGTGTTTTGTTTGCATTTTTTTGCAAATCTCTCCAAACTTGGTATAACGCAACTAATTTTTTAACACAGTTGGGCAGAAATCTTGTCGGAATACGGGCCTTTTCCCAATAAATAATGCACTCACGAATAGTAAGATATGCGCTTTGATTGACACTTAAATCCACTTCACGAATATTATAGAGCAAAACTGCCAGTACTTGTCAAATAGAGGGAAGTTTTGAACCAGTAATTTGATGTTTAACGTTCCCTATTAAAAATATCTCCTTTTTGGAACTGCGTAACTCCACCGACATGTTGACACAACGAAAGCGATGCGTTTACTAATAAAATAAACAAGCAATAACAAGTAAAATAATACGTTAATACCCGGGCGCCGTACTTTGCAAGCACTGACATGTTTAGATCCAAGTCGGCACGGGTTGCTATGGTTCAAAGTTCATCAAACCTTATTTATTATTGTTTTAACAGTATTCGAATAAAATTAGACTGGGACAACCTAACCCACATTTAAAAACATAATTTAGAGAAATATGATATATGGCCAAAAGTTGGGAAATGAAAAAATAATGGGGGTTGGACATGCCCCCTAGAATGCTTGATCTAGCCGCTACGAGCAAAAAACTGTTAAAAATTCAAAATCTGCAATTATATCATATTTCCAAACTTTTGTCTGCACACGGTTAAAACCTCAATTTAGAGAAAAAAGAAAAGGTAGGAAATGAAAGTTGGCTCGTTTGTACAGAAATTCCAGATATATTTTATTTACAATATATATGTATTTCCCAAAACTTCATAATTTATTTAAAAACCATATGATCCACGGTCCATGTGTTTTATTGAATCGTATCCCCGTCTGTATGAGGATGGTAAATGCAGCAAAAGATTTTCTAAGGACTTTTACAATACAACTCTAGCCAATGTTAAATGCGTCGTGTGAATGGTATAACAGTTGACTTTCGTTGCCACTCTGTTGGCAACCATAATGCTGTTCCTTAAAATCCATATCTTTTAGCGAAATTTGATTGCTACTTAAATGTGGAAGTTCTTGGCACAGTTAAGAGCCTAAAATATATGTACAAATATGTTTATAAGGGATACGACTGTGCCTCATTACAGTTTGGAAGAGTTTGAGGTGGAGTTGATGGCAAAGTTTATATAGATGAAATCGATAGCTTTTTGTCCGGCCACTATGTTGGATCTACGGAAGATTGTTGGCCCATAAATGAGTATCCATGGCATTACCAGTCACGTAATATATTATAGTTCGACTTAAATGGTACTTGCCTCACCGGCAAAATGGTGTCTTTAGGGAAGGAAATGTTAAGCAAGCTCTTAAAAATCACAGAAATACCAAATTGACTGCATTCTTTGTAATCAATCGAATTAGTTCGTCCGAGTTTCTATATGTATATAGGGACGCCGATGCATTATATTTAAGTAGATAAAGAAAAGAAATGGAAAAAACCTCAAAGAGGAAGTAGTAGAGCTACTGCTAGATTATTTTATGTTTTATGTTGAGTTGTTCCATTTGAGACTATTTTGCTTCATGTTCGAGGTGTAATGTTTATAATCTTTTTCTGGAAGGTAGAGGCGAGGCACAAGCCGTTTCGATTCGCCGTTTTACAAAAAGTAAAAAGGAACTGAGGCGAGGCAAGATGCCGTTAGATTCGCCGTTTCAAATTAGGATACGACCACTTTTGAGTACTGGAAGATACTGATCTATTTCTTCGATTTCTTGACATTTTATAAAAAAATATTGCAAATTAAGCATAATTAATTTCCTACAGAGTGTTAACAAATTCAATTGCATCGATACAAATTATTTTCTAAAACGTTGAACTTCGAATTGAACATAATTTCATGAATATGCACATTATTTTCTAGGTGAAAATCAAATTACGAATTTCGAGTTGACGCTAAGTAAAAATGTGAATTCATGAAATTGAGAGTTCATTCGCGAACTCGTTAAAGTTGTATGACCTAGCTAACTTAATTTGTGGGATTCTAGGTTTATGAGGTGACCTCTACACCCTCTCCCTTTTGAAAAGGGCCACCATTTGCCGGTGTTCTCCCAGTTAATTTTTTTAGTAGGTTATTGTGGTACATTTTTCGTTCTTTTCTTACTTCTAAAGTGGAATTATTACCTAATTTTTCTATTATCTTGTATGGTCCATGGTAAGGACTTTGACATTTCCTTTTATCTACATTCCTGACTAAAACATAATCTCCTACGCTTAGATTACTTACATTCGTTTTTATATCATAATTTTTTTTGTTTCTTAGTTTAGCTATACTTAGATATTCCTAAGCTTTACTTAGTGCTAGATTTAGTCTATGATTTAGTCCTGACTAAAACATAATCTCCTACGCTTAGATTACTTACATTCGTTTTTATATCATAATTTTTTTTGTTTCTTAGTTTAGCTATACTTAGATATTCCTAAGCTTTACTTAGTGCTAGATTTAGTCTATGTTTTAATTCGTTAACGTAATTGTCTAAATTGTATATTGTACTTGTTGTATTGACTACGTCATTTGGAAGGTATGGAAGTTTTCCAAACACTAATTCGTATGGGCTGTATTGAGTCTCGACATGTGGTGTCGTGTTATATGCAAAAGTGAAATAAGGAATCCATTTGTCCAAATAATATTCATTCGTGTATGCAAGAAGGAATTCATTCAGAACTCTATGGTTTCTTTCGATAGAGCCTAGTGTTTCGTGGTGGTATGGGGTTGAAAAAATTTTTTTTATTTGAAGTAGATCGCAAATGTGTTTCATTAATTCGTTTTTGAACTCAGTGCCTCTTTCAGATTTAAGTATTTTGAAATGTCCGTATTTCAGAATGAATTGTTCAACTAGCGTGGT
This sequence comes from Chrysops caecutiens, assembly GCA_963971475.1. NCBI lineage: Eukaryota > Metazoa > Arthropoda > Insecta > Diptera > Tabanidae > Chrysops > Chrysops caecutiens. The sequence continues at coordinate 54,881,620 of OZ020567.1, read as the reverse complement.
TGCTACCGTTTTTGCATGCTTTGTTTCCATTGGATAGGCTGTGACGAATTAAGTGAGCTCACACTGTATTGTCAGCATATATCGGTAGTTATTAGATATCCTTAAGGGGTCTACTGTGTCTATTGAGATTGTTTCAAAACTCGTAACTGGGATGCCGGTTATGGTCATTTCGTCTTTTCTGTGTTTGTATTGTTTGTTTAGACAACATTTGGTACAGTTTAGGACAAATTTCTTTACCATTTTATTCATGTTCTTCCAAATGTATTTTTGTTTTAATTTTAAAAGTGTTTTTCTGATCCCAAAATGACGGCCATGTGTTGAGTTGTGAAATTCTTCTATAAGTTTCTTTTGTGTTTGTGTGTCAACAATTTTCTGGGGTCTTTTGTATATTAATATTTTTATTGAGCCATTTTTATCCTTTTTACGTTGCAACGTGTTATAAGCTTCTTTAAATTCTTCTTTCTGAACATGTTCAAATATTTCATTTTCTATATTTAGTGCTAATTCTTTTATGTTTGCTTTCTTTAATTTTGATGACAGCTTCTCCAGGATCAATTCTAGGTTGATTGGATTATCACTGCATCGTACTAGTACTTCTTCTGTATTTATATCGATATCTATTTTATTTTTGCATGCATTTTGTTTATATTCGCTCATTATGTTGAAATTAAGTTTTCTTACATTTTTGATGTCTGATAGAGAAGTGCAATCCCATATGAAGAGTTGATCAGGCTCTAAGGGTTTGGCAGTTTCTTTGTTGATGTTACTATTAGTGATTTTATTTTTCATGGCTCTAGTTAACACTAAAGATTTATGGCAGGATTGGTCATTTGTTGTTGGTATCATACTTTTAAGTAAATCTGAGTCAATTTTTATTCGGGATAAGGCATCAGCATTTGTGTTCATTTTACCCTGTTTGTAGATAATTTCGAAATCAAAGTCACATAAATCCAGGCGTATTCTTGTTAGTTTAGATGATGGGTTTTTGTGTGAAAATAACGAGACTAAGGGTCTATGGTCCGTGACTACTATAAATTTATTGCCAAATAGGTAGGGTTTGAAGAAATTGATACCCCAATGAATTGCTAGTAGTTCCTTCTCGATGACGGGTTTGTTAATTTCGTGTTTGTTAAGTGATCTACTGGCGTATGATATTGGTAGTTCTTGGCCTATGTCACCTTGTGAAAGGACCGCTCCTAAGGCATGGTCGGAGGCGTCAGTCGTTAGGATGAATGTTTCGTTGAAATTAGGGTATTGAAGAATAGGGGGTTAATAAGTTTTTGTTTGAATAAATCGAAGGATTTAGGACATTCTTCTGTCCAGTGAAACTTTCTTTAATAAATTATTTAGACATTTTGTGACTTCTGCAAAGTTCTTGACAAATAGTAATTTCAGAAGGCTATAAATCTTCTGACTTCATCGACATTTTTTAGCGTTGGGTAATTTTCAGTTGCTTTGTTCTTGAGGGATCTGTTTTTACACCTTCGCTTGTTACTAGATGTCCAAGGTAAATTACCTCTGATTTTAAGAAATTACATCTGCTGGGGTTTAATTTAAGGTTATATTTCCTGAGGCGTTTCAGGACATTGGTTAAATTTTCGTTGCGGTGTTTGAGGCTACATCCAAAAACAATTAAATCGTCGACGTATAGGAAGGCTTTTGAATCTTATCCGCTTAGTTCTATTGTGAGCCTCCGGTGAAAACTGTTGGATGATATTTTTAATCCGAAAGGAAGTCGTTTGAATTGATAGTGACCGTTTGAAGTTTAAAATGCGGTATAGGGACGTGAATTATATTCTAGGCCTATTTGATGGAAAGAGCTTGTCATGTCGAGCGTTGAGAAATATTTAGCTCTGCCTAATTTATCAAGAATATCTTCCAGACGTGTCAAAGGGAATTTATCATTGACAACCTTTTTATTTAGTCGAAAATCAAAGACTAATCTCCATTTCTTTGACTCTTCGTTGGCTCTCTTTGGGACAATGAGCAATGGTGCGTTGTAGGGGCTTGTGGAGGGTTCTATGATATCTTTCTCTAGTAGTTTTTCAAATTGCGTGTTTACGCAACAATTACGTGTACCGGGATTTGTGTCATCTTTGTATACGTGGATTTGATTGGTTGATGTTCTGTTAGAAGATCAAATTCCTTACCGAATATGTATGGTCGGAAGTACTTTAGTACCCATACTACCGCCGATAATTCTTTGTCAAACGGTGCATATTTCTGTTCATGGTGGTTAAAATTTCTAGAGACATAGCCAATGGAGTGCTCCTCTTGAGTAAGAACGGCTCCAATTGCGTAGTTACTAGCGTCAGTCAGTTTGAATTTTTTATTAATGTTGGGATATCTCAAAATAGGATATCTAGTTTTAATTTCTTTCAATTTTTCAAAGGCTGAGGCGTAACAGGGATCATTTCCGTTACTTTTAGTATCTTGCTTGAGTATTTTAACCATTCGATGTGCTATTTTCGCATAGTCTTTGACAAATTTGCGATAAAAGCCGGTTGTAACTAGGTATGATTTGATTTGCTTGTGAGTAGTGGGACGTTTTAAATTTCTTGAAACTCCTTTTCTTGAAGGATTGGGTTTAAGTCCTTGTGGAGTCAAAATATAACCAAGAAATTCAGTCTTCGTACTAAGCAAATTGTATTTGTCGATTTGGATTTTGAGGCCAGCCGACCTTAATTCTTCAAGGATTTTTTTAATATTTTATAAATGCTCCTCTAATGAAGTGCTGGAAATAAGAATGTCGTCTAGGTACACAACGCATATTTTATTTATATATTTGCAAAGAACCGCATTCAGCAGTCTTTGAAAGGTCGATGGTTCATCTTTCAGACCAAATGGCATTCTTAAATATCCAGAATGTCCGAAAGGAGTGGAGAATGCCGTCTTCTTTCTGTCAGATTCTTGCATAACAATTTGATGGAATGCCTTGGTTAAATCCAACGTTGTGAAATATTGCACAGTACCGAGCTTTTTCAGAATATTTTCGATGTTGGTTATAGGGAACTTGTAATTAACAGTAATTTTATATAATTTTTTGTAATCAATAACAATTCACCATTGTTTTCACACAGAATTGTCCGGATCAATCCATAATGGACTATTATATGGAGAATTGCTTTCTTTTATCATCCCCTGCTCTAACATCTCCTGTATTTGGCGCTCTATTTCTTTCTGATACACCTGAGGGTACGTAAAAATTTTCGAGAATGACCGGTAGAAGTAATAATTTCATGTTTTATTTAATGAGTTGAAGTGAGTATGTCGCCTTCTTTGAATAATAAATCTCCGTTTTGTTCCAGAATATTAGACTTCTCTTCATCATATAAGTGTTCTAGGAGTATTTTTTACAAAAAAGTCCGATACTCAGTTAAGAGTACGAATTTCACTTTACCAATTTCATTTTAGATAGCACCTTCGAAAGGTATTTTACGACCATAAACTTCTATAAACATAGATTCTATACCAATTCTCACTTTGAATGGGATAAAAAAAATTTTACCCAAATTAGCGTCATATGTTTTGTCCTTCAGGTCTATAATTTGCCATGAGACCGTGCACAGGAATTGAAATTCGTTTTGCATGTGAGTTACAACTTTATGGTATGTGTCACTTGATTGACTCCATTGATTGTTGAGAAATCACTTTTCCACAAACCACTTTTGTGGAGTTTTTCGTATTTAAATCCTTTTCAAATATTTGGCTTTATAATACTGTTGGCTGAACCATTATCAATCAAGAATTTTACTACTTGACTACCAATGGTAATGATTATAATTGGAAATTTTGGATCCGAGGCTCTTCGTGGAAATTTCCGTCCTGGTCGGAATTTAGGTTACCGATTGCTATTGGCTTTCGTGTGGGGCAGGTACCTTAACTTTCTGGGTCATTTCTATACGGGAGCCTACTTTGGATTGGGTTGCGGAATTGCCCTGAACCGCTATTATAATATTATTTGTTTTTGCGGTTGATGTTTTGAAATCTGTTATCGTGGTGGTTATTTCTTACATCATTAGTGTTACCATTTGTGTGGGATTGGTTTATTTTAGGTTGATTATTATCGTTGCGGAAATTAAAATTATTTTTTTTATTCGAGTGCGTGTTTTGATTTTGTCTATTGAAGCTTATATTGTCTTGACAAAATTTGTTTTTTTTTAAAAGAATTCGATTTGTTTTTCCCACTATGAAAGAAGACAACGTCTTCATTATTTAGTAATTTTTAATTCTCCAGTTATTATTGTGGCTTCCTCAGGTATATTACCGCTTAAAATATCGTGAATTTGGCTAATTATTATGTCAACAAGGTATTTGTCATTATGACTAGCCTAGGCTCAGTCACACATGTTCTATTTTCCCTCCTTTCCCCTACCCCCTCCCCCCTCTTCTCGTGAAAAAACTTTTCATGGGAACTCGTCCGTTCCCAACCCAAAATGCTGACGCCGCATTTTGGGTCCCATGCGCGATTATTCAATCGCGATGAAGCCTTATCACCAAGATGTAACTTGATCGCGACAGAATAAATAAACAAACATTCCCATGCGCGACAAACTGTCGCGATCGGATTTTATCACCGTCGTGATGAAATCTGATTGCGTAAGTTCGCAAGAATTGAACAAAGCGCTGATTGCGCGCATTTTCCGTCGCCATGCGCGAGTTACCGAAAATGCGCGTCATCAATTTCTGTCCCGATTTAAGGGCCGCAAAATGACGCGCATTTTCATTCGCGCTTGGGCCGGTAACTGAAGAGTCGCATTGAATTCACAGACATATTCGCAGGTAGGAAAATGGAGGAGATTTCAACAAATTTCAATTAATTGCGTGTACATTAAATACGGGATATAATTTATTGTTTAATAAAAATTAATTAATTCAAGACAAGTGTCAAGTAAATCGAACAGAAGGAAATTATTTTAACATTTAGTTTGATTGAAACAACTAAATTATCAAAAATTTAAATTGGAGAGTGAGCCCCTAAAAACAAAAAATAAAGTTGATATTTTGGAAAAATTTTAAGGGAAATAATAACTTAATTTAAGTTGAAGAGAGTAAATCTAAAAAAAAAAAAAAACGAAAAACATAAAGTTGATGTTTGTTAAAAAAGGAAAATTCAAGGAAAATGTTATTGAAATATTAAAGGAACCTTAGTAATCAATAACTAAATTTAATTTGAAGAGTGTAAATCTAAAAACAAAAAAAAAACATAAAGTTGATGTTTGTGAAAAAAGGAAAACTTAAGGAAAAATTTAATGAAATATGAAACAAAAATCAAATAAGATCGTTAGTCTAAAAACAAAAAAAAAGAAAACATAAAATTGATGTTTGTGGAAATGGGAAAACTTATCGAAAAAGTTCATGAAATATGAAACAAAAATCAAATAAGATCGTAAATCTGAAAACAAAAAAAAAAAAAAACATAAAGTTGATGTTTGTGAAAAAAAGGAAAACTTAACGAAAATGTCAATGAAATATGAAACCAAAAATCAAATAAGACCGTAAATCTAAAAACACAAAAAAAAAACATAAAGTTGATGTTTGTGAAAAAAGGAAAATGTTATTAAAATATTAAGGGAACTCTAGTAAAGATAACTTAATTTAAATTGAAGAGTGAAAACTCAAGAACAAAAAAAAAAATCAAGTTGGTATTTTTGAAAAAGAAAATTTAAGGAAAATGTTATTAAAATATAAATCGAACCCTAGTAAAGATAACTAAATTTAATTCGATGAGTGGAAATTTAAAAACCAAAAAAATAAAGTCGATGTTTGTTGCAAAAATTTAAGGAAAAATTTTAATAGAATAACTATATTCTATTATAAATAAAAAAATGTAAAGTAATAATAAATAATAAAATATATTGAAACATATTGTGAACAAGAAAGTTCCCTTTTTTCATTATTCCTTTTTCATACAGCGAGGTGCAGGTGAACTTCTCCCTTCGGGCAAGCACCACATGCTTCTTTCCCAATGGATTAAAGTGGGATGAAACACTAGGGTGGTATGTTATAGGCTTAGCCTCATATAACTCGTATGATTCATTCAACTTATAATTAATGTTCCTAACGCTATTAAAAGTTCTCTTAACATACTTACCCTTAGTGATCTGTATCTGTGTAGAAGCTCGCCGTAATGTTCTCTGGGTCTTAAATGTATCTTCAATCCTGTTTTATTGCATCCCATCTGGCGTCGCCTCTTAGTTGTTGAATACATCTTATGGCTTCCCCTTGAATTTTATTATTAACTAGCTGTACCCGCCCGCTTTTCTGGGCATTACGTTATACTGCATATTTTTTTGTATACTGTATATGTTGATACTGTATATGTTTTGTTTTTCTTTAGTTATAGATTTTTGATTCTTAAATATTTCCAAAAGTTTAAAACCAATTTCTTTTAAACTTTACATAACTACCGGACAGTAAACTTCTTGCCAAATTTTATTGAAATCGACTCGGCAGATTCCGAGTTTAGCCGCGACAAACATTTTCAAAAAGATATCTTTTTATATATTAAAAGGTGATGACACCCAATGCTTAGCCTGTAGCATCGTCGCAAAGTTGGAACATCTAGTCAACTGAGCGAAAAAAATCTTGCACCGTAAAATCGTCCTTTCCGTTGAATATCCTTAACTTCTGAATATAGTTAAAGAATCGATCTGTAGACAACAGGAACTGTTGCAGCTTCGGCTGGACTATCTGCTGTAATGGTTGTGCTGCTGCCATTTCTTGGATTCTGGCTTGCAGTGCAGCGATCTGTGCTTCTTGCTGTTCAACAACGTTTCTTAGTTGTGCATCCATGGGATATTCAAAATTTCTATTGTTATCGTGCAAAGTGTTTCGTCTATTTTCCATTAAAAAATTCTCACAATTTCACAAAAAAATTTTAAATTTGCATTGTTGTAAAATTTTCTATGGTTTTTTTTTTATTTCGCTTTCATTCGCAGTCCTTTCCCAGAATTTGTCTATTTCTTCTCTTTTTTCTTAATTTTTATGTTCACTTATTTCATTTATCTAGAACAAACTAGTGCTTGACTCAGTATCAGAATAAGGGGTCAATGCTTGTCCCGTTGTACCAAATAAAATTACAAAAAGCTCGTTCTTTTTATCACTGGGTTCTGATCTTCGGATGAGAATCCTGCCGACTGCGCCACTAATATATTTTATTATCTTTGTATACTAAGAACAAACACCAGTTTGACTTTTAATTTATTATTTACTTTATTATAATCAAAAATCAAATAAAACAAAATTAATTCTTTCTTAATACAGCTTCAACTATTTCATCTAATTGAATTCATGTAATTAATAATTTAATTTAGTTTCATTTAATTAATTTGATTTAATATTTAACCACTTGTTAATTTTGAAGGTGAACCTATAGTTTCAGCCGCTAAGCTTGGACTGGGGAATGTGAATCAATATCCAAGTAATGAAAAATAGATTTTTTGAAATCGATGTGATTCTGCACTCCCGATCAGTCCAAATTTCCCATTTATGAGTTTAATTGAACGCAAAATTTTTCATGAGAACGGAAACGCCTCAAGTAAATTGGAGAGTTCAATGTCGTTCTTACGTCGGTTGAAATTTTACTGAATCTGTTTGATACGTCTATTTTGTCAGATGAAGGTAATGATTCTTTTTTTTTGTCTTTGGTGCCCCTTGTAGTCGGTATTCTTCGCCATGGTCGTTGTGTTTGGTCTTTAATTTCCTTGACCTTTTTTCGGTGAATTCACACGACGAATTGACAGGGAAAAGGAAGAAAAAAAACACGCAAAATGAGAGAAACAGGATGAAAAGAAAAACAAGGACGGATTAAGAGATCAGAAGGACGATGAAAAAAAGGAATATGATTTATACACTTGGCAAAGGACAGGAATTATGAGGAAAAACAGCAGTTGAGTTGTCTTGTAAGGCTCAAAATTAGAAAGTGGTATTCCTTGCAAAAGAGCGCTTTTATCGCGCTTTCGGCAGTACATGTGATTGTGCAACCAAACGTCAACGATCGGTGTCACCCCACCGAGAGAGTATGTGTGGCGCCCGCATGCGTTTATTTCTCATCGAAACAAACACATGCGAACGTCACACACGCTCCCTTTTCCAGGGTGTCACCGTATGCTCAATGGTTGTTGCAAAATTTTATGTCATGGCGAAATTTTTGTGTTAATTTTTGTGTGAAATTCAAAATCGGCAATATATGGTACAACATAACCCCATTTTTCGCTTCCTGGCTTTGATCTGACCTCATATACAGATAATACCGCTAAGAACAGACAAATTGCGACTACATCATCGGTAACGGTATCATCATCATCAAGTCGCAAAGCCGGTGGAGTCGCCATATATCAGCAACATCTATAGCTTCACTGGTTGTAATAGAGTTGACATTGACATTTCGGAAATTTATTTGGACATGAAAGACCCAAAAGCACGTGATGTCTGTCTAGTAAACGTAAAGGCCAATGGCATATTCAAATTCGTACTTGGGTGTGTGTATATCCACCCGGGCGCAGCGTTAGCAGAAATTTAACTCTTAGTGATGCGATCGTTGTTAAAATATTCCAAAAACATCGCTTAAATTATACTCGATTACGAGCCTGATCTTACTACACCAGTTATGATAATTGGAGACTTTAATGTTGATGTCTCACAAACTCGTTCACTGCCTGACTTCTCGCTCAGCGAGTTCGATTTTTCTTATATTGAAACTTCTCCAACAACGTAAGGTAATACCTGTTTTGATTTAACGTTTACCAGAAAGCAGGATGTATCGTGTATGCCATTTGTGTCGTACTTTTCGTATCACATACCGATAGTTAATAAACTTATATTGTAATGAAATAATTAGTTGTTTTCTTGCTTTTGTCCTAAATACATAAATAAAAATATATTATTCAAGAATTATAACCCATTACATGAACGTATTCACGTACAATAAACGGCCGTGTCCATGACACAGCCACACCCCAGCTTTTTGTTACAAAAAACTGAGAAACGAAACGGACTCACTACAGAGTGAGAGTTGTACAGAGCTCACTAGAGCGGTTGGACAGCTGAGCGGAATTATTAGCGTATCGCTGGCTCTATAAAAGACACTTTTGACGTTGTTAAATCAAGCACTTTAATATTTTAAGGATGGTTTCATAAGGAACACAAGCAATTCATCTGACTTTTTGAGTTTGATCTCTTAAAATTTAACATAATAATTCAGTGATACAACTTTAGAATTTAATAAATGAAGGACTTCAATTCAATTTAGCGATTCACAGAACATATTTGATGTTCAATGTCAATCGGGACGAAGAAGGACAATCAAATGCACGGCATTGGTTTTCGTTCAAGCAAAACTTTTGAACAAGCAAAATTTAAAATTGTCCTCAACGAGTGTTCTGTGATCCTATGTAAATAGGTTCCTTCAAATGTTCTGTTTACTTTTATTATTATTTAGCCTTTTATTTATTTCCACATCAAAATATGTATCATTTCAAATGTTTGCTAGCCGTGTTAGTACATTTTTTTAGCTTATTGATCTAGTGTTAGTGTGGTTAGTTTTCCTATTGAACTAGTGTTAGTATGGTTGACTATCTTCTTGTGATGTTGATCCCGTTCGGGTAAAGGCCTCCTCTGTCTCCTTCCAGAATCCTCTATCTGTGGCGAGGGTCATCCAATCTTGTCCTGCTTTCTTTACAATAAGCAGAATGGGTGTAGCATGTTTGAGCATTTCATTAGTTATCCTGTCGGGTCCTGGGCTTCTTGCACTTTTTAAGAGTTTGATATGTTCGTGAACTTCATGTGCCTCTACTGGGGACATACTTTCTGTGTTAGGAATATAGTTTATTATTTCTTGCATGTTATTCTCTTGGTTTCTTTTCTTGTAGAGTTCTCTGTAGAAATTAGTTGCTTGGTCCATTATTTCTTTTCTAGATTTTGTCTCTTTTGTCTTATCTACTAGTTTGGGTATCCACTTTTTATGTAAGCTTAGTTCCTTAAATGCTCTTTTATTGCTTTAGAACTTGGCTATGTTATGGATTTAAATGACTCGTCTATGTTTTCTATAGTATTTCCTTATCTCTCTGTTGGTTTGTTTAAATAGTTGCCCGAGTCCTATTTTCATCGCCTTCGTTTTGTTTTTTGTGGATATATGTTCGGTGCGCCTTTTTTTTAATGATACTGTATTGTCGCTAAATATCTTGTGCTTATTCTGATTCCTTCTTGGGTGTTTCAAAGTTAAGCTTGAAGTTAGCACTTGTTCTAGAGTGTCATAATAATCTTGTACATTAAAGGGTTTTTCTAATTGATTGTCAAATTTGTAGTAATGATAACTGTATTATCATCTCCTGTTAGTAGAATATTTGGGGTTGGTTTGAAGTTCTTCCTGCTCATTTTCAGGACACCTAACCTCACTGTAGCCCTTAGTGATCTGCGATCAGAAGAAAAATATACATTATTCAGTATTTTGAAGTTAGTCACCAATTTTGGAGTGTTTGTCGTTATGTAGTCGATTTCGTTTCTGTGTTTATGATCTGGGGATTCTCAGGTCCATTTTTTATTTGCTCTCTTTTTGAAATACGTATTCACAATAGACAGTTTGAATTCAAAGGCATATTCAATTAGTCTCTTAGTCTGTTTACTTAGGATCACAGAATACCTATTCTTTTTGGACAAACTTAAATTTTCCTTGTTCAATTATTCTCTTATTAGTGTACAAACTTTCGCCTGCACTCGGTGGTGCTCGCGGTGACAGTAGGCAGAGCATATTTGTACGTTTTCAACCGACTTGAAAAAAACGAGGTTCTCAGTTTGACCTCTATGTTTGTCCGCGATTATCTCGCGTTTGGCTGAATCGATTTTGATGCGGTTTTGTTGCGAGAAGTAGCAACAATGTTGTATAGGAAAGTATCACATCAATGTTGCAAACTACGCAGCATTGTTGGCGGCCCTCGTTAAATATGCTGGCCTTTATTAGGTCGATAAATATTGTCTGGAGTCAGCAAAATGAGTTTGGCCTTGACTCCAAGCAGTATTTTCAACCGTCAGTCCGTGTGATGATCGATGTCTTTGCCAGTCGTTTTAGAAACTTCGTTTGGATCGGTTAGCTCTTTTTTTGCGTTCAATAGCTCTTTTTCTCGTGATCAAACAAAAGAATTGTATTAATTCAAGAAATAATAAATCAATAAAGCTCTAAGAATAAAGACTGAGTTCAGTGTTTTTAATTCGAACTAGTACACGTGCTCAAATATAGAAAGTAGGCTCTACGCTCAGCTCTAGCTCCAAACATATGGTCCTTCGAGCCGGATAACAGTTTATCCGGTAAACTGTTAATTTTAAAAGAATTATCGTGTTCGCGCGTGTTAACGCCTGTGCTCTGAACTATTTAAAATTGTGGTGTGCTCTCTAAAACATTAAAATATTACTAGCTCGAAACTGTTTTTAATTTGTAAATTGTTATCTCTCGAACATTTTGTGGCAAATTGATGATGTTTAGTTGCAATCAATTTGTGAATTTTCCATGCTCTTTCGGACAATTGAATATTGATAATTTGTAAGAACTCGAACATCCTTTGAATATTGATCTTTTTAGTGCTCTTTCGAACATTTTTATGTTTTTAAGGACTTTTTCGGATTTGAAATTTTTCGATAATATTTTTGCTCGTTTAATTTAATTAAACTAATAAACTTTCGCGCTGTTTTGTACAATTTTCTAATGCTCTTTTGAACAGTTTTTGATTTTGTCGGTGTGCTCTTTTCGCACTCTCTCGATTTCGATCAATTGTGCTCTTTCAAGATAAACTGATAAAATTTTGATGCTCTTGCTTTAAAAAGTAATAATTCTTGTGCTCTTTCGAACTTTTTATTAATGTTTTGAAATCGGTGTGCTCTTTAAAACTTTTCGCGCTCTCTCGAACATTTGTGAACTCTTTCAATTATTTTTTGCTCTCAATTTAATCCGTTTTGTGCTCGTGATACAACAATGGCGAATGAATCCATGCTGGAAGCTGATGCTGTGGTATTCTTCGAAGCCTGAATATCACTCCAAGACGAGAGACAAGACTTTATTACAAGCATCGTGAAAGAATGTAAGTCCGTTGATTTTGACAACCTTACTCTGATCCATTTAGAATCAAAGCTCACGGTGCTCGAGAAAACTTGGGAGGACTTTAAGCAACAGCACGATGCATTAATATGTAAATATCCCCAGCTCTACATCAGCTCCGATTATTCCAAGAATAAAGTTTTCCGGGATACGCTCAAAATGTATGCTGACGCTCGTGCTCTTCTTTTAAAAAAAATTGAAGTTCTACGCTCTGTAATACCTCCAAGCTCATCCGAAGCTCGATGTTTAACTGGCATTTCTGGTCTTCATCTTTTTGAGAAGATCAAATTTAAGCCCTTCAGTGGGAAGACTGGAAAGAGGTCGAGGATATGTTCCAAGCCATGGTTGGTAACAATCCGGATTGGCAACCGGTCCATAAAATGTCGCTCCTTAAAAACGCAATGCAAGGAGATGCAGCTCGCTTGCTAGCAAACATGAAGGCAACCAATGAAAATTATCATATTGCCTGGACGCTATTAGTTAAAAGGTACGAAAATAAACGACTACTAATTTCTACCCAGCTCGAAAAGCTCTTCGGCTCCAGCTCTACAATTGAATCTAATTGTATCAAAGAACTGATGAATGGGATATGCCAATAGTATACCATATTGTACGGCGGTTAAGCTCACCCATCAGAAAGGAATGGGAAAGAACTCTTGGAGGAAACAATGATTTTCCTCAACTAAGCTCACTTCAGGAGTTCTTAAAGTCTGAAGCTACGAACTTAGAGAGCATCGAAATAACATCGGAGAAATCGATGAAGTTCAAGTCTTCAGCATCAACCTCATCTCAGCAAAGCTCTAGACAAAAATCTTTCTCTTCTCGCTCATACGCCGTAAATGCTCATGCTCAAACTCACTCAACACCATCTCATGCAAGAAGCTCATCAACAGCTCAAGCTCTACCTCGTCAAGATTCACAGAGTTCTAGACCCATTAAACCATGGATGAAGGGGGTTCGGTGTCCTGACGATCCTGGTCATACTTGTGACTGTTGCGGTGCTAATCACTGCATTTCTAGTTGTGACCAGTTGAGATCAATATCACCGCTGAAACGTCATAATCTTGTAATAAGTACCCGATTATGCACCAACTGCCTTGGGAGACATGATGTGCAGGCATGTAGAAGTAAAAAGATATGTTGGCACTGTGGTATCAAACATCACACCTTGATACACCTCGGTGATACTACATCTGCAGCTCAACAAGCTCAAACATCAGCTCCAGCGACGTCAGCTCTATCAACTAGCTCTCAAAAAGAAGCTCCAGCCCAATAACAACCAAGTTCATCAGCTCTAACTGCCAGTCTTGTTTTAGCTCCAGCTCTCTCTTCAATTACCAGCACCGCTACAAATTGTTCCAGCTCTGCTCATGTTTTTCAATGCTCTACTAGTAGTCAACTGTCAAGTTCTCTCAATGCTACAACGCAATCACTAGATCAATCTACTGCTCAAGAACTGTTCCAGCATACATCTTCTCTACTTGCTACAGCTCGTGCTCAGTTAATTGCTCCTGTCATTGGTTGCTATCCAGTAAGAATGCTCTTAGATTCAGGCTCAGAGCTCTCTTTTATTACACACAAACTCGCGCGTAAGCTCCAGCTTCCAAAACACAAATCAGCTATCCAGTTTACTGGTATCGGTAATGTAGATGCCGGTCGCTCAAAGGGTGTCAACTCTATCACGCTCAAAGCTCTACACTCTACAGCTCAAATTCAAGTTGCAGTAGATATATTAAATCAGTTGACTACAAACTTACCAAGCTGCAACCTTAATAGTTCTTCATGGGAACATCTGGACGGACTACAACTTTCTGATCAAGACTATAGGACACCAGGTAACATTGATATTATCTTGGGTTCTACTCCATTCGCTCAAATTCTAAGCTCAGATATAAGAAGAGGTCAACCCTCAGAGCCTATTGCTCTTAACACGCTCTTTGGTTGGGTAGTTTTTGGTCCAACATATTTAAGCTCAACTCAAATAACAAGTCCAGTTTTCCATATGAAGCAAGATCATGATCTTCATGAACTCTTAGCTAAATTTTGGGTTCAAGAAGAAGCACCTAAAGCTAGCTCTGCTCAGCTCTCTCTCGATGAAGAACAATGTGAAGCTCATTTTGTCGAAACTCACTCAAGAGATTCTTCGGGTAGATATATTGTTGAACTACCAACAATACAATTACCTTCAGCTCTTGGAGAATCAAGAAATATAGCATTTAGATGTCTAAAAGCCATGCTCAAAGGACTCTCGAATGATCCTCAGCTCAATAAACTCTATAGAGACTTTATGGCAGAATATCAATCTCTTGGCCATATGAGCCTTGCTTCGAATGCTCAAATCAGCTCAGACACAAGTGAACAATCAGGTTCAGTTCACTATTATTTGCCTCATCATGGTGTTTTAAGGGAACAAAGTCTCAGTACAAAATTGAGTCTTGTGTTCAACGGTTCAGCTCTTTCTAGTTCTGGATATTCGCTCAACGATGTTCTTCACACAGGTGCAAAACTCCACCTCGACATTTTTGACGTGTTAATGTGTATTCGACGTCATAAAATTATCTTTTGCACTGACATTACCAAAATGTTTCGACAGATCAATGTTCATCCATCAGACTGGAATCTCCAGAGAATTTGATGGATTGATCAACATGACAATATTGTTCCGTTCCAGCTCACTACAGTTACATATGGAACAAGATCAGCTCCATTCCTTGCAGTTCGGGTACTACTGCAACTTATTCGGGATGAAGGCTCCAAATACCCACTCGCCATACCTCCTATGATTAAAAGACGTTACGTGGATGACATTTATGGTGGCTCAGACACCCTGCTCGAAGCTCAGCTCATACCTCAGGATTTAATTAAGCTCTGCATGGCGGGGAGTTTCCCTCTCGCAAAGTGGTCAAGCAATAGCCCTGCTTTTTTGCAAGCTCTCTCTCTCGAAACTATTTCAAGAGCTCCTGCTCAAGCTCTAGACGATACTGAATTGAAAGTTTTAGGACTTTCCTGAAGTCCTACGTCAGATCAGTTTATATTCTCACCTAAACGCTCATCTCTCAAGAGGATAACCAAACGAACAGTTCTCTCGGAAGTGGCTCAGCTCTTCGATCCACTTGGATTCTTAGCTCCAGTAGTAGTTCGAGCGAAAATGTGTATTCAAGAGCTGTGGTTAAATAAATCTGGATGGGATGATGAATTACCTGAGCAGCTTATTCAACGGTGAACGCATCTTCGAAATGAGCTGCCTCATTGAGCTCATATTCACATTCCAAGATGGCTCAATACTCTCTCCAGCTCATACATAGAAATACATGGCTTCTCAGATGCATCGCAGTTAGCCATGGCTGCATGTATCTATATCAAAGTTCAAAGCTCAGGAGAATCAGCCCAAGTAAAGCTCTTGTGTGCTATGACAAAAGTAGCACCACTTAAACCAGTCACTATTCCTCGCCTCGAATTATCTGCTGCATGGATGCTCGCAAAGCTCCTCAAACATGCTCAACAAGTTCTGGAACTAAATCACGCTCCGCTCTATCTATGGACTGACTCCTCAGTTGCTTTAACGTGGATTCTAAGTCATCCATCCAAGTGGAAAGAATTCGTAAGAAACAGAGTTTCCTCAATACAAGAACTCAATCCAACAGCAAAATGGCTTTATGTTCCTGGAAAACAAAATCCTGCGGATTGTGCTTCTCGAGGACTTACTCCAACGCAGTTAATCAACTTCAATCTGTGGTGGAATGGACCTGAATGGCTCCTTAGCTCATCCTCTTCTTGGCCAGCTCAACAGTTCAAACCTTCAGCTCTAGCTCACAAAGAAGAAAATCCTGGAATATTGTTACATGTAATCAAAACTCCAGATGAAGAAGCTCACCCACTATGGTATCTACTTTCAAGATATTCAACGCTCTACAAGCTCTTACGGGTGACATCTCTTTGCAAAAGATTTTGCAAAATGCTAAGGAATGAAGAAAACAGCTCTTTGGCTCACAACCCAATAGCTCCTGAAGATCTACTCAATGCTCAGCTCGTTTGGGTTAAAACTGTGCAACAAGCTCACTTCTCTTTCGAGCTCAAAGCTCTACAAGAAGATTTACAATTACCATCTTCACATTTCATTTCAAAGTTAACTGCATTTTAGGATGAAGATGGGATACTACGAGTCGGAGGTCGACTCGCAAACGCTCCTTTAGAAGCCGACGAAATTCATCCAATAATCCTACCAAGGAAATCTCGTTTTTCTCAGCTCATCATAGATCAAACTCACCGGCAAACATTACATGGAGGACTTCAACTCACTCTCATGACTATTAGAGAAAAATTTTGGATTCTCGGAGGAAGAGCTCCAGTTCGCTCATTTATTCTCAAGTGTGTAATATGCCCTCGATATCGTGCTCGACGAGCTCAACAGCTCATGGGTCAGCTTCCAGCAGCAAGACTGAATGCTATGAGGCCATTTCATACTACTGGTGTGGATTATGCTGGACCTTTCATGCTCAAAACATTCCAAGGAAGAGGTGCCAAGACATATAAAGGTTGGATAGCTGTCTTTTTATGCTTCGTTACCTCAGCAGTTCACTTGGAAGTTGTGTCTTCATATTCAACAGAAGCATTCATTAAATCATATCGTCGATTCATCAGTCGAAGCGGAGCAAGCTCAGTGCTCTTTAGTGATCGTGGAACGAAGCTGTCTTAAATTCGCGACCACTCTCACCACTCTCGGATGATCCAGAAGACCTTCGTGCTCTTACTCCAGCTCATTTTCTTCATGGTTCAGATCAGGGAATGTTGCCAGAAATTGCTCTTACCCATTTACCAGAGTCTCGATTGGCTCTGTGGCAGCTTATCCAACAAAGGCTCCAACACTTTTGGCGACGATGGTCCAAGGAATGTTTTCAACGATATCAGTCCATTTCAAAATGGACTAGAAAAGCTCAGGAAATTCAATTGGGTACGCTCGTTTTGCTCACAGATGACAATTTCCCTCCAGCTCAATGGCCTCTAGCTCGAGTCATTGAAGTTCACACCGGGAAAGATGGACTTATAAGAGTGGTCGCAGTAAAGTCTTCGAAGACAACATTAACCAGACCTATCGCTAAGCTCATAGTACTTCCTATTGATACATACCGCAATGACGTTACGGTAGACGGGGAGTACGTTACGAGAAGTCGCAACAATGTTGCGTAGGAAAGTATCACATCAATTTTGCAACCTACGCAGCATTGTTGCCGGCCCTCGTTAAATTTGCTGGCCTTTATTAGCTCGATAAATATTGTCTGGAGTCAGCAAAATGAGTTTGGACTTGACTCCAGGCAGTATTTTCAACCGTCATTCCGTGTGATGATCGATGTCTTTGCCAGTCGTTTTAGAAACTTCGTTTGGATCGGTTAGCTCTTTTTTTGCGTTCAATTACAAATTGTATATTATAGCTCTTTTTCTCGTGATCAAACAAAAGAATTGTATTAATTCAAGAAATAATAAATCAATAAAGCTCTAAGAATAAAGACTGAGTTCAGTGTTTTTAATTCGAACTAGTACACGTGCTCACATATAGAAAGTTTGCTCTACGCTCAGCTCTAGCCCCAAACAGGTTTTCATAAAATTATTTGTCACATTTAGGAGAAGGTTTTAGTATTTTAATAGACTTCAAAAAAGGTGATTCTCAGTTAGACCCGTATGTATGTGTTTACGCATTGTGCGTTTTGTTTTTGTGTTTTGACAAGTCACTTTTTTATATAATGCAATTTTAATGCTTGTTAACAAAGGAAATGTTGTAATTATAATTAATAGGAAAACTTGACATCATTTTAGTTGAACAAATTTCTAGTTCTCAACTTGAATCTTTCTTGTAATTGCTTCGTCGTTTGGGAGCAAACTTCTTCCTTCAATGGGCGGGCAGCAACTAACTCAATACACTCGCCCCCAGCAATACCAGCCCGCATTGCTGTGGTAAAAATTATGACACTCACTATATTATGATTGTGTTCGTTTCCGCGTTTTATCACCAAACAGTGTGTACGTACGCTTGTCCGCGATTATCTCACGCTTGGCTTTATCGATTTTGATGTGGTTTTCATCATCAGACAAGAATTTTTGTTTGATTGATGCGGTCTATTTCATTCATCAGTAAGTAAAGTATTGCAACCATTCTTTAGAAGGTTTAATAGTAAAGGATCTAATGCGAAAGCACATTTCTCATCCTGGTCATTTGGGGGGAAGGCTCTGTTATCATGGGAATGGTTAATTAATTTCTTTGAGTCAATATCACATAAAGCCATGCCTTGCAGGGATTTAACTCGACCCAATGCAACATAACATTGGCCCTGTGCAAAGATTTTAGGCCATAGGTCAATGACCGTGGAACTGAGTGTACACCCTTGCAACTTGTGCACCGTCACAGCCAAACTCAATCAAGGTCCTAGCTCAACGCTTTCTCACGCTACACTCATAAATATCCTCACACAACGCTAAAAAACAACAATCACGCGTGGGCGCATACACTAGTCCGATTACGTCACGGTAGAAACAAGCGCCACAAAACATTTACCTACAAATATGTTCTATCCACTGTGACCTCAATCGTTGTTATCGCGTTATCAGTCTCGTAGTTATTAGCAATTGAAAAATGGCGGTGTTTTCTAGCACAAGAATGTTCGACTGGCTACCAATGTACACACTCAACGAGAAGAAAGACGTTTTCACGTCAAAATAAATTCAGGAAGGCTTCTACATAAGTAATACCATCATACCACACCATGGAGTAAAGCACATTGGAATCTTAAACTCAACGGATTACGAAATAAAAATTGCAAACAGTGAAAACACTCTGGAGACCCATCCTTTGAAAGATTATACAGTCAAGCATTTACAGAAAGGACCAGACATTAATCACGAAGGCTTTAAACAGCTTATAAAACAGATCAATATTTTCTCTATGGATTAAATATCTTATGGTAGTATACTAGATATCATAGCAGAATTTCAAGAACACGAGTAATCTACAGTCACAAACTGTAATCGGCCGAATTTGGAAATATTGTAGGTGACAGCAGTTCAGTGTACATCAAACACTACAGGCCACCACGTCCTCAAAATGAAGAAATTCAGTAAAAAGTACAAAAACTGTTGAAAGATGACATCATAGAACCATCATGCAGCCCTTATAGCTCCCCACTATTAATAGTACCCAAGATGAGTGCGGGTGACAAGAAAATGGCAATTAGTTGTTGATTTCTGAAAATCAGACATCAAAATCCTTAACGACAAATTTCCATTATCAAGAATGGAGGACATTCTAGACAAATTAGGAAGAGCGAAATATTTTTCAACACTGAATATAACAAGTTCATTCCATTAAATCGAACTAGACGAAAGTTCTAGATTCTTAACGGCATTCTTCGACAATAGTGGACAATTATCACTTGAAAATACTACCATTCGGAATTAAAATTTCATCGAACAGCTGCCAACGAATGCTAACCATTGCTCTGTGTGGACTCGATTTCGAATCATTTCTTTATATGGACGAAAGAATTGTATTTGGATGCAGTATTACACACCACAACACGAATGTAAGGAAAGTGTTGGAGAAATTAAAACAATACAATTTGAAACATATCGCTGAAAGGTGCCAGTTTCTTAAATCCGAGGTTGTTAATTTAGGCCACTCAATCACTAAAGATCCACCTAAGTATTAAATTATCAAAGATTACCCAGTCCCCAAAAATAAAGATGAAGAACGAAGATTCGCAGCCTATTTTATCCTTAACTTTGCTGACACAACTAGACAACTAAATAGTCGACTATGGAAAAATGCACAATTTATTTGGCACGATTCATGCCAAGAAGCTTTCAATACTCTCAAAGCCAAATTAATGACGCCACCAATTTTACAATACCCAGACTTCAATATACCATTTATTCTAACCACTGACGCGTCAAGTTATGCGTTAGGAGCAGTTTTGTCTCAAGGAGAAATTGGATCAGATTTACCGATATCCTACGCGAGGAAATCCTGAAATTAACATGAACTTAACAAACCCATAATTGAAAAAGAATTATTGGCTATCCATTGGGGAAAAAATTTCTTTAGGTCACACCTATATGGGAAAAAATTCATTGTTGTTACAGATCACAGACCATTGGTTTCGCTATTTACACATAGAAACCCTTCCTCCAAATAAACAAGAATACGATTAGACTTGTCAGACTATGATTTCGAAATTTTATATAAGAAAGGATATAAGTTAACAACATAAATCCAACACGCGCATCCGTCACGCGGATCCAACACGCGCATCCAACACGCGCGTGAAAATTATGCGCGATCAAATAATTCCAGCATTCTGGAAACGCGAAATATGAATCATTTCTTCCGTTCAAAACCTTTTCGGCCAGACAGTTCCCACGGGCTAAATTTAGTTGTAAGCAAAATTCAATAATAAAAATTGTCATAATTTCGGAAAGCAAGTCAGTCGCGATTTAGATTAAGACCAAGCATGTTGATGCAAGAAAATAAAGTTCAGTTTTAAACCAATCTGAGTCTTTAATTTATTAACTGGCGCCCGAGAAGGGACCCTGAGTGAAATTTAATGTTATCAAAGTGATAAACCAAACACAGTGCATCCAACACGCGCGTGAAAATTATGCGCGATCAAATAATTCCAGCATTCTGGAAACGCGAAATATGAATCATTTCTTCCGTTCAAAACCTTTTCGGCCAGACAGTTCCCACGGGCTAAATTTAGTTGTAAGCAAAATTCAATAATAAAAATTGTCATAATTTCGGAAAGCAAGTCAGTCGCGATTTAGATTAAGACCAAGCATGTTGATGCAAGAAAATAAAGTTCAGTTTTAAACCAATCTGAGTCTTTAATTTATTAACTGGCGCCCGAGAAGGGACCCTGAGTGAAATTTAATGTTATCAAAGTGATAAACCAAACACAGTGTTCTTTAAATTAATAAAAGTGTTAAACAAATTATAGTGTTTTACAAATTAATCAAAATCTTAGAAATAAATGATCGATTATGATTTCATAGATCAAATTTTGAGTAACATTCATTTTCGTCAAGTGTAAAAGTGGAACTTTGTATCTTAAAGTAACATTTAAGTTTTAAAAAAATAAATGAATCAATAAAGTGACTTTAACAAAAATTTTCTGATTTTGATAAAATTTAACCGACTTGAGGTTAGAAAAATTTAACAAAGCCAAGACGATTTTATTAAAAATCAATAGCAAGTTTATTTTAATAAAGTTCGAAAGAGAACACAGTGACTTTGAAAAAAATTACTCAAAACTAGTGCCACTCCTAGTGAATCACTCTTACAGTAGGAAGTTGCAAATAAAATAATTTCAAACTTTCCTCAACACAAGAAACGTAGGAAAAGAGGCCCCGAAGTAGACCACACCAGGACAAAACGAAGCTTTCAAATAAAACAGAAGAAGCATTCGGGATCACCGGAACAGGCGATAAGAAGTTTATTGAAAGCAGCCGCCTACGTCGTTGAAGGAAGATCCTACCAAGGTCCCAAGGACAAGAGATCCACCATCCAACGTCCAACAAAAACAACAGATGGCAACCACACATCTACTTATTTTACTGTAAGTTAATTCCTTTTATCTTTTTAAAAGAAAAACATAAGAAAATTGATCAAAGTAATTAAAAGAAATATCTGCAAATTTTTAAACAAGAAGTAACGAAATAAAATATTTCTGAATACAAAATTATTTCTGCAAATAAAATATCTTAGTGTTTAAGTTACAAATTGTAAAGCGTGTAAACCTGCAAATCCTACCGAAAAAAAATTAAATAACGATCAATCGTGTCAATAATAATTAATACGAATAATAATTAGTTGTGAAAGAAAAATTAATTTAGCGAAAGTTTTGTAAAACTATTTTTATAATTTTGACGTGGTTTTCTTCTTATAAAAAAATTCCTTCCGAAATGACGCTGGAAAATATAATAAAACCCGGCGTATTGTCCAATAACAGTGCTGCAGGCGGTGGTAACACTAGCACATTTGACCTCACCGAACTTACCCAAATCATAACAGAGATCGTTAGAAATGAAAACCAACAAATTCTCAGTAGATTTCCAAATCCTACTCGAAATACCAATGAGTCAGACCAAACTATCGACCCACAATACATTCAGAATCTCGACCAAATGGACAAAATACCAGATGTAGTCAAAAGCTTACGCGAATTTTCCGGTCAACCAGGAGAATTTGGCTCCTGGAAGAAAAGTGTAGACAGGATCCTAAAAACTTACGAACCTTTAAAAGGCACTCCCAAATATTATGGGATTCTTAGTGTTATAAGAAACAAAATAAGAGGGCACGCAGACACAGCCCTCGAATCTTACAACACGCCATTGGATTGGGAAAAAATTTTGAGATGTTTATCTCTACATTATGCCGACAAGAGGGACTTAGGCACTCTGGAATACCAGATGACTACTCTTGTCCAAAGAAATGAAACCATTTCCGAATTTTACCAAAAGGTCTATTATCACCTATCTCTGATCTTAAACAAATTATCTTCAATGGAGATGAGTCAAGAATCCATGAACGTGATAGGGATAAAGCACTAGACACATTTATAAGAGGACTCAAAGGAGACTTACCAAGACTCCTGAGTATGCGTGGACCCATTGATCTACCAGAAGCCCTACACTTGTGTCTAAAATTAGAAAATGTTGATTATCGAATCCAACATAGCCATGGGCACATTAGAACACAAAATCCAAACCGATCACCTCCACTTCCTCCGAAAAGGATAGCCCATCATCCACAGCATGACTATAGGTCCCCTCAAACCTTCTACCCTCAGTTGCTTCACAACCCAACAGTTGTTAATACCCCATTTCACTCTCAACATCCCTGTCAACAGTATTTCCAACAATCTTTTAATAAACCTCCCTTCCAACCTTCACCTAGACCACAGAGAAGTCCTCTCCCAAAACCTGAACCAACGGATGTCGATCAATCAATCCGATCTCGGCAAATCAATGACATGAATAGACCAAATTACCAACAATTCGCTAACAAAAGACCACTCTCCAATCAAGTACATCCGCCTGTGAAGTACCAACGAATCAATCATGTTGAACAAAACTTGGAAGACCAATCTTTGCATGACTATTACGAGCAAATAAAAAGCGACGATACCGTACACGACCAGACAATTGTTGATAACACTAATACTCAAGACACAATCGAACCAGACGAATACGTCCAAACCTACGACGACAACTATCCTCAGGAACCAGACGAACATCTAGACGAGGTTCATTTTTTAGATAAGAGAGCTCTTCGCTTCCTTATTTCGAACATAGGACGAAGAGCGGCAAAAAGTTTAAATTTTTAATAGATACTGGATCGAACAAAAATTATGTTCAACCACAATATGTCAAAAGTCCCATTCCAAACAAGAAGCCATTTCTAGCTAATTCTGTCGCAGGAAGCGTTAAAATAACGCACCACGGTTTAATTGACCTTTTTGGACCAGATCGAAAACTAAAATTTTTTCTTCTCCCCAATCTCAAATCATTTGATGGTATCATCGGAAATGACAGTTTAAAACAATTAAAAGCCACTATTCATACTCTCGAAGGATTTATGATAATCCACCCAAATATTAAAATCCCTTTAAAACAACAAATTTCTGACACAGTAAATAACATAAATTTGAGAACATCCCATTTAAGCTCTCATCAGAAAGTTCAAAAAAAAAGTTCATTTGTTTCAAAATTTCAAAACCATTTTTTCTGACCTTAACGAAAAATTGACTTACACAACTAGAATAAGAGGAGAAGTACGTACAAACTGTCCTGATCCAATCTATTCTCGATCATACCCATACCCTTCATGTTTGAAGGATGAAGTCGACAAGCAAATTAACAAGTTGCTGGAAGATGGAATCATAAGACCATCCAGATCACCCTACAATTCACCTGTTTGGATTGTCCCTAAAAACGAAGACTCTTCTGGGGGGAAAAAATACAGATAAGTCATCGATTATCGAAAACTAAACTCTGTTACAATCGCCGATAAATATCCAATTCCCGACGTAGATAACATCTTATCCAACTTAGGAGCAAATAACCTGTTCACTGTCATATTCCTGAAAAGCGGTTTCCATCAAATTCCTTTAAAGGAATCCGACATTGAGAAAACTGCTTTTTCAGTAAACCACGGTAAATATGAATTTACTCGCTTACCTTTTGGCTTAAAAAACGCACCATCGATATTTCAAAGGTCTCTCGACGATATTTTGAGAGAACATATTGGTAGAAGATGTTACGTCTACATCGACGACATTATAATCTTCGATAAAACGGAAACCGATCATCTCAAGAATTTAGAAGCAGTTCTGAAAACCTTAGAAGTTAAAATTTACACAGATCACCAACCTCTGACCTATGCCCTTAGTAACAGAAATACTAATTCGAAGATGAAACGGTGGAAAGCAATCCTGGAAGAGTACAATTATGAACTGAAGTACAAACCAGGAAAATCAAACGTGGTTGCAGATGCTCTCTCAAGGAACCCAAATTTAAAAGAAATTAATTCAGTCACTTTGACACAACATAGCGATGAAAGCTCGCCGCAAAACTTAATTCCCACGGTAGAAACCCAAATAAATGTCTTCCGAAACCAAATAATTTTAAACACTGGAATGGACAATAACTACCAAATGATCCAACCATTCCCTAATTACACCAGGCATATCTTCACTAGAACCAACTACTCTGATGAAGACCTAATAAATATTTTCAAGAAATACTTGAACCCCTCCCCCCTTAACGGGTTAAAAACAGAGGAACCAATAATGGGAAAAATACAAGAGATCTACCCTCTTCATTTTAAAAATTACAAAACGCGTTACGCCCAAAAGCTTGTGGAAGATATCACTAACGAGGACGAACAGGATGAGAAAATACTCAATCTTCATAAACGAGCCCATCGCAATGCTCAAGAAAACAGAGAACAAATTTTGGAAAAATATTATTTTCCTAAAATGACAAAGGAAATTAAGTTTCTCGTTAAAAGATGTTCTACTTGTAAAGAGAACAAATATGAAAGACACCCTAACAATCAACAAATCAAACAAACTCCTATTCCGTCTTATCCCGGCCATACTTTGCACCTTGATATTTACTCTACGGAAGGCAAGCTAGTCCTTACAGCTATTGACAAATTTAGCAAATTAGCTAAATGTAGTCTGCTAAAATCAAGAGCCATCGAAGATATTCGTGAGCCATTAAGAGAAATACTGTATTTCTTTAGCGTACCTGAAGCAATCGTCATTGACAACGAGAAATCTCTCAATTCTTCTTCTATAACATCCATGTTAGAAGATGGCCTTAACATAAAAGTCTATAGAATACCCCCTTACAAAAGTGAAGTGAACGGACAAGTCGAACGATTTCACTCAACTCTTTCTGAAATCATGAGATGTCTCAAGGCAGACGGCATCGAACGGACTTTCGAGGACCTCTTGGAACGATCTGTAAACGAATACAACCATTCAATTCACTCCACGACAGGGAAAAAGCCCATTGAATTATACTTCGGAAGAATATCTAATGTGACCCCTTTCGAACTCGAAAAAATTAGGCTTAGAAACATAGATAGGTTAAAAACAAAACAAGCAAAGGATATTAAAAACCATAACAAAGGACGCAAAGCAATTAAAACCTATGAAGTCGGACAAATAATTTACGTGAAACACAACAAAAGATTAGGATCAAAGCTAACAGTTAGGTACAAACCAGAAACAGTTAAAGAAAATAAAAATACTACAGTTATAACAGAATCAGGGAAAGTAATCCATAAGAGTAATATCAGGAACCAAGACAGGAAATTTATTTTATTACAGGTATGCCCTTGGCACTGTACTTTGCGAGGTGCAAATTTTAGATTACTCGAACTCCCAAATAATATCAATCAGTAACGGCAAAGCCAAAATTCAGGAGGGAAACTTCAAATTAATACACGTAATTGAACTAGACAACTTTCAGATTTTCATCGACGAGACAAGGACAATACTTAAAAACCAAATAACCGACACACATATCTTGTACCCCTATTTAGAGCACGAACTTTCACAAATTCAAGAATTGCTTATAAGGATAAAACCGTATAAAACAAAACGATCATTGGACTTTATCGGTAGTGCATGGAAATGGATAGCAGGTTATCCTGATCATGAAGATTTTGAAATAATCAAAAATAAAATGAATAATGTATTGGAAAATAATAATCAGCAAGTAATAATTAATCAATTAAACAACAAAAGAATTAATAATTTAACAAATATAGTAAATGAACTTAACAATGCTATTAAACACAAAGGTAAAATAATTGATCACTTTGTAACAAATATTCAATATAAAATTAAAATTGTAAAAGAAGAACTAACAAATATTAATTTTGCCATACACTGGGCTAAATCCGGTATAATTAATAGCTTGATTTTGTCGAATTCAGAAATAAGGGTAGCCATAGACATGCTAAGTAAGGAAAATTTACCATTTGCTACCATCGAAGAAGCCCTTAGCTTTTCGAATGTTAAAATTATAAGTAAAAGTTCATGTTTATTGTATGTTGTTTATGTCCCTCTGACTAAAATTGAAACTTATCAAAAATTACTAATAAAACCGGTTAGAAGCAACAATGCTATGATAGAAATAGAATACGAAAATATCTTGAAGTCCGAAAACGAAATTTATGGAATAATCAATAATTGTAAAACGATAAATTATTTGTCAATTTGTGACCGCGACAAATTAGAAAATATCAAAAATTCTACGTGCCTGCCCAATTTGCTCAATAGTCGACCTTCTAAATGCAACAAAAGTAACAACCAACACGTTCCAGCAGTTGAAGAAATCTCAGACGGTTTACTCCTAGTAAATCAGTTTCATGGGAACATAAGTATTGAAGGCGAAACGCGTATCATCGTCGGGACGTTCCTAATCAAATACCACAACGCTTCAATCAACATCAACAATAGGAGATTCTCATCAAAAACGAAGCCTACACTTCACGTGCTACCAGCAATCCTACAGCCGAGTCCTCAGGAAAAACAATTCAATAGGATACTATCCCTACCAATGTTAAATCAAGTTTACATCAATAACACCAAAAACTTAGAATCTTTTCAGATAGAAAAATCTATTCACCAATATTCCACCTACGGCCTACTAATAATACTAATCGCTGGTCTCACCATCCTATTGCTGCTGAAACACAAAAAGAAAACTTTAAAGCTGGTCAACACCATCGACATCAATCAACAGGAGACTGAAGAGCCTACACCGAATAACACTTACGCAGAACCTCAAAGAATCCGGATCAGGGTTCAGGACTAGAAGCAATAATAACTCTATCAAATGAGGACATTTGGACCTAAGAGGGGAAGAGTTAACAACATAAATCCAACACGCGCATCCGTCACGCGGATCCAACACGCGCGTGAAAATTATGCGCGATCAAATAATTCCAGCATTCTGGAAACGCGAAATATGAACCCTTTCTTCCGTTCAAAACCTTTTCGGCCAGACAGTTCCCACGGGCAAAATTTAGTTGTAAGCAAAATTCAATAATAAAAATTATCATAATTTCGGAAAGCAACTCAGTCGCGATTTAGATTAAAACCAAGCATGTTGATGCAAGAAAATAAAGTTCAGTTTTAAACCAATCTGAGTCTTTAATTTATTAACTTATATAAATACAAACGCAGACGAATTATTCCGTATCGAAGTTAATACCGATATTTTATTACGAATGATTCCATTAGAAAAAGACGAAAGCGTTAAGAAAACATTGGCTATCACAAGGGGCATGGCAAAGAGCAATATAAGAAGAAATAAAACTGACGACAGCATAAAACAAGATGCATATCTTCCAAGAAAGCCTGATCAACTTCATATTTGGCATTGTACATTTTTATTTGATATCAGAAACGTCAATAAACGAGAAGTTTACATACCGCGGATAGAAATGGATAAACTCAGGAGTAAATATGATAAAGATAATAAAATTTATAACGCTAGCAAATCTTCATATTGAAATAGTTCATACGAAAAAGGAAATGAAAGTATACTGTCATAGTGATAATGATCTCAGCGAATCCGTTCCCGAAGAAAAGAAGCTATCAGTATCTGTGAGAGAAAGTTACATCGATAATGACCTCAGCGAATCCGCTCCTGAAGAAAAGAGGAAATCTACTTTGAGGCACAAATTCCATAGCAGTAGTCCCGATAGAATTCTAGAATTCATCATGAAAAAGCTGATCGAAGCAACAAATAATTGGGAGATCAATGAATTAGCATTGGCCAACAATGACGATATACCATATTTGAATGTGCACACAAGGAAGATTTCAATAAAGTTTGTTCCAATTTGCAATAAAATGATAATAAGCGCGCAAAGATAAAAATATTAATATACAGCCCCCCCCAAACCAATTAAGGACAAAGCCAAACAAAAAGAACTAATGATTGAATACCATGAATCACCTCATGGAGTACACCTAGGAATCAGGAAGACAGTACTAAAATAAAAACAAAGATACTGTTGGAAAGGTATGAGTTTGGTAAGGAAATACACCAATAACTCTGGAAACTGCTTAAAAAGTAAACAAGCTAAACACACCAAAGAAAAAATGATACATACGGACAAACCGTCAACCACATTTGAAACCATATAGACACAATGAGCCAATTGAGAATATCGAACCATTTCAGATATATTCTAACAATGCAGTGTGAACTGTCAAAATTCGTTATAGCTGTACCTATTGCATCTAAAGAAGCTAAAACTGTAGCTTAAACCTTAGTTACAGAATTCGTCATGAAATACAGAGCACAGAGTTTACGAATGAGTTTATGAAAGAACTTTACAGCATTCTTAGAATCAAACAAGTATTCTCAACACCGTATCACCACGAAACACTCGCTATAAATGATATTAAATGAATTTATGCTATCATTTGCTGAAGACGATGAATGGAATAGTAGGTTACCCTACTACACGTTCGCGTATAATACGTCACCAAACTTTTATACCGGCTACACACAATATGAACTCGTGTTTGGAAAATTCAAACAAAAAAAATTAGAAATACAGATAAAATTTTTAACTTAGAAAATTATGTAAATGAATTTAAAATAAGAAAGAAACAAACGCTTTGTGAGGCAAAAGAAAGAATAGATGATGTTGAGTCAAAAAGATTATGGAAAAATGAATCCTGTAACCCTTTAACGATTCATGTAGGAGATAATGTATTAGTAAGAATAGATAATAGAAGGGAAACAGAAAAACCATATAAAATTGTAGGAAGAAGTGGAGTAAACTACATTATAGATATAAATGGCAATTTAAAAGAATACCACAATGACCATGTTAAATATTGCATTTTGAAAGGCGGCCTGCCTGAGTGCATATACTCAAAGGGGTAATAGTGCTTGTTCTTGTAACTTGTGCTGCGAGGCCTGACCGGCGGTTATGCTTTCTGGTACCACGGGCGTGCCCAGAAGCTCCATCTGGGAGTAATATTTGATGGAATCGCTCTCTTCGAGGGTACCAAAAAGATTTCTAGGGTCTTTCCCGAGAATGTTAAGGAGGGCGCTCGGTTTTCTAGAACGGGTTAGTAATAGTTCGTTTCTTTTTTCTATTTGGTTCTTAAGATGAACTTATTGAGTTATAGTATTTTACGAGTATGGGTGTGAATACAAGTATATTTCTTGGGCCTTAAAAATCAATGTTCTCACGCTGGTGAATTCAGCATGGAATTTGGTCAGGTTGTGGAATATGATGATTTTCCATTCGTTGGAGTAACGTTTAGCCCTACCGCATTCTTCCAAGAATATCCCGGCATTGAATATCCCATTGGTGTCATCGTGAATCCTGGACTGGCGGAATACGCGGCCGACGTAACCAACGCGAATAGGAAGATAATGGTAATCCTGGAAGGGTAAGGAGACACTTGAAGTTCGATTTCCGTTTCACGTCTTGCTCAGGACGATGGAAAACATTCGACCTTTGTTCAGTGCAGGTAGAGGAGTGAGAGAGAGGAAAAGGAATAAAGAAAAAAAATAATTTCTTTGAGCGGCGACACGTCTCTAGGATAGGAGACCAGGGGCATCAAAAGCTTAAACAACATATAAGAGGAACGCAAAATATTCTGACAGTAGTACTCAAGACACAACAAGTGGACGGAGAAGGATAGGAAGGAAAAAAGAGGAAAAAAAACACAAACAAGTGTGAAGTAATTCTTGACATAGATGCAATGACTGCGATTCTATTATGCGTTCTTTTCGCTAAGGAGCCATCAAAGAATTCATGTAACACTCCGGGGCAGGAGATAATAAATGCTTGATTATAAAAAAAGTCAGGGGCAAACATTTAAATTGGAATCGAATTTTGAACAAACAAAAAAAACCGAAAGGCGTAGTCAAAGTCCGCACCGTAGATTTTCCGTGAAAACTTCGGGATACAAGTATGATAAGTGTTTCCCATGAGCATGTTCTTAAATCAATCTCTTTAATGCAATGGTTGCATAGCGTAGTACGGTGACAGAATAGATAAATCACAAGTTTTTCATTTCATATTTAACGCCGTTTTTTCATTTCTTCTTCGATGTTGCCGTAGCCCTGACACCTGATCGGCACTGGGTATTTTAGGTTGCTAAAATTTGTATTGATGCAAGCTTTCTCCGATTTGAGTTTTTCGCAATTCGATGCATATCTACGACTCGTATGAGGCGATATCATTAACTTCTTTTCCATTTTCCAATTCATACCAATTTTTGATTATATTTGGGCCAATTATTGTTATTGTTACTTCAGGTCCTGAAATCTACTTCCAAATCCTTTATACTACAAATCAACGTCCTGGTTAAACGTCTTCTCACGCTGCACTCATAAATAACTTAACACAACGATAATTAACAACAATCCTGCGTCGGCGCTTACACTCGCCCGATGACGTCACGGGCAAAACAAACGCTACACGAGAAACACGTACAAGAATGCTCTATGCAGAGGGGCCTTGATCTTTGTTATCGCATAATGAGCGTCGTAGTTATCAGCGATTGAATTATGACTGTATATTTTACCGCAAGAAAGTTTGACTGCGATTAGACGAGGCGATTCTCTTGCCTAGTAGACTGCCGAGGACTCTTTCCTCGGGTAGAGGAAATCTTGGATTTTTAT
This sequence comes from Chrysops caecutiens, assembly GCA_963971475.1. NCBI lineage: Eukaryota > Metazoa > Arthropoda > Insecta > Diptera > Tabanidae > Chrysops > Chrysops caecutiens. The sequence continues at coordinate 54,850,305 of OZ020567.1, read as the reverse complement.
TAGGCGTATTCAAAAATTGAGCTGGTTCTCTTTTCTTTCAAAAAGGATTTATTGATCTTCAAAAGGCTTACAAATATGGAAAGTATTTAAAGTTTTAATTTAAATTTTCTTATATAGAAAGGCATCTTATATCTTACATTCTTATAATGAAAACGCTTTGGACTCATGGTTGCACAAATTTTCTTTCCTTGTATTCGTTGTTTCCTTCTTCTTGCTTTTTGTTCGTGCTGTTTTCGGTGTGGACGCTTCGGTCCCTGGACTTGTGGGCAGGGTTGGAGCCCCAAAAAATGTTATTATGTTGGGGTTAATTTATACTCGCCTGGAGCAAAGGCCCTTCTCACTTTCACTTACTGATTTATATTTTATTTATTAATAAATACTTATTTAACTTTTTTTTATTATATTTCATTATTTTGTATTAATAATATCTATTATTATTTAAAATAAATATTTATTTTTTATTTTTGGAATCTGGACGGAAAGATCCCACCGCCGCCACCAAATTGTTTAACTCTTTTATTCGAGTTGGGACCGGGCAGATCTTTGCGACAGAAGTTCACCTGCCCTTTCAGTCCAATGTTAACATCAGGATTATATTTGAATTAATGTTTTATTATATTCATTTTATGATAAAATTATCACAATTTTAGTGTTGTAACCTAGGCTTTAACTGCAAGACAAGTTTACTCGCCAGTCTGTTTAGGTACATCCGGTCAGTGGATGATTAGCTGTCATATGCACATGCCACTACTCTTTAATGGCTCATGAGTGACGAAACATTTTTTTTTTGGTCATCTGAGTGCCAGGGTGCACAGCTCGGGGACACTGAGTTTTCACCATTGTATCCCCATTCCCCCGGCTCTTACTCAGACGTGCAGCAATCCCCAGTGCCTTGAAGAACGCATGTAGGTTGTTCTCTCTCACCTCCTTGAATAACTCTGAATCGAGGATCTCTCTGCCCGATAGTTCATCAGGCTCGGGCATTTGCAGAGGAAGTGTCTAGGTGCTTCTTCCCTCGCAACACAGCATCCGCACAGGTTGTCATGGCCCTGTGCCTTATGGGTATAACAGCGTAGGCCACAGCGCCCTGTTGAAATTATTCCCAGGACGTTTCGTGCTCTGCGTCTATCATGTTTGGTGATCACTTTCGCCCAGCCGGTAAAATAGTTTCACAGCAGCTGTTTCGACCACCTTTATCCAGAGGATTTCTCCCAAGTCTCCCACGTTTCTCTGTCGATGGTTTGTAGAATGATGTTGCAACCTTACTGGTATGGGATTCCCACCTCTATTTCCGGTTGTTCGTCCGACTCCGTTCCCCTTTTCGCGAGTATGTCCGCTCTTTTATTACCTTTGTAGCCTGAGTGACCTAGTATCCAGGTAATGATGACTGTGTTATTTCTGGCTAGTGCATTAAGAGTTTCGTTTGCCTCCTTAACTAGCTTAAGCTTGGTGCTGGGGTTTTCCAGCGCCTTTATGCAGGGTTGACTGTCGGTATAGATGCGTATGCATCATCCCTCAACATCACCTCATACCAGTTCGCCAGCACATTTTACCACCGCAGAAATCCCTGTTTGGAAGACAGTACTGTATCTCTTCAGACTAAACGAGCCATCGTCCACTCGCCTGGGTTCAGCTATTCCGAATCCACTGCCCAGGTCATTCTTGGAGCCATCTATAAATCAGATGTCTCCATACCCGGGGCCTTGTTTACTCACCCAGTCCTCCCTGTTGAGAATAAGCGTTTTATATCGCTGCTCAAACACCATGGTGCTGTTTATTCTATCTTGTGGTGTGTCAAAAATCGCCCCCCAGCATAGTTGTCCGGATGGATGCTTGCCCGATTCCATTTCTCACCCATTCGCTGCCACATAGGAGGTCCTTACAGAACTCTTTCGCTTCAGGGATGACTTCTCCCATGGCCCTGATGGAATTTCTGCTATCATATTAAAAAGATGTGCGTCCCTTCTTGCTGGACCGTTATCGCGGTTGTTCAATGTATCTATTGAGTCGGGTATATTTCCCGACTGTTGGAAGACTGGATTCCTGGTCCCGGTCTTCAAAAAGGGACCCAAGATAGAAGCATCTAATTATAGGCCTATCGCCAAACTATCTGCTATCCGTAAAATCTTTGAGAAAATACTAGTTGGCAAACTGTATCCCATCCTTGCATCCTCCAACTCTTCCAATCAGCACGGCTTCCTTAAAGGTCGATCTACCACAACTAACCTTGTGCAGTTCATTTCCCTTACTTAAATGCTCTAGAGCGTGGTGAAGTAGTCGAGCCCAAATTCACTGACATTAGTAAGGTCTTCGAGTGCATTCCTCATAACCTTATAAGCTTAAACTGGTTGGCTGCCCTGATTCCTTCCTGAGGTGCATCGGTCCCTAGCTGCATAATAGAACATACCGTGTTCGCTTCAGAGCTTCGCTCTCACAAAGCTTTACCGCTACTTCCGGCGTTCCCCAGGGCAGTCATATTGGTTCATTACTATTTATCATCGCTACTAACGACCTATCCAGCATTATTTTGAACTCCTCTTTACTCTCCTATGTGGATGCAACCAAGTTGTACAAAAATATTGTCCGTTCTTCTGACAATCATGACCTACAGCATGATCTCAATCGCCTCTCGCTGTGGTGCTCCAAAAGCATCCTTGTCCTGAACGTCTCTAAGTGTGAGGATGTTTGCTTCAACCGCAAACGCAACTATACTCGCAACATATTTTCAATCAACGGCTCTTCGGTGAGGTCGGTGAGCTGTGTCCTGAATCTGGAGTCCTCCTTGACTCGAAACTAAACTTCAATGACCACGTTAACCACATAATCCGGAGAGCAGGTGTCATGTTGGGGCTTATTTCAAGGTGGTCTAGGGAGTTCTCTGACCCCTACGTTTATAAAATCCTTTTCAGTTCCCTTGTCCGACCCATACTTGAGTACGCCTCTCAAGTCGGGTCTCATTACCACAAAATCCTTATCGGTAGAATCGAGGCCATTTAGAAGCGTTTCCTGCGTCTCCCTTTTGCCTACTTTGGTCCAATCCTTTCCACCTCCCTCCTTATGCGGATCGTCTAAAGCTCATTAATTTGCAATCTCTCTCATGACTTCGTGTCATGGGCCATTTATCTTTCGTCCATGGCATCACCCAGGGAAGTATTGTAGCCCTAGACATCCGCAGTCAGTGTGTTCAACGTTCCCATGGCAGATCCCTCACAGCTTCCGAACATTTCATCATCAGCTACCACCACACCGACTTTGGTTGGATGAAGCCCATTACGCGAATGCTGAAGGTGTATAACCAGGCTACCCCCCCCCCTTTTCAAGCCGCGTGTGGTAATACCTATGCACGATCTGTGTTCCGCTCCTTGGCCAATCGCATGTCATAGTTTTCCTACTCTTACCGAACCTACATTCCCCGACCCGACTGGTCATAGTGTCAGGACTTGGACTTGTTTTATTGTTCCTCAATTTATTTTCAGTTATCTGACTTTCAAAAAAGTACAGTAGGCCCGCCGTATCCGCGGTTTTACTTGTCCGCGGTTGGTCTTTGACGAAATTGGTTTCCAATTCTTTTCATATTCTTTGTTTTAACAACAAAACAACTGCAGCTAATTGCGCCGTTTCCATTTAAAGGCAGACTTTTCCTTATCGATAGAAAAATGTGGCGCAATTCGAAGATAATTAATGAAAGGACTCGATGAGACCGTCTAGCCATCTCATATCTAGAATTGATTAGGGCCTGGATTGAATGGTTTCTAAACATCCCCAATGCGCAAAATTCGTCAGTCTTCCATCTAATTCCAACGAGTTATAGTGTTTCGATAGTTTCCCTTATAAATTTGCAAATATTTTGATCCAGAATGACCTCAAAACGAAGCATTAATGATCCTTCTTCAAATAAAAGACGGCGTATAGTGCTTAGCATCGAGGAGAAAGTAAAAATATTAGATTTGATTGAAAGAAAGAATAAATCTTTTGACGAGGTTGGCCGTTTGTATGGTAAAAATGAATCTTCCATTAGGGCAATCGCTAAAAACAGGGCCAAAATTCGTTCTTCTTTCACTGTAACGCCTCATACCTCGAAATATGTGGCAACAGTGCGAGACACTGTTTTAATGAAAGAGGAAAAAGCGCTTAATTTTTGGATAGAGGACATGACCAGAAAGAAGATGCCTATGAGTGGTAATATTTTACGGCAGAAAGCGTTGTGCCTTTTTGACGACTTGAAGGGTGAAACAAGTGAGAAGAGCTCCTTTACCGCAAGCAAAGGCTGGCTACATAAATTTAAGATGAGATTCAATCTCAAAAATTTAAAAATAACAGGAGAATCTGCATCTGCAGATGAAGCTGCAGCCAGAAACTTTCCCATTGAATTTAATAAACTCATAAAGGACGGAGATTATGATCCTAAACAAGTGTTCAATTGCGATGAAACCGGCTTGTTTTGGAAGAAAATCCCCGAGCGAACCTACATACATAAAACCGCTAAACAGGCTCCAGGTTTTAAAACTTTCAAGGACCGTTTCACAGTGACACTGTGCTGTAATGCTGGATGATTAAGCCTGGAGTCGTTTATAAATCGAAAAATCCGCGAGCGCTGCATTTGGCAACACAATTCCAAGGCCTGGGTAACCGCAGTCATATTTCAGGAATGGTTTAAACATTGTCTTATTCCTGAAATTAAAAAATACCGGGAGGGACAGAAATTGCCTTTCAAAGTTATATTAGTCATTGACAACGCTCCAGGTCATCCGCGTTCTCTCATGAATGAAAATGAAGACGTAAAGGTAGTTTTTTTGCCTCCAAATACGACTGCACTCTTACAACCGCTTGACCAAGGTATCATTCGAGCCGTGAAGGCGACATATACACGTCACATGTTCGAAATGCTCCTTGAATCCATTCAGGTAGAACCAGAGTGTAAAGCCATGGACTGCTGGAAATCTTTCAACATTGCCGATGCCATAATATTCATCAAAGGAGCACTTGACGATTTGAAGCCACAGACTGTTATTTCTTGCTGGAAATCATTGTGGAATCAAAATCTGAAGGAAACCTCAAATTCGTCGGTTGTAGAAGTTGAATTTGACAAAATAATTGCATTAGCAGGAGAGGTTGGTGGTGAAAGTTTAAACGATCTAAAAGTGAGTGATTTGAATAGTATGATTGGTCCAAATGAAGAAATGTCTAATGAGGAATTAGAGGAGCTTGTTGCATCTTCAACAGAAGAAGAAGAAGATGAGGGAGAAGAGGAAGAAATATCTAACTGGACACTGGAGAAATTTGGAGAAGTTTTTAATATTGTACAGAATTTAAAAGAAAAAATTGTGGAGCTTGATCCAGTAATGGAAAGAAGCTTTAAAGTGACCCGTTTGATAACACAAGCTGTCGAACCTCTCCAACAATGCTTCAACGACTTAAAAAGGCAGAAAAAACAACCTCCAATAACGATATATTTCCGAAGTGAACATAAAAGGAGTCCCGTCAGGAGTCAGGAGAACAAACCGTCAACATCATCAAATTAATTTCATTGTTCATGTAATTTTTCATTACATATTACATGTTTGTACATATTTTCTATACTATCCATACCCTTATTTGATTAATTGAGCTTAACGAAAAATGTAAATATATAAAACTTTATAGTTTAAGTTGTTTTTCGCTCAAAATCATGGAGTTTCCTATTATCCGCGGAATGTTTTTGTTTATTTTTTGTGTTTTCAATTCTCTACCATTGTATTAACTTGTACTAAGTTAAATAAATAAATAAATAAGTAAATAAATATCAGTCTATAAGCAGACCTTGCCGCAACCAGCTTAACGTCTACGTCAATGCTCTCGACGTCCAGTATCATCCTGATGGCAGCCGTGGGTGTGCTTCTTTTCAACCCGAAAATTCCTTGAAGTGAGTCAAGCATTCCGCAAGATCACTCGTCTACGTTCCCCGAGTTATGTCCTCCCACTCCAACGAGTTATGTCCTCCACCCATTTGGCCATATCCAACCCTATGTTCTGCGGGCGGACAAACATCCAGAAGTCCGCAGCTTTCTCTACTGCCGTCGGAAGATTAACGAACACCTTCTTGGTCCTCATCTCCTCCGGTGGTACTACCCAAACTGCTGAGTACCTTTGCCCCTTGCCCTACTCGAGCTTCGGGTTCTCCGCCGTGCCTTACAGTGACTCCTTACCCTCACATATAAAAACCATGGTTGCTTTCCTGGGGATGGATTCCAGAAATCAGGGTACAGAAGCCCCCTCCTCAATCGCAATGATCTCGTCCACGACGGCATTTTTGATCGCCTTGCAAACCGCGGTCGGCATTTCCCCTCCAAAGTATTGCCCACGAGTGAGGAATACCCTCGGTGCGTTGGAAGCCACCGCCGCGTAACTCGCACCCAACTTCGGTCTTTTCAGCAGTTTATCGTCCTGCTCAGGGCTTGTGGAAGCATTCCTCTTCCCGGCCTAGCTTCCTTGAGCACAGGTTGAGAGGGTGATGTTGGTTGTAGCTCGTCTCTCGTTCTTCCACCTCTGCTTTCTGGCTTCGCCTATCTTGGGAAGCGGGTTTCCTTCCTCCAGCGTATTGTCGTCCTTTGAGCTCCGCTCATGCCATGGTGCGAGCCCTTTGCATTGTCGGTTTGCATGCATGTCGGTCGGGGGTGAGAGGTCCCAGGGGTCAGTGCCTGTCGTTTGCCACCATTCCTGGTGCCTTCGTTTCTTGTGCCGAAGAGGTCCCAAGGGTCGGTTCGGAGCCCGAAATTCTCGGTGCCTCCGTTTCTTGTGTGTTTTGTGTTTTTAGCTTAGTCTTATTCATGTTTGGTACCACGAATAGTGCGGATTAAAAGTCCATTCGCCATTGGCCGCCACTAGCGAGAAAGACTTGGCTACGACGGGACTTATCCTTGTGTCCCGAAGGGAACCGTTAATGACACAGCACCCCCTGTGCCACGCATCTTTCGGCACGGTTACTCACATTTTTGATTGGGTGGACAGCTTCGTAGTTCCATGAGATTTGGCATCTCGTATAAAGATCCCTACACTTCCGAGACAGCCCCCATGCGAAGGTTCCACACCAACGACAAGGTCATGTAGTCCCTAGTGGCAGGAGTGACGGACATACCATTGTTAGGCGAGTACAATTTTTATTGGTTTTTCTTTTTATTTTTCGACTAATTATTTTAAGGGTTTGCGTTGGACACTTGATTCCCTTCTTTTAAATTTTTTGTCCGGATAGGGTTGCAGACCATATATTAAAAATATTTGTTTATGTTTAGATAAGACGTCTCTCGCGGTTTTATCTTACATTCACTGTAGGCCCGAGGAATTTATAGACCACTTATCCGTTAAAGAACCGATAAATAATCTTTCTCTTTTACCCAAATCTAGGCTTAAGTGAAAAATCCAATTTAGTCAGTTACGATATTTTCAGAGATTTAGTAGGACAATTTCAGTGGTCTTGTGTTCGTTGTAAAATTGTAAAATCTAAAATCTAATCGTTGTAATCATTGTAAAGTTATTTGCACAGTAAAAGTAATTTTATTTACAAACTACAGGTGACCTAAGAAATATATAGGGTGGGTGGATAAGTTCCCTTATACACACATTTTACATGGAATTTCCATTTACGTTTTATTGGTGTATATGTCTATAATGTGAGTGCGATCGTGTATTTTGGGGTACCGAGGTAGGTCCGGGTATTTATTGAAAAGGCGGTAAGTCCGCTGTGCTATGGTAAGTCCGGGCACATATAAATGCGGTCCGCCCGCTTGAAGATAGGTCATGGTTTGTCCAGACCTCCTGGGTGAAGTTTATATTGGAGTGATTGATGCCCACAGCGTGAAAAAAGAAGCCACTAACCCCACTGAGTATGCGTTTATACTCAAAACCCGTTTTTTTATATTTCAGGTGAGCACACTCGCGCTACGACGCGAAAGTACATAAAATCAATTGTTCTGTTTTTTTTTTGAAATTTAAAATTTGTGTTTTAACGAAAAAGAATCTTAAATAATAAAAGTGCTTAGATTTTGAATATGTTCTTTTAATGTGAATACAATGTATATAACATTATATAGCTCATATTTGTAACTTGTATTATTAAGTAATTGACTAATACAACATTACAATCACAACATATTGGCGACGACGATAAGTGGAAATTCAATTGAAATGAACGCGGAAGAAGCGAAGTTATTATACCAGCACCAACAAGAATGGATGGAAAAAAATTCTGGAGAAGGTGATTATAAGTACTCCATCGACATCCAGTGCAATTCCGAAATTTCATCAATGACATCAATGAGGCACTGCAGAAACAGTTTGGGACCAACAACGTGAGTACATACAAATATAAAAACAAAGTAAGCAAACTGAAAGGTCATTTTCAAAACAAAGTACATATATTGGCATCGAGATGTACATTTTTGCAGCAAAAAATTATGCCTGGACAATCATATGCTGATTGGATCGCAGAATTGAAAGGTCTGACGTGGGACTGTAACTTCATATGCACCAAAGAAGACTGTAATACATCGTTTACTGACAGCATGATCAGAGATATGATTTTATTTCACACTCCACATAATCAAGTACGAATAGCTGCAACATAGAGAAACAATCCAAGCCAGGATGAGATCAAAGACATCGTGACGGCGTATGCGCCGACCCAAATGGCATCAGCAATAGAGATGTAGCAAACGAGTAGTATTCGTTACCGAGTACCGAATAGTCACTATGATTCCGAGTATCCAATGAGTACTCGCGAATACTACTCGTTACCGACTACTTTCTCTCTTACAAGAAAGAGAGATGAGTGACGGTACGTATTCGTGTGAGCGATTCGCTATCAGTGTGCGTTGATAGCAGATCGCTCTCTCAATCACGTCTAGGAATGATTGAGAATGAATGTAAATTCATGAACAACGGTTTCGTGTGCGAGAGAATGTGTGAATGGGAATATGAGAATGTGAGAGAGACAGGAACGGGTCGAAATAAAACGAGTACTCGCGGATACTCGCGGATACTTTTATATGGGAATTTCCATATAAAGATTCGACTGCTCATGTAACGAATAGGGATCCGGATACCCATTGGGTAGTATTCGTTTCATTTTTTCGAGTACTTTGGTATGGAAATTTTCATACAAAGATTCGGCTGCTCTGGTAACGAATAGTGATCCGGATACTCATTGGGTAGTATTCGTTTCCTTGGGTATTTTCGGATTTTTGCATGGAAGTTATATAAAAATCAAGCGGGAATTCCGAAATAAAGAATTTTGTAATGAAATAATGACAATGAACTTCCCCGTTTTCGTAAGATTACAAAATTTGTTTAAATTGAAATTTATGTAGAAATTAAATGATGGTTTCATATTGTAAAATGATGGTTTCATTTTGGAAAATGAAATTCATTGGTGGACAATTTTTTTGTTTTTTTTGCTCGCTTTGTGGGAATCAGTAACAATGATGCGAATACAACGAATACTCGGTCATCAAGTAACGAATACATTTGATTACTCAGTTTTGAGTTGTTTTTACACCTCTAATCAGCAATATTTATTTATAAAATCAACTTAAATTCAAGTGAAATATAGAAGCAATATTTAGAACAATGTCATAGGTAATCATGGACTTTTATTGAATTAATTTCACGTTTACATAAGGATACGAACATATTCAAACCAACAAACAACAACAACAATCAACAACAAACAATAAACAGTGTTTTTGGAAAATCCATCAATTGTTCTTAATATATTAATAGTGAAAATTCAGTGCGTGCATTAGGAGAAATTCAAATGCAGTTATTCTGAAAAAGTGCAACTAGTGGCAAAAAATGATTTTGGGAAAAATTTTGAAAATGTTTGAACTGGATTAACTTGATTTTTTTAGTTTGTGGAAAATATATAACAATTTTCATGTTACTTTGATGCGACTTTCATTTAACAAAAGTTAATGCGATGATAAATTCTATAAACAATTTGAAAATTTTGTATTAAATTGAAAGAGTGAATTATTTTCTAAACAAATTTACCACAATTTCAAGTACGATATTATTATTCCACTTTGGCAAAAATTTTCAATAAACAATGGGGTCTATTCTGGCTAAATTTGCTAAATAGCAGACTTTTCAGCTACAAGCGATAGCAGATTTGGCTCGTAGCAGAGTTTCGATAAGTTGGTATTCTGGCTACCAACTATTTTCGAATCTGCTACGAACTGAATTTCGCAAATTATAATAATAATAATAATAATAAGCCCGTGATCCTGAACTCTCGTAGTTTTGGTGTTTCTGTGTTCATATGATGTCTCTGAGTTCAGTGTGTCTCTTGACATAGGCCTCCTCCAACATCTTCCAATGTAATCTGTCTCGCGCAACTCTTCTCCAGTTTGGCCCCGCTGTGAGTTTCAATTCATCTTCCCATCTTTTTTCTGTCTCCCTCTGTCTCTTTTCCCATCCCTAGGATACCAGTTTGTTATGATTCTGCTCCATTTCTCTTTGGTACTACGCAGCATATGTCCTGTCCATCTCCATTTTAGTTGATCTATCTTTGTAAGAATATCTGTAGCTTTTGTTTTGCTTCTTATATAGGTGTTTCTTTTTCTGTCATGTTTCTTGATACCTATCCAGCTTCTTTCCATGGCTCTTTGACAAGACTCTAGCATGTTTCTGTGATGTTTTGTGAGTGACCAGGTTTCGCATCCATATGTGATGCACGGGAGAATGGAGGTGTTGAAGACTTTTGTCTTGATGCTGGTACTAAGCTCAGTTGATTTCATAATTTCCTTTAGGGACCAGTATCTTTTCCAACCATTTGCTATTCGGCTCTTGATTTCTTTCGTGGTTTGGTCCGTATGTGACATAATCTGTCCCAAATAGATATATTCGTCCACATATTCAAAAAGTTGATTGTTGATTTTAATTTCATATTTGTCCGAGTTTGTTAGTAACTTTGTTTTGTTTATATTTATCGACAGGCCAACTTTGTCACTTTCTCTAACTAGGTCCTGGATCATTTTTCCTAGATTCAATGGATTTTCTTCGAGCAAGACAATATCGTCTGCAAATCTTAGGTTGTTTAGCTTTCGTCCATCTATACATAGTCCAAATTTACTCCAGTTCAGCTGTCGGAATGTATTTTCCAAAACTGCTGAGAACAGCTTGGGGGAGAGCGGGTCACCTTGCCTGACACCTCTTTTTATTTGAAATACCTCGCCCAAGGATTCTAGCTGTATTTTTGCTTTACACTTGGAGTAAATGTTTTGGATTATATTTATGTATAGTGGAGGGATTCCCTGAATTTCGAGGCTTTCCCATATGGCTGCATGGCTTATGCTGTCAAATGCCTTGGAGAAGTCGATAAAAGCCATATACAGAGGTTTATTGTACTCATCATATTTCTCCATAATCTGCTTTAATGTATGTATATGGTCTGTCGTGGAAAAGCCTTTCCTAAATCCAGCTTGCTCCATGGGTTGACTTTCATCTAGAGTAGTACTAACTCGATCCAGAATGATCTTGGAGAATATCTTGTAGATGTTGGACATCAGACTTATTGGTCTGTAATTCCCAATATCGTCCTTTTGGCCTTTCTTGTAAATAAGGATTATATGCGATGTTTCCCATTGTTCTGGGATATATCCTGATGTCAGAATATCATTGAAGATTTTCGTTAGGATGGGAGTCAGTTCTTCTACAGAACCTTTCAGTGTCTCGTTAGTAATCTTGTCAGGGCCTGGTGCTTTGTCTAGTTTTTGGCTTAGTATTGCTTTTCTAACTTCGCTAGGTAGAATTTCAGGTTCTGCATTTGATAACGACGGATCATAGTCCAACCATTTTTGATTCTGATTCACTTGCATGTTGCTGTCTTGATTGGAGTAGAGATTACGGTAGAACTTAGTGGCTAGATTATTTATATCTTTCCTGTTGGTAATAGTTTTTTGATTGTTTTTCAGCTTCGGGATCCATTGGTTGGCTTCACGAAGTCCCTTTAGAGCCTTCCTGGTTCCTCCTGTTTTCATTATATGTTTTTCTAGTGTTTGCAATCTCCTAACTTTCCTGTCTTTTCTGATGGCTTCTTTGATTTTCTTACTTAGATCTGTAATGCTTTGGATGTTTTGTTTCTTCGTTTTACAGCCGAATAATCTTTTCCTTTTATTTATGAGTTCTAGCGTTGCATCACTCAGTTTAAATTTGTTTTTTGCTACTCTTTCGTTATTTCGACATGTAAGTTTTGCTTGTAGATTGTTGTAGCTTGTCCTTACATCTATTGTGTCGGATTTGAGAGTTTCTCTACTAAGTTTAACTAAAGAATAAGCTGATGCTTTATACGATTCTGGCCGGTATGTGGTTCCTGGAAGTGCGAATCTTTTATTCCCTTTCGGAGGTGTAGTCCTGACGGATGATCTCACCATGCGGTGATCTGTATCTGTATCGAAGTTTAATTTTGCAAATTACTTTTAGCCAAATCTGCTATCTCTGACGGTTGAAAGTGTAAACAAAAACTTAAAATGTAATAAACTATAAGATTAAATGCCTTTTTGGCGTGAAAAATGTGTTAATAAGTAAAAAATTTGTTTTAAATTCATAAATTAAGAGACACTGTTGATAAATATTTAATGAAAGACAACAGTTTTCTGGTTTGGATTTTGGTAAAATACCCAAGTAAGTTTGTTTGTGCAACAAAATATTGAAGGATTAATTATTTTTAAGGAACTTTAAGAATATCTAGAGCATCAACTCAAGGAATTCACTCAATTTGATAGTACAGGCTTCAATATAAGCACGAAGATATTTAATTTGGGTATATTGAGTGAAAGATTTGGCCAATTCGTAATCACCAAAACAGAGGGGGCCTCTTTGGATTGTGGAAAAGACGACAGCATAAGGACTACCGCAAAAACAAAGTGATCTGATTATGTTTTTGGAATGCAAAGAACATAAACTGAGTCGGGTTATATCATGATATTCCGCAAAATTACCACCTCAAACCAGAACCATAAAAAAATGAAGAGACTATTTGATACTACATATATGGATAAATTTGCTAAAAATACTATACTAATACTATATATTTCACAAAAATAGTTATTGATATTTGAAAATAAATAACTTTGGAAGAAAAATCAAGTCATATTATGGACATAGTGTTCGTCACGAAGTGGATGCCGACGGATTCTGGTTCTGGTAAAATCTGCAAATTTAACAAAATACATTAAATTTTATCATTTAGGTATGAACTTATATACTTTTCTTTATGGGATAGCAGAAAACTTTATCATAAAGGCAGCTAAATCTGAGGCTGCTATGATAGCAGATTTTTAACAGAATTATAGCAGATTTTTCTACTATTTTTACACCCACAATAGCAATTTAAGTCACTTTCGTTAAGTTACGAAAGGCAACAACAATGCAAAGGGAAATAGCAGATTGTCAAAATAGCAGAATCTGCTATGACCGGCCAGAATAGACCCCATTATCTCAATATCAAGTGCAAGATCACAAATATCTCAGCGAGCAACATTCATTGCTTAAATCGGAGGATATTAACAAGTAGAATTGAAGAACATTAGTTGAAGAACGAAAAATTCATCACAGAAGGAGATCATTTTCAATTTAGAAGTTAATTTAAATGTGTATTGGCTATAGCGAAATTCAAAAAGCAAAATATTTTCAAAAAAATACAAAATTTAAATTGATGTGACAATTTCAAGTGATTCTGACATTTGGAAAGGTAAAGATTTTCTCAGTTGAAGAACGAAAAATTCATCATAGAAGGAGAAAGCGGGAATTATTGCGGTTTTTTTGGAGAATATTATTCCCCCTTTGTCATTCTGGATTTGTGGATTTTCGGAGGAAACTGTTGTGCTTTCATCGTATTTTGACTGCCGAACTGACAGTGGACTTGCCAGGCTGGTTTATTATTTACTTTGAATTTCTCATCCAATCGTTAAACACATTCTTAGCCTTAAGAAGCATCATATACTTGTTTTTTACTTTGAATCTTTAATCCTACTGTTAATATTTTCTAAGCCTTTAGAATCTTTGTGGAACTAATTTACATAAAATAATCAAAGTCCTTAAACACGAAGTCGGATCAAGGAACATAGGAACTTTTTACTGTGACTAATTATGACGTTAATCTGTGGTGCTGCATCCTGCAATGATAGGTGTTCCGGTAGACTGTTGTCCTGCCATGGTCTGTGTGATGCCTATTTCCACCCTTAATGTGTGGGTTTTAATGGTGCGCTAGCTGACAAAGTCGAATCTAAAGACTCGGGTGTCTACTGGTATTGTCCGAAATGCCGTAAATTCACCCTAAACGCCCTATCATCTCGCCTCTTTGATATCGAATCTGAGCTGCGTAAACTAGGTAATAAATTAGCCGAATCATCCACCATCCAATCGGCAATCCTAGCGTTGGTTGTGTCCCTTAAGGATTTTATCCCTCCTCACACTGAGCTCCCTCAAATAACCCAGACCGTTTCGGAACCACCAACATCATCCATACAGAATAAATCAGTCAGAGTAACTAGATCCGGCAAATCAAACTCGTTACTACAACAAGATTCCTCCCTTATGACCTTCTCCCCTCTTCCATCCCCATCCCTTCCACCCAAGCCCGGTCCGGCGTACCTCAGTGGTATAGAGGAAGAGTTTGTGTCTGAGTCTGTGTCATCAAGGAATTCATCTGCTCCAAGACTTAAAATCACTGAAAAGCCCCTGCGTGTTACTAGCCCCGGTACTACTTCTGACTCTCTTACAATAACTCAACTATCAAACAACGTATCCCCCACCTCCCCCCCCACTGCTCCCGGCATTACCTGTGAAAACGCTATGGGATCCACGTCTGAGGGCCCCCTATTGACGCATCCTAGAACAGTCCCTAAGACCAAATCAATTTTTGGGACTGAGTTGATCCCCTCAACTCGGCCTGACGACATCATCAACCACATTGTGAATGTCACCGGTGTAGATGTAGTGAAAAATCGTATAAAAGTCTTCAAGCTCTCGGAGAGGAGATGCTCCTCGTTTAAGATCATCGTCCCTCCTGCCTTCTTTGATCTTCCCCTTAATAAATCTAACTGGCCTAAAGATGTCTTCCTAAAGGAATTTCTTCCCAGGGATAGGTCCACCAGAAATATTGTTGCAGATGACGAGGCCATAAATTCTCCCCCTTCACAGGGTGACTCCCTGCTGGCCAAAAACTTACCGCCCTCTCAATCTTCTACCAAAACGTGTGGGGTCTTCGTACCAAGACCCACTCCACTTTCTCATCCTCCCAAACACTACCCCATGACCTTATCTGCTTGACAGAAACGTGGCTCTGCTCAAATATACATGATCTTGAAGTCCTGGATCCCCATTTTATAACTTTTCGCAAAGACCGCTCCCATGGGGATCCAAACCGAGGCCGGGGAGTGTTAATAGCTGTGCGCTCCTCACTAAACGCTTCTCTAATCCCCACCCCATCTCAAGAACCACTCGAAATCGTCTCCCCTCGGTGAATGTTATTCTCCTCACATGCCACATCCCTCCTCGCTCAGATGATCACGTGTACCACCACCTCTCTGATCTACTCGACTCTCTTTCCGGTCTAACACCATGTACAGAGCATATACTTCTCCTAGGCGATTTTAACCTCCCCATGCTTGAATGGACTTTTGATCAGGAATCGGACTGTTCCCTAGCTGTAAACCCTTCCTCACCCTCTGAAGCTTCCTTCGTTGACCTGTCATCTCTTCATTGCTTGTCTCAGATCAATCCTATTAAAAACCGGTATAACCGGCAACTCGATCTCGTTCTATCAAATGATCCAACTAACGTACTTGTCTCCAACTGTTCGTTGGTACTCTGCAACGTCGACGCTCATCACACCCCCCCCCCCCCCCTCACCGTTTGCCTTTTCCACTCTCACCCTACTCTCGTTCCCCCAACAACCTCTCCCCATCGTCTTAACTCCCGAAAAACGAATTTCGACCTGCTTAACTCAACTCTTCGCAATACCTTTCGTTATATGAACTTTACGGGTAGTGATCTTTCCTCATATATCACCGTGTTTTACGAATCTCTGCTCCATGGTATCTCTATTTCCACTCCGACCTCTGCATCTCCTCCTCTCAACCCCTCTCCTCCTTGGTACACAAGAGAACTGAAATCTATGAGGAACAAGCGAAACTCCAACTGGAAACGTTTTATCGCTTCGGGCTTACCTGAGGACTATGACAATTTCGTAGCCTCATTTACCAACTTTGCATCCCATAGTAGGTTTCTTTAGAAAATTGAGAAAATTTACCCGTCCTTTGCTGCTATTATATCTCCACACCAGCATGGCTTTCTTTAGGGAATCTCATACAACTTATGTCTAATACAATAAATGCTCTTGAACGTAGCGGTCGAGGCTCTCTTTACGGATATGAGTAAAGCCTCTGACATTTCATTCCTCACAAACTCATAATTTTAAACCTAAAGCTGGCAAAATGCCCCGACTTTTTTCTCAGGTGGACCCAGTCCTACTTATCTCAGCGCACCTACAAGGTTTCTTTCCGGTCACAACTTTCTGCTAATATGCAAGCCACATCCGGTGTACCACAGGGTAGCCATATTGGTCCCCTTCTCTTCATCCTCGCGACAAATGACTCACACCGTGTTGTCTGGAATTCGGTTATTCTAAGCTACGACGATGACTCCAAGATTTTCAAGAAGGTGACTCATTCAACAGATCTTCTCGAACTCCAAGACGACGTTAACCGCCTTGCGGCATGGTGTTCTCAAAGTAACCTCTTGCTCAATGTCTCTAAGTGTCAACACGTCTGATTTAATCGAAAACCGTACCATTCACCTCACAATTTCCTGATTAATGGCTCCATCGTCGAACTCGTGAGCCTCGTACAAAATCTTGGTGTCTACCTTGACTGAAGGCTCGCTTTCCACGAGCACATTAACTATGTGATCCAGAAAGCACGTGGGGTTCTTGGTTTCATTACTATGTGGGCCAGGGAGTTTGAGGACCCGTATATATACAAAACCTTTTACATCTCCCTTGTTCGCCCTATAATGGAATACGCCACGCAGGTTTGGTCTTCGTACCACAAACTCCATATTGGGAGATTTGAGGGTGTTCAGAGACGCTTCCTTCGGTGTGCTCTGAAGAGTCTTCCGTGGTCAAATCCCCTCCTCCTCCCTCCATATGAAGACCGTTGGATCCTCATTGGCCTTCAATAACTCTCTTCTCGTAGGGTGTTTGTAGACCACTCTTTTCTGCATGGTGTGATCCAGGGAAATATCGTTACCCCCTATATTCTGGAGCATGCTAGGGTGCGATTCAGTGGGATGAACCTTAGAATGGGCGGCCTCCTCCAAATCCCTTTTCACCACACGGAATTTGGGCGGATGGAGCCCATCACACGCATGCTCAGGACTCACAACCGGGTTACCACTTTTTTGCAGTCGACGCAGGCAGACGACAAAAATAGTGATCTCATCCGCTCGTACATAGACACTATATGTAGGGATTAAGTCAAGGATCTCCTGGGGTCCTTGCTCCGACTTTAGTTTTTTTTTTTTTGACCATATTTCCTACCTATATTACTACTACTGTATTTGTATAATTCTCCTGCTTAAATGTCAATTTTATGTACTTCCATTCTAATTAACCTATTACATTGTTCTAAATATTGCTTCTGTATTTCACTTGTATTTAAGTTGATTTAATAAATTCATACTGAAAGGAACCAGTGTAGTGAGTAATACATGGTTAATCAACTAAATCAAAATAGTATCCACAAATCTATACGAGGAATTAGTAAGATAAAACACTCTTCTGCAAGGAGGTCATGTGCTGAGTGTTTCAAATACCACGACCGTAGTGAGCATAAGCGCATTAATTCTATCTGTGATAACTGTCAGCGCAGAGGCCATATAAATAGTGTGTGCATGTTTGGACAACAAACATGTGCTGAACCCAAAACATCATCACGCAATGGCAGACGAATGTATGGGCAAAACAAAACTAGCAATCGACCCAGCACAAGAATTCAACAAAAACGTGAAGGAACTACACATGCAATAAGTTTGATACAGGAAGAGAGAGTATTGTCAAATGCAAAAGTTGCATGGACTGTGTGCCAGGGACGTAAAATTTTTGTGACGCTTGAGGTGAATTAGATCCCGATGACGTTCCAAGTTGAAACAGGAGCTACCTGCTCTTTATTTGGACTTGAGGGATATCGTAGCCTTAGCAGTCCTCAGTCTGAGCAAACGAATTGTGCCTTGAAAGCATATGGCGATGTGGAAACACCAGTAACATATATATTACAAATGCATCTGGTCGTTGACAAAATAAAGTTTGCAATGCATCACTTTTCGTAATTGACAACTTCAAAGCAGCAAACATAATGGGCAATGGTTTGTTTGATGCAGAGAATTTCGAAGTACATTTCAACGGGACGGAGAATCTTCTACCAGCTGCAAGTGTAGTACAAAATTCAGCACAGATCTTAGGAGGCCGCATGAACAACACGTATCTGACGCAAAGTCCCTCTGTAAGAAACATATTATGGTATACATATTATGTTGCACACCGCACGCTTAAGCCTAATAGTCAACCGAAGTTTTTAAGCATCGACCGCTCCCTTTTGCGCAAAAACCTGAGGTTCGTCAGGAAATTGAGCAATTGCAGACATGAAAAATTCTTCAGTCAGGGGAAACAAGGCAATAGGCATTACCTATTGTGGTAGTGAAGAAAGGAAACAGAAAATTATGAATCTGCGGTGATTTCAGGATCACAATATATCCCCAGCTAGAAGTTTTTCGTCACCCGTTGCCTAGAGTTCAAGAGCTTTTCCATAAGATACAGGCAGTATTTTACTAAAATTGATTTAAATGATGCTTATTCGTAGATTCCTCTTGACGAAGAGTCTATAAAAAAAATTATGTGTTATCAACACTGAACTTGGATTGTCGGAATATCAACGTATGCCATTCGGAGCATTCAGTTCGAGCGATATGTAGACCAGTTAACTGTGGATATAGAGTTTTGTGGGACGTATATTGACGACATAATTGTGACAGGACGAACAAATGCTGAGCATCTACATAATCTCCAAGTCGTCCGGAAATGGTAAGAACAACACGGATTGAAATGCAGTTTGGAAAAGACTTAAATTGCACAGTAGGAAATTGAATACAACGGACACATTATTGACGCAACTGGTATTCGTCCGGCGAATTAAGTAGAGCGATTCGGAACCTACCTAGGCTACAAAATTTGAGGGAACTGGAAGCGTTTATAGGTAAAGTAAACTACTACAACCAATTTGTCGAGAACTTTGCTTAAATAGCGGCACTCCTTTGATCAGTTTAAGAAGAAGATATTAAAAGTTTCGCGATTAGTACATTTCAATAATGACTTGTCAATTATTTTGGCCACGGACGCGTCATCAAATGGTATAGGTGCAGTTATATCGCATGTTTACCAAGACTCAACAGGAAAACCAATTGCTTTCGCATCAAAGACGCTTAACGCAGCACAAAGAAAATATAGTCAAATTGAAAAAGTAGCCCTTTCAATTGTGTATAGTGTTAAAAAATGTCATCAGTACTTATACTTGGGACAATTCTAGTTAATAACTGATCACCAGCCACTAGTCACAATATTCAATCCCAACAATAAACTGCCTCACATGACACTACAGCGCCTTCAACGTGGGACGATATTATTGTTATTACTATTATTATTATTATTATTACTATTATTATTATTATTATTATTATTATTATTATTATTATTATTATTATTATTATTATTATTATTATTATTATTATTATTATTATTATTATTATTATTATTATTATTATTATTATTATTATTATTATTATTATTATTATTATTATTATTATTATTATTATTATTATTATTATTATTATTATTATTATTATTATTATTATTATTATTATTATTATTATTATTATTATTATTATTATTATTATTATTATTATTATTATTATTATTATTATTATTATTATTATTATTATTATTATTATTATTATTATTATTATTATTATTATTATTATTATTATTATTATTATTATTATTATTATTATTATTATTATTATTATTATTATTATTATTATTATTATTATTATTATTATTATTATTATTATTATTATTATTATTATTATTATTATTATTATTATTATTATTATTATTATTATTATTATTATTATTATTATTATTATTATTATTATTATTATTATTATTATTATTATTATTATTATTATTATTATTATTATTATTATTATTATTATTATTATTATTATTATTATTATTATTATTATTATTATTATTATTATTATTATTATTATTATTATTATTATTATTATTATTATTATTATTATTATTATTATTATTATTATTATTATTATTATTATTATTATTATTATTATTATTATTATTATTATTATTATTATTATTATTATTATTATTATTATTATTATTATTATTATTATTATTATTATTATTATTATTATTATTATTATTATTATTATTATTATTATTATTATTATTATTATTATTATTATTATTATTATTATTATTATTATTATTATTATTATTATTATTATTATTATTATTATTATTATTATTATTATTATTATTATTATTATTATTATTATTATTATTATTATTATTATTATTATTATTATTATTATTATTATTATTATTATTATTATTATTATTATTATTATTATTATTATTATTATTATTATTATTATTATTATTATTATTATTATTATTATTATTATTATTATTATTATTATTATTATTATTATTATTATTATTATTATTATTATTATTATTATTATTATTATTATTATTATTATTATTATTATTATTATTATTATTATTATTATTATTATTATTATTATTATTATTATTATTATTATTATTATTATTATTATTATTATTATTATTATTATTATTATTATTATTATTATTATTATTATTATTATTATTATTATTATTATTATTATTATTATTATTATTATTATTATTATTATTATTATTATTATTATTATTATTATTATTATTATTATTATTATTATTATTATTATTATTATTATTATTATTATTATTATTATTATTATTATTATTATTATTATTATTATTATTATTATTATTATTATTATTATTATTATTATTATTATTATTATTATTATTATTATTATTATTATTATTATTATTATTATTATTATTATTATTATTATTATTATTATTATTATTATTATTATTATTATTATTATTATTATTATTATTATTATTATTATTATTATTATTATTATTATTATTATTATTATTATTATTATTATTATTATTATTATTATTATTATTATTATTATTATTATTATTATTATTATTATTATTATTATTATTATTATTATTATTATTATTATTATTATTATTATTATTATTATTATTATTATTATTATTATTATTATTATTATTATTATTATTATTATTATTATTATTATTATTATTATTATTATTATTATTATTATTATTATTATTATTATTATTATTATTATTATTATTATTATTATTATTATTATTATTATTATTATTATTATTATTATTATTATTATTATTATTATTATTATTATTATTATTATTATTATTATTATTATTATTATTATTATTATTATTATTATTATTATTATTATTATTATTATTATTATTATTATTATTATTATTATTATTATTATTATTATTATTATTATTATTATTATTATTATTATTATTATTATTATTATTATTATTATTATTATTATTATTATTATTATTATTATTATTATTATTATTATTATTATTATTATTATTATTATTATTATTATTATTATTATTATTATTATTATTATTATTATTATTATTATTATTATTATTATTATTATTATTATTATTATTATTATTATTATTATTATTATTATTATTATTATTATTATTATTATTATTATTATTATTATTATTATTATTATTATTATTATTATTATTATTATTATTATTATTATTATTATTATTATTATTATTATTATTATTATTATTATTATTATTATTATTATTATTATTATTATTATTATTATTATTATTATTATTATTATTATTATTATTATTATTATTATTATTATTATTATTATTATTATTATTATTATTATTATTATTATTATTATTATTATTATTATTATTATTATTATTATTATTATTATTATTATTATTATTATTATTATTATTATTATTATTATTATTATTATTATTATTATTATTATTATTATTATTATTATTATTATTATTATTATTATTATTATTATTATTATTATTATTATTATTATTATTATTATTATTATTATTATTATTATTATTATTATTATTATTATTATTATTATTATTATTATTATTAATTATTATTATTATTATTATTATTATTATTATTATTATTATTATTATTATTATTATTATTATTATTATTATTATTATTATTATTATTATTATTATATTATTATTATTATTATTATTATTATTATTATTATTATTATTATTATTATTATTATTATTATTATTATTATTATTATTATTATTATTATTATTATTATTATTATTATTATTATTATTATTATTATTATTATTTTTATTATTATTATTATTATTATTATTATTATTATTATTATTATTATTATTATTATTATTATTATTATTATTATTATTATTATTATTATATTATTATTATTATTATTATTATTATTATTATTATTATTATTATTATTATTATTATTATTATTTATTATTATTATTATTATTATTATTATTATTATTATATTATTATTATTATTATTATTATTATTATTATTATTATTATTATTATTATTATTATTATTATTATTATTATTATTATTATTTATTATTATTATTATTATTATTATTATTATTATTATTATTATTATTATTATTATTATTATTATTATTATTATTATTATTATTATTATTATTATTATTATTATTATTATTATTATTATTATTATTATTATTATTATTATTATTATTATTATTATTATTATTATTATTATTATTATTATTATTATTATTATTATTATTATTATTATTATTATTATTATTATTATTATTATTATTATTATTATTATTATTATTATTATTATTATTATTATTATTATTATTATTATTATTATTATTATTATTATTATTATTATTATTATTATTATTATTATTATTATTATTATTATTATTATTATTATATTATTATTATTATTATTATTATTATTATTATTATTATTATTATTATTATTATTATTATTATTATTATTATTATTATTATTATTATTATTATTATTATTATTATTATTATTATTATTATTATTATTATTATTATTATTATTATTATTATTATTATTATTATTATTATTATTATTATTATTATTTATTATTATTATTATTATTATTATTATTATTATTATTATTATTATTATTATTATTATTATTATTATTATTATTATTATTATTATTATTATTATTATTATTATTATTATTATTATTATTATTATTATTATTATTATTATTATTATTATTATTATTATTATTATTATTATTATTATTATTATTATTATTATTATTATTATTATTATTATTATTATTATTATTATTATTATTATTATTATTATTATTATTATTTATTATTATTATTATTATTATTATTATTATTATTTTATTATTATTATTATTTTTATTATTATTATTATTATTATTATTATTATTATTATTATTATTATTATTATTATTATTATTATTATTATTATTATTAGTATTATTATTATTATTATTATTATTATTATTATTATTATTTTATTATTATTATTATTATTATTATTATTATTATTATTATTATTATTATTATTATTATTATTATTATTATTATTATTATTATTATTATTATTATTATTATTATTATTATTATTATTATTATTATTATTATTATTATATTATTATTTATTATTATTATTATTATTATTATTATTATTATTATTATTATTATTTATTATTATTATTATTATTATTATTATTATTATTATTATTATTATTATTATTATTATTATTATTATTATTATTATTATATTATTATTATTATTATTATTATTATTATTATTATTATTATTATTATTATTATTATTATTATTATTATTATTATTATTATTATTATTATTATTATATTATTATTATTATTATTATTATTATTATTATTATTATTATTATTATTATTATTATTATTATTATTATTATTATTATTATTATTATTATTATTATTATTATTATTATTATTATTATTATTATTATTATTATTATTATTATTATTATTATTATTATTATTATTATTATTATTATTATTATTATTATTATTATTATTATTATTATTATTATTATTATTATTATTATTATTATTATTATTATTATTATTATTATTATTATTATTATTATTATTATTATTATTATTATTATTATTATTATTATTATTATTATTATTATTATTATTATTATTATTATTATTATTATTATTATTATTATTATTATTATTATTATTATTATTATTATTATTATTATTATTATTATTATTATTATTATTATTATTATTATTATTATTATTATTATTATTATTATTATTATTATTATTATTATTATTATTATTATTATTATTATATTATTATTATTATTATTATTATTATTATTATTATTATTATTATTATTATTATTATTATTATTATTATTATTATTATTATTATTATTATTATTATTATTATTATTATTATTATTATTATTATTATTATTATTATTATTATTATTATTATTATTATTATTATTATTATTATTATTATTATTTTTATTATTATTATTATTATTATTATTATTATTATTATTATTATTATTATTATTATTATTATTATTATTATTATTATTATTATTATTATTATTATTATTATTATTATTATTATTATTATTATTATTATTATTATTATTATTATTATTATTATTATTATTATTATTATTATTATTATTATTATTATTATTATTATTATTATTATTATTATTATTATTATTATTATTATTATTATTATTATTATTATTATTATTATTATTATTATTATTATTATTATTATTATTATTATTATTATTATTATTATTATTATTATTATTTATTATTATTATTATTATTATTATTATTATTATTATTATTATTATTATTATTATTATTATTATTATTATTATTATTATTATTATTATTATTATTATTATTATTATTATTATTATTATTATTATTATTATTATTATTATTATTATTATTATTATTATTATTATTATTATTATTATTATTATTATTATTATTATTATTATTATTATTATTATTATTATTATTATTATTATTATTATTATTATTATTATTATTATTATTATTATTATTATTATTATTATTATTATTATTATATTATTATTATTATTATTATTATTATTATTATTATTATTATTATTATTATTATTATTATTATTATTATTATTATTATTATTATTATTATTATTATTATTATTATTATTATTATTATTATTATTATTATTATTATTATTATTATTATTATTATTATTATTATTATTATTATTATTATTATTATTATTATTATTATTATTATTATTATTATTATTATTATTATTATTATTATTATTATTATTATTATTATTATTATTATTATTATATTATTATTATTATTATTATTATTATTATTATTATTATTATTATTATTATTATTATTATTATTATTATTATTATTATTATTATTATTATTATTATTATTATTATTATTATTATTATTATTATTATTATTATTATTATTATTATTATTATTATTATTATTATTATTATTATTATTATTATTATTATTATTATTATTATTATTATTATTATTATTATTATTATTATTATTATTATTATTATTA
Organism: Chrysops caecutiens; assembly: GCA_963971475.1. Lineage (NCBI taxonomy): Eukaryota > Metazoa > Arthropoda > Insecta > Diptera > Tabanidae > Chrysops > Chrysops caecutiens. The sequence goes on along the minus strand of OZ020567.1, from coordinate 54,824,276 downwards.
TTATTATTATTATTATTATTATTATTATTATTATTATTATTATTATTATTATTATTATTATTATTATTATTATTATTATTATTATTATTATTATTATTATTATTATTATTATTATTATTATATTATTATTATTATTATTATTATTATTATTATTATTATTATTATTATTATTATTATTATTATTATTATTATTATTATTATTATTATTATTATTATTATTATTATTATTATTATTATTATTATTATTATTATTATTATTATTATTATTATTATTATTATTATTATTATTATTATTATTATTATTATTATATTATTATTATATTATTATTATTATTATTATTATTATTATTATTATTATTATTATTATTATTATTATTATTATTATTATTATTATTATTATTATTATTATTATTATTATTATTATTATTATTATTATTATTATTATTATTATATTATTATTATTATTATTATTATTATTATTATTATTATTATATATTATTATTATTATTATTATTATTATTATTATTATTATTATTATTATTATTATTATTATTATTATTATTATTATTATTATTATTATTATTATTATTATTATTATTATTATTATTATTATTATTATTATTATTATTATTATTATTATTATTATTATTATTATTATTATTATTATTATTATTATTATTATTATTATTATTATTATTATTATTATTATTATTATTATTATTATTATTATTATTATTATTATTATTATTATTATTATTATTATTATTATTATTATTATTATTATTATTATTATTATTATTATTATTATTATTATTATTATTATTATTATTATATTATTATTATTATTATTATTATTATTATTATTATTATTATTATTATTATTATTATTATTATTATTATTATTATTATTATTATTATTATTATTATTATTATTATATTATTATTATTATTATTATTATTATTATTATTATTATTATTATTATTATTATTATTATTATTATTATTATTATTATTATTTATTATTATTATTATTATTATTATTATTATTATTATTATTATTATTATTATTATTATTATTATTATTATTATTATTATTATTATTATTATTATTATTATTATTATTATTATTATTATTATTATTATTATTATTATTATTATTATTATTATTATTATTATTATTATTATTATTATTATTATTATTATTATTATTATTATTATTATTATTATTATTATTATTATTATTATTATTATTATTATTATTATTATTATTATTATTATTATTATTATTATTATTATTATTATTATTATTATTATTATTATTATTATTATTATTATTATTATTATTATTATTATTATTATTATTATATTATTATTATTATTATTATTATTATTATTATTATTATTATTATTATTATTATTATTATTATTATTATTATTATTATTATTATTATTATTATTATTATTATTATTATTATTATTATTATTATTATTATTATTATTATTATTATTATTATTATTATTATTATTATTATTATTATTATTATTATTATTATTATTATTATTATTATTATTATTATTATTATTATTATTATTATTATTATTATTATTATTATTATTATTATTATTATTATTATTATTATTATTATTATTAATATTATTATATTATTATTATTATTATTATTATTATTATTATTATTATTATTATTATTATTATTATATTATTATTATTATTATTATTATTATTATTATTATTATTATTATTATTATTATTATTATTATTATTATTATTATTATTATTATTATTATTATTATTATTATTATTATTATTATTATTATTATTATTATTATTATTATTATTATTATTATTATTATTATTATTTATTATTATTATTATTATTATTATTATTATTATTATTATTATTATTATTATTATTATTATTATTATTATTATTATTATTATTATTATTATTATATTTTATTATTATTATTATTATTATTATTATTATTATTATTATTATTATTATTATTATTATTATTATTATTATTATTATTATTATTATTATTATTATTATTATTATTATTATTATTATTATTATTATTATTATTATTATTATTATTATTATTATTATTATTATTATTATTATTATTATTATTATTATTATTATATTATTATTATTATTATTATTATTATTATTATTATTATTATTATTATTATTATTATTATTATTATTATTATTATTATATTATTATTATTATTTATTATTATTATTATTATTATTATTATTATTATTATTATTATTATTATTATTATTATTATTATTATTATTATTATTATTATTATTATTATTATTATTATTATTATTATTATTATTATTATTATTATTATTATTATTATTATTATTATTATTATTATTATTATTATTATTATTATTATTATATTATTATTATTATTATTATTATTATTATTATTATTATTATTATTATTATTATTATTATTATTATTATTATTATTATTATTATTATTATTATTATTATTATTATTATTTATTATTATTATTATTATTATTATTATTATTATTATTATTATTATTATATTATTAATTATTATTATTATTATTATATAATTATTA